>OZ018375.1:71613161-72338161 GCA_963969555.1 Polydrusus pterygomalis
AAAGTGCCAGCAGTTTATATAATTATTTTTATAGCTTTGGACTTTGGCTGTAAATTTCTAAAGTGCAGTAAAAATATATTTGAACTAGTGCATTAAATATTTCCTTAATAAGGTTTCCTGTTTTTTGAGAAATTTTTTAACGGGCCAACTTTGTATTCTCTTACGAAAAAACAACAACGAATAAATACAAAAAAAAAGGCAACGGCACACGGTGTTCCCAAGCGGTCACCCATCCAAGTACTAACCGTGCCCGACGTCGCTTGACTTCAGTGATCGGACGGGAACTTTAACTTTTAACTTTTAAACCTCTTTATTTATGATATTACAAAATTGTACTTCGTTTATCTACATTTTAATGCTAGATCTACTAGGTTTTCCCCATATGGAATGGTTTTCCGCCTAGGAAACGCAGCCAGTCTAGACCAGCTGGGGCTGATGGTAACCCAGGTAGTAAGTGAAGCTTCTCAGTTACAGGAGTCGATCCTTTCCAGTGGTGCTTTACAGGATCATGAGGATCTTATTTCATAGAGAAAAGTTCAAGGAAATAATTGGAAAAATTGTATTAATAATGATTGGAAAAATAAGTCAAAAAACCAACCTTGTAAGCTATAAGGAACTGGTGGTGCAATGATCATAAATCCGGGGTTTAGCCTGCAATAATATGCTTTGATTGATTCACACTCTCATTCATTCTCTTTCATCCCCCATTCATTCTACCACATCATTCTATTTACAAGTTTCTTGCTATTTTCTAAGGATTAATTAATAATTTGATTTAATTTATGCTTATGAGTAAGGTAGGGCTGTGCCATGTTTATTGGTTGTTTTGTGAGCGGTGCCTGCCCTGGGGGCGGGGTTTATATAATTGGATAATAAGGTTTGTAGTTTTGAATTTTTGGATTTTAGGGATTCTTAAAATAAATTGGGAGCCGCGAATATACAGGTTTGTGTTTGGGTTCGTGTGTGTGGCGTATTTGCGTTAGATTTTCTGTTAATGATGACATTTGTGGTTTTGTGTGATAAAATGTATTTGCAGTGTCATAGACGTATTCAGGAAATCTTGGTGTATTTGTCGAGTGGTGTAGTTCGTCAATGCGAACGTATCTGTCGGATGACGTTACGCATCTAAGAATTTTGTTTTGAAATTTTTGTAGCCTGTGTATTTGCGTATCAGACATACTGCACCAGACCGGTGCAGCATATACGAGTACCGGCCTAATGATTTGTTTGTAAATCATTAATTTATTTTGAGGGGAGAGAGTGGAGCGATGGGATAGTAGAGAGTAGAGGTTCTGCATAGCTCCGAAAGCTTTACCTAGGGTGTAGGATGTATGGGTATGAAATTTAAGCCGGGAGTCTATAACAACGCCCAGGTATTTTAGCTTGCTTTTTGGGACGATAGGGGTGTTATTGATTTTAATAGGGATGTTGATGCGATTATTCGTAAATTTTTTGGTAAGAATAACACATTCACACTTTGCTTCGTTGATGCGAAGTTTCCACATTTCGTACCATGGTAGTAGGATGTGGAGGTGGTTGCTGAGATGGGACTTAGCCACGTTTGCGTAAAACGAGCTTGCGTAAAGCAGGATGTCGTCCGCAAACATGGCTTTTTTGGTGGAAGGGTAGGATGGAGTATCTGCTGTGTATAAATTAAACATTTTAGGAGCTAGAACGGCGCCTTGGGGGACACCAGAATGGATGGGTTTGGGGGCAGAGATGCTACTCTCTACTTTAACTCGGAATGTTCGCCCAGTTACGTACGAATGCAGTAATGTGACTAGATAAAGGGGAAAGTTATGCAGTGTTAAGAGCTTATACAATAATCCATTAAGCCACACACTGTCGAACGCTTGCTTGACGTCCAAGGCGAGCAGCACAGTGTTCTGCTGTTGATTCATTTTATTTAGTGCATTTTGTATGACATTTGCAACTAAGAGAGTTGTGCTGTGCCCGCCTCTGAAGCCAAACTGTTCAACAGGTATGGCCTGATCGAGCTGTAAATTATTTATTTTTAATAAGATAATTTTTTCGGTGACTTTGGATAGAGTAGGTAAAAGAGCAATGGGTCTGTAGGACGAGGATTGTGTAGGGTTTTTACCAGGCTTTAGAATAGGGATGATAATGGCGCTTTTAAACGAGGTTGGAAAATGTTGTAAGAGTAGTATGGCATTAATTATGTACATGAGCTGGATAATAGTCTTAGTTAGCATGTTTTTTAGTAGAGAGTAGGGGATTTCATCATCTCCTGGAGCTTTGTTATTTGGGAGTGAGCTAAGGATGAGTTTAAGTTCTATGGGAGTTGTAAATAATTTGGAAATCATGGAAGGAGGTATAGGGTACTTGATATGAACTGTTTTATTGACTAGGTCAGTAATAGCGTTTTGCTCTGGGGTGGTATTGGGGGAGCCTTTACAGACATCTGCCAGAAAATCTGATAAAATATTGGCTTTTTCAGAGCTAGTCTGGGGTTCATAAGAGTCAAGAGAAGGTATTTTATTAAATTTATTTTTTAGTCTTCCTGTTAACCGCCATAAAGAGTTATTTGCTGCTGTTAGGTTATTTAATGTGTTTACCCATGTTGTGTTTTTGTGTAAGTTTATGAGCTGTCGTATTGTGTTCTGTATTTCGCGCACCCTTACACCATCCAGCGGACGTCTCTGCCGCTGCCACCTTCTACGTAAAGTATTTTTAAATTGGATGAGATCGAGTATCTCCCTGGGAAGTCTGTCCTCAGCGGGCTTTGAGCTAACCTTTTTAGCAATTTTGTTTCGTGCAAACTGGAGGTTCTCAACCAAACCCTAAACTTCCAGCTCCAATTGCTCGATGGTATCAATTTTGTTGTTAATTTGAGTCTTTTCGTTCATAATTTGCCTGAACATCCTCCAGTTTGCATTTTTGTATAGCCATGTTGTCGGGCCACTCTCTTCTGCGCAGTTCAGATTCCATTCCAACAGCACTGGGAGGTGGTCCGACGATAATTCGTTGAGGACGAGAGGATCAGGGAGATTTGGTATATTTTTATTCAAAATTATATCAAGAAAGGAAGGCAAATGATTAATTATCGCTGGATAATGCGTAGGGGTGGCCGTGTGTAATAGCTGTATGTTATTATCTATGACGTAATCATGAAGCAGATGTCCGTTACGGTTATTTCTTCGATTACGCCACAGGGAGTGTTTTGCATTAAGGTCCCCTAACAACAATACTTGGTTACCTTGGTTAAAGATTAAGTCAAGATCCTGATCATGCATTCTAAGGAAGGGACGTGCATAGCCGCCACTTATTATAGCACCGCTTTTAAGTTTTATTGACACACTCTCAATTTGCGAGTTAACAGCAGGAAGTAAAGCGTGCGGTATGTTTTGTTTAATAAGTATGGCCACGCCCCCACCGTGCCGATCACGATCTTGCCTATACACTAAATAGTTCCTTATTTTTAGTTTTTTGGCAGGAGCAAGCTTAGTCTCGGTTATGATCATTACATCCACTTTATTAAGGCTTAAGCAATGCATGACTTCACCTAGTTTATTAAGGAGCCCATTGGCATTCCATAAAAGTATTTTTAGGGTTTTATATATCATAGTTGTCAATATTTTCAACAATAAAGTTGGCCATTGCGAAAGCTCTGTTAAACTTATCAGGATTAGAAACTATAACATGCATAAAATCTTTGAAAAAGCGAGAAATTTCCTTGAAGTTTACTCTATTTTTAAAGCCCCTCATGGTCGAAATAAAGTCACCTACCTCAGTATCGACTGCTGCTTGAGAAGCACGTGGTTGTTGTGTGGCGGGTCTAGGCTGATGGCGTTGTCTAGTCGGAAGTTGGGGATATTCGATTTCATAATCAGTTTCATCTTCAATTTCGAGGTTTTGTTCGGGTTGGGGTTGATAGTTATTGCCTCTTCCGGTGGCAAACGCTGGGCCACTTGCCCTGGCCTGACTCCATGGGTTCCTGGTTGGTAGAGGAGCTGGTTTGTACTTAGGGACAGCTGTTTTCTGTCGGTTTTCCATAGCTTTATTCCATTTGAATTTATATACATCGCATGTAGTGGATGTTGCCGCGTGATCTTTCCCGCAATTTGCACATTTTACTTGGTTACCTGGGCATTGCTGGGTTTGATGTTGTTCCGCACATTTCGGACGGGAACTGGTATATCAACGTGGTATGGTCGTTGCCTGTAAATATTGGCGATGTCAAGTTAGATAAAATACAATAGTGGGTACTTCAATTTATTCGTTTAGATTGCACAAAAGCATTACCTGAACATTTTGTTAAACCAAATAACAAAAACGCCCACTAATTTCTGCAGTTATGGTAATGACCCCTCTCCCACCCTACACAACAACTCGTCCAATGCCACAGAAGAAAATGGTTTGTTCGGTTTTTATCAATGCCGTCTACGATTTATGCTAAGAGATCTTAGGCCATGGCACAGAGAAATGCTGGGTCGGTGCTTCCTAGATCAAAGAGGACACTTCGGATTCTGACCCAATCGGGAACTTTCTCGGTATTTTTCCGATGATATGACTGAAGTCACACCAGAAATGGACGTTCTCATTGGCCTCGTGTGACTATTTTTATTCAAACAAAAGCGGGGCGCTTTTTAAAGCCCACATAAACTATCCGAGTTTAACTCTCATTCGGAATACCTGCGTGTCATACTTTAATGTATTCTTTTAACAACCTCTACTCCGTAAAATTGTCATTTACCATAATATCATCCATCGAGTGTACATCAGTTCTTGATTAAGGGTTCTTCTCTTCGTAGGTTCTCTGCATCGTTTGTTTCATTGTTAAATTCACACTTTTTCAGGTTTATATCGGAAAATATTGATCGTACAAAACCAAGAAATAAAGAAAATTTATTTTTGGCAAGAAATGGCGTCGCTCTAAAATTTTGTTAAAGTTGCCCTGTCTCAGTTATCACCGTGTATTATGGAATTAAAGTTCATAGAAAACCAAGCTAATCAAATATGCTTCAAGCCGCGTTCAAATATCTTTAACATTTCCTGAACTAGTAAATTTCAAATATCTATAGACTACAAATTTTCCACGTTTCAAAGTGCCAGCAGTTTATATAATTATCTTTATAGCTTTGGACTTTGGCTGTAAATTTCTAAAGTGCAGTAAAAATATATTTGAACTAGTGCATTAAATATTTCCTTAATAAGGTTTCCTGTTTTTTGAGAAATTTTTTAACGGGCCAACTTTGTATTCTCTTACGAAAAAACAACAACGAATAAATACAAAAAAAAGGCAACGGCACACGGTGTTCCCTAGCGGTCACCCATCCAAGTACTAACCGTGCCCGACGTCGCTTGACTTCAGTGATCGGACGGGAACGTACTTACTTAATCTCTTTATTTCTGTTATATAATATCTTATAACTTTATTATATTACAGTACATACATAACTAGCTTATAATATACTTTATTCATTGGTTTCTGCTAGGTTTTACCTATTACTAATGGGACCACCTAGGAAAGGCAGCCCGCCCAGACAAACTGGGGCTGGTGTTTGCCCTTGGTAATTAATGAAGTTTTTCAGTTACGGTAGACGATCTCTTTCCAGCTTGACTTTACAGGACCACGAAAATGACGTTCCATAAGGAAAAAATAATTCGGAAAATGTTTTCGATGTAATAGTTTGTTTGTTTTTTATAGTTGGAAAAAATAAGTCAAAAAACCAACCTCGATAGAATGTGTTTTTTCATTCGCCTTCTCATTCATGCTATCAGTTCATTCTTTCTTTTGTTCTTTATATACATAACTGCTTATATTTACATATTTACATTATCTATTTATAGTTACAATGGGTCTATTTACAGGTTCTATTTACAATATTTACAGTGGTGTTTTAATTGTATTTATTATTTTAATTAATTCGGGTCTGGTTACGGATTCTCGAAATAAATCGGTAGCCACGAATATATGGGCTTATGTGTTGGTTCGTGAATGTAGCGTATCTGTGTCAGGTTTTGTGTTAGTTGTGATATTTGTGGCTTAGTGTGATAGAATTTGTTTGACATGGTATGTATGTATGTATTGAATGGCGGCATGTTTGTTGAATAGTGTAGGTCGTTTATGCGTGTATACCTGGCAGATGACGTGACGCACCTGAGAATTTTATTCTGAAACCTTTGTAATCTACATATTTGCGCGTCCGATATGCCGCACCATACTGGTGCGGCATATCCGAGCACTGGCCTGATGATTTGTTTGTAGATCATCAATTTGTTTCGAGGGGATAGACAGGATTTTGGCGATAGGAGTGAATAGAGGTTTTGCATCGCCCCGAATCCTTTTTGTAGAATGTATAACGTATGGTGGTGAAATCTTAAGCGAGCATCTATAACTACTCCTAGATATTTTATTTTCTTTTTGGGAATAATTGGTGTGTTATTTATTTTTATTGGTATATTTATTTTGTTGTTTGTTTGCTTCCTTGTGATAATAATGCATTCGCATTTGCTTTCTTTGATGTTTAGCTTCCATTTCTTATACCATGGAAGAAGTGTACGTAGGTGGTTTGTGATATGTGTTCTAGCCACATTTGCATAGAACGAACTTGCATATAGCAGTATGTCGTCCGCAAATATGGCTAGATTTGTCGATGGGTGGCGTGGTTTATCTGCTGTATAGTAGTTAAATAGCCTTGATGATAGGACAGTGCCTTGTGGGACACCAGAATGTGTATGTTTTGGGTCAGATATGCTCCCTTCTATTCTCACTCTGAATGTTCGTCCAGTTATGTATGTATGTAGTAAGGTTACAAGGAATAGGGGAAAATTATGGTAAGTAGCTAGTTTATATATTAGTCCATTAAGCCATACGCTGTCGAACGCTTGTTTCACATCCAAGGCGAGCATAACTGTATTTTGTTTTTGGTTAGTTTTGTTTAATGCATCTTGTACCACTTTTGCCACCAGTAGTGTGGTACTGTGCCCGCGTCGAAAACCAAATTGTTCAACAGGTATGGCTCTGTCTAGGTCTAGGTTGTTTATTTTTTGTAATATTATTTTTTCTGTTACCTTGGATAATGTTGGGAGTAGGGCAACAGGTCTGTACGAAGAGGGCTTCGTAGGATATTTACTAGGTTTTAATAGGGGTATGATTATAGCGTTCTTGAAGGACGATGGAAAGTGTTGTAGCAATATGATTGCGTTTATCACATACATAAATTGAACAATCGTCTTCGTCGGTATATTTTTAAGTAGGGGGTATGCGATCTCATCATCCCCAGGCGCTTTATTATTTGGGAGGGATTTAAGTATTGTCTTTAACTCTATCGGGGTAGTGAGTAATTTAGGGATCATTGGAGGGGGAATTGGATATTTTTATGGACTATTATTGACAATGTTCGTTATTTCGTCTTGTTCGTTTGTCGTGTTAGGAGAGCCTTTGCACACGTCTGCTAGATAGGTAGCGAGGATGTTTGCCTTTTCCGAACTCGTTTGGGGTTCTTGGGAATCTACTAAATGCCTACCTGTAAGTCGCCATAGTGAATTATCATTTGCCGTTACGTTCTGGAGGGAGTTTTTTCAGATGTCATTTTTATATTTGTTTATGCGCTGTTTTATTGTATCTTGAATATCTCGCACCATCCAGTGGCTGTCTCTGTCGCTGCCATCTCTTTCTTAGCTTATTTTTGAACTTTATAAGGTCCAAGATCTCCCTGGGGAGTCGGTCTTCCGCGGGTTTTAGGCTTACTTTTTTGGCAATCTGATTTCTTGCAAACTGGAGGTTTTCGATCAAATCATGAACTTCGAGCTCCAATTGCTCCACTGTTTCAATTTTATTATTAATTTTTGTTTTTTCGTTCATGATTTGCCTAAATAGCCTCCAGTTTGCATTCCTGTAGAGCCATGTCGACGGCCCAAGCTCCTCGACGTAGGCCGTTTGCCACTCTATCATTACGGGGAGGTGGTCTGACGACATTTCGTTTATCACTAGGGGGTCAGGAAGATTTTGGACATTTTTGTTCAAAATTATGTCAATAAACGACGGCGACATGCCATTCACCGGGTAGTGCGTGGGTGTGGCTGTGTGCAGTAGTTGAATGTTGTTCTCTATGATGTAATCGTTTACCAGACGTCCGTTTCTGTTGTTTTGTCGATTGCGCCATAGAGAATGCCTAGCGTTTAAGTCACCCAGTAGGATGACCTGGTTTCCCTGGTTAAAAATGATATCAAGGTCATTAACTTGTATATTTAGATAAGGGCGTGCATATCCTCCTGTCATTATAACTCCGCTTTTCAGTTTAACAGAAATATTCTTAATTAAAGTATTTACTGGTGGTAAAACAGTATGCGAAATATTTTGTTTAATGATTAGGGCCACGCCCCCACCTCTTATGTTACGATCTTGTTTATGCATTAAATAATTTCTTATTTTTACCTTTTTATCAGGGGCAAGTTTAGTCTCAGTTACAATCATGATATCTATCTTGTTCTGGCTCAGGCAATGGATCGTTTCACCCAGCTTGTTTAACAGCCCATTGGCATTCCATAATAGAATCTTTAATTTTTTAGATGTCATAGTTATCAAGTTTTTCTGATATGAAACTAGCCATTGCCATTGCTCTTTGCATTTTATCGGGGTTGGTGTCAACTATTTTTATGAAGTATTTAAAAAGTCTTGATATTTCCTTAAAATTTACTTTGTTTTTGAACTCCTTTATGGTCTCAATAAAGTCACTCACCTCATTATCGTCTACCGACTGTTGTACTCGAGTTGATGAATGTGCGTATCTAGACTGGGGGCGTTGCCTAGGTAGTCTTGGGTAGGCATTTTCATAGTCGGATTCTTCTTGGTCCGTTAATGGAATTTCTACTGTTTTCTTTTATGACTGATTTGTGCCATTTCCTAAGGCAACCGCTGGACCATTTGCCCTGGTCTGACTCTTTGCATTTTTTCTGGTAGTGGTGCTGGCTTATATTGTATAGAGGTCGTTCTGGCTTTGTTTTTGTTGGCCTTATGCAGTTTAAATTTATATACATCGCAGATCGTTGATGTAGCTGCATGTTCCTTATTGCAGTTTGCACATTTCAGCGTTCCGCCTGGACATTGTTGAGTGTAATGGTCTGCCGCGCATTTCCCACATTTGATGCTCCTAAAGCAGTTGGACGTAGCATGGCCCCATTGCTGGCAGCGTTTACATTGTAATATGTTTTTCTGATTTCTTCTCCGTTCCCATGTTATTCGCACGAAGTTTAAGTATTTTATACTTTGTAGGTTTTTTAGTCTATGGTCTGTTGAAGTTACCACCATATACAAGGGGCGGTATTGCGTGTTCATAATATGGATTTTTGAGACTCGTATCTGGTGGGTTCCTTCTAATTCTAGTTGTATGTCAGCTACGTCCGGAAGATGATCAAGTCCTTTTATCACGAAGGCGTGGGTTTTTTCTTCGGGAGTTGAGTATGTATGCCATTCTAGGTTCGTGTCTTTTTTCATTTTTTCTGTACATTTTTTGTATTCGTTTATATCGTTGATGTATATGATTGTATTTTTTTTGGTATATTTTAGAGTGTATCCTTTTGATATGCTTTTATTCAGTTCATTAGTGAACTCCTAGTATTTTTCTTTGTTCAATATCAGGCCGTTTAGTATGATTGGTGGTGGTTTTACTATCTTTTTGTTCGAGATTTGAATTTGTTCGTCGGTGTCTTCTGCTGCTGAGTGAATTGATTCTTGGGCTTTGCGGTGTATTTGCTCCTGGGTGATTGTTGGTCTGTATTGTTCCAGTGTGATTTCATTTTCATGGTGCATTTGTGTTTCTCCATCTGTAGCTAATGGAGAATATCTGTTTTTCAGTGGTAAAAACGTCCTGTGTTCAAGCAATCTAGAAATTTTATTGTTTGTAGGGGGGGACTGGCTTGGGCTTCTCCCGCGTTTTGTCTGGCTCCTCCCAGTATCTGCATTTTCTTCTTTATTTCGGTATTCTTCGAGCTGTTTTTCGTACGCTTTTCGCGTTTCTTCATCGATCTGCTTTTTTGTTTTGTACGTCTCGGGTTTTGTCTGATTGATTGGTAATTTAAAAGGATTGTCTTGATTTTCTAGAGGCGGAGTTTGTGTAATGGGTCCCTTGTGCGCATGCTTCTCTCTTATATGTTTGACAACTTCATTTCTTAGTTTTGTCCTTTCTTTTACGTCTTGACATTTCTTATAGAATGCGTTGCATAAGTTGCAATATGCCTTGAACGTCTCGAGGTTTTTAAGAAGGCTTTTGCTATTTGACTTGTTGCTTTTTAAGTTTTTCTCGCTGATATCACTTGCTATACTTTCGTTGTCATCGTCCGTGGTGTTATCTTGAGCTTGTGGGGTGCCTGAGGCACCCCTATTTGCGGCCATGTCTTGTATTTGGGTTTTTAGTCAGGTAGGTAGGCGTCGTTGCGCCTGAGTTGTCCGGTAGGTAATTTAAATTGCTTTTTAACAGCGGATTCCAATGCAAAATTTGCATGGAATTTTAAGAATTTGGAGATTATAGTACTGAAAAAGTACTGATATGGCTTGTATTGAAATTCCAAATATTTTAGGAATGTGAAAAAACGTCGTGAAGCGCTGCGATAAGCGAGTTTCAGAGAACACATCCACTCACTTTCGCGGTTGCTCTGCGTATGGACGGGAACTGGTATATCAACGTGGTATGGTAGTTGCCTGTAAATATTGGCGATATCAAGTTAGATAAAATACAATAGTGGGTACTTCAATTTATTCGTTCAGATTGCACAAAAGCATTACCTGAACATTTTGTTAAACCAAATAACAAAAACGCCCACTAATTTCTGCAGTTATGGTAATGACCCCTCTCCCACCCTACACAACAACTCGTCCAATGCCACAGAAGAAAATGGTTTGTTCGGTTTTTATCAATGCCGTCTATACTTCTTCTTTCTTGGGTTTTAACGTGTTGGTGCCGTTGAGCACTTTTACACACTTTGGGTTTTCTGAAAATTAAAGGACAAATTGTCCTTTGGGGGGGACGTTAGTGTTTCTCTAGAGTGTAATTTTTTGAAATTTTTTATTTTTAAAAACTTTTTTTTACTTTTTTTTTTTAAAATTGATCAAATTTTTTGGGTTTGATCAATATTTGTTGTCAATCAAGCATGGCTTGACGATTAGGATGTTGTTTTTGTGTTTTTTATGTTATTGTATAATAGGAGCATTTATGCTCCTATTGCGGATTTTGAGCAAATTTGGGGCGGGATTTATGGGAAATGAATTTTGAATTAATTGATTTGGGTGAAACTGTTTTTTCCTAAAAAACTCAGTATGTCTTTTGTTTAGGAATTCTTGAATTGTTTCTATTTTAAGGATGCCGTCTACGATTTATGCTAAGATATCTTAGGCCATGGCACAGAGAAATGCTGGGTCGGTGCTTCCTAGATCAAAGAGGACACTTCGGATTTTGTTTTGAAAATAAAAAATTTCAAAAAATTACACTACAGAAACACTAACGTCCCCCCCAAAGGACAATTTGTCCTTTAATTTTCAGAAAACCCAAAGTGTGTAAAAGTGCTCAACGGCACTAACACGTTAAAACCCAAGAAAGAAGAAGTATACACTTCGGATTCTGATCTAATCGGGAACTTTCTTGGTATTGTTCCGATGATATTACTGAAGTCACACCAGAAATGGACGTTCTCATTGGCCTCGTGTGACTATTTTTATTCAAACAAAAGCGGGGCGCTTTTTAAAGCCCACATAAACTATCCGAGTTTAACCCTCATTCGCAATACCTGCGTGTCATACTATAATGTATTCTTTTAACAACCTCTACTCCGTAAAATTTTCATTTACCATAATATCATCCATCGAGTGTACATCAGTTCTTGATTAAGGGTTCTTCTCTTCCTAAGTTCCCTGCCTCGTTTGTTTCATTGTTAAATTCACACTTTTTCAGGTTTATATCGGAAAATATTGATTGTAGAATAAAAATTTTGCAGTCTTATAGCCAATTACGTTTTCGACAAGATCTACTATCATCATTTTTAGTCCAAAGTTGAAGATGAGCCGTCATTCTTGGTTAAGATTACCAATGACCCGCCTCTATGATTTCAAATGGAAAAGTGTGGAGTTTTTCTTTTAATATTTCAATGTACATTCCGACTGTAGTAAATGGCAATAATGGTGGTTGCCAGTGGCTTGTCATCTTGTTTTAAGCCAAGATATGCGGTTTTGGTGTACAACAGCTCGGCAATTCGTTGTTCCTTCAAAACTTGGTTTAAGAGCCTTAAGCAATTTTCTACCAGTATTTCTCCTGTGGTAAATCTTCGCATTTTAAATTAAAGATATTATTTTATAAACTTTAAATTTATTACACCCTTATTGTAGTATTAATAGCTTAACACCTGTCATCGCAATCCGAATTATCCATAAACAATATTATGGTAATCTCAATTAAATAAAATTAGTAGTGATGGGATCACTCGAGTGAAAAATAACCGATCACTCGATTTTTTCAATCACTTGAATTAATCGGTTATCATGGGTAATAATTCGAGTGACGAAAATTCGAATTATTTTATTTTCAAACGACCCGCATGCCATTCATAAATCACCAATCACTCATTGCGGCTACACAAACTAGTTAGTTAACGGAACTCGCGACCTTTTTTTTTATTTTTAGGAGTCTTGAAGTTATTAAAAAAAAACGGTTTTTTACTACTTTGGCGACCTTTTTTTCCTAATATAGAATTCGAGTGAAAAATCGATTATCATTCGGTTTTTTAAATCACTCGAATTCTCGGTAGTCGATTATTAAAATAACTCGATTTTTCCCATCACTAAAAATTAGGTTAAAATATGAGAGTGCAGGGGGATGAAATACGAAAGTGTCGTTTTTCGATTAAACTTTAACCACTGTAAAACTACGACTTTTATTCAGAAACCCCAAACGTTGTTTTTTACATTTATTTAGCCAGTGATTCTTCTAAAACCAAGAAAATTTATTTTTGGCAAGAAATGGCGTCGCTCTAAAATTTTGTTAAAGTTGCCCTGTTTCTGTTATCACCATGTATTATGAAATTAAAGTTCACAGAAAACGAAGCTAATAAAAATATGCTTCAAGCCGCGTTCAAATATCTTTAACATTTCCTTAACTAGTACATTTCAAATGTCTATAGACTACAAATTTTCCATGTTTCAAAGTGCCAGCAGTTTATATAATTATCTTTATAGCTTTGGACTTTGGCTGGAAATTTCTAAAGTGCAGTAAAAATATATTTGAACTAGTGCATTAAATATTTCCTTAATAAGGTTTCCTGTTTTTTGAGAAATTTTTTAACGGGCCAACTTTGTATTCTCTTACGAAAAAACAACGAATAAATACAAAAAAAGAGGCAACGGCACATGGTCTTCCCAAGCGGTCACCCATCCAAGTACTAACCGTGCCCGACGTCGCTTGACTTCAGTGACCGGACGAGAACTCTCTAAACCTCTTTATTATTTCCTATATTTACATTAGATATATCATTCTACACTTTATATTTGTAGTGACTCGTAAGTTTTTGCACGCGAAGCGACTACCACTTAGAAAAGGCACCCAGTTGATACCAGGTGGGGCTGATAGTAACCCTGGGAGGATAATATATCTTCATTATTGCGGCAATCGATCCTTTCCAGTTGCGACTTTACAGGACCATTGGGAATCCAACTCTAAAAGAAGCCCTTGGGGAATTTTTTCGAAGACAATAGATTCATTATATTATGTTGTAGTTGGAAAAATATTTAAAAAACCAACTTTAAAGCTTGTTTTGTTAACATGGTGATCATCACCTAACGCACTATATTTTCCTCATTCATGCTTAGTTTGTCTGCATTTATTCTTCATTCATTCATTTTATTTACATTTATGTACATTTTTACAGAGTTTATTTACAATATTTACAGTTTTGCGATATTTACAATATTTACACATATAATTATAATTTGTTTTTGTTATCTCCGTGGGCGGACTTTCTATTATTGTAAGATGGGCGGAGCTTGTTGTGAAAAATGGAGAATCGTGTCGTGGGATATTATGTGTTTAGGTTTAGGAATCCTCGAAATAAATTGGCAGCCGTGAGTACACAGGCTTGTGTGTGACTCCGTGTATATCACGCACCTCGGTAAGGTTTTCTGTAAAAGGTGATATTTGTAGTTTACTTCTATAAAACTTTTCTGATATGTTATACACATAGTCTTGGAACCTTTCCATGTTTGTTAGGTTATGAAGGTCGTTAATTCTTGCGTACCTTCCAGATGACGTGACACACCTAAGTATTATGTTTTAAAATCTTTGAAGTGAGCATTTCTGCGTTGGACATACTGCACCATACTGGTGCGGCATATCCGAGCACTGGCTTGATAATCTGCTTGTAAAATCATCAATTTATTTCGAGGGGATAATGGGGATCTAGGTGAAAGTAGTGAATATAAATTTTGCATTGCCCCAAATGCTTTGTGAAGGATATAGGGGGTGTGTTGATAAAATCTGAGGCGGGAGTCTAGGATTACTCCTAGATATTTTAATTTATTTACAGGGATTATTATATATTTATTTTAAGGGGAATGTGAATTTTTTTGTTTAATTTCTTTCTAGTTAAAATTAGACATTCACATTTCCCCTCATTTATGGTAAGCTTCCATTTCTGAAACCATGGGATAAGGATATTAAGGTGATTTTGTATATGAGCCTTTGCCACATTTGCAAAAAAAGAGCTTGCATATAGCAGTATGTCATCCGCAAATATGCCAAAGCTCGTGGAAGGGAAATGCGGTATATCTGAGGTAGAGGTTAAAAAATTTGGACGCTAGAACAGTGCCTTGAGGGACACCGGAATGGATATGAAAAGAATGAGAAACACTACCCTCAACTTTGACTTTAATTGTGCGCCCATTTAAGAGCTGTAACCCCTTTTACCACACTGAAAATTGCCGAACGTTTTGCTGGTCAAACGAAAAGAAAAAATAAAAATTGGTATTTAGAAAATAAATTCTACTTTAAATACCCCATCCAGAAAAGTAAATGACGATCGAAAATATTCCCAAAATTTTTTTTAGAAATTTTTTTAATTTTTAGTAATTTTGTAATATCTTAAACAATTCTTTATTGGTCAAAAGCAAAATGACTTTCCCGGGTGTAGAATGTTGTACCAAACAATTTTTCTTTAAGCCATTTTTCAATATCGGCCTTACTTTTTTCTCAAAAACGTTGGGCGCGTAAAGTGAATTTAAGCGTGTAAAGTGGATTTACGCGCCCAACGTTTTTGAGAAAAAAGTAAGGCCGATATTGAAAAATGGCTTTAAGAAAAATTGTTTGGTACAACATTCTACACCCGGGAAAGTCATTTTGCTTTTGACCAATAAAGAATTGTTTAAGATATTACAAAATTACTAAAAATTAAAAAAATTTCTAAAAAAAAATTTGGGAATATTTTCGATCGTCATTTACTTTTCTGGATGGGGTATTTAAAGTAGAATTTATTTTCTAAATACCAATTTTTATTTTTTCTCTTCGTTTGACCAGCAAAACATTCGGCAATTTTCATTGTGGTAAAAGGGGGGTTACTTCCTCTTAAGTATGAATGTATCAATGTGACCATATACAGGGGGAAGTTGTGAATGGTTAGGAGTTTATAGAGTAGACCATTGAACCACACGCTGTCAAAAGCTTGTTTAACATCCAGAGTGAGCAGTACTGTATTTTGTTTTAAATTAATTTTATTGAACGCTTCTTGAACTACCTTGCTTATTAGTAATGTGGTGCTGTGCCCACTCGGAAAGCCAAATTGCTCGACAGGTATGGCTCGGTCTAGTTTTAGGTCAGTAATCTTTTTTAAAATGATTTTTTCAGTAACTTTGGATAGTGTAGGAAGGAGAGCTACTGGTCTATATGATTCAGGTGAGGATGGATTTTTATTTGGTTTTAATAATGGTGTGATTATCGCGTTTTTAAATGACTTGGGAAAGTGTTGGAGGAGCACGATGGCATTAATTACATACATAAGTTGCACAACCGTTTTTTGTGGCATATTCTTGAGAAGAGGGTAGGTTATTTCATCGTCTCCAGGGGCTTTATTGTTAGGAAGGGAGCGAAGGATTGTTTTAAGCTCCGCCGGGTGTGTGAATACTTTAGTCAGCATTGGTGGTGGTATTGGATATTTTGTCTGCACGAAATTATTGACGTATTGGGTTATTTCGTTTTGTTCTTCTGTTATGTTTGGTGAACCTTTACATACGTCAGCAAAATGTGCAGCCAAAACATTCGCTTTTTCTTCGTTGGTTTGTGGGTCTGTTGAGTTCATGTTGGGGATTTTTTGTATCTGTATTTTTAGTTTCCTTGTCATTTTCCATAGGGAATTATCATTTATTGACAGGGTTTGTAGTTTGTCTTTCCATATGTCGTTTTTATGTGTGTTAATTTTTTGTCTTATATTGTTTTGTATATCTCTTACTCTGGCACCGTCTAAAGGGTTTCTGTTTCGTTGCCAGCGTTTTCTCAATGTTTTTAAATTTAATTAATTCTAGAATGTCCCTGTTAGTCTGTCTTCAGTTCATTTAATTTTTACTTTTTGTGCTACGTGGTTGCGTGCAAACTGGAGGTTTTCAGTCAAAATACAAACTTCAGCTTCAAGCTCTTCAACTGTTTTTATATTATTATTTATGTTAGTTCTTTGGGTCATTATTTGCCTGAAAAGTCTCCAGTTTGCGTTTTTATATAGCCATGTCGTCGGTTCGTCGTCTTCTGTATTGTCTACTTGCAACTCTAGTTGCACTGGTAAATGATCTGATGATAGTTCGATTAAAGTTAGTGGGTCAGGTAAATTTTGCATGTTTTTGTTTAAAATTATGTCAATTGTACTTGGAGTCATGTTGTTTGTTGGATAATGATTTGGAGTAGGCGTGTGTAATAATTGAATGTTATTATCTATGACATAATTGCTTATCAGAGTACCATTTCTGTTGATTCTTCGATTACACCATAGAGAATGTCTTGAATTTAGATCCCCCAGTAATAGTACTTGTCCAGCTTGATTAAAAATTAAGTCGAGATCGCGATTTTGCATTCTAAGATAGGGGCGTGCATAGCCTCCGCATATTACGACACCACTTTTTAATTTAATTGAAATATTCTCTATTTGAGAATCTAAATTAGGAAGCAGCGCATGTGGTACATTTTGTCGAATAAGCGTAGCCACGCCCCCTCCTCTTAAAGTGCGGTCTTGTCTGTACATTATATAATTTCTGATTTTAACCTTTTTCTCTAAAATAAGATGCGTTTCGGTTATGATCATCATGTCAACTTTATGAGCGCTTAAGAAATGAACAACTTTACCAATTTTGTTTATAAAGCCATTTGCGTTCCATAATATTAATTTGAAATTTTTATATATCATAATTATCCAGTTGTTCAGTGATGAAATTGGCCATTGCGAAAGCTCTCTCCATTTTGTTTTTATTTGAATCTATTACCCTCATAAAGTCCTTAAAAAATCTAGAAATTTCCCCAACGTTTACTTTTGATTTAAATTCCCTAACGGTGCTAATAAAATCATTTACATCTGTACCGATTGCCGTTTGAGAAGTGCTTATTTGTGGTGGGCTGGGCTTAGCTTGGGGGCGTTGCCTAAGTGGTAGCGGCGGGAAATCTGTCTCGTACTCGGACTCCTCTTCCAACGGTTGCTGGGGTCTTTGTGTTGCACCACTTGCCCTGGTGTATGTAGGGTCATTTGCCCGGACCTTTTTTTCTCTCCCATGCATTTGTATTGGGTTGAGGTGCTGGTATGTACTTTGTCGCTTCTGATTTTGCTTTTGTTGTTGTTCGGTTAGATTGTTTATTTTGTATATGTACACGTTGCATTCTGTGGAGTTTGCTTTAGAGTCTTTTTGACAATTAGTGCATTTAGGTGGTTTATCTCCTGGGCAATTTGCGGTTTGATGTGGTCCCGCACAGTTAATGCAGCTAGGTGTACGGTGACAATTTGTTGCTCCATGACTCCATTGACAGGAACTGGTATATCAACGTGGGTATGGTCGTTGGCTGTAAATATTAGCGATGTCAAGTTAGATAAAATACAATAGTAGGTAGGTACTTCAATTTATTCGTTTAGATTGCACAAAAGCATTACCTGAACATTTTGTTAAACCAAATAACATAAACGCCTACTAACTTCTGCAGTTATGGTAATGACCCCTCTCCCACCCCAGACAACAACTCGTCTAATACCACAGAATAAAAGGGTTTGTTCGGTTTTATATCAATGCCTAAAGACGAGGTAAAGGAATCAATTGAGGATCATTTGAGGATATTACCGTCTTAAAATGTTTCAACTGTCAAAATTTTCACCACAAGGGAAGTGACTGTAGGAACAAAGCAGCCTGTAAAAAGTGTTCACAAGAGCATGACGTTAAGGATTGTACAACTCACACCCTGAAATGCATTAACTGCGATTATGCTAACAAGAAATATGGAACAAAACATGAAATAAACCACGAATCTGGTGACCGAAGGTGCCCAAGCTATTAATATTATCTAAATATAGCTAAATCCAGAATTAATCATGGCTAACCAAGAAGTAGACTTTTTAGACATTATTCAAGAGGATAATAAAAGTGTACAGGTGGTACCTGACAGTTTAAAGAACTTTGTGAGTCATAATAATAATTTAACCAGTGTGATACATTTAAATATCCGAGGTATTAAGACTAATTTTGACCAGTTTTTAGTATTTTTGGATTCATATGGTTTATCTTTTGACATTATTGTCCTGAGCGAATGTCACTATATTGAAAGTATTGCATGTTTTCATATCCCGGGCTATGATACCTATTATAACGCAGCTAACTATAATGGCTTTGATGGCATAGTGATATTTACCAAAAGGGACAGTAATCCTCAATTTGTTAACTATAAATTACCTACATCAAAAATAACTGTGACCAAAAGATTGCTATGCGTAAATAATATTCATTACTGTTTTCATGATACATACAGGTCGCCTTCCTCAGATATTGGGGGATTTTTTGATGAGCTTGAAACCTATCTGGGGTCAAATAAGAATACAAAGGCTCACTATGATGTTTTTCTTGGTGATATAAATATTAACATTCTTAACAATGATGACCTAAATAATATAAAGTATAAAACCAACCTGAATTCAAATGGTTTTGAGATGTGGTGTCAGGAAGTCACTAGGGAAGCATCAAGAACATGTCTAGACCATCTTTTCATACGCAATAATATAAAAACAAATCTTAGAAAAATACATTCATTCATAGCTCTTCATGAAATAACAGATCACTGGCCAGTGGTTTTTTGTTGCAGAAAATTCAGCAAACAAAAATAGTAACACTACCTCTCCTTCTTACACAAAGATTGACTATGATAAAATGAGGGTGCATGGCGGCAGAGTCTGTGGCCTGGAATAATATTTTAACTCTAACACAGCCTGAGGAAGCAACAGAAACTTTAATAAACTATATAAATGATATTGTCAAGGCATCAGAATATGAAATAAGATGTCATAATAAATTTAAAAAATTGAAACCGTGGATCTTTAATTCTATAATTAAATCAATAAAGCATAGGGACCGACTCAAAAAATCTCTCTTTAGAAACCCAACTGATCAGAAGAAACAAGAATATATAGAATATCGAAATAGATTGAACAAAATAATTAAAAACACAAAAAACTCGTATTACACTAACAAATTAAATCAGAATGCAGGTAACATAAAAAAAATATATCAGCTCATTAATGAGGCTACAAATGAATCAAAAGAAAAGGCCTGTATTACTCAGATCAAGGATAGCAATGAAATAGTTACTGCATGACCATTTAAATATTTCAAACCTGTTTAATAAATACTTTATAAATGTTGGGAAAAATATGTCAGAAAAAATTAACAAACTATGTTTCTGCGCTTGGTGAGTGACAATGAAGTGGTTTTACATATAAATAATTTAAAAACTAACTGCTCCCCGGGCTGTGATAATATATCTACCAGGACACTTAAATTTTTACAAGAATATATTAAGGCTCCCTTAGTACACATTATAAATTTAATTTTTAAAACTGAAAGCGTACCTTCTCATTTTAAAACATCTATTGTCACACAAATTTATAAATCTGGTGACAAAAATGACATGAGTAACTACTATGGAGGGCTTTACTCTTTAGGTTAGGAGACCGATCGCAATACATTGGTTTCGGGCAAAGTTTTGGATCGGTAAAGCAGCTTTAAAAATGGCCGTCAGGGGCGCATGTGTTCCTTTAAATCTGTAAAATGCATGGGTTCTTATGGGATAATCAACTGTTTTATTGAATTTAGTTAACTAAAACCCTCTACAGGCTGAGATATGTATATATTATATCTAATAAAGCTTATTTTATTAATTATTGGATAAAAATACCGCTGACGTCTATCAAAAAAGTCAAACACTTGACGATCACTGCGCCGCGACCGGGACCAAACAGGGACGTAAATTTAAAGAACAGCCATTTTCGATCGGACTCCTTCCTAAAGCCCTCCATAGTAACTACACCAATTTGGGTTCAGGGAGGGGACTAGCACTGCTGATGCCATGTTTGAAGTTGTGAGTACTGTTTCAGAACATCTAAATAAGGGGGAAAAGTGTATCGCACTCTTTCTTGATCTTGCAAAGGCTTTTGACACGGTTTCCCACACTCTGCTTCTTGACATTTTGGAGTCAAGAGGAGTACGGGGGATTGTGTCTCGGGTCTGTGCGGACTATCTTGACCGCCGCTCTCAACGGGTTAGGATTGGGAAGGTTGTTCTGAGGGAATGTTTGTCAAGCACGGTGTGCCCCAGGGTACCGTGCTGGGGCCAATTTTTTTTAACCTGTACATTAACGGCCTTTGCAGTCTGGATCTGGGGGGTGCGATTGTCTCATATTATGCAGATGACACTGTTGCTGTTTTTTCTGGTAAAACCTGGGATGAGGTGAGGGAGAAGTTAAAGTCTAGTTTTAACAAAATAAAAAACATTTTGGATAGGTACACTTAAATTGAGCTTAAACATCAAGAAAACACATTATATTGCCTTCTCTTTGACTGAGGCGGACAGACCTGTATTTCGGCAGATATTTCTGGACGGTGTGGGTGAGTTCCTAAACGAGAATGCCAATACCAAATATCTTGGGGTTTTTATAACTTTTTATTGATAAACATCTTAGGTGGGATCAACATACTTATACTATATCTATGTAAGAAAATAAGATGTCTTATTTATAAGTTTTATATGATGAGGGAATTTTTATGTAGGATAAATCTTTTAATGACATACAAAGCACTTGTTGAGTCCTTACTGAATATGGCATTTTGGTCTGGGGGGAGCTGATGACTGTCATCTGGAGCGACTAAGGGTTGTGCAGAATTACATTGTTAGAATTGTTTTAAATAAGCCGCGATTGTATTCGACCAGCCTCTTGTATGGGAAAGATGTAGTTAATGTAAAGTGCCTCTACATAATCACGATCTGTAATTTTATTCATCTGAATGAAAAATTCAATAATTTGTTTATCACTCATATATATGCTACTAGGGGAAATATTAACAACTTTCTTAATACTGCATACTGCAGAAATAATCAGGGCCAGCATTTTGTTTCATATTCGGGCCTAAGTTGTATAATCTCATCCCTTTGCATATTCGCGAAACTACAAAAAAGAAAATTTTCAAAAAAAAGTCTTATTTTCTGTTAAACAGTCACATTTTCCTTCAGGCTTTTTTAGACAGTTTGTTTTTGTTTATGATTGTGTCTTTTGGCTGCCATCCGATTGAAATTTCGATGGCAGCTATTAGTTTTAGGATTAATACAGTACAAAATTGTAAACTTTAATTTTATATTTACCTATTTATTAAGTTTCTTTTTAACATAAGTCTGTGATATTATATTCATTCCTATAAGCACATACAGGTATTTTATACCTAGGTGCAACCATAAATACAAGAAAGTGAAAGGCATTCCTACATCGGTGGTGAAAGGTGGTGATATTCTGTGATAAGAGAGTAAGTTTTGTTTTTTTACATTATTAAATTGTTGAATAAATTGAAATTGAAATTGCCGTCTACGATGTAAGCCATTGTAAGCTGACTGCTGAGCAAAGAAAATTTATAGGGTTTGTTCCTGCTGAGCACAGAATACGGAAGTCTGTGCTGCTGAGGCCTTAGGCCATGGCACAGAGAAATGTTGGGTCGGTACTTTTTTTTTTTTTTTTTTTATTTATTTATTTTACGTCGGCCTTTTTTCCGCAACGAGGCCAATCACCGACGCCAGGGAATTTGTCACACACTATCTGGTAATTTTGCCGAATCCCTCTTTGTCGAGGGTAGGGTTCTTTAACGTGCCAACATCCATGACACGGGACCCACAGTTTAACGTCTCCTCCGAAAGACGGCGCCACCTCTTAAACCAAATTCCAAATTTAACATCGACGTTGCCGGCACCGGGAATGGAACTCGGGCCTACGATCTGTGAGGCTGCTGCGCTAACCACTAGACCACAACGTCGACAGGGGGTCGGTACTTCCTAGATCTAAAACGACACTTCGGATTCTGACCTAATCGGGAACTTTCTTGGTATTTTTCCGATATGACTGAAGTCGCACCATAAATGGACGTTCTCATTGGCCTCGTGTGACTAATTTTATTCAAATAGAATAGGGCCGCTTTTTAAAGCCCACATAGACTATAATATCCGAGTTTAACACTAATTCGGAATACCTGTGTCTCATACTTTAATGTCTTCTTTTAACAACCTCTACTCCTTCAAATTTTCATTTACCATAATTCATCGAGTGTACATCAGTTCTTGATTAAGTGTTCTGCTCTTCCTTGGTTCCCTGCCTCGTTCATTTCATAAATAAATTCAACCTTTTTTCAGGTTTATATCGAAAAATATTGATCGTAAAAAAATGTGTTGAAGCCTTATAGCCAATTACGTTTTCTATAAGATCCAAGCGCGGTCGTACTGGGGGGGGGGAGGGTACTGGGGGTAATTAACCCCCCCCAAGAGACCAGGTTGAGGACGCAAAAACTAAAAATAATATGTCCAAAAAAACTATAAATATTTATTATTTTTAAATAAAAAACAAAACCAATAAATTTGAAAAAACATTTTTGATATAAAAATATCAACATCTTAATATTATAAGATATATTCTATTATAATAATAGTCCGTCGATATAATATCGCGAAAATGTTGGTAAACCCGACCGAAAATGTCCGGTTTTCTAATGACTTAATAAAAATGTTAAAAGCAGCGGCATCCAATGCAAAATATATTAAAAAACAATTGTAATTTTTTTAGCTTTATTTTCATGTTCTGATTTCTTTATTATACATATACATTTAAGTTTTGTTTTATTTTAGTGTTTTAACTTATGTTACAATATTGAAACATACTACATCAGTGGCGTATTTACGAGGGGGCTCGCCCCCCCCCCCCCAGATATGTATAGTACAATTGTATAAACAAAGTTCATCTGTCACGGATAATGCCTTCGAAGCTTTTAAAACTTGTTTATTTTGTCGCCCTTTCAAATTTCTTTTAAATTAAAAGAGTGTTTTAAAGTCTTGCATATCGCCGCAGATTAAGCTTTACGGTTATTTTACCCAAAAAAGGGCGTGGCACCCAAAAAATTTCGCCTGCGGCGCAAAAGAGCGCCTTCGGCGCAATTCCTTAAAAGTACCCCCCCCCCCAGAAAGACGTTCTAGGACCGCCGTTGATAAGATCTACTATCATCATTTTCAGTCCAAAGTTTAAAATGGACCGTCATTCTTGGTTTAGATTACCACTGACCCGCCCCTACGATTTCAACTAGTGTGGACTAGTGGTTTACATAAACGATTTGAAAATAATAATTGTATCAATTTTAAAACATTTGCCATCTATAATATATAGGTACTTATGTCAGTGGCGGATTATGACTATGTGAGGCCCCATGCGCAAACTGATCTGGGACCCCCATTAACATTACCAAGTAGTAAAAATGAACAATGCTGAAAATCATACAATTTTTTATTTTTCGAAACAACATGAACATGAAACAAAATAAATACTGAACACATAAGAATAAGGTACGGAAAAATATATTCGCAGATACTAGATACTATACTAACAAAAACATTTACACATTTAAATAATTAAAGCGAAACTTTTCTTGCCTTCATTCTTGCGAATTTATCAACCCACGTTATTACTGTTATTAGTGTATAATATGTTTTTTGTTGTGTAGTTTAGTTTTTTAATTAGCATCAATATGACTATTAATTTTCGAATATACCTATACCTATAATTAATTGTTCTAGCTTCCAAGTTTGAGGCCCCCATGCGCCGGAGGCCCGAGGCGTGCGCCTCATGCGCCTATTGGATAATCCGCCACTGACTTATGTATTGTACAACGGTGTCGGCTTTAGGAGGGGGACGCATATATAATATTTTTCGCAATGTTTACTTATTTAGGTACACAGTTTTTATTGGAATATTCATTAATATCATCCTTTAATCTTGCTGATTTTTAAGATTTGATGATAAACCTATAAAATTACAACTTTCAGAAAAAACTATAAAAGAAAAACAAAAAACTTTCTTCAGTCATCCTATGTGATATAATGATATAATAGTAATTTACATGACAAAAAATCCATTGTTGTGCTATCTGTCTAACTAACCCCCTAAAATTTAAGTAAAGGAACAATTGGTTAACAAAAAATAATAGTGCAACCAGTCAGTAAAAGTGAAAACATTTAATCAAGAAGAAAAACTTGTGGTTGTAATATACTGTAAAAGCAGACCAATTTACGATCGCCCAAATTGTCCTGGCGAATGGCTCTTACCGCAGCCGACGCCAAAAGGAATTGAAAGTGAAGAAGAAGTAGCCAAACTAACCTCTGGACAGTGAGTTGTGTTTTTAGATTCTTCGGCAAACAAGTACTTTTTGAAGCATTTTAAATAGTTTTTAACGATGGTAAGTTTTTAAATAAAATGCAGTCTGTGTTATTATTTTTCATGTTTATCACACATCTTATTTTATTTTACCAACTTACTATTTAGCGCTCAGTCATCCTAACTTGCCAACTCATGTAATAGTTTGCAAAAGGATGGTGATTAGCGATTTTGGTCTAAATTACTCTATTAATAACTGATTTGAAATTTTAGGCACGAAGATATGATACCAGAACTACCATTTTTTCTCCAGAAGGTAACTGATTCTTGTAACTTAACGGTTGTAGGGAAAGAAATGGAATGTTCATGATTGATTAAACTTTTTATAATCTCTATACTATCATCTATAAATTTTGTAATAACAATTTTTTAGTAGTTACTATAGTAATGTGGATTACTCTGTACATTATAAATTATGAAGGGGGGGTGTGTGGGATAAGTAAGTAGGTATAGAGGTATGTACAAGTATATTTATTTGTTTTGTTTTGTTTTATAGGACGATTATACCAAGTGGAGTATGCCATGGAAGCAATTTCATTGGCCGGTACTTGCCTGGGAATATTAGCCAATGATGGAATATTGTTAGCAGCTGAACGTCGTAACACCAATAAACTCCTGGATGAAGTATTCACTTCTGAAAAAATCTACAAACTGAATGAGTAAGTGCAAAATTTATATCAGTAATCTTTAAATTTTCCTCAATTAAATATGTACTTAATTGTATAAATCGGCAAATACCTTACTTTATTCTGGTTTGTTCGGTTGTGTTCTATTAATAAAAAGCTCGTAAAAAGTTATATATTCTTAGTCTCGCTTTTTTGAGCCTCCATGTATGGGCCATTTATTTGCTATCATTCACTATTTGTATTTATGTTTTAAATGAGTATGAAAAAAATAATGACATGAACAAAACACACTTTTGGGCTACCAACACACAGACAGGTGTTATTTTTGTAGTGTGTTTTTTTTTATTAACACATCTTTATAAGACACAAGTTAAAAGGCTATCGACCTAGGTTTTACAATAAAAATAGTAGGTAATGTTCGACCATTAAAAGAATGCATCCTCAAAGAATGTGGTCAAGTATTTACACTGTTGCGCAATATATTACCCCTCTGCAATAACATTTTTATCAATGGCTTATATGTTCAGGAATTTTAGCCTGCAACAAACCTGGAGTTGTTTTTACGCATTGCCGATTTAAACCGATCTTATTACGACATTAATTTATTAATCCCTTTCAATTTAAAACAATAACACATGTCTCACAAGTCAGCTCGCTTGACGATCGCGCAACATCGCGTAATCTGCCGAGACTAATAGTGGACCAGCGCAAAGGATCGGAGTAAATCAATATATTATCATTGTTAAAAACATCGGCGACTCGCTGTATTCTGTCCAATTCTCGCGGACAACGAGACATCAGTAGTGGTACGCGATGGCAAGTAAAGGCGGAAAAACGATTATAAGTGAAGCAAGAGAAATAGTGGCAAGTGCTGAAAGTTGAAAGTGATTGCGATGAGAAGGCTAAAAATAAATGTTGTCAGTTACATCAAGTACTGCTAAGGCTGCTTTGTATACTGGGGTTAGCCAAAGAACAGTGTGTAAAATAAGGAAGGAGAACGAAGAAAGACAAAAAATAGCCCGGAAAAACCCTTATCTTCGCCTGGCACAAAAAGTCCCCGCCCCTCTATAATTCAAAAAATTAAATCGGAGACATCTCAATTAGCTTTAGAAAAAATTTTACTGTGAATATCATTTTGTTCCTACATGCAATAAATTGCTGGTTAAATGAAAGTGAGATAGATTTTTCTTATCGCAAGTATTCGTTGAGAAAATTTTAAGAGCAAATGGATTTTACAGGCGAAAATGTCAGTTAAACGAAAAATCTTAGTTGAAATTGAAAAGCCCTATAATATATTTTATATTTAAAATACAAATATAGAGAAATATCGAAAAGAACAACGCCATATTATATACTTAGATGAAACTTGGATCGATAATGACCTTACTTTTAAGAAATGTTGGCAAAGGGAGGAGGTTTTTGGGTTATCAGCAATATAAGTAGTATAGGTAAATTAAGAGTTTCATTAAAATAATCAAATAAGAAATTTTTAGATCGTAATTAATTTCGTGTTCATTGTATTAATTTCAGTAATACGAAAGGAATTTTTTTAAAGGGAGCATACAATTTGTGCCAAAAAATAAATATATGTTGACATTCTAAAAATATAAGTACCTTGATTATCTCATGAAGCCAAAAAAAAAATTAATTTTAGAATACTTTTACATATTTCATTTATGCATTTCATTTTTGGTATTGAAATAAAAAATTACTGATCTAATAGTATCACAGAAAATGAGTTTTTTCTGATTTTGTAATTGGGTTTTTTCAAGCATGTTATTCAGGTTTTTTAAACTATTTTTATTTGAAATTAGATTGTAGATTTGTTTGCCTGCAATATTTGTGCAAAAATAATTTATTAATTAATAAAGACGTATTTTTGTTCATAGATCATAGTTTTTGTGGACGCCTATGGCTTGACCAGTAAATCTAGTTTAAAGCGGTTTTTATGCCAAAATTCCCCCTTTCGTCTCATGCAATCTTTCGTTGGGTACACATTACTACTATGTACTACACGTAATGGTAGTAGAATTTTGATCTGACCCCAAAATTGAACAAATTGTCTTTATTACTTACTTTGATCTAACAGTTCTGCAATTCTATATACAAATCAACACAAAAACTTCGGCACGGTAATGGACTATAGGGGAAGGTCGCCAATGATGGCACCTTTTTTTTTATCACCTAATATATTTTTTAGTTCAAAGGTTTTAACCCATTTAACCATGTTAAAATATTTGTTACTACTTAAATATTCATTATAAAACGTTAAAAATATACAAAAACTATTTTTTTGGTAAAAAGAATAGAAAAG
This sequence comes from Polydrusus pterygomalis, assembly GCA_963969555.1. Taxonomy (NCBI): domain Eukaryota; kingdom Metazoa; phylum Arthropoda; class Insecta; order Coleoptera; family Curculionidae; genus Polydrusus; species Polydrusus pterygomalis. The sequence goes on from OZ018375.1 coordinate 71,641,061, forward strand.
AAAAAAACACCAAGTATGCCATCATAGGCAACTGCGTTGCCTATGATGGCATACTCCAGTAAAATGCAAAAAATCTGAAGGACGCATACATGTAAAAGAAATATTTTTGTTAGGTACAGTTTGCACATTTTTATTGTTAAAAAATTCAAGCACATAAAACTGTTTAAAAAGACTTAAAATAATATATTACATTCTAGGGAACGTGTTTAAAACTTAAAAAAAAAATTAAAACATTATCAGGAAAGTGCAATCTAAAGATATATTCAAAAACTTTACAAAGCATATAAGTAGTGTTTAGGGACATAGACACAAAGAAAAGTAAAAGTAGCGCCGTTTTGAATATGACGCATATGATGGCATACTTATTTATATGTATTTATAGGTATGCCATCATAGGAAACCAATGGATATGCCATCTTAGGAATATGTCACACTTCTAGTATATAAATTATAAAAAATTTAAACCACAAATAATCATAGCAAAGTAACATGTATATATCCTATAGTTTTCGGAAAAAAATCGTGCATTCTAATTTAATGCACCTAATAAATTTTTGGTTTAAAAACTGGCTAATATTACTTCGCCACTTGGCAATTTCTGTTCTATTAAATAACTTTACATAAAAACGTCCGTCACGACTGAAATTCGACTCACAACTGAACGGTCAATACGCGCGCCCGTCTAACTATGCGGGATGCCGCAAACCCGGTTTATTCCAGAGATACCTGTGGTATGCCATCATGGGAAGTATGCCATCAAGGGCGACCTTCCCCTAAGTTATGATTTAGGGAACACGTTGCAAACCTAATTAAAAAATCATACTGTACCTACCTAAAAATTGTTAGGTATATGTTATAAAACGTATTTTTAATTTTAGGAAACAGCTTTGTGAACCCCTGGTTCTTTGAATATTTAACTATGCCAATGTGGTTTTCTTTCCCTGCATTGATGTCATTACTAAAATAGAATTTAAAAAGTTCAAAATACCTGTGCAAGATTTATTTTTAATTTAAGAAAATAGGATAGAGTCTCAGCAAGTTAAGATTAAGACAAACAATAATAAGCAAATTTAACTAAGAAAATATCAAAAACCAATCGGGCAACAAGTGAAATTAAAATTATTTAACAATTCATTTAAGTTATATTACGGATTGTCGTAGAGATGTTCTTTTAATCTTAATAAAAATTTGCTGTTTGGTAGGGTTCTTAGATTAATAGGTACTTTACATACATATCCAGTTAATGTGTTTTGGCTAGAGGAAAGGACTTCAAAATCTAACTACCGAACTAAAATTTCTATATTATTTTGTTGTTCTATCTGAAAAAACGGCTCAAACCAATTGAATTAAACTATTTGAGTTTGTTCATCTGCAGTATTTTCTTGGGTTTTTTTATATGTCTCAAAATATGATGAAAACACATTATCTTTACTGATTGGTTACCTGGGTCACCATTGTATAACATGTCATGCTTCAGTGGTGATATTTATAACATAGATGTTTTATATTTTGTTGTGACCGACCGAAGATTCGGTTTCGGCTAGTTTCGGCCAAAAAAAATAGTTTCGGTGACAGTTTCGGTTTCGGCCAAAAATCGGCGGAAACTTCGGGTTTGCCGAAACTCAGTCCGAAGATTCGGTTTCGGCTAGTTTCGGCCAAAAAATCTAGTTTTCTTCGGCTGCACCGAAACTCAGTGTTCGTAAATTTTCGCGCACCGTTCGGCTAACTTTGGGTGAGTTCATAGGCAGTGTTGTCTATATAAACAGATATACATATTTGTTACATATTTCAATTATTGTTTTTTATTTCATTTAACACGAGTTCACTGTCCGTATATGTGCAAAAAATACATTAGATTTCAGTATACAATAGAATTTTTAACATGTATAAATAAGTTTTGGTTTCGGCCGAAACGGAGACCAAGGCCGAAGGGTTGGATATATTCAGGCCGAAGATTCGGTTTCGGCTGAAAATCTTGTTTTGGTCCGACACTAATATTTTTATTTAAATCATTTAAATTGCCTTTTTAAAACTACATTATTAACATGTTGTTTTATTTGTCTGTATAATTGTCTCTTCCTTTTTTTTTTAATAAATGGCGGAAGTTCATAATTAAAAAACGTATTTTTTTTTAACTTTAGGGAGTTCTTCTGTACCAGTTCTGTTATCTTCATATTTAGTTCTTTATTTTATTTATTTATTTATCACTGACAATACACTACAGACATTTTTTCCAAATGGTATGTAAAAAGCCAATATAAAAGTTAAAAATTAACAATAGGCCAGTACTAAATAAATACAAAAAAAGAAAAAAACATAGTGACAGATTAAAATTTGTAGAAAACGAAGGACGAAACATTTTGTATTACGAGATTTTTAATGGAATTAATGCTTAACCTAAATATGTCGCAGTTGGAGAAATAACAGTTATAATTGTGTAACAATCTGGTGATAAATGCGTTTTGAGTTTTGACCATAGTTATGGTGTATGTGTATGGTAGCTATGTGTTCTTTCAAAAAACAGTAGCTCCTGCCTCGTGCGTCTAATGGGAACCAGAAACAGAATAGACTCGAGTAAAGCATCGCAGCAGATTGTCCCATTAACCAGTTTGTACAGAAACAACAACAAAGATTTTCTGCGTCTGCACTCCAGGCTCAGCATACCACAGAGAAGAAGTCTCGTTTCATAGGAGACTGTTTGATACAGAAACCTTAGTTTGAATAGAAGATATTTTGCAAATTTGTTCTGGACACGTTCGATTCTTTTGATGTGGCGTTGATAACTGGGACTCCATATGACGGAACAATACTCCAGCAGCGATCGGACTAGTCCATTATAGAGAGCCAAAAGTGCCTTTGTGTCGTGGATATGTCCTGTGTTACGCTTTATAAAGCCAAGCATTCTAAAACTTTTCAGGATGACGTTGTCCATATGCAGGTTGAATGTACGATCTTTGTCGAAAATGACGCCGAGATCGTTAAAGTGTGATACAACATCCAATCTAGTATGCTCCACCCCGTAGGCATGATTTATCATAGAATTGCCCTTGTAAAAGCGAAGGACCTTACACTTGCTCACATTTAGATATAAAAAAATTAGCTCTGCACCAAGCAGCCATCTGTCCAGATCGGATTGCAAATGATTTTCGTCATAATTATATATTATTTTTCATATTATTAAGCGTATCAATAGACGATTCACTCATTTCTTGACTTTTCTGCACAAAATCAAAATGTTACGATTCACTACCTTCTATAGACGATGTGAGATGAATATAGGTAAAAAAATATGCAGCTTGTCTTTCTGGAAAGGTATGGTTAAGTATAAACAGCTGTTAAGGTTATTATTTATTGCCGATGGATTGGCTTGACCTTTAGGTTTGCTGGAACTAAGAAACCACCTCTTATGTTAGTATTTACAATATTTCCCTTTTATTGTAGTATGTGCCAGTTATTATGTTATTAAGTGGTGTGGTGTTCTTCCTCAGCTTTGTTTCCACGCAAGAATTGCAGTCTATATTATTAGTTTGAGCAAAATAATGTCACACATTAGTAATAAACGCGGTTTCTGCTAAAAACTGCTGTTGTATCAATATTGTAGAGGTCTACAAATCTCCTTTTAGGTTTGTTTATAAGCTCTTGTCGATCCGTTTTAATGTGTTCGTCGAGGTTGGTAACATAGTTTTCTACAATGTAGTCCGAAATGTTGATGAATTCGGTTTTTCTTAGTTTTTTTTGAGTCTATCTACATTTTTTTTTCATGGTTTGATTTTCGTGTTTTCTATACCTTGTTATATTGTTGATAGCCTTTGAAAAATAAAATTCGTTTGCAGAATCTATGTTATATTGCGTCGCTTTTAGATGTTCACTAATTTCCTCATCTTTTATATCCTGTTCAACTAATGCAATAACAGATGAGTGTGAGGTTGGATAGTTCAAAGATGTTCGGTACAAACAGGCTAAGTGCCAAAATTAAAGAACAGAGATATTTAAGGAAAACGATATTTGAGTGGTTATTTCCAAAATGGTAAAAGATATATAAGTCTTGATTTTATTATTTGTTAAAACATATTATAAGCTTAGCCTCGTTTCGAAGGTTAATGCAAAAAATGTGTATTATAAAAAGAATAAGAAAAAAAGAATAAAATAAGGCATGTGATTTGTAGGTTCCCCGACTTTGCCAAATTGATTGCACTACTAAACGCGGTAAGCAGCACTTGACATTTTTTGAGGACACGTCCGATGGTACTTAGAATATTTTTATGCAAAAAGATGAAAAAATAAATAAAATGGCACTTTGTACCGAACACCCTTCAGTTATCCTGTGCAGGCTTTGTGTTAGTATTTGTTTCTTGAAAAGAAGTAAGCACTTTTGTATTTACCATGGTAGCTAAAATCTGCTTTTTTATTTATTTCACTCCGTTTTTAGAAGGAATCACCATGACGCCTTAGTCCAACATGGGTTTTCATATATAAAAATGTGTATTTTATTAAAAAAATGATGTCGCTAACTTTAATCATTATTTCCCACTGACCCAAAAATTTGACCGTATGCTTCTCTACTACTAGGTACTACCTAGTTTATCTCATAGAAGGTACTGAACATAAAAAAAAGATATTTTATCGAATCCGTGAATTTTTACTTGTTTACGGTCTGAATGCTCAGCCAGAACAGTGTTGCCAGGTCCAAATTTTTTTTCCCTACATAATTTCCTAAAAATTCCCCAGATTTTCCCCAGACCATTTAATTTGAAAACGAAGAAAAAAGATACTTGAAAACAAAACATATTATTATCCCTATTTATTAATAAAAAAATTTCTACAAATAAAAATCAAACCACTTATCTTATGGTTCATTTTGCATTCAAAAAATAATACATTTTTTATTCAACAATAAACAATAATACATTTAATACAAAATAAATACATAGAAAATAAACTGGTCATAAGATTGGCTTGACCTTATTATATTTTAAATATGTATTTTTTTATTGAAAAAACTACAAATAGAAAAAATAGTATAAAGCACAACTTACATATATATATCAAAGATTTATTTGAATTATTGAAATTAACGCAAAAAATTGAAAAAATGCGTGGTTCCCTTTGTGTGATCCCCCTTAAAATATCTGCGAACGGAGACCTGGGATTTACCGAGTTTCTCGTTGTTTATATCTTGATAGTAAGGTTTATAGTAAATTCGACCTGCCTCACTGCCTCAGATTCTGAGTTGCTAATAGTGAATCGGACTTAGGATAGATAGCGTTTTTGCCATGGGTCAATCGATTGCTAATAATTTTTTAAGTGATTGCTTAATATATTTTTTACAAATATCACAAAATCAAAGAAGTATAGAAATTCCCTAAATTACAGAAAATTTCCCTTTTTCCCTACTGATTACAGATTTTCCCGAGATTTAGGGAAATTTCCCTAGCAATGGCAACCCTGAGCCAGAACTGTTTGTGGTTTAATTTTCTTTAAATTCCTTAATTAAAAAACGCTGGTAAAGATTTATAGAGAATTTGTTCTTTATCGTGTTGGTATCTCCTGCGGTCAGCGCCATAATCCCGGATAGACCAATAATATGGGAAAGGCAACTTTCTTATATAAAATAACTTTTTGTTTTTAGTGATATGGTATGCAGCGTCGCTGGCATTACATCTGATGCAAATGTTTTAACCAACGAGCTTAGACTCATCGGTCAGAGGTATCTTTTCCAATACGACGAATCAATTCCGTGTGAACAATTGGTGTCGTGGCTATGCGATGTAAAGCAAGCTTACACTCAATATGGTGGCAAGCGGCCTTTTGGTGTCTCCATTTTATATATGGGCTGGGATAAACACTATGGATACCAGTTGTATCAATCCGATCCCAGTGGAAATTACAGTGGTTGGAAGGCCACTTGTATTGGAAATAACAGCTCGGTAGGTAAACTTAGCAAGGTGGTAATGAAATCAATAGAGGGTATTCATGTAATTTTACTCTGTATATCATGCGGTGTCTATATTTTTGCTATAACACATTCTTGTTTTCTCTTAAGATTTTTTACTAACATTTTATAGAATGCAGAGGTGCTTAGCAAACTATTACTTGATAGGATAAACTATACTTTAAAATATTTACACAATTGAAAATTAATTTTTAAAATTTTAAATTTCTCCGAAAATTCCTATATTATGGTATACCTCTGGTTACATCATTAGAAAGAATAGATAATTCTGCATCATTTTGGTTTAAGGCTCATTGGCGTACCGACCTTAATAAGAGTGGGGGAAGCTATTGAAAGTGTAATCATTAAAATCGCTATAACTTCTAAATGACATCCGATTTTACTAAATTTAAGCTTATTTGGAAGAGAAAGGTGAGTACTTTTTTAATTGCCGTATCCAACGATACACGATAGTTTCTAATAAAATTGCTAGAGAGCACAATTTGCAATAATAACAATAATTTTTAACACTTATCGAAGAAATTATTGTTTTTATAGCTTCGTGGCCACCACAAAAAAATATTTTTAAACTTTATGCTTCTTTTATGTGTAGGTTTGTTACTCATTATTCCAATGGCCCAAAAACTACTTTAGAATTACTGACATAATTATGCAAAACTTCTAATTTAGGTATAATATGCTGTTTTAAAAAATAAATCTATATAGCCGTGAAACAATCGGCAGATTTAATTTTGATAGGTGTTGAGAAAAGTTTCTCCTTGATTATTTTTAAATTACTTCTTACCTAATCAAAACTATAGGCTTGCTGTATATTTTGAATGTTTTCAATGTTTGATGATGATTTTCATTACACATCTCTCTTAGCCAATAGCAATAGTCGAGCCGCTTATCAAAATCAGTTTCCGATAGGGCCTGGTGTAAATCTACATAATAGGGATGCAGCCTAAAATCCCTTATAATTCGGAACACTGCAATAACACTTATACCTAGGTCTATAAAAATTTCTAATGAACTTAAATGCGGATTCGCTTCCACGTACACAAGAACGTTTATAATGTTGTCTTCATTCCTCACTGCACGTCTTCTGATACTAATTGAAATAGGTCGTACACTTCCCGTTTGCCTTAATAGTATATTAAAGTACACGTTTCATAAGAAGCGGTTTTAGCGCACGCGTCTATTTTAAAAAACGAGCCACGAAGTGGCGAGTTTTTTAATTGACACGTGCGCTAAAACGCCTTATGAACCACGTGCTTTATACTATTTTTTCTATTTGTAGTTTTTTCAATAAAAAAACACATATTTAAAAAGAAAATAAATCCTTTAAATTTTTATGTCTAAATTTTATGTTGGTAATACTATTTTTTATCATAGTAACCTCTGGACAACAAAAATTATTTTGCGAACTGTAATTTGTTGATTTATTGACCCATTTTCACCACGAGATTCTAAAGTTATTTTAGCGATATGATATTTGAAATTGGACGGAATACGTTGTGTGATCCTTGTACATTCGGTACATATACAGAGCGTTCGGAAATTCGGGCGATTTTGCTAATTTTTTTTGAATTTCAAAAGACGTGATTTTACGTCAATTTTTCAATTTCAATGTTACCAACATCAAATAAAGAAAAAACGCGTATCGAAATAGCTTCATTATGAACTTCATTTCAAGTTCATAATGAACTTATTATGAACGTCAAATAGAAAAACATATTGCCAGTCGTCGAAATACTCTTCTGGTATGGTGCATTCGTTCAGGTTATATGGTAGCATATTCTCGTTTCGCAATAGGGGCACATTAAAAACATTCAAAATATACGGCAAGCCTATAATTTTGATTAGGAAAAAAGTAATTCAAAAAGAATCAAGGAGAAACTTTTGTCAGCACCTATCAAAATTAAATCTGCCGATTTTGTTTCACGGCTATCTAGATTTATTTTTTAAAACATCATATTATGCCTAAATTAGAAGTTTTCCATGATTATGTCATTAGTTCTTAAGTAGTTTTTGGGCCATTGGAATCATGAGTAACAAACCTATACATAAAAGAATCATAAAGTTTACAAATATTTTTTTGTCGTTGCCAGAAGCTATAAAAACAATAATTTCTTCGATAAAAGTATTAAAAATTATTGTTTTGGCAATAACTCTGAAACCTTCTAATGATGTAACCAGAGGTATACCATAATATAGGAATTTTCGGAGAAATTTAGAATTTTAAAAATTAATTTTCAATTGTGCCCCCTTGTGGCGAAATGCGGAACTTAGAAATAATTTCCAGAAATTTCTCATACAGTGTCCGCAAGAAAGGCCGCATCAAATGGAATTTTTTTTTATTATTAGGTTTAGGTAAAAATTGAAAAAGCAGTTAGTTTTTGCTTACCTAAAAACCAAAAATGACGTATACTGAAGCAGCTGCACGACTTGCGTTACCTGTCAAATTTGACATTTTTAATAAAATAGGTTCAAAAATGCCATTATTTATCAAAATATCGAAAAACTTTATTCGAGAAAGTTGTTTATTTAGGCATTTTTAGCTTCTGTACGAAATTTTGACAGTCTAATAGAATTTTTATTTTTTGCCAGATTCTCGAAAATTTTGATCATCCCTCGTAGATTAACTTTTATACATCGATGTAAAACCATTTGCCTTTACTTCATTTGTAATCTTAATGCAATTTTGTGTAAAATTTTTGTTTCCAATTATTTATTTTGCTTCAAAAACTGAAATTGTTAATGATCAGTATGTAATGTTTGATGCAAAGTTTATCTAATTACATCAGTTTTGCCAAAACCGACGTTTCTCATTTTTCTTAAGTTAGTAAACAGATGTACAAAGAGAAAATATTAGGAAGCTTTCGTTGAAATTTTACTTAATTAATATTCGATCAAAAAGAATAAATATTAATCGCTCAAAACATATTATTCAACAAAAATATAGTTTAATATAATTAATTTAATTTAATATTAATTAAGTAAAATTTCAACGAAAGCTTCCTAATATTTTCTTTTTGTACATCTGTTTACTAACTTACGAAAAATGAGAAACGTCGGTTTGGGCAAAACTGATGTAATTAGATAAACTTTGCATCAAACATTACATACTGATCAATAACAATTTTAGTTTTTGAAGCAAAATAAATAATTGGAAACAAAAATTTTACACAAAATTGCATTAAGATTACAAATGAAGTAAAGGCAAATGGTTTTACATCGATGTATAAAAGTTAATCTACGAGGGTTGATCAAAATTTTCAAGAATCTGGCAAAAAATAAAAATTTTATTAGACAGTCAAAATTTCGTACAGAAGCTAAAAATGCCTAAATAAACAACTTTCTCGAATAAAGTTTTTCGATATTTTGATAAATAATGGCATTTTTGAACCTATTTTATTAAAAATGTCAAATTTGACAGGTAACGCAAGTCGTGCAGCTGCTTCAGTATACGTCATTTTTGATTTTTAGGTAAGCAAAAACTAACTGCTTTTTCAATTTTTACCTATACCTAATAATAAAAAAAAAATCTCATTTGATGCGAACTTTCTTGCGGACACTGTATAATCATAAAAAAAATTTCCCAAGTTTCAATGCTTAGTAGTTTCCGAGATATGGCCGGTGGTCACCCTTAATAGAACACCCTGTATAATCAGTTTATTTTTGAAATCATATGCTTACAAAGGACCGTTTTTCTAATTTTGACTAAGATTTCTATAAAAGGTAAATATGCTTGTCTGACTGGTCCGATCCACAGACTTTGGATCAGCAAAGGATAATCGCGAAAGTGGCAAATTTATGGCATTGCGCATGTAAGTAAAGTTTAATATACATGGGGATGCACATGCGCATTGCAAAATTCTCATTTAACGAATGAGAAGACGGCCAGGTCCTGGTTTTAAAATTTGAAATGTACAGGGTCATCCAACCAGGACTGAACAGGGGTCTATTTTTTGAGTTTCCCTGTATTTTTACTTAAACCAATATAGCCATTTAGTTTATGCTTTGCCGTAGTATCTAAAATTACCATTTAAAAAGCGATCTGACTTAAAACAAAGGAACTGTGGCGTAAAGTTGTTGTTTTTTCAATGGAACACCCTGTATATTATTTATTTTTATGAAACGCCCTTCTTTTCTGATTTCATAAATATATAGTTTGTCCATATTAGCTCAAACCGTTTTTAAGATATGAGCAATCAAACATTTAAAAAGCTGTATTCATTTGAGCTTAATACGTCTAGAATGCCCTGGAAAAGAAAATCCCCGTAATTGCGATGCATTAAAATACAGCTTTTTAAATGTTTGATTGCTCATATCTTAAAAACGGTTTGAGCTAATATGGACAAACTATATATTTATGGAATCAGGAAAGAAGGGCGTTTCATAAAAATAAATAATATACAGGGTGTTCCATTGAAAAAACAACAACTTTACGCCACAGTTCCTTTCTTTAAGTCAGATCGCTTTTTAAATGGTAATTTTAGATTCTACGGCAAAGCATAAACTAAATGGCTATATTGGTTTAAATAAAAATGCAGGGAAACTCAAAAAATAGGCCCCTGTTCAGTCCTGGTTGGATGACCCTGTACATAATTCTATAAACTGAAGGCTGGTATGCCGAGTCGTTGTAGGCAATGACAGTGTGCTTTTCATACATATGAAATTAGAGCTTATGATATACAAACTTTATAAAATTAAGCCTGGTTTGATGAGGCGCCTTCCCACCATTACTAACCTTTCTAGGTCGATTACAATGATGCTGATGTATAATTTTAATACCTAAAAGTCTCTAGACTAATTTCAAATAAAATAATTGGTTTACACCTTTGGATTGACATAAACTTGCAAGTTGGTGTGTTTTTACTATTTTTTGTAAGGTTTTTGATATTATTAGTGTTAAAAAGTACCTACTTTCTGTAGTTTTTCAAGGATTTTTAAAGTGTGGACTAAAATCAAGGTTACTCTTGTTCTTTTTCTACTATTTTTGTTGATTTCCAGAATAGTGGAGTTTTGTTCGGTTGCTAAGTGTAGGAACCGCTCAAATAGGGACAAGGTAAAAACGTTGTTTATTTGTTTATCAGTTAGCACTAAAGAACCGATTAGGGTTGCTCTTTAATTTATGCTATAAACTGTTCAAGTCGCTAGGTATAAAATCCGATCGTTAGTCGCACGTGAGATTCTCTCATCTACAAAATTTTAGTGAATAAAGTGTCTTTTTGCAGACAACTTTTTATTTTAAATTGAAAAGAATAGTTATATTCTACAGAAGAATAATATAAAATATTATATAAATATTTATCAGACTCGATCTCCAAGGCACAGTTTTCGACATGATAAAATTGTGTTCATGGGCAAATTGGTCGCTGGCAAGTTCTGCATCTTTTTTTTAATTTTCTATTCTTTCGACGAGGACAGTAGCTACTAAAAGGTTCATTGGCATTTTCAAGTTGTCTAAATTGCTTCTGGTGGTAGTTTAGCTATTTTTCTAATAGAAATCCGTAGGCTGCAAGGTCAGTTGGTAATCTGTCGGTTTATCTCGTAATGAGGGAAAATCTCACGCAAAGCGGCTCCTTCTTATCAGCAGCCAGCACCACGCTAATGTAATATGATACGCTTATACTAAGTAAGCATTGTCTCTAAAGACAAGTCCACGAAACTTTAAAATTAGTGTGAGAAAAGCAAGTCTAAAAATGCAGTATCAAAAAATTTATTATGGGGTTTAGGCAAAAATGGGTCCCAATGGTATTTTTTTAGACAGCATCGAGACTGTCAAACACGTTGCTTTTTTTAAACTTTTGTAAGCCCATTTCCTGATTAGTTTCTTGGCTTGTCCTGAATAGTAAGTAACTCATATTCATGTTTTTCGATATCATAGAGCTCATTGCGAGACGTAGGTACAGAGTCACTCAACCAATAAGGTTCTGCCACATCAATAAATGCCAACTTTTTCCTTTAGCGTACTTTAGAATCCTCTAACACTTTATGATTATTACTCTGACTTACTTTTAACTACATTTAAGGTAAATAATCAGTCATAAACCCCTTAGATTTGCTATTGCTGGCTGCCTTAAAAGTTCAAAACGCATTAGAATAATATCACTTAAAAATAAGTCTTGATGAAACTTAACACTAACAGCACTTAAAACTACAAGAAATATCAAAAACGTTCCAAAAATTGCACAAAACTCGAAAAATAAAACAAAACAATCACATTAACTTCAATGTAAAAACGCTTTGTTTGTCCCCCTATCGAAAGTGCGGTTATGTGTGTGACGTCACGAGTTAGTGCCTAATTGTCATGGCAAAATATAATTTTTACAATTTTCCCGCCAAACAAGTAGCCAAGTGACAAATGTCAAAATGAATTTTTACCATAACTACGATAACAAAAATTACAAACTGTGTGCCAAATTCGAGCTTTCTTATAATATATCTTTCGAACGAACAGACACAATTTTAAGTTTATGGTCAATTGGGGAGTTCAAAGTGATGTAGCTCTATTTATGCTACAGCCAATCAAAGTGCCATACATATGTTTTAAATAGTGCAAAATCTAAAATTAATTATCCTATTTGAAATAACAAAGGTGACAGTTAATGCTGGTATAAAGAAAAAACTGCAATATAGAGTGTTTGAGAGGGAATAACTAAAAGTATAAACTAAAATTTTTCAAAATTCAATCAAACAAAATTAACAAATAACTTTTATGTAGGTGGTTTTATGGGTTGAAGGATTTTAATTTCATAAAACCACCTACATAAAAGTCTATTGAATCATCAACAATTTTATTTTATATTAACAAATTTAATACCTTTGCTGTAAAATAATAATTACACAAACGTGCGTATGTCGAAACTACAACGAAGGCATATGAAATAAAATTTATTTACAACCATACATGTAATGTGGACATTACTGACTTTAGCCAAATTCGAGCGATGAACCAAAGACAATTGGTTTAAACTACGATTTTCATATGTGGTTATTCAAAATAGATGGTGGGGGTAGTTATAATTACGTCACAGGTCTCGATCATTGGAATCCGCTCAAATGAAATGGTTTTAACCACAAAACACTTTAACTTTAACCTTAGTTTCGCAGAGTTTCCACGTCTGAAACCTCCACCTGGTAATCAAACCCTTCATGATTTAGAGTTAGTAGAAATCTCACCATTTTCTCGCACCTTGGTTTACCTACCCAAAAAAAATGGCAATTTTGACCGTTTATGCGAATTTAAAAATGTCAAATTTTATCAACCGCGGTTCAACAACTGCTCCGGAGTAAGGTTAAAACCACAAAATTGATGGTGACAACTTTGGCGTAAATCAGCTGATTCATGACGTCACGGAAACATAACCGAGATAAAGTCGCCACAGTGGTTCTTTTCCCGTGCGTCATCACTTTCACGTCATCAAAATCGTATGAATCAAATCAAAATTACGAGACGAAAAAAGTCAAAACTAAGTCTAAGTTCATAAAATGGACGTGCCTGCCTACCGTTTGACGTACCTACATAATATCCCGAAAAATTATTATTTATTTTAAGTTTTGCCCGGCATTCTCTGTTATCTAAAAGAAATTGACAAACAAATGTTAATACACTTAATACTATTTTTAAAGCTTAAAATCTCGAAAAGTTCGGTGTTTTATTGACTATTAAAATCGCAAAAGTCAAATTTTTGACATCCTTTCATTTAAGGGAATTAAGCCACTGCCGTAAACTCTTCAAAGAACTTTTACGGTTAGAATATTTAAAATAAATAAATTAGGTATTATAAAAATCCATAAATACTTACCGCCAAAACAGATGGTGGGTATAATTAGCTCTAAAAAGAACTATTTTTAGAAAAAGGAACAGTTTTAAGGCACAGAAATTTACAAAATACGAATTAGATTGGCAGATCAAAATAAGGTTGACAATGACGTTCTAAAATACAACAACTAAACAAATAAAAAAAGTAATTAATTGACGTTTATAGTTTTATTCTTGTCTAGCACGTTATATTATTGCGGAATCTTGGAGACGTTCTTTTATGCTTTTATTCAAACTTGTTACTGTAATAAATAAGGATGCAGAGTTATTAACCACGTCGAGTCCTGATCGTTGATTGATGACGCACGGGCAAAGATCCACTGTGGCGACTTTATCTACTAAGGTCGCTCGAACGTAATGGTTAATACCAATCTGAAAAATGGTATAAACCAATCTGTTTGGTTCATCGCTCGAATTTGGCTTTTATTTAAGGTTGGGAAGTGTCACATTACCTACCTCTACTTCCCGCCCTGACTTCCCACCCTAATCCCCTCCCTCATTTTCAGTCCACTAAAATGTGATATTTTAACTAAAATTTTATCATTTCATTCAGCGGCTCCCCTTATTTCCGGCGGGGTACACTCCATTGATTCTTCTTCCATTAATTTTTAAACTTTATTGTATTGATCGCAAAAGGTCAGACTTGATCTGACGTTTATTGTTTTAATTTCAAACAAACGTTTCCTTGACAACCGTCGCCTAATTTGCAAATATGCCTACTTGTAGATTTATTTGATTTTTTTAATATATATTTTCTATAATACTACGTCAAAATGACATTTTTCTTTTAATATTTTTCCACACTAGTGCGGAAAAAATTTTCGGCACGATTATGTCAAAATCAATAATATATCAATTATAACTTGTATGTAGTTATTACTTTTTTTCTCAGAATTAGTTACTGTTACACATGAATGTGATTGTTATGGTTAATTAAAAATTATTAAATTTCTTTGAAATATGTGTTACTTATTTCCACACGTCTGTAGAAAAACTATTGTACCTGACACGTGCGGAAAAATTCTCCACACTTGTTAGGTAAATAGCTATTTTAGTTAAAAATTATAAGAAGTGGATGTAGGATGTGGTTGTAAATCAAATAGTATACAAACCTCGGTGAAAAGTTTCATTACTGTCTCGGAGATATAGTTTACTATCTAATCTTTCGACAGTAATGAAACACTTTCCACCTCGGTACGTAATATACTATTCCAGCAAGCATGATGATTAATTAAGGATGTCAATCCCGAAAGGTTTCTTAATCCCGGAATTTTCGAGATTTGTACTACACCCTGAGTTTAGATGTACCGAAAAAATCAAATACCATTCAAAAACGTTTATTGTATTAACTTCAAACACAAATTTAACAAAAAGAAAACTCCTAAACGAACTTGTGTTGTGTTGTAAATACCAACAAATAAGTTTTAGGTTTATTATTATTTTTTTATATTTATTATTTTAGCTTTGAAATAGCAAAATGAAGCAAATTAATATATTATGCATAAATATCGGTATTTATCCCGGGTTTGACATCACTAATGACGATGTTAAAATTAAAAAACTTATAATTTTAAGGCTGCCATCTCCAGTTTAAAACAGGAATATAAAGAGGGAGCGATGACCCTAAAGGATGCTAAAGGTTTAGCCGTAAAGGTTTTAAGCAAGACATTGGATATGACAAAACTTACATCAGAAAAAGGTAATCAACATAATTTTATATTTTCTTGTTCTAAGCTACACATATAGATTATAAAATAAGTTGTTGAAAAGGCTTTTATCATTTCTATTGGCGCAATACATAGCTTTATTTAGCCCTTTAATGTAATGCTTCTATATCTGTTATATTTACACCCGCTTTATCTTAAAATGCTAGTATTTCCCTTTCACTATTTGCCAGCATACCAGGCCTTATTACCCCTAAGTAATGTTGGTCTGATGCGCCCTGTGCCCTGCTTTCTACAGTTTTAATTTCCTTGTCCGGCTACTTACTTACTTCAAGTAATGAAAACAAAAAACGAAATTTTGCCCTTATTTTTTTTTCTGCTTTTATCTATGTGTATACAGCTGAATGTTTGTGGGAAAAAATCGACTTCGAGATAAGGTGGGAAGTTCAGATTTTTCATGTATCTAGATAATTTTACCAATACGGGGGCCTGATATTCCTAACACTTATTTGTGGTCAGTATTTTATCACTTTTTATACACTGTAACAGAGCAGACCTAGGTGCCCTTATTTGAAATTTTTTTCACTATTTTTGTTAATTTATTTATTTGGTAAACTTATTTTTTCCCCATGTTACGCCCTGAGGTTTAATTATTTTACTCTATTATTTATATTTAATTTAAATTATATTATGATTTTAATTTACCCTGCAATACTGGTCAAATTTTTTTAAAAAGTGTATTAACTTTTCATTTCCAAATATAGGCCCTGTTAAATCTATTTAGGTAGCCAGTCTTGAAAATAAAATCCTCAGTATATTTCCGATGATATTTAGGAGGACCCGTGAACTTTGGACCGTTCACATCTTTGCCGCAATTATTGATTTTTTTATATAGCAGCCAACGTCGTACTTCGTATTACAAACGACGCAGGGTGTTAAAACGCACAAACGAAGACTTTGGTGGGGGAGAAGATGGGTTAGCTGCTAGACAGAGAATTTCTAAAGAGACACTTATTAACTTCGATAGGTACGGTAAGCACCTAAATTCAAGAGTCATCATAAGTTTATTTTCTGTTGATTTTCTTTAAAATTAATTTTTCTAAATACAAAAATTCAAATAGCCAAACAAATGGTATTGGGTTAAATGGGTTTAATTTTATTTGTGTGGATTTAATTTGTGTAACAATTTACAATTCTGGGGATGTTTTTTTTTTAAAAGGGTGTTAAGTTCTTAAAGACCAAGTTTATTTTCTTTAGTTTTTTTATTTTGTTGGGTTACTCTAATTTGGGAATACTGGTTGTTTTTTTTTATATACAGGGCAAAATATATTTTTCAGACTGTAGGTATGGTAAACAACAAAATTTATTTTAATGATATAGGAATATAATTTTAAATTACTAATTTCTCTTTATTAAAAAAATATAAATAAATCTCATATTTTCCTACATGACATCTGCTCGGTAATCCCGTTTGTCTTGGATTTCACCGCTTATGTCTTTAAATAAACAAAATATAAATAAATCTCATATTTTCCTACATGACATCTGCTCGGTAATCCCGTTTGTCTTGGATTTCACCGCTTATGTCTTTAAAATAAACAAAATATAAATAAATCTCATATTTTCTTACATGACATCTGCTCGGTAATCCCGTTTGTCTTGGATTTCACCGCTTATGTCTTTAAATAAACAAAATATAAATAAATCTCATATTTTCTTACATGACATCTGCTCGGTAATCCCGTTTGTCTTGGATTTCACCGCTTATGTCTTTAAATAAACAAAATATAAATAAATCTCATATTTTCCTACATGACATCTGCTCGGTAATCCCGTTTGTCTTGGATTTCACCGCTTATGTCTTTAAATAAACAAAATATAAATAAATCTCATATTTTCCTACATGACATCTGCTCGGTAATCCCGTTTGTCTTGGATTTCACCGCTTATGTCTTTAAATAAACAAAATATAAATAAATCTCATATTTTCTTACATGACATCTGCTCGGTAATCCCGTTTGTCTTGGATTTCACCGCTTATGTCTTTAAATAAACAAAATATAAATAAATCTCATATTTTCTTACATGACATCTGCTCGGTAATCCCGTTTGTCTTGGATATCACCGCTTATGTCTTTAAATAAACAATAAAGAAATCTAATATTTTCTCTCACTCTTAAAGGAGAAAAATAATCAACCTATAGCAACAAAATTCTTAATCAATTTTACGTTGTTTACTATATCAACCTAAATTAAATGAAAGAAAAGGGGGAGGAAAAGATTAAATATAATACCAAAATGAAAGTTTGATACTAATTATCTATTTCACAACGATTTTAAAATTTATATTTTAATTTTTAGAGAGTAACAAAAGTTTTAAGTTATTAAAATGACTTCAGAAGGTGAAAGGGAGCGAAACAGTTTTACTGACCTTCCAGGTTAGCAATTTTAAATGACAATTAAGATTATAGTTATCCTTTATTTCTACCCAAAACTAATTATGGCTTTAAAACAGTAACAAAGTTTATTTTATTTATTTTTTTTTGGTATCTGTTGTTAAGACCAAAATAAAATAAAACTCAACAAACCTCACGATTAACAAACCAAAAGAACCTTAATTGTTTTTTTTTTTTCATAACTGAGTTTATGTGAGTTTTCCTAAATGATTTAAGTTCAGGGTTATCCTATTACCATGCTCTCCCTTCGCGCTGTTACGGAGCCGACAGCCTCACGCTGGACGTAGCAACGAGATTAATCTCGTGGGGATGTGGGGATTTTTATCAGGCAGGAAAAAGCCCTCTCATTTTCTTATGTTATGTGCTAGTCTGAAGCAACGATACCAGCGTTCTGATGTTTAAACAAAAGGTGGCAGTTTTTGCTTCTTTTATGAGTAACGTTAAAAACTAAAACTTAACCTTAAATTCTGTTGGAGGTTGTACAGGGAACAGTGAATGACTCGTTCTTTTGATACAGACTTGTCGGTTCACAATGTTTCCTTCAACGTGGGACAGCCCGCCGACAGCCGGGACCAGCAACTGTATGAGGGGAACCTATAGAGAAGGGCTACTGCCCTGGGCGACAGCCCCATAGTCTCGTCCTGTGCACGGGGTAGGGAAACCTTTGGAAACGTGGTCGAGAGTGCGTTACAGGAGCTTTCTTTTGTACAATTGACAACTTTTGTTTTAAATTTTCTTTTATTTTTTTTTTAATAGCGAAGAATTCTGCCTTCCTGTCGTGTTTCAAAGTTTTCTTTAAAATAGTGTTTATTCAACTAACGGCCATAATAGATTTTGGTTAATTTTGTCCACTCAGTATAATACTTCAATTAGTATTTTTCAGCGAACCTGACGAACACAACGTAGGGTCGGCCATAGATTCTTGCCCGAATCTAGACGGTCACGTCCGAGCCTATTTCTCTATTGTATGTGAGACATGCTAATGCATTATTTTATGTATTTGAATGTCACATGTGGAATTCTGGAATAGGTGAATAGACTCAATACCATGAGTCGTGCAAATAACACTTTTGTGTTAAATCTGACCTCCAAGGGCACAATTTTTTTGTTGTAATAATAATAATAAAAAAGTAATTTTTATTTTTTAGCTTTGCAGGTTATTGTTAATTTAATTAACCTATTTTCATAACCCACTAATTAATATTTCTTTCAGCTTTTTACTCCGGTCATATGAGCCGGGGGCCGTAAGGTTACAGTGGTGCCGTGGTGACCAGGATTGAAGTTTTTTCCAAATTGTACTGATGTGGTTGATTTATCTTTTTTCAGGATTGAAATTTTTTATTTGTACTGTTTTTTTTTGGTATTATTTTTCGCTCATAACCCTGTTTTTCGCTCAAAATAATAGGGGGTGACTGTAACAGAGCAGACCTAGGTGCCCTTATTTGAAATTTTTTTCACTATTTTTGTTAATTTATTTATTTGGTAAACTTATTTTTTCCCCATGTTACGCCCTGAGGTTTAATTATTTTACTCTATTATTTATATTTAATTTAAATTATATTATGATTTTAATTTACCCTGCAATACTGGTCAAATTTTTTTAAAAAGTGTATTAACTTTTCATTTCCAAATATAGGCCCTGTTAAATCTATTTAGGTAGCCAGTCTTGAAAATAAAATCCTCAGTATATTTCCGATGATATTTAGGAGGACCCGTGAACTTTGGACCGTTCACATCTTTGCCGCAATTATTGATTTTTTTATATAGCAGCCAACGTCGTACTTCGTATTACAAACGACGCAGGGTGTTAAAACGCACAAACGAAGACTTTGGTGGGGGAGAAGATGGGTTAGCTGCTAGACAGAGAATTTCTAAAGAGACACTTATTAACTTCGATAGGTACGGTAAGCACCTAAATTCAAGAGTCATCATAAGTTTATTTTCTGTTGATTTTCTTTAAAATTAATTTTTCTAAATACAAAAATTCAAATAGCCAAACAAATGGTATTGGGTTAAATGGGTTTAATTTTATTTGTGTGGATTTAATTTGTGTAACAATTTACAATTCTGGGGATGTTTTTTTTTTAAAAGGGTGTTAAGTTCTTAAAGACCAAGTTTATTTTCTTTAGTTTTTTTATTTTGTTGGGTTACTCTAATTTGGGAATACTGGTTGTTTTTTTTTATATACAGGGCAAAATATATTTTTCAGACTGTAGGTATGGTAAACAACAAAATTTATTTTAATGATATAGGAATATAATTTTAAATTACTAATTTCTCTTTATTAAAAAAATATAAATAAATCTCATATTTTCCTACATGACATCTGCTCGGTAATCCCGTTTGTCTTGGATTTCACCGCTTATGTCTTTAAATAAACAAAATATAAATAAATCTCATATTTTCCTACATGACATCTGCTCGGTAATCCCGTTTGTCTTGGATTTCACCGCTTATGTCTTTAAAATAAACAAAATATAAATAAATCTCATATTTTCTTACATGACATCTGCTCGGTAATCCCGTTTGTCTTGGATTTCACCGCTTATGTCTTTAAATAAACAAAATATAAATAAATCTCATATTTTCTTACATGACATCTGCTCGGTAATCCCGTTTGTCTTGGATTTCACCGCTTATGTCTTTAAATAAACAAAATATAAATAAATCTCATATTTTCCTACATGACATCTGCTCGGTAATCCCGTTTGTCTTGGATTTCACCGCTTATGTCTTTAAATAAACAAAATATAAATAAATCTCATATTTTCCTACATGACATCTGCTCGGTAATCCCGTTTGTCTTGGATTTCACCGCTTATGTCTTTAAATAAACAAAATATAAATAAATCTCATATTTTCTTACATGACATCTGCTCGGTAATCCCGTTTGTCTTGGATTTCACCGCTTATGTCTTTAAATAAACAAAATATAAATAAATCTCATATTTTCTTACATGACATCTGCTCGGTAATCCCGTTTGTCTTGGATATCACCGCTTATGTCTTTAAATAAACAATAAAGAAATCTAATATTTTCTCTCACTCTTAAAGGAGAAAAATAATCAACCTATAGCAACAAAATTCTTAATCAATTTTACGTTGTTTACTATATCAACCTAAATTAAATGAAAGAAAAGGGGGAGGAAAAGATTAAATATAATACCAAAATGAAAGTTTGATACTAATTATCTATTTCACAACGATTTTAAAATTTATATTTTAATTTTTAGAGAGTAACAAAAGTTTTAAGTTATTAAAATGACTTCAGAAGGTGAAAGGGAGCGAAACAGTTTTACTGACCTTCCAGGTTAGCAATTTTAAATGACAATTAAGATTATAGTTATCCTTTATTTCTACCCAAAACTAATTATGGCTTTAAAACAGTAACAAAGTTTATTTTATTTATTTTTTTTTGGTATCTGTTGTTAAGACCAAAATAAAATAAAACTCAACAAACCTCACGATTAACAAACCAAAAGAACCTTAATTGTTTTTTTTTTTTCATAACTGAGTTTATGTGAGTTTTCCTAAATGATTTAAGTTCAGGGTTATCCTATTACCATGCTCTCCCTTCGCGCTGTTACGGAGCCGACAGCCTCACGCTGGACGTAGCAACGAGATTAATCTCGTGGGGATGTGGGGATTTTTATCAGGCAGGAAAAAGCCCTCTCATTTTCTTATGTTATGTGCTAGTCTGAAGCAACGATACCAGCGTTCTGATGTTTAAACAAAAGGTGGCAGTTTTTGCTTCTTTTATGAGTAACGTTAAAAACTAAAACTTAACCTTAAATTCTGTTGGAGGTTGTACAGGGAACAGTGAATGACTCGTTCTTTTGATACAGACTTGTCGGTTCACAATGTTTCCTTCAACGTGGGACAGCCCGCCGACAGCCGGGACCAGCAACTGTATGAGGGGAACCTATAGAGAAGGGCTACTGCCCTGGGCGACAGCCCCATAGTCTCGTCCTGTGCACGGGGTAGGGAAACCTTTGGAAACGTGGTCGAGAGTGCGTTACAGGAGCTTTCTTTTGTACAATTGACAACTTTTGTTTTAAATTTTCTTTTATTTTTTTTTTAATAGCGAAGAATTCTGCCTTCCTGTCGTGTTTCAAAGTTTTCTTTAAAATAGTGTTTATTCAACTAACGGCCATAATAGATTTTGGTTAATTTTGTCCACTCAGTATAATACTTCAATTAGTATTTTTCAGCGAACCTGACGAACACAACGTAGGGTCGGCCATAGATTCTTGCCCGAATCTAGACGGTCACGTCCGAGCCTATTTCTCTATTGTATGTGAGACATGCTAATGCATTATTTTATGTATTTGAATGTCACATGTGGAATTCTGGAATAGGTGAATAGACTCAATACCATGAGTCGTGCAAATAACACTTTTGTGTTAAATCTGACCTCCAAGGGCACAATTTTTTTGTTGTAATAATAATAATAAAAAAGTAATTTTTATTTTTTAGCTTTGCAGGTTATTGTTAATTTAATTAACCTATTTTCATAACCCACTAATTAATATTTCTTTCAGCTTTTTACTCCGGTCATATGAGCCGGGGGCCGTAAGGTTACAACACGATAAAGAGAAGATAACAAAAACAATTAACAACAAAAATATTTGCAAAAAAATGTACTTTCCGAACTAGTCGTAAAAAGCAAGTCGGGCAGTGTCACTATAATTTTGATATTTAAAATTTGTTTTTAGTTGAAATGGCAACTTTGACCAGGGTGAACAACAAGACTGTTATAAATATTCTTACCGGTAAAGAAGTTGAAGCACTCATTTCAGAGTTTGAGAAAAGTGAAGCCGCTGTTGAAGCATCTAAAAGAGAACAAGCAAAAGCAAGTGCTTAGTTATATTATAATATATATATTTTTATCCTTTACGCATTAATAATAATTATAAATTTTTGAAAAGGCTAATAAATGGTTTTTATAATATTTGTCTAGTGTTGTTGTCCTTTTATGCATTGCCAAAATATTTTTATTTTCAGATTTATTTTAGGGAAACTGATTGTGGATGTCACTCTCTTCCATAAAGTAATTTGTTCAACAATTTTCTTCTCATCTAACTTAATCTTAAGTTTAAAATCCATCCTCAGCCAAACTTCGTTTATTTTGTGTATTATTACTATTACCTCTAAAATATCCCTAGTATTTTACGAACATTTTATGTGCACAGCCACGAGTCAGTAAAAATTTACTTAAACGGTACTTTTTATACGACGTTGCATTTTGGGGCAGCTTTAATTTATTTTTAAAGATTAATGCGAATAATACTTCCGTGAGCAAGAGACATAAGCACATGCTACCACTTGAACGAAAGAAAAAGAAACTCTCCTGAGTGGTTTTTAGTTTATTTTCCAGGAAAATTTATAGGGTCTTTGAATATCATTCAAACGGTCAACCTAAAAACCTTTAAATTACTTGGTTGTTATTGATAGTAAGCAAAACATGTGAATACAAAAGTTAAAACATACCATAATATGCATATACAACTTATTTTTGATTCCACATGGTGGCTCAAAAAGCGGGCCGCATAAATTATAACTGTTCTAAATAGACCAAGTGAATTTAAGGGATCCAACCGAGTAATGTTGCTATCCTATTCGCTACCGATATACTGACATTAGAAAAATAAAAATTTCCATGCTTTGACCGGCTGCAACAGGCAATGAAAATTTTACTTTCAAACAGGGTTGGCAGGATTATCCGTGATAAATATCCTTATATATGTCGTAGGCTGATAGTGAAATCCGTCATTTCATGAAAAGCCTAGTCACTTCATGAAGCGTCGGCAGATTGTGTAAAAACATGAAATTACACGATCTGCCGCGTCACTTCATGAAGAGACCTTGACGTTTCGGCGTATTATGTATAACACAATCTGCCTAATTTTAAATATCGTCACTTCATGTAGAAATAAATTCAAAGATGAAAGGTACAGAGCGCTCATAGTTACGTCATCAACTTGAAAAAGGACAACGTGTTCTATCGCACTCGAAAATAGCCGGTCGCGATCGATACGCCAGTGGCGTAGTCCCTGTGAAAACCAATGAAACAAATAATATAACAATAAAATATGTGGAGAAAGACTTTGTGCTTTTCTTTTTTCTTTAATAAAATATTAATTTATTAGGAAGAAGCAGATAAAAGTAAAAATAATTTAACAATTAAATAGATTATCTGGTTTAATAGTATATTGTTTAACGAGCGTCATATAATATAGCCATTATACGCGGGTCAAATACTATACTTTATCTACGACTATTCAGTATTCAAAAAAATTAGAAAATGCATTCAGAGCAACACATTTTATTACAATAGGATATTTTTACATAACAAGGTAATATTATTAATGGTATTTTTTAAATAAAAAATACAATTCAACAATGTAAACAATAATTAAAGAAAATACAATTACTTATTTCTAATTTTTCATTAAATTGATTGTAACATTAGAGCAATTATAAAAATGATTGGGAGCAGGAATATTACTTAATATTCATTTAGTTTTTATTAGTATAGGTAATGGAAAAAGTTTCGGAGCTATGAAGATTTGTTTACTTGTCAATCTCTCCGGTTGCTATGTTATTAATAACCACGCCTGCTTGAACTAGATCTGGTGTGTTTTTACCGTAATTCCGGTAACTATGTTTTGTTGGGACCGTGGATTATGAAATGTCATAATTCACGGTTGTAGATTATGAGTAACTATGGTAACATGAACCACATTATATATGTACCTAGTGTTTGTTTGAAGGTTGTAGACAATGATGTATCTTGAGTAATAGATGTACCTACTTACCTTAATATTAATTATTTAATAACTAAATTATGGGTTTTCTAAAGCAGGTACCTACACTTAAAACATATTTATTTAAATGTAAATTTTACATTACCTACGCGTACCACCAAACACAAAATTAATTTACAATTTTAAGCTCCAATTTTATTATTATGGGTATCCAGAATCCACCGATTCTATAAAATTACAAAGGTTAAAAAATAAAATATCTTTACTTTGTAGGACATATAGGTAAAAACCGTAAAGTTGGCAATGTTGAAGAGATGCTTTCTGAGACTTAATAATAATGGGATGCATGTTCAGGCGACCGCTTCTCTTTGCCTTCTGATTTTGGCACGTAAGCGTTGAGCAGCGTTGTCAAATCATGTAACTAACGCATTTTTATGTTAAGGATAAATAAAAATCGTGGGGTACGCTTCTGACGCAATTTTATTTAAAAATGGGCGGGCACTGAGCGCGATGACAATAGATGCGGACTCTGTCAGGTGTGACGGCCCTGTACTTTTCATCTCTGAATACATTTCTAGTACCTAACGATGTCATGTCAGTCGGCAGATTGTGTAATTCCGTCTAAAAGGTATATTGGCAACTGGTTTGTTCGTTGTGTTCCCCAGAGCATTTTTTTTTTAATTAAATTTTTTCAACTAATATTATTTTATAAAAATAAATGCTCTGACAAACCCGAACAAACCAGTTGCCAATATACCTTTTAGACGGAATTACACAATATGCCTTGTTTTTGTGGCATTTCATGAAGTGACGATATTTAAAATTAGACAGATTGTGTTATACATAATACGCCGAAACGTCAAGATCTCTTCATGAAGTGACGCGGCAGATCGTGTAATTTCATGTTTTTACACAATCTGCCGACGCTTCATGAAGTGACTAGGCTTTTCATGAAATGACGGATTTCACTATCAGCCTACAACATATATATCTTGATAACTATAATGATATTTATGCGACGATATTTATCCTGATATATATCAATATTTTTTTTATTCATCAGTATCAAAATATGGCCCCAACAGCCGACAACAGCGTATTATGCTGCTTACGATGCGGTGATTCCCCATCTTCCCGAGACGTTGACCACCTATTGTTCTTTGCCGCGTGGTATTTTTCTTTAGTTCCGATTTCTGATTGAACGGAGCAATATTTTGCTGTTTGTTTTATGAAATCAAAATTTTACAATGCCAAAAATAAAAAATCCCGTTTGGGTTCATTTTGATTTAATTAACAAACCCAGTAATTCTGGGTTTTAAGTTGAACCATAGTTAAAAGCAAAAATATATGTGTTCATATTCATAAACTTGTATTTTTTTACCTACATTTTACATTCCTAATATAGGAGTACTAAAAAAAATGTTATTGTGATAGCAGCTATTATCGAATAGAATTGAAATACAAATTTACAGGTTTATAACAGGTTTATAATAAATTAGGTGAGTTTGAATTTTTAAAATATACCTACAGTGTGACCAGTAAAGTCCGCATCATATTGGATTTTTTTTTATTAATAGCTTTATTCGAAATTTGAGTTTGGCATCAAGTTTTGCTTCGATAGAGAGGAAATTTAAATAAAAAAATAGTAGTCACTGATTCGCATTATCTGTCAAGTTTTAATTTTTTTCAAAAAATAATTCAAAAGTGGGGTTATTTCTGAAAGTATCGAAAAAAGTTATTTGAAAAAGTTTTTTTTAAATGCAGTTTCTAGCCCACATTCAAATTTCAGCTGCATAAGATAATTTTAATTTTTTTACCCACCACTAAAATTTATTTTCCACATGAACACTATTGATGACACTGTTTTCAAAAATACTTATTTTATGAAGTTACCTTATACAGGGTCAAAAACAAATAAACTTTGCATCACATGACACCAAATTTTAATAGCTCAATTTTGATTTTGTAGAAAAACACACATTTAATATAGCGCTACTTTAAAGAAAATGTATCTGAAATAAAGCATTGTCAAAACTAAGAAGTTTTATTTAGGTTGCGTTGAGTTTTATTTTGCAGAAGTGGTGCAATTTACAAAATATAGCTAAAAAATCAAAATTATCTTATGCAGCTGAAATTTTGCATGTGGGCTAGACACTGCATTTAAAAAAACTTTTTCTTTATTTTCAGAAATAACCCCTTTTGAATTATTTTTTTAGAAAAAATTAAAATTTGCCATGCAGATAATGCGAATCACGTGACTACTATTTTTTTGCTTAATTTTTATCTCGATCGAAGCATAACTTGATGCCATAATGAAATTTCGAATAAAGCTATTAATTAAAAAAAATCCTATATGATGTGGACTTTACTGGTCACACTGTATCTTTATAGAAAACAGATGAAATAATTTAAAATTAATTAAAAATATAAATAAATATCCAAATTTGGATATTATATACTATCGGATATATATCGATATATATATATATATATATAGGATATTTGGATATTTATATAAATATCATATTTGCCAACCCTGCTTTCAAAACTTAAACCTACAAAATGCACCAAACATCGCGAGATTATAAATAGGTCATGCCAAAACTTCGGGAGCTGGGAACTAACTTCACGCTCATATTTTTATTGTTAGGTTTATAAAATAGGTTATGATTAAGAAAGCGATCAGCCTTTTATATAGTATACCGCCCACTTAATCAAGAATTGATCGGACACGTCAAATTAAACGTGTATCAGCTAATTTTTCAATGAAGCGTATATTTTTACATTCTACTGTTTCATCAATCATGTTCTACACCTATCTTCAACCGTTTACGAAATATTAACACTTTAATGCTGGTATGCACCATTGATATGTTTCTTGACTTAGCAACGTTCTGTACTCAAGTCAAAATCTTTCAGGCATTGACAATTTGCTATTTAAGTTTGATACGTCAAAAAATGTTGGTGAATGTTAATCAAATTTGAATTTTGCTCTGCTGATATTATATCCAAAATGAGCCTCGCTGAAGACAAAGAAGACGCATAGAAATTTTGATTATGTTGGATTGTGGAGATCAAAACAGAAGTCACAGGGAAGTTCGCGTTTAATGAAAAATACCAAAATCGGCAGCCTATTAGCCAATCGACAGTGTATAGGGTAGCAATTAAGTAGAGGTATACCTAAGGAGAAAATTTTTTTTATCACTGCAGGAAGATTCTCATAGCTCAAGCACACATTGGGCGTGACTACGACACTCTCAACAAACCACCGTATCTAAATTTAAGAAAATAGAAGTTTCATCTCTACAAACTATTAATTATACAAGAGTTATTGGACGATGATCCTGATAGGCGAGAGCAACTTTATGAAATGATTGAGCCAACAGTTAATCACGCACGAATTGTCCAAAGAATTTGTTTTTCCGATGCAGTTACGTTTTCTTTAAATGGTCAGGTTAATAGACAGATACTGGGCACAAGAAAATCCTTACTGGTTCATAAAAAAATCACACCTAGTATAATGAAAAGGTTAATGTCTGGGCGGGCATTATTGACAATAGGGTAATCGGACAATTTTTCTTTGATGAGGGCCTCACTGGAGAAAGATATCTAAATATCCTTCGACATGATCTTGCGATTGCCATATGTTAAGATCCCGATTTACCAAGTTTATACTTATGGCTTCCACAGGATGGTGCTTCCCTGCATTACGCTGCACATGTAAGGGAAGACGGGGGATAATAGCGTGGCCAAGCAGATCGCCCGATCTTAACCCGCTGGACTTGTGGCACTGTCAAAAATTTAGTTTTTAGATTTAAACCCAACTCGATAGATACGCTTAAGGAGTCCATTCGACGAGTAATACGAGAAATTTCTCCACAAGTAGTACAAAATGTACAACAGGAATTTTATTTTGTTTTAAAAGTTAATACTTCGTAAACGCTTTAATAGGGCATTATTTATGAAAAATGTCGAATTGATTGTAGAATGTAGAAATATACGTTTCATTAAAAAAAATTTTAATACACGTCGCAGTTTTATATATTATTTAACAAAATTAATTTGAAAGGTCCGAGCGATTCTTGATAAACGGCCGGTATTTTATATAAAAGGCTGATCCGTTTTTTTATATCTCGAAAACCATTTATATTACGATTATAAGGTAAAAAAATTATTAATAAATTGGGCCAAAAGAATTCGATTAAAATTATTCATAAGTTCCTTACTTTACTGCTAGGGGGCGCATTTGCTGTCATGTAACTAAAAGTGGCTAATTTGCCCATATATTTCATATACAATGTTAGTCTGAAACATGCCACATACAATCTCTGTTCAATAGTCTAACATGTTTTTCTTTAATTACCATGATAACGGCAGGGTGAAGTGTAACAATTTAGATTTTTAAATACCATAACTTGGGTTTGCCTTTACCGATTTTAACAAGCGATAGCTCAATTTAAAGGTATTTTTAATAGGATTAAATTTTATTTTAACCAATGCTAAGGTTAATTTGTTTGCTCAACAACTAATTAAAAGAACATCGTATTTTAGTAATTTACACAAGTAATTTAAATACAACTATATATATTTTTTTACTCTTGTTGATCGACTATTAGTTAAGTAAAAGAGATCAGAAAACCCGAGGTTTTATCTTTTCGTTTGAAAATTATTGAAATAATAGTTGTCAGTGTGAGAGGTTCCGTATTATTTGATTTCTTAAAAATAATTAACTTACTCTTAAAGGGACCAATAAATTGTTAAAACTACCAGTAAAAGCTTTTTTAAGAAATGAAGTATAATAAGTAATAGAATCAACAATCATCCATATAATGGACATTTAATAGTATTAACAAAATATTAATTTTTAATTTAACTAAATTTGTACAACTTTTTAGATTTATCAGAGTAGGACATGATATATTAAAAATTACCAATCACATTGAAGTCATAGTGACAGTATATGTTTTTGTTTAAAGGTACTTTTATGTTAGGTGTTTAAAAAATGCCTTTTACAAATTATGAAGCGTATAAGTTCGCTACTTTTTTTCAATGTTTTGAAAATGCGGCAATAGCTTCTAGAGATTATGCTTTGCGGTTTCCGTTCAGAGTACATCACTCTAGAGATGTCTTTAAACGTTTAGCCCGACGCTCAAGACAAACTGGCCGAGTGAAACCAGTTCCTCCTGCGAGAATACATCGCCGGGTAAGCACGCCAGAACGACGTATGCATCCACATCAAGCCCTAAACGAAGCTGATTTCGATTACAGATTAAATTACTGCCACTGGCTGAAAAACATGATCCGAGAAAATCCTCACATGGGGGGTGAATCTTCGTAATATGCACTATTGGGCAGAGACTAATCCGCATTGGATGCGAGAAGTTGATTACCAGCATCGCTGGAGCGAGAGAGAGAGCAGTGTTTCTCACCTATGCCAGAATAAAATGGCTTCAAATTTTCTTTTCGCTATGAATTGCCCTTAACAGAAGTACAAGGCAGTCAACGTTAAGAAAGTTTTATCACTTTCTTTGGAAAACACACTTAGTATTTAGTTATTGCATTATCAGCAGCTAAGTTTAAATGGCTACGATGATGTTTAATATGTTACTATACACACACAAACGCCAGTGAGGTTAAAAAAACACGCACCTACTAAAAACTTTTTTTATTTAAACTCATACAAGTTCTGTCTTTCAACTTTTATAGTACAAAAACCTTTATATTCTAAATAACACCGGGAAATATGAAAGCGAATTTGCTTTAGTGACTATACAAAAACAAAAATGAAATTTTTGTACTCCAAAAACTATTTCATATCTTCTTTCATAATATATTTACTTCATAGAAGCATTTGGTAAAAATACGTCTGCATATTTCACTTGTTTTTTCGGATTTGTATTATGGGTACGTATTATAAACCTACTGATATAAACTAAGTAAAATTCGTAACACAAACATTTTCTTTTTACTTTTTTTTTAACATTGAAAACCATATAACCTAAAACTATCAGCTCGTCTAATTAAAGCGAGTATCACAGAACAGTTATATGGTGCAGAAAGTATTTTATGTAAAATAAAGAAAACTTAACGTCAAACTATTAAAATTAAACGTAAAATATGAGATTGGCATAACTAATTGTAATGTAAATAATATAGAATGCAGTACAAATAGGAAATAGTATCAAAAATAAGAATATTCTTAGGAATTTAAATTCTTATGATGTCGGACTGGGCTGACAATAACGTTTGAACAATATTTAACTATAACTAAAAGAAGTGCCGATCTTGAAAATACCTTACCAGTCCTCATCTGCAATTTCGGCTGGTTGTTTAGCAAAGTTCTGGCCTTGACCGAAATCCTCCTAAAAGTTAAAATATTTAATTTTACTTTTATTAAAAGAACATTACCTCGCCTAATAAGTTCTAATAGGAACCAACCTTTGCTCTCCTTTAAAAAACGTTTTATACTAATTTTTAAGAGTGTATGGTAAGTTGCTTGACTATTCTGTACTCAGTGGTCACAGAAAGCACAAAATTGTTATGATAAATACTAGATACGGAAATCCAATACTGGAACTGATTGGGATTAGAGAAACTGGCATGCGAGTAATTCTGTTCAAGGATTAGGTGGCCGGTACTTGAAACTTAATTCAAAAAGTAAGTGCACTTTTTGACGTCACTTTTTACTGCTACCTTGCCAAACGAAGCCTTTTTGGATGACAAAATCGGTGATACAATCACAGCAGTCTAACAAGGCGGGTCTGACGTCATGAAATTTTCCGAAGTTATAATAAAATAACAGTTTCCAAAAATGTTAATAAGGAAAATAAAAAATGGCGAATTATATATAGACAGCTGACATAAAAGTTTTATCTGTCAAGTCCGAAAAAAACGGGGTTAAGTTTTATTTGTCAAGTTAGATTTGAATACGTTCGAAATTACAACATTTACATTTTTGATATGCAACAATTTGCTTAAAAGGTCGCATTCGACATCATAAAAAATGTAGGAGTGCATCAAAATTTTATTTTAGAAATTATATTTATTAAGCGTATGTATACTATGTACATAGAAACAATTTGCGATAAAACAGTGATTAATTTAATAAGTTACATGAAAGCGAAGCAGAGAAAATCAACATAAAACCGGTGACTTAATAAATAAAATATATCCAGAAAAAAACTGTTACAAAGCAGTACCTAGTAATCTAAACTATACCAAGAAAGTATTTTCGGAGGCCCTAAAATAAAGCTAAATTTTGCGAAACGTAAGTACAAAAAAATTCAAGTTAAAAAAGTTCAAATTAGCAGTGGTGGCAACCGCAAAACTTCGTGACCACATCCTCTTAAAATGTCTTGAACTGTATATTCTTGGCTTTTTAAAACACTAAATTAGTTATATTTTTAGTAAATTGGGGGATGGATTATAATTTTCTCTCACTAGCCACTAAAAAATGCCACTAGTGTATGCTCTTAAAGGATTTTTTTCAAATTTGCCATAACTTGATCTAATCGTAATTAAAATATACTTACGCCACGAATGTCTCTTCCTCCGAAATTATCATTGCCACCCCCACCTCCATAACCTCCACTGCTAAGGAAGTCCGGTACGTTTTGTCCCGCCTGTGTTAGAATATTAGCCAATTGACCAGCTAGTGCCACGTCATTACCAGAGTCGTAAAAGCTAGACGCCTTACCTCTGTTACCTAAAATAATTCATTTCGTACAGACAAATTAAAAGAGTGTTTGTTTGTCTTACGTCCTTTTCCTGCGGCCGGTATGACGTTTTGTTTATGCTTTAAAGTTTATAGGTTTGACAGAAACCCGGCAATACATTATTATACAGTGAACGGCATAAACTTGGCTATATATGGGATGGGAACCAATTTTATTGATGGAATATTCAAATTTTTTTATGCCGATTAGTCATACATAACGGGGTAACCTAAAACATTTCGACATTTCTCACGTGACTGCTCGTTTGGCGGGAAAAATGGAAAAAAAATAGATGTTGTTATGCAAATTAGTATTAGATTATGGGATATCGAAAAATAAATATTTGAGAAGAGTGTTCGTTTTCAAAAGTTGATGCAAAAATTCGATAATGTTTAACATTTTTTTAAAAGGTATTCAATATCACTTTCATATACCCATGAATTTTATGAAAATATGTTAAATGATGGAAAACCAAGGTATTAATCTAATATTTAAATTTTACGGAAGTAGTCCATTATCTCAAAGTGGACCTGTAGAGATATGGGGAAAAAAAACCACAGTCGTCTCCGCAAATACTTATATTAAAAAAGTCAAATTAGTGTGGTGTACATGTTTCGGTACTAGGGTACCATCATCAGCACCGAAGGGCTAAAATAAATTTAGAATGAATAGAAAGAGGAAGGACAAGTTAGATTAACGTACTTACCCCAAATGCCACTAATACTAGGAATGTAAAAGATTTTAAAAAATTAAAAACTAAAAACATGAATGAGCGAGAACATTTTGAGTGCTTAGACGAAAACAGATTAAAAAGTGGTAGTAAAATAAAATTCGAAAGGAATTAATTTTCTTCCTCTACCCTAATATTCAAATATTTTTTTTTTGTTTCTTAACACGTTAACTGCCGAATCCATAATCGCTATTTTGTCCATGACGCCGTGCCAAAAAAAAAGTCCTAGAGGCCATCTGTGACATTGCATAAAGTAGGACAAATGGAATGGGCTCTGGTGTCAATTTAAAAAAAATCGCTTTGCGGACTCACAATTTCTGACTGAGTGGTGCAAACTTATCCCATGCGCCAGCTCGGTCTATCACAGCGAATATTCCCCGATGAAAACAGACCGTTGGCCCTGGGGAACTAAAAATGATTTCCGTCCAATGGACCTAGTTGGCGCGTGCGAAAATATGCATCATGGTCTATTAGGCCGCGTTTTTAAAGTTGGAACCTTTTATTCTCGGTTCTATAGACCGGAATGGCAGTCAACGTGTTATGGTTTTTATTTGTCAAAATTTAGCTTTTTCCCGTGTTCTTGAGTGTGGTCAGCCCCTGAATCTGGCAACCATATTTATTTATTTTTGGAACAATATGCTTAAGACAGTTTTTTTGACCAGGATTTCTTTAAATGGTAAATATAGTTGTCAGATACTGGGGCTGATCACACTAAGTACATAGTAGAAAGCTATATTTTAAATTTTAACAAATAAAAACACAAAATAAGTTGAATTTTTCCAACAAGGTTTGTTTTCGAATTTTTGCATCAAACTTTGTAAAACGTTGGTAAAATTAAAATATGAACACCTTCAAATAACTTTTTTCGATATCTCGTCATCGTAATGAGATATTTTTTATAATTTTCTAGCCAAACGAGTAGTCCCATGAGAAATAATGTCAAAACGAATTAAGGTTATATACCCACTGTGCAGAAATGATCTGCAAAAAAAGTATTTTAATATTCCATAATTTTTTTCCCATGTTATGTGTTGGTCACTGTATAAATAATGAATAATTTAAACAATAAATAGTTATCCGATAACTGTAACTTCATTACAAAATACACATGTCGACAAACAGACACGTTGAGCAACTTTATTTTTAGAAAATATTACTTCCAAAAAAATCTAAAATTTTTATGCGCAATACGGTTTTTTTTCCATAGCCACTAAAAAAATAATGGGATATTCTAAATTACACCAACAAATTTTCAAGGCGATTTAGAAAAACAATTTTTAGCTCCAAACATGGACAAGTAGTAGCCACATTTCCAAATTTTTATTTTAGAACAGAAATGTCGTTGAAACATTGAATTTTCATGTCGCGAGTGTATGAAGAAAATAGAACACCCTTAATTAAAATATAATGTAAATGACGTCCATAATTTCGGGCATGGATTATATGCGAACATTTTTAATAATGAAATGAAGGAAATTGGTAAAATTTACAAAATATGAAAGTTTAAGAAATATTTACGCATTTTGAACGTCATTAATAAATATTAAATATACCAAGCTATAATGAATAAAATAAATAAATATATATATTATATACATGACGTATTGTATCTTTGTATACTGTAGTGATATAAAATATACCCATAAAATATTGTCATATTCGTTTTTTATTATAATCTGGTTGTGCCTGAATTATGAAATGTATTCTTGACAATAAATATTATATTATTTAACTCAAAACAAGTATTTTACTTCTGAGTTCGAAATTGATAGTTTATACAAAAAAATATAAAGGGTGTTATTTAATAAGTGTTCGATATTGTACAGGACGATTCCCCAGTTATTTATAAGGGAAAAAGTTCATATAAGCATGGTTTCGCAAGGCCTTCATTTTTAAGATATAGGGTGTTAAAAATTTCATTTTATTTTTGTTATTTGTAAATAATTTTTAAAATAATGTCGATATTTGGAAGAAAATTAGTATTTGTGGATTTTTTACTGTGAGAAATTCAAATTTGATCTTAGTTTGGCCCTTAATTGTATGGGGCGCCACCCACAGGCCTATTTCTCTTTTTGGGAGTCACAAATTTCTTGTGGGTGTATGTCACATTTTTTAAATGAAAAATCAATTTTTCTATCATTTTTATTCGAAAAAAAAAATGTTTCTATGATGATTAAAAAAAAAGGTTTTCAAAATTATTTCACTTTAAAAAAAAAAAAAAAGCATCGATTAATTTAAATCAAAATATCTGGAAAACGTCTTCTTGTAGCAATTTTTAACAAGCATAGCTTTTTCGAATAAAAATGATAGAAAAATTGATTTTTCATTTAAAAAATGTGATACATACACGCACAAGAAATTTGTGACTCCCAAAAAGAGAAATAGGCCTGAGGTTGGCGCCCCATACATTTAAGGGCCAAACTAAGATCAAATTTGAATTTCTCATAGTAAAAAATCCACAAATACTAATTTTCTTCCAAATATCGACATTATTTCAAAAATTATTTACGAATAACAAAAATAAAATAAAATTTTTAACACCCTGTATCTTAAAAATGAAGGCCTATTGCGAACCCATGCTTATATGAACTTTTCACCTTATAAATAACTGGGGAATCGTCCTGTACAATATCGGACACTCATTAAATAACACCCTGTATATTAGCATTAAATGTCAAAAAAATATTTGAATAAACTTTTATTATTATTATTAATTTTATCGAAATGTAATTTATAAAAATTAAAGGAAATTGGTAGAATTTACAAAATGTAAAAGTGAAATAAATATTTACGCATTTTATCGAAATGTAATTTATAAAAATTAAAGGAATTTGGTAAAATTTACAAAATGTAAAAGTTAAATAAATATTTTCGCATTTTATTGAAATGTAATTTGGTAAAATTAAGGAAAATTAAAAAAATTTACAAAATATAAAAGTTAAATAAATATTTCTATCGAAATGTGTAATTTGTAAAATGAAGAAAACTAACTTACAAATATGCCATATTTACTTTAAAAAATCCTACTTCAAGAAGGTTCCATTAAGTATTTGGAGTAATCTAAATTGAAAACGAACTAATTTAAAGCCTGTTTGCACGTTTAGTAAAGCTTAGACCAAAAGACGACGTTATGCAAAACTAGGTCACTTAAAAACATTCATACTTAATTCAGAAGAAGAGTTTTCCGTTTCATTTCGTCAGATCCATCCTCAGACGCGTTTCGCCAGAGAGGCTAGAATCCGACGAAAGAAAGGAAAGTGAAGTTCAACTTCCAAGTTTTTCCAATTAATTTTCACCACTGTTCTCTTTCTAATACTGTCGCTAAGTTATAGATAAAAAATTATATATTTTATCGTCGGTGTTCTGGAGTAGAACCTTAGAAATCTTACTTACCAACACGTCCAGTACGACCTATACGATGTACGTATTCATCTATGCTTTTTGGTAAGTCGTAGTTTATTACATGCTGAATACCTTCAATGTCGAGACCTCTAGCAGCTACACCAGTAGCAACCAATATGTTGCGAATACCTAAAAATGGCAAAAAATCTGTTAAATCTAGAAGAGTAATTTCTACAAATTTTACGGTTATCGCGATCTTAATACGAAACATAGTCACCATATAACAATATCACAAACCATTGTGTTTATTTTAACAGGAAAATAAAAATTGTTAATTAACAATTATGATTTATTACCTTTCTTAAAATCCCACAAAGCCTGTTCCCGTTCTCTTTGTAACCGATCACCGTGAATACTCGTCGATTGAATGTCATTCTCGCTCAAAAGAGTGGCTAGAAAGTCGGCAGTACGTTTTGTTTCGACGAATACAACGGTACGTTCCTTGCCTAAAAACATAACAACACAAGGGTTTACTAGAGTATCTAAATATGTTTTATAAATACAGTTTTTTCAATATTCCATGAATAAAAATTATTGTTCCCATATGTGGTCAACCAACGACGGCACAGCAAGATATACATCTTATCAAAATAATTGGAATTTGCGAGAGCCTAGGGCCCAACTCTTCTTCAGGTAGGCTATAAAACCAAGCTAAATTACGAACAGTAAAACCTAGTATAGTAAATACCGTGCGAGCAAAAATAATTTGCATCAAAGAGGGCTTGGATTAAAAAACGTAGGGCTTGGTTTAGATCACAATGATATGGGGACGAAATATCTAACCAAATCTAGGTTAAAATTTTGTCAAATTCATATTATGACATGACATGCCAAACTAATGAGTAATAAAATAAGTAGACAAATACATTGTTTACAAAATTGACAAAGATAGAATGTACAGAAAGAAAAAGAAAAATAATTACATAAATTGCTGAAATTGGCCACCGCCATGCTCCAAGCATAAATTCACACGTCTCTTCATGTTTTCGAAAGTGTTGACCAGCATATCTGGAGAAATGTTAGCACATTCTTGGATAATCCTTTCTTGTAATTGTTCTAAATTTGCAACTGGTGTTTAAAAAATAGTGTTCTTTAAATGAGGAAAAACGAAGTAATCCATAAAACCGTTAAACAAGGTGGTCTAGGTGGGAATTCAATGCCTGATCGAAGACTGATCAATCTGTCGTCGAAAAAATTGTGTAAAGTAGTTAATAGTTTCGGCGGCTGTATGGGCGGTTGCACCGTCCTGTTAAAAATATCCAAAACGTAGTTCGTCGTCAAGTAATTGCTCCACAAATGGATTCAAAATATTGTCTCTATACCGCTGTGCTGTAACTGTGTCATGGAAAAAAATAGGACCAACAATTCTTCTTCGGGAAACAGCTAACCAGACACCAATTTTTTGAGGGTGCAATGTGGACTCTACAAAAAAATGGGGATTTTTACTACTCCACGTGCGTGTATTCTAACAATTCACATAACCGGAGAGGTGGAACCAGGCTCATCCGAAAAAAATGTCGGGTCTAATAAATCATTTCTTTCCAATAAATTTTGGGTAAACCATTGAGAGTAATTTCTGCGTCTTTCAAAATCGCGGCTTGTATTTCTTGGAATACTACTTAATTCTTTAAATAAATGTAGCTGCTTCTTAAGAATAGTCCTGCATGTTTAATAAGATCTTCCCACTTCTTGGGACAGGCGTCTTATACAATTTGTTGGCGTATTTTGCATTATTTCACGAACGTTTGCAACAAGTTCTTCTGTTCTCACAGATGGTCTTCCTGCTCCTTTTTTGTGTTGTATAGAACCTGCTTCCCTAAACACAGCCACGGTTCTTTTCAGGCAATGATAAAAATCCCCAGCAATAAAAGCAACGTTAGGAAAATGTTCATGAAAATCGTCCATGCACAAACCCGGATTGTATTGCCACTCACCATTTACTTTAACCCCGTTTCGAAAATACGCTTCAACCATGCATGCAACATTGCTATTGCCCAAAAATATATTTTAAAAATAGTTTTGTTTAAGTCCAGATATTTTTCCTCTGAACTTTTATTTCAACAGGCTGGTGTCTTCTCAATTATTCAATTATATATAAAAAATGTGCTTAGATTTTCTTTAACTAGAAATATTTTTCATAATTACATTGGTCATGGAATCTTGACTAGAGCGATTATAAATCGTAACTTAACGGTTCCTATTATACATTTTTATGCTGCACAACGATTCATTTCTTATGTGGCTCCTAAAATTTTGAACTTGTTACCAGAGCATTATAAAACAAAAAAAAATCAACACGTAAAAAAGGATCTATATATATGGATTATAAATAACACTGAACGAATTAAAAATGTTATTAGGTTTTTATAAATTATTCTAAAAATGGGTTTACTATTAGATATTAAGTATACTTACGATTATTATAGACTTTATATAAATATTAAGTACCTATCTGTCTAAGTGAATGTGTGCACACACAGACTTTAAGTCCATAGTGTACACATAGTACTTAAATTTTTTGTTTGTTACCTCATGGTTGGTACCATGTAGTATTGTAATAAATTTAATGTAATCTAAATAAATAAATAAATAAATAAAATGTTTTGTGCTGTTCCATAAAGCCCATTGTGTGAATTGTTCAAGAAATTGGAAAAATTAGAGACGAATCAAATTACTTGTAACGCCTGTCAAAGATGACGGAATAACTGATTGATTGTTAATTCAGGTAGTTACTGACACCCAACAGGTATTAAGCTCTACGGCTAAGCATTACGTCCTTAGATGCAAAGCCCTCTTTGATGCAAATAATTTTTGCTCGCACGGTAAAAAACGGAGATCGATTCCTTAAGTTTCCACCTAATTTTTGTTAAGTTTTTTTTTACCACTCTTCTGTCAACCCATTATTTAACATTTTAAGCACAAGAATCGAGACTTTAGAAAGGGATAAGGGAAGATGAATAATTACTTCGCCGCAATAAATTATTCAAACAAAAATACTTACATTCTTTTAACATTTCCATCAATCTAGTTCGCTTTTCAAACTTAGTGACTTGATGGAAAATTTGTTCGACGTCCGTCGAGGCACTGCCGACAATACCAACTGCGACGAATATGTAGTTGTGTAAAAATTTACCAGCTAAATGCTGGATTTCTTCTGGGAATGTAGCGGAGAACATCAGGGTTTGTCTCTCTCCCTACAAAAAATCAAAGTGTTTAAAATAATTTTGCAACCATAATTAAACAGGGCCGTTTTATAGGGACTTTTCGCAGTTTTATAGCCACACAGCATGCAGAAAAGGAAAGACCAGTGACGGCTCGTCACTTCAAATAACCAAAGATGACATTTATTAACAAGAAACGGTCTCAACGGAGCACACTGTGCGCGATTTACCCCGCCACACCTGCTAGTAGAAGAGAAACGGCAGAAGTCCCGTCTACTTTAGCGCACGTGCCAATGCTACGAATTCCTACGAGGCTGCTACCCGAGACCCAACAGCAGGCTCGGCGAGAGCTATTACACCACGTTTGGTTGGAATGTGTGACGGTGCGATAAAATATTAAGGAGGTTCTAACGTATATTACCGTATTTTATAAGAAAAATTTAAATAAACATATTTTCTTTATAGAGGGGCGTTTCTAATTGGTGTAAGGGGGTGCACGTTCTCCTATGGAGGAACCGCCACTGGATAAGCCTGAAGTTTATATTTTTAAAGATAATTCATATTACTACTTTTACAAATTTTTAATGAGGTACTTACTGATTGAAGCTATCCACAAGAGTATACAATAAAACAAATATATAATTAAAATTAAAAATATGTTTAATGTAAAAAGATCTATCCATGTCTCTCTACTACCCCTACCCCCAATAAATACCCAAAAATACAACATAATTATGAAAAACACAAATAAAAAAATTTTTTTAATTGAACGCGCAATTACGCAATGACATTTTGTTCTTCTTTCTCAAAGATAATTAGGTAGATTGGCATCTAAAATCCAGCCGAAACAACTTAATTTACGTGCGCCATATACCAAAAAATAGTGAGGGACAAAAATTGAAAACTCTAAAACTTTGCATAAACGAAGCTTGTTATTTCGACGCCATCAAGTTAAAATAGAAAAAAATAACTAGTAACAAGGTATAAATGTAAGGTTCATTACATAATTTAAGGTATAGGCCGATGCACGGTTCCAGAGCTACAACTCCGGAAGATGCAGAGGGATAAAATGCCTGGCATGCTTAATAATGATTTATGTTCATTAGAAGTGTTCAATTATACAGTGACAGGCAAAAAGTTTGCAACATAGGGGAGGAACATTTATTGGTAAAGTATCGAAAAAAACTTTCTCGGGGGAACGATTCTGCCTGTCCGATAAACAAAAAACCGATTTTGACATACTTTACTTGACTCTCCTGGTATCAGCCAATCCCCAACAATGTGTTAAAAATGGCGGCTAGTCGGCAAATAGTGCTTTGTTAAGTGGTACATGTAACCATAAAAATTATAATGCTGATGACATTGCATAAGGGTCGCAATGCTTTTAGCCAACCAGCCGCCATTACAAGTCACTTGGTTTGGATTGGCTAATAGCGGCAAAATAAAAAAATTGCGAAATTACAAAAGATAAGGTGAGGTGACGAAATATCCTAAAATTATGATTTTATTTTTAAAAAATTGCCTTTTCAATTTTTTTTATTAAATTACAACTAAAATTTACTCTAAAAAAATAGAAACATTTAAAAAAAAATGCTAGTCATCAGATACAGACCATTGCAACAGCAAAAGCATTTTTATATTATTGGACATGCCGCACGATTCCCCGGAAAGGTATTTTCGTTACGGTAAATTTTTCCCAAATGTTGTGAACTTTTTCCCGTTCATTGGATAGAAAGCAGTAATGTTCTAAATCCTCATTCTTTTAGTGGATTTAGAACCGTGCGGCGCGGCGGGCTATATGCGTAGCGTTCGTTAAACCTCAATTTCATAAGTAAATACTACCAATGAGGAAACCTCGCCAAGTTTATTTAAACTTTTACTTTATTTCGTAACTGATCCACCGAGACTTCTTCAATCGAACGAACCTCTTAATTTAAGACTAAACTTTTTAATGATAAAGTTTTCTGTATGATCAATTAAAAACTGCAATAAGGTACCTTTGGACTGGCTTTTCGAAGGAAACGGAAACTTCTTTATTGGTACTTTTCAGTTTTTACTAAGTCGCTCAAACAAACAGTATTTCTTTTCTAATTTTTAAAGTACTAACAATGTAATAAATGCGTTAATTTTAGGCGTGCGATTTTGGAAACTCGTAATTAGTGCACTTTTTGTCAGATGTAAGTGAAAATTTTATTAAATATTTCAGAATACAAAAAGGATATGTTTACAAGATTTAGTATAAATATACAAATATGCATTTGAAGGATACTTACCGTGGCCGTCATTGAGGCATGACTAAGCATCTGTTCAACTGTAGGCAAAAAACCCATGTCCAACATGCGATCTGCTTCATCGAGGACGAAGAATTGTACAGAGGCGAAGGAAACGTGACCGTGATTTACGAAATCGTTTAGGCGTCCAGGAGTCGCAACTAAAATGTGACAACCTGCCTAAAATAATAAAAAATATGTATTATATAAAATATACAATACAGCTGGTCTAAATATTATTTTTTAAGTTATCTTTTTCACAGCATTTGGTTGATATTGTTGGTCATTTTTTACAGTACAGAGAAGAATTTTTTTTAATAGTATATGTATATCTTTATTCTCAACCAACTTAAACAGTTCATTACAGAGAATATAACACCAAACATACAATCTATAACATCACAAATAATAAAAATCATGTTTAGTTACT
Source organism: Polydrusus pterygomalis (assembly GCA_963969555.1). Lineage (NCBI taxonomy): Eukaryota > Metazoa > Arthropoda > Insecta > Coleoptera > Curculionidae > Polydrusus > Polydrusus pterygomalis. The sequence goes on from OZ018375.1 coordinate 71,683,419, forward strand.
ATTAATAATTCCATCAAAATTATTTTAAAAAAATATACAGTGTCACCAGTAAAGTCCGCATAATATGGGATTTTTTTTTATTAATAGCTTTATTCAAAATTTAACTTTGGCATCAAGTTCTGCTTCGATCGAGATGAAAATTAAGCAAAAAAAAATAATAGTCACGTGATTCGCATTTTTGTCAAATTTTAATTTTTTCCAAAAAAATAATTCAAAAGTGGGTTTATTTCTGAAAATATCGAAAAGAGTTATCAGAAAAAGTTTTTTTAAATGCATTTTCTAGTCCACACACAAAATTTCAGCTGCATAAGATAATTTTGATTTTTTACCTATATTTTGTAAATTGCACCACTTTTGCAAAATAAGAATCAACGCAACCTATATAAAACTTCTTAGTTTTGACAATGCTTTATTTCAGATACATTTTCTTTAAAGTAGCGCCATATTAAATGTGTTTTTCTAGAAAATCAAAATTGGGCTATTAAAATTTGGTCGCATGTGATGCAAAGTTTATTTGTTTTTGACCCTGTATAAGGTAATTTCATAAAATAAGCATTTTTGAAAACGTAGTTTGTGTCTGAAAGTAAAAAAATAAAAGGAGTTTTAAATTAAATCGTTGAAAATAGATAAACTTTACGTTTAAGTTAAACTAAAATTTATTTTCCAATTAATGAACACTTCACTGATGACACTGTGTTCTTTTTTGTCTTAATATTAAGGTGTATCACTTTCAGACACAAACTACGTTTTCAAAAATACTTATTTTATGAAGTTACCTTATACAGGGTCAAAAAGAAATAAACTTTGCATCACATGCGACCAAATTTCAATAGCCCAATTTTGATTTTGTAGAATAACACACATTTAATATGGCGCTACCTAAAAGAAAATGTGTCTGAAATAAAGATTTGTCAAAACTAAGAAGTTTTATGTAGGTTGCGTCGAGTCTTATTTTGCAAAAGTGGTGCAATTTACAAAATATAGGTAAAAAATCAAAATTATCTTATGCAGCTGAAATTTTGCACGTGGGCTAGAAAATGCATTTAAAAAAACTTTTTCTAATAACTTTTTTCGATATTTTCAGAAATAACCCCACTTTTGAATTATTTTTTGGAAAAAATTAAAATTTGACAGATAATGCGAATCACGTGACTACTATTTTTTTCCTAAATTTTCATCTCGATCGAAGCAGAACTTGATGCCAAAGTCAAATTTTGAATAAAGCTATTAATAAAAAAAAATCCCATATGATGCGGACTTTACTGGTGACACTGTATATATAAACCATTTACAGAAAAAATAATATGTAATACGTTCAAATTAGGTTAGTTTTAAAAAATATTTTTTTCGTTTTTTTTTTGAAAGTCCATAATTTTGATATTTCTTCAATTTTTTTCAGCAAACTGTTGTAAATTGTTATTTTATTCCTTTATATCATATTGATCTTTGGCCAAATCAGGGTGTCTAGCAAAAATCAAAAACAAAATTCCCGGTCGGTTTTTGAAAATTTCCCGGCTGGGTTTTCCTAAAGTAACACTTTCGTTGTTAAATTTTAAAACATTTATTTGAAAAACACATGGCTTAAGCACAACCAAATAATATAGTTACTTTTTTAATTTTACGATTTCTTGTTCTATAGCTGCCAAATCTTTTTGATTGTTCGATAATTTTTTTCTTTTTAGTTTCCAGTTCTTCTGCTTGCTTTTGAAGCTTCCTTTTTTCTGCTTTTTTCAAGTCGCTGTCAACCTCTTTTGCCTTTTTATCTTTTTGTGCTACCTTGAATAGGCATTTCTCATGGAAAGTATCATGGATTTTGTAATGTCCATAGTTTGAACTCCTCCAATTTTTTGTAGTGAATCGCACACTAATCTTTGGCCTATAAGTGACTCTTCTTTTAAATTTTTCACCAAAATCTCCTTATTAACAGAAAATCCCCTTTCTGCTGTGGCATTTCCATGAGAAATTGTTAGAAGAAGTTGCACCACGTTTTTTAAACTGTCATTTGTGATGGTTTCCATCCAAAAGTCATATACTCTGTTACATCTGGAATAATTTTTTATTTTATTTATCATAGTCTGATCAGTAAGAATGTCTCTAAATGCTCTATCTGCTTCTTCCAATTTAGTCGCATTGCATCTGTTTGAATTTAACAAAATTTCAAATGCTTTGGACATCAGTTGCAAGGATTTTCTTGAATCTCTGCCAGTTTTATTGGGGTTATGGAAACTTATAGTTTCAGTTAATTCATATGCTAACGGACATTTTTCCAAAAGTTTGGAAACTGTCTACATCAAGCAGTTTCGACAATCCTGGCGAAAGATCATTATTTCTTTATCTTTAACTCCGACGCATTTTTTGATAGCCGCTCTAGTCCCATATCCTAGATCAATCTCTTGGACTTTTTTAAGGTTGCAATATAAACCATTCTTGTCTTTTTTTAAAACATCTATTTTGAAAATAGGAGTGCTTTGTAGAACTACGTCTGTAACAAAACGTCTCATTAAGTTATTTATAATGGATAATAGGTCTTCATAAAGAAATGTAACTAGAGGCCAATCACTTTGAAATTGTCTTAGGAATGGTTCTAATTCTTCAGAGAGTGACCGAAAGAAGGCTAATTCAGCTAACAGCAGTTTATTATCCATAAACTTTACAAACCCGCCATGCTCCAAGCATAAATTCACACGTCTCTTCATATTTTCGAAAGTGTTGACCAGCATCTCTAGTCATGTTACCACATTCTTGGATAATCCTTTCTTGTAATTGTTCTAAATTTGCAACTGGTGTTTTAAAAATAGTGTTCTTTAAATGAGGAAAAACGAAGAAATCCATAACCGTTAAACAAGGTGATCTAGGTGGGAATTCAATGTCTGATTAAAGACTGATCAATCTATCGTCGAAAAAATTGCGTAGGTAGTTAATAGTTTCGGCGGCTGTATGGGCGGTTGCGCCGTCCTGTTAAAAATATCCAAAACGTAGTTCGTCGTCAAGTAATTGCCCCACAAATGGATTCAAAATATTGTCTCTATACCGCTGTGATGTAACTGTGTCATGGAAAAAAATAGAACCAACAATTCTTCTTCGGGAAACAGCTAACCAGACACTAAATGCGGATTTTCACTACTCCACATTTACATAACCTGAGAGGTGGAACCAGGCTTCATTCTAAAAAATGTCAGGTCTAATAAATCATTTCTTTCCAATAAATTTTGGGTAAACCATTGAGAGTAATTCCTGCGTCTTTCAAAATCTGCGGCTTGTATTTCTTATAGTTGCACTTTATAAGGAAATAAATTTAGTTGCTTCTTAAGAATAGTCCTGCATGTTCCATAAGATCTTCCCACGTCTTGGGACAGGCGTCTTATACAATTTGTTGGCGTATTTTGCATTATTTCACGAACGTTTGCAACAAGTTCTTCTGTTCTTACAGATGGTCTTCCTGCTCCTTTTCTGTGTTGTATAGAACCTGTTTCCCTAAACACAGCCACGGTTCTTTTCAGGCGATGATAAAAATCTCCAGCAATAAAAGTAACGTTAGGAAAATGTTCGTGAAAATCGTCCATGCACAAACCAGGATTGTATTGCCACTTACCATTTACTCTAACCCCGTTTCGAAAATACGCTTCAACCATGAATGTTTTGTGCTGTTCCGTAAAGCCTATTGTGTGAATTGTTCAAGAAATTGGAAAAATTACCGATGAATCAAATTACTTGTAACGACTGTCAAAGATGACGGAATAACTGATTGATTGTTAATTCAGGTAGTTACTGACACCCAACAGGTATTAAGCTCTACGGATAAGCATTACGTCCTTAGATGCAAATAATTTTTGCTCGCACGGTATTTATTTTATTTTATTTAATATTACCACATTCTACAGAATCAAATATCCAATTATCGAATGGGATATAAAAAAAAAAAGTTGTAACATAATACAAAGCATTATAAAAAAGAAACAACATAGATATAGTAAAAATAATTAAACAATGATATATAATATGTAAATAATTACAGAGTCAGGCGTTTAATGGAGGCCACAGTGCAGGCATGTATATCTATCTAACTCGTTTTGAATTTTATTATATTTTTCACATATTTGCTGTAATGGAGAAAACTTTAGTGTATTTGTCCTTGGAGTTGGTAGAGTAAAAGTCAGGTAATTACGCGAGGTATGAGACATCCAGTCCGGAAACATACCTTGTGATTACCACGTAGTTGTTTAAAAGATTTGTTGCGAAACCCACTATGTTGCGAGAAAAAACATCTTTAAACTGAGTGAGGTTTCGGCAACATGGATGGGAGCAGGCGGAGGACTGAATGAGTTGTTTGGTCTTTAAACATTGAGGGGAAGCTCGAGTTATAGCGGACTAAGTGTTAATCAAAAATTATGTGGTCGGACTGGATGTCTCTATATAATCAAGATCGAACATAAATATTTGACCAGCTACCACAGCGTAGCCAAGACGGCCGTCTTCAGCTTTTTCACTGTGCGTGGCTGCTGCACTAAGTCCTAATTAATACTATAGTTTGCCTGTTTTGGCTGTACATTTCTAACATAGAGTAAAAAACTTCTTTCTAACTTACCACTACAATACTTCTTTGATGATTGACGGAAGTTCCTCCGTATGCCACCGCAGTCTTAACAATCGAGTTGTAGGCGAACTTTTTAGCTTGTTCATAGATTTGAATTGCCAATTCTCTTGTAGGACTAACTATAACTACATTGGGTTGGCAGGTGTTTCCATCCCTGACTGGTGGATCTTGACTAGCGAGTATTTTATGAATCATTGGAAGTAGGAAAGCAGCCTAAAAAATAACAAAAAAAAATAGCATATTAAAGTTACAGTATGAAACATGTAAATTCAACTTTATCCCTCACTTTTGAGTATTATTCACTTGCGCCTAGTTTACTCAACAACGATAAAGCTATGGAATTTACTTTAAAATATATTACATACTTGTTTATTGATACAAACTAAAATAATTTATTTATACAGGGTGTTAATGAATGTCACGTAGGGGAGTGATAGTGCTCAAGATAGGAAAAAATACTTATTATAACCATAACATAAAGTTGTATTTTTTTAAACGGGACACCCTGTATTTTTTTGTATTTTTAGCATCGTATACCCTTTATAATTGTTTGTAATAGGGAACTTGACAAAAATTGTTTGTAATAGGGAACTTGACAAAAATTTTAAATGGGGAAAAGATTCCATAAATCATAAGTATACAGTGGTACCTATACGAGGTTTGTCAAAAAATGTGATTTTTGTTCTAGAGTAGGAAAAAATAGTTTTTTAATGTAAATACACAATGTTGAATATTTGAAAGTTATTTTTAATTCTAAACATGTTTTCTTAATAAAAATGCTGGATATTGACAAAAATAAAGGTACTTTATTCTAGAGCAAAAATCACATTTTTTGACAAACCTCGTATACGACTGATAAAATTTGATATCTAATGGTTGCGTTTTAGGTTTTGGACCGTGTAGAACTTTTTATAAAGAATAACTTTTTTTCGTAAAATTAACAATAAAAAAGTTTCCCATATGCCGCCAACTTACGTAGACACACAGTATATTGTCATAAAACATATGGCAGCAAAAAAAAACAACATATTTCGTCCCAAAAGACCCCTACCAAATTTTAAAAAGCCCCAAAATTCAAATTATCCCAAGCGGGTAAAAACGGGTCGTGACGCCAAGAAGTATAATTCGTGTGTGACATCCACGAAATAGGTTATAGGTTGGCAATAAATTGAACGACGTTGAGAATTCCACCTTAAAACAACAATACAATAACACACGGCAATCCAAATGCAAACTCGGTAGCTCGGCCACCGGTCAGGATGACGGATAAGTCATACTTCCTGATGTCATTGGGCTTGACGCGCTTAAAAGGTCGTTGGAAATGCTTTTGACACGCGCGAAACTTTAAAGAATTATTACTGATTTTTAAGGAGTAATAATTGGAGAATATTTTTTTAGGCCTAACTAAATCATATTATTGAAAAAAAATAATTGGAAAGTTCCCTATTATATTAAATTTGATTTAGTAGTTTAGGAGAAATAAATTAAAAACGAAAAAAACTCTTGTAGCCCTGGAAATAATAACCAAATAAGTGATCTAAAAGCATTGTGTGCGATTAATAGCAAGGGGTTCAAGAGATATTACAAATTAAATAGATTTTATCTATTTTATATAGGGTGTTCAAAAAAAGTTTTCCAAAATAACACACTTTAAACTCATTTTTCTCAAGTTTTTCAAATGGAACACTCTGTATATTATTTTTCTATTTAATGAAGAATTTCAAAACACAATATATTTGTATTTGCAATTTTTTTAAAATTCCAAACCATTTTCGTAATTTATTAGAAAACATAAATGTCGCCATCTCTAATAACGTTTTGTAAAAAAAATAGCTAGGCGGCCATGAAAAAACAAACAAAATTAACAATTACATACGTTCTGACATTATTTGTCAGAAATAAGTAGGTACTTTAGTATACTTAAAGGGATAATTTTTTGTTCAAAAAAAAATTTTTTTTTAAAGAAAGTAATTTTTATCCAGAGCCTGGTGAAATTAAATGTGGCACGCTTGAAGAATCCTGTTTTCTCAGAATTCCTTGGACCGACTTCCCACTTATTCCAAGTTCTTGTGCCACAGATGCTTCATTAATATTTGAGTTTTCAATAATTGTCAATAAAATTGCTGAACTGATTTTTTCATTTCGTGCTTTCTTTGTTCTTTATTCTTTTTTGACTTAACAAAGCGCTCAAGACATCTACTAAAAAGCTTCTGGATGTCGCCTTAATTCTACCAGTGAAAAACACTGTTTCTCACTCTCGTCCAATACAAAAACCATATAAATGAGCTTTCTTTGAAAAAATCAATTTTTGAACAAACAATTATCCGTTTAAGTACTCAAGTACTTATTTCTGACAAATAATGTCAAAATGCATTTAATTGTTTTTCCATGGCCGCCTAGCTATTTTGTGTTTTTTGATAAATATTAAGAAAACGGTTTGGAATTTTTAATAAATTGCAAGTACAAAATTTTTTTGTTTTAAAATTATTAATCAAATAGTCAATAATATACAAAGTGCCCATTTGAAAAACTTGAGAAAAACTATTTTAAAGTGTATCATTTTTGATACCTTCCTATATAAAATAGATAAATCTGTTTAATTTATAGTATCACTTGACCCCTTGTCATTAATCTTACACAATGCCGTTGATTTTTTTTTCACGACTGCAAACCTTTTTTTTTAGTTTTTAATTTATTACCTACTCCTAAACTACTAAAGCAAATTCAGTAAAATTATAACTAGTTATAAAGAACACCAACACAAACCTAAGAACACAAATAAATAGAGGGTGTCCCATTTAAAAAATACAACTTTATGTTATAATCACACTCTTTTGTGCCATCCTGTATATGCGAAAATATATAAAATTTTCCTAAAATGCATCCATCTTGTGTTGCAGTTTAAGTCAGCATATGAATGAAAGTCCTAACAGAATTCGTATAGGCGCTATGGAAGCCTAGACTATACAAGTTGTTCGTGAAGAGTTTCTTTTACAACTTAGCTAAGCAGATATTTTTACTTTGCTATGCTGTTTAAAAGAAACAAAATGAACCTACCTATTGTAGATTTCTTTACAATACTTGAAGAAGGAATATGTAAAAATATATTATTATTAGTATTTTCTTGTATTATACGTAGGATAATTAATATTGTTTCAATGTTTTTATGTAACAAACTGTTTCCAATATAAAAAGTATAGTTAGTGTTGAATTTTTTTGAGAAAAACAAAGGTTTACACAAATACCTCATAGCACTGCAAACTGCAAAAAGAATCTATTTAAATTATGTTATTGCAAATAATGATTACATGATGGTTAAATGCTGGGCTATTTACAGGTTGATTAATACAAATGTTTCTATTTCTTTCCTTTTACCAGATTTATTATTCCCTATAAGCGTCTCGCCACATCGGACGAATGGGAAATAAGAATTACGTAAAACAATAATCTTACCGTTTTTCCGGATCCGGTTTGAGCACATCCCATCAAATCTCTTCCGGCGAGAACAATTGGTATGGCATACTTCTGAATTGGAGTGGGTTTGGTATAACCCGACTTTTTAACATTTTCGAGTAAATGAGGTCTTAAACCAGACGAATCAAACGACGTCATTGCGGGAGGCACATTTTCCCCAGTGACCTTTACGTCTATGTCGTCTAACTTCATAAAATTAACTCCTAAAATTCGTTAAGTCAAAATATATAGTGGGACCAAAAAAGTATGCAACATATGGGAAAAATTTTTATCACCGATTTCTCAGAAAATTTTATTCTTTTTAATTCTATTTAATTGTTAGAACTACAGCAAAATTTTATATGGAAATATTTTTGCAAATTAAAAACTTAGTCCAAATACGAAATTTGAGTTAGGTGTGTCAATTTTTAATTTTTTTTATATGTATGTCTTTAAAATAGGTTTTTGGACTTCAGCGTACTGGGTGAAAATGGCAAATAAATTATTAATTATTTTCAGTAATATGAATAGAGTTGGATTCTATCATAATTTTGTTTAGAACATAAGTTGGCTAAAATGTGTTTAAGTAGGCGTGCAACACGCTAATATCTGAACCAACTCGTAACATTGAAAGGTTTTAAAAAGTTTGCAACTACATACTTAATCCATTTTTATTATAAACCTACGTTTAAGTTATTTAATAAATATATTAAAATTGCGTAAACAAAAAATCGACCAGAGGTGTACCGTTTAGGGGAAAATAGAGATTAACCAAAAAAAATTAAAAATTGTGACACCTAACTCAAATTTCGTATTTGGACTAACTTACTAATTTGCAAGAACATTTCCATATAAAATTTTGCTGTATTTCTAATAATTAAGGTACTTTACTCTTAAGGCAATTTCGAAAAAATGGCATTTACTCCCTTACTATTAGACGCAGGTGAAATATGAAATAAGCCTTTATAGTTTTAAGGAATGCACCAAATTTTATAAAGAATAAAATTTTCTGAGAAATCGGAGATAAAAAACTTTTCCATAATGTTGCATACTTTCTTGGACACAAGATAAGCAATATAATTTATTAGCAGAACATCGGCTACGTTTCTACATGGATCAACCAAAGTTGTGATACGTATTTCATATTTTAGATGAATGAATCAACATATTTTTAAGTTAACGTGTTTTTGTCAAAAAAATTGAAAATGAATTGTTGTAGAAACGGTAAGAGATAGGAAAAGGATAATATTAAAGAAAGTTGATAAGAAATTAATAGGGGTTTGGAAAATAGAATTAAAAAATCCCTTTAAAATATCGAAGTTGCTACTAATTTACCATCCATCGTGAATCACCGTTCAACATAGAAACTTTAAAATTCATTTCTCTTAGTCACTTTTGTAATAAATATTTTTTCCGCAAGCCGTACGGGAAAAATATTGCACATTGCAAAACTTTTAAAATGTCGTATTGTACTTTAAAGTAAAATTAAATAATGCAAATTTTAGATTTTTTCCTAAAATTTCATTTTTTTTTAAATTTGAAAACTGATTTTTTTTTAACATTTTCATTAAACCTACCGAATTATTTATAGTGCGTTACGAAACATATTTTGTGTCTTTGTGTGCAAATAATGCAATTCAAATCCCTAATTCCAAATATGATCAATTGGAAAAATCGCACCAATTTGTTGATTCTTGAGAAAGTTCTCGATTTTAAGAATTTTATCAGGACAAGTAAATTTTTCTGCCCTAAGCGTATATAGAAAGTAAGAATCAATTCGTATTTACCAGACGTAATTGTAGTTGTAAATAGGTCGTCGTCGTTGACCCTTTCAACGGGTACATAAATCTCCTTCGGTTTGGGCGGCTCGCCATCTGCTCCTTCCTTGTCGCCTCCTCCCCAGGAGCTTCCTTTATCACCACCACCTCCCCAAGAGCTTCCGCCGCCTCCACCACCCCAACTTCCTCCACCGTCTCCGTCACCGTCGCCACCACGGCCGCCCCCACGGCCTCGACCTCCGCGGCCTCTGCCCCGTCCTAGAAAAAAGTAAGTATTCGTGATGAGTTATCAAAAAATTTACAGCCGTTAATTTTTGGCATATTTTCACATGTTCGGTAAATACCAGAACCAAGCCTCAAAAGGTCATATTAAAAAAAAAAAACGTTTATTTTCCTTACAAAGTTTCTGGGAAGACAAAAAGTAAAAAAATTAATGTTGATGAAAAAGGCTACCCGTAAAATATTATGAAAATCGGCAAATACCTTTCTTTGTCCGGCACTTTCGTCGCTAATACATTTTCACCTGTTCACTGCTAAAAAAAGAGTCACAACTCAAAAAACATAGTTTAGAGAAAAAGTCAATTAAAGAAAAGTTTTTTTACTTGGTTATTTCCTTTACAATAATTGATGTATCTGTTCAGCTTTTTGGTTCGGATCCGACACTGTATGTTTTGGGTAAAACGATATTTTTAATGCATAATTATTTATTATTAGTGTCCGACCGAAACAAGATTTTCTGCCGAAACCGAATCTTTGGCCTTGGTCTCAGTTTCGGCCGAAACCGAAACTTAAAAATTTTATTGTATTACTGAAATTTAATTTATTTTATTCGCACTAAAAAAAAAGGTCGACAGAGAAAAAATCTATTATTTATATAGACAACACTGCCTACGAGCCCACCCAAAATTAGCCGAACGGTGCGCGACAATTCACGAACACTGAGTTTCGGCATGGCCGAAGGTTCGGCCGGTTCGAAACCGAAACTGTCACCGAAACTAGCCGAAACCGAATTATTTATATATTTTTTTTTATTTAAAAAACATCAGTAGTGACTCTTTTTCAATGCCGTAATTTTTGAAATATAACTTAACAAGTTTTATAACAAAAACAAAAGAATATCGGTAGTAGTAAAACCCCTTCATTTATAAAATTTTACCAGCAATTATAGCACATTGAATAATAGTGAGGGATGTGGTGATTTTCTAACAGAATTCTAAGATCTTTCTTTTTATTTTCTTTAATTTAGGTGGTCTTGTAAGCTGGTTTAAGTTGCTTGGAAAAAGTAGTTTTCTTCTGTCTATATAATGCAACTTTCGCCAACTCTTCTCACCTAAGTATCTTCACAAAAAGTTTGTTAGTATTCTTAGTTAATTTAAGGACAATCTAACTAGTTACGGTATTTTCCTTTCTGAAATAGTACTTTTAAAATAAATAATTCTAAAAAACAGTCACAATCCAAAATACAACGGTGTTTAACTTGCAGCGACAGTACTTTTAAGCAAAAACATACTGAAAAACCAACACCACGAAATATCACACTGTTATTAATCGGAGTATTGACATATTGCAAAACCGCTAGTCACTTGCGCCATCTGCCGTCGTGTATGTAAAATAAAGAAATGACGTTTTTTTAGAAGATATATGTGAATAATTTATATTGCGCTGTAATATTATGTCAAAAATTCCATTTTTTGAGTTATGACTCTTTTTTAGGGGGTGTGCGATATAATTATTATACACACAATTTTTAAATATAAAGGATAATGCAACAACTAAAATAATAAACCTAAAGAAACATTTTAAACCCAAAAAAGTATATAATTTTTTTTAAATTGATCCGTTGCCGCGTTGTATTGTATTTCTTTTTAAGTTTAACAATTGAAATTTTTGATTAAAGAATAAAAACTAAAATAGGAATGTGCAAGCGGTTTTTTTTTCAGATATAACATAAATGAGGAACCTGATGCATATTAGGTGTAAAAAATGTTTTTTTTTAAATGATAGAACCTCTTTAACAAAGTGTTGTATGTTGTAGGAAACATTGTAGCAACTTTACTCGGTTAGAAACCTATAATTCTAAAACGCTACAAAATAAAATGTGTCTGTATAATTAAAAATAATTTTACGTTAAAGGCCATTTGCTATTCTTCAACTTTTGTCTTAACATTTTTTAGGAATTGTACTTTGCCGAATGACCACCCAGCATACATGGGTTCGTCGAGAATACCTGCAGTATTATTAAGCTAAGCAATAAGACTGATATTAAACTAAAAACAAATGGAATTATTTTTTTTTCTTATACTCACCGTGCAAACCCAAACTATACTAGGTTTTGAGCAGGATATACAAAATAAACAAAATTTCGTCATCTCTCGTCATGTAGGTTCTTAAGCTTTCGAACCCACAGAAAGACAGAAATGAAAACATTAATGAAACGATGACGTTTACACAACATTATGAAAACGTTAATTTCCTCTATAGTGAAGAACTCGACACGTTTGGCTATCACAGTAACTTTATTATAAAACAATATACCGGGTTTTTCTCAAAAGACCCCTAAAACTTTTTTATATTAATAAATATTAAAATGAAATTTTGAGATTATGCATAAGATATGAATCTGCATTTATCGGTATAATTTTCAATTTTAGCACCGGAAGTGACCTTGACTTTGATATTTTAAATGGGACATCTTGTATATTTTTACTTATTTGGGTTCAGCATAACATTATTTGTGAAATGACACCTTACTTGTCATTTTTTGACGTGTTATAACATTTTTGTTTATTTTTTATTTTCAATCTAGAGTGTTACAAATTAATTAAATCTGTTAATTTATAGTTAAGTAGTATATGAAAATTAAAATTATGTCATAATAATTGACTTTCTAAGTTTCACAAGCGTTTAAAAAATGAAATTTTGTTTTCTCCATTTTTCCAAATGGAACGATGGTGGTTCACTAGGATATTTATTTAAAACGAACATTTTTTTTTTAAAACAATTTGATACCATACGCTCCTGTGCTATTTTAAAATTGACACTGAAAAATTTGCCTTAAATCCCCATCGCAAATTTAAAACCGTTATGCATTATTGCCGCCCTCTTTTCTAAAGAAATATAAAGGCGGCTTTGAAAAACAATGGAATGGTATTGAAAAGCAATATGGCTTTAATTTAAAGTTGTAATGTCATTAGTTTATAAAACATACAATACATACAATCTTGCGGCTTCAGAAGAATTTTTCTGGTCACTCCAAAAATTAGGAGCATATCAATTTGTTCATTTCTAGTAAAACTAACCATTCTCTCTGATTTACAATGTAAGTTTAATAAACGAATGACATTACAATTTTAATTTAAAACCATATATTGGTTTTCAAAACCATTCCATTGTTTTTCAAAGCCGCCTTTATATTTCTTTAGGCAATAATGCATAACGCTTTTAAATTTGCGATTGGGACTTAAGGCCAATTTTTTCGTGTCAATCTTAAAATAGCATAGGAGTGTATGGTATCAAATTGTTGAAAAAAAAATGCTCGTTTTAATTATCCTAGTGAACTACCATCGTTTCATTTGGAAAAATGGAGTAAACGTCAAGAAAACAAAATTTCATTTTTCAAACGCTTGTGAAGTCAAGTATTATGACATAATTTTAATTTTCATATGCTACTTGACTATAAATTAACAGATTTAATTAATTTGTAGCACTCTAGATTGAAAACAAAAAAAAATAAACATAAAAATGTTATAACACGTCAAAAAATGACAAGTGAGGTGTCATTTTACTTAGAATGTTATGCTGAAATAAGTAAAAATATACAAGATGTCCCATTTAAAATATCAAAGTCAAGGTCACTTCCGGTCAAACCGGAAGTGCTAACAAATTGAAAATGATGCCAATGAATGCAGACTCATCTCTTATGCATAATCTCAAAATTTAATTTTAATATCTATAAATACAGAAAAGTTATAGGGATGAACGTCTTTTGAGAAACACCCGGTAGGTAAGATTAAGGACTGGATAATTTAGTACTTATTTCAGAGAAATTAAGGTTTTTTGATTTTGGATATTTACATTAAAGTATATCGTTGCCACAAACCCTCTTTTCCCAAAGGATCTAACCAAGAAACATCTTCACCATATTTGGTTACTTCTATTTAAAACCCTAGAAAATGTAATTTTCCACGAACACAAAAGAGGTTGGATGTTGCCCAAGTGAAAAACAGAAAATTTTGTTATTACCTCGACCTCGGCCGCCGCCTTCTTCCCCATCATTGTTGCCGTCATTATCTCCCCATCCTCCAGACGACTCTTTCCAACCTCCACCACCACCGTCTCCATTTTCCTTACTGTCGCCAAAGCCATTGCTATCTCCTCGGAAACCACCACCACCTCCACGGCCTGTAGAAAAAATTCGTGTTAATTTTAAGAGCTAGTGGCGCATTCGCCAATTAAGTTTTTTGCTCAATATTTAGTTTATAGCTCTTTCAATAATCTTTCTAAATTATCTATAACTTTGAAGGGTATATAACCAAAAGCATAATCAATAGAATTCAGATATTTTATATTTTGTAATGTTTACGTTTGTGAATAAATATGTTTGGCCTTTTCTTGTTGAAAACTGGCAAGTACATAATTCAGCAAATTACTTTTTTTATAGTTTTTCTTTTACATGCTCTACCAATAATAGAAACTTTGTAATTCATGTAAATTTGAGTCTAAAATTAAGAAAATAAACTAAAAATGTTTAAATAGGAAGTAGTACTGATTTTTTATTTAAAATAGTTACTCGAAAAATAATTCTAAAAACAGAAATAATGTAGTTTTTAATCAGCAATGTTTATGAACTTTTTTATAGATAAAAATGATAAATTTAAGATTAACAGAAATAGAAATAATGTATTTTAAACGTTGTCTAAAAGTGTAAAAAACGTCTCCTTTCATCTTTTACGTAGGTCATCCCTGTCATATGAGAAATACTTAATCTATACTAATTATACTAAAATACTGACGACTTCGAGGGGATCTTATAGAAATATAAAAGCATTCTCAATCACTATACCACTCGACGAAAAAGACCCAACTCAAAAACAAGCAAAGGACATAAAAATCTAAAATTTAGGAAGTGGACCGGCAACTGTAGAGCCCTGTCTGGTTTTCATCTCGGGCCTCTACGCGGCCCGGCCCGAATCTCGGGTTCGGGTCCGGTCGGGCCACCTAATCAACAAATGTTCAGGCCGTCGGTCCCTAATAACTGTTTTCGGGCAGAACGGGCTTTTCGGGCCGGCTGGGCTTTTTACGGTTTATAAGTAGGTAATACGCAACAGCTGATAGGCCAAAAACAATACATCATAAATTCTGATAGTATAGGCTTCATGTTTCATGTTATGGTATGTCACTTTACCAGTTAAACAATAGATTAAACGTCACTTGAAAAACTTGTGACGTTTAGTCTATTGTGTAGCTGTCATAAATGTCAAGGTAAATTTGTTCAATTACCTTTCCCGCCGGGTGGGTTTTTTGGGCCGACCGGGCTTTGTTGCTCTTAGTTAACACTCCACTGCTCGCGCTTTATCTAAGGGATACACACCGAATTACTTTCGTCGTAATTCGGTTTCTATCGAATTAATTGGTCACTCCCTCCTGCTATTTGCCCAGCTAGAGGCACCCATTAAGTCAGTGCAGTTTTAGTATTTTTATTTTAACTTCAATTTTTTCTCACTTTTCGAATACATATTAGACTTTTAAGTTTAGACTTTAGGCTTGTAAAGTTTGTTATTATAAAGTATTTGTATTTAAATATATATTTTTTAGAAATGTCCATAATATACTTTTTTACTCCTGCCATAAAAATAAATATTTTATTTTATTAAAGTCATTTATGTATATCCAAGATACAACGCGAGCACCTATGTCACACTATTATAGGCGCGAGCAATGTAGTGTTAATAATTTCTTCCGGCCGCGTCAATGTCTTGGTTTTCCGGCCGGGTCGGATGGGGCCGTAAAATTCCGGCCCGTGCAGGGCTCTACCGGCAAGCCTGTCTGCGATATACCGAATGGCACGACCATCATCTTGTAAAGCTGCAGCTTGCTTAACTTTTCATAACAGACAAAGCCAACTTAATAAAAAATACTTGTTTATGTTTATGAATAGCATAGTTTTCTTTAAAAATGCCTTATTTCTTTAAGAATACAGATATTGATATGAATGGAAAAAGAACTGTTGAGAAGGCTGAAAAATATTGTAAGAAGATATTCAGTGGCCGAATTTTTCCACAGAGTGTCTGTTGGGCAAAATACACCTTTTAGTTATAAGCTGTATAACAACAAATCTTTTCGGACTTTTTGCATAATCGACTGTCGAGAAGAACAACAATGAAAGTATCTACAACTTGACAAAAAAATTATCGAAATTAATGCAAAGGTTAAACTGTTATTTAAGATGGGATTTGAACAAAATTTTCTTTGTCTGATTAATTTTGCATACCAGCGTACATAATAGGGGATCCAATCCCGAGATCCGGAAAACAATTCAGCTTTTTACGATCTCGGGAATCCCGGGATTGCAAAATTTATTTTCAAAAATAACTTTCCGTAATTGGCTTTTTCACTAAATTTTGATTTTTATCCTATCGCTAGAGAAAGAAAAAATAAAATTTTCTACGGTTTCAGTTCTTAAATTTTTCAATTATTTACTGAGAAAACAAATAAACAAGATACGGTCTTTAATAAAAACACGGGAATATACTCTCAGTTTAGAGACAATACACACATTGCACTGTCAGAACTTAATATTTACATTTACTATTAGGTTGCTTTAATGTGTGTTAGTTAATTTACCGACTCAAGACGGAAAACATTGGGCTAAATCTCCGAATATTTGTCAACGAACACCATTTCTTTATCTACATAATAATATGCATTAAAATGCCCGAATATCAAATATTTAAAAACGAATAACGCAAGTGTGGCTCCGGGGTAGACGAAACATTGAAAAATAGTATTTTCTTAAAAAAACTGATATCTTTAAAAACAAACCTTTGTATATTATAATTCTTTTGTGTTTTCTAAAAATACTTGTGGGTTGATATTCTGTAGTTCTTATTTAAATGTTTTTTTTAAGACCGACCAAAAAATATACACTTTCTGGACAATTTTTCGTCCAGAAAATAACGTGTTGTCGATCAAGACCGGAAAATGGACGTGAGGGACCGGCAGTAGTAATTTACGTTACAAGACCGGAAAGTAGTGTTTTTCAGGCCGAAACAAGCATTTCCAGGGCGAGCCATAGACGAGTCCTGGAAGCTTGGAGAGACCTGGAAAACACTAATTTTCGGTTGCGTGACGTACAATATTTTTTTTAAGACCGACACCTCGATATATTTTATAATCTACGCGAAACAAGTTTGATATAAAGAACAAAATTAAAAATCAACGAACTGTCACTTGACAATACATCAAAATGTTTTTGTCATAATAACGAAATCAAGGTATCTTGTATTATCAAAGAGCGATTGGAAAAACAAAAAACAGGGTGACAGTGACATTAGAGACGGGAAAAGTGACATTAGAGTCCGGAAAAGATTTTTCCGGTCTCTAATGTCACTTTTCCGGTCTTGCGATCGGAAAAACGTTATTTTCTAGACAAAAAATTGTCCAGAAAGTGTAAATTTTCTGGTCGGTTTTAAAAAAAAGATTTTTCCGGTTCCTGTTTTTTCATTTTTCCAATCGCTCTTTGATAATAAAGGGTTTTCCAATAAGAACGATATGATTTTGAAACGATATGGTAACCATGGTAATAAAGTTATACCTGTCACCAGTTGTCAGTTATTGTCAGTAAACTATAACAATTTATTATGGCTAAATACGCGCTTCAAGAACGTTTGGTTAGTATCCAAAAATTTTACGAAAATAGACGATCTTTTGTGAACACTTATCGCGCACTTCACGAAAACTTTGGTGTAAATAATCGTCCTCCTTTGCTTGCCATTCGTCGCATCGTTGAGAAATTTGAAAATAATTTTACTCTTCACGATGTAAAAACACCAAGAAGACATCGAAACGCAAGAATTGTTTAGAATATTGCTGCTGTAAGAGCTATTGTTGCAGTGGATCCAAATTTATCAATTCCTCGTCGTGCTCAAGAGTTAAGGATTAAAAAAACGACAACTTGGCGTATTTTGAAAGAATACTTGAATTTACACCCGTATAAGATTGTTTTGACCCAAGAACTTCAGCCACTGGACCATCGTCGACGCAGAGAATTTTCTGCTTGGAGTTTAGAACAACTTAAAAGGGATCCTAATTTTGCCAAAAAAATTATCTTTTCAGATGAAGCTTATTTTTGGTTAGGTGGATACGTTAACAAGCAAAATTGCCGTTTTTGGTGTGCAAACCATCCGCAACAGATTCATGAGAAGCCTTTGTATCCGCTAAAGGTAACTGTATGGTGTGGTTTATGGTATGGTGGCATCATCGGACCATTTTTTTTCCAAAATGAGGCAGAAGATGCAGTTACAGTGAATGGTGAACGATATCGACAGATGTTAAGAATTTTTTTGTGGCCAAATTTAGATGCACTTGATTTGGAGGATATGTGGTTCCAGCAAGACGGTGCCACATGTCACACTGCTCATGAAACTATCGATACACTGCAAGAAAAGTTTGACGAAAGGATAATTTCAAGGAATGCTACTGTTCAGTGGCCTCCAAGAAGCTGTGATTTAACTCCTTTAGATTACTTCTTGTGGGGCTATTTAAAATCTAAGGTTTATGAAAACAGACCACAAACACTTGATGCATTAAGGTTGAACATTGAACCCTGCATTCGTCAGATCACGCCCGATTTATTGCATAGTCATCGAAAATTGGGTTCGTCGAATTCGCTCATGTATACGAAGTCGCGGAGGACATTTAAACGATGTGTTATTCGAAACATAAATGTTATCGACTATACTTTAAGATAATATAAAACGTTTTGTTGTATCTGAAATTATTTTAATTTTATTTCATTTTGAAATCATATAGTTCTTATTGGAAACCCCTTTACAATCTACCTTGATTTCGTTACTATGATAACAACATTTCGATGTATTGTCGAGTGACAGTTCGTTGATTTTTAATTTGTTGTTTATGTCAAACTTCGTTCGCGAGTGCGCAGATTTAAAAATATGAATTATCCGACACGGAAAATGAGATTCCAGAAGAAATTTTGGAAGCAGCAAGGAAAGCGACTTACGATATATTGCCAGCAAAATCAAAAGCCCGTTACGAGAAGTCATACGACGCATTTAAAAATAATATAAAATAAAGAATTAAATGTATATTGAAGTCGGTTTTAAAAAAAATATTGTACGTCACGCAACCGAAAATTAGTGTTTTGCAGGTCTCTCCAATGTCTCGACCTAAAAAACACTACTTTCCGGTCTTGTAATGTAAATTACTATTGTTTAGAGTACATTGTATTTGCTTTTAATATTTTACTAAATAGAGTGGCTTTATTCGATGGAATAAACTAAAAAAGATCTCATGTTTATGTTTTAATCCCGTGATCGCAATATTGACCCGGATTGGATCCCCTAAATATGCATGTAGTTAAATAGAAATTGATATGAGAAATAATTAACTTTTATTTTGGTCGTCTTGAAGTGACACACCAGGCAGAGCCTATTTAGAATTGCAGTGACATTAAAACCCGTTTAAAATAGGGAATATAAAATATTTATGTAAACTAGGATTGCATACGTTTGCCTGAATATCAATTATTACTCCGCATCTAAACCTTCGCCTTCCTGTTTCAGACATCACAATACGGTACAACAACTGTTAAAAGACTATTCTTCTATTAATGTTAAATTTACGCCTTATTTTAATTTTGTATTGCTACAAAATGTATCCGTCTAAACGGAACCCTACTAGAATATTAGTGAAAAAGGTTCAATCAGGTAAACATTTTGTGTATGACAAAAAAACAGATGGCCTGATTTAGGCAAGATAGGAACAATTCTTGGGCGTCACCTGAGTGGCAAAAAATATATGATTCGGGGAAATTTAATAAATTTGAACCATTCTATAAATCATCAATTGTCACTAAGACAATAAAAGTCGAGATAAGGAATTTGTTGCAAATGTTTTTCTAAAAAAGTTATGAGAAATGTTATATTTCGCTCATATGCGGGATGGACAGTGTCACTTAAATAATTATAGGGTGGTTCGAAGATAAATAAAAAGACAAACAGTAATAATTGGCCAGCGGGTTTTTAATATTGTGGTTAAACTTCTACACCAACGTTTAAAAAGCAAATTAACGACGCATGCGAACTCGATATCTCCTTTGGTACCTATCTGTTTTGTACAGAGCTAGATATTTCATTCCTTTGAAATATTTAAAAAATATATATTTTTCATTAATATATTCAAAATTACAATCCTTAGCTTCTGCATGGGGATCTGCTCGTTTATCAAACTTAAAACCATTACAAAAATTGCAAAATAAAGTTATTAAAAATGTATACACAAATTACCACATTTAGAACCAACTGTTAATCTATATAGACACGTTCAAAACATTTATAAATTAAAAATTTGTATTCTAATTCACTCTATTATTTTAAAAGAAAATAAATCAAACATAACACTTCAGGAGAATAAGACATTACATGAGCATAACACCAGACGTTGTATAAATTATCAAACTACAGTGAAGTCCGCTTATAACGAACCCGTTTATAACGAACTTCCGGTTAATACGAACCATTTTCCCTTACATGAAAAATGAAACAAAATGTATTCATTACTGGATATAACGAACTTCGGATATAACGAACCATATTCTGTTCACTTTGAAGTTCGTTATATACGGACATTACTGTATACCAGTAAAAAGTAATTTCGGAAAAAAATCGCTTTTATATGACGGAATAATAAAATATAACAATGTTCCAAAAAATATCAGAAAAATTGGCAACTCTATTAAAAAACAATTAAAGAGATATTTACTAAATTAAATTATTTATACTATTTTTTTTAACTGTTTTTTTATGAATTAAATTGGATTAACTTCCATTTTTTTTATTGTTATTTTTTTTTAATGATTATTATTTTCTATATTATGTTGTCACTTTCCATGTAATGAACTGTAAAAGTTAGTTTGGAATAAAGAATAAAGACATTTTAAAAGTTAAAAGAGTTCGCACACGACAAATCCCAAACCGCTGACAGAAAATCCGGCGTTCGCAGAAGCCAAATTGTAACGTAAACGCAAAGCAAAAAATTTCCAACCAATTCGCAACCAGTTAAAAACTACGCATGCACGGAGAAAAATTGGAAATCGGTAGACAATTTCTTGTACGAACGAAGCTAATAATAATACCTAATTACCCGAGTCTGATATTTTATTTTAAGTGTTCATGTTTTTATGTTTTCATGGTTATATAAAAATAAACTATTGAGATATACACTTATAGAATGTGTACCTGGATGGACCTATATCATCCATTTGACCACCCTGTATAAAATTCAGGTATGGCAATAGACTTTTCAGAACAAGCAAAACTTGTTATAAAAATTAATTTTTTCCAAAATACAAAATAAGAAATTTGGCAAGTAGGTATAGTTAGGTTCATCCAGTGCATTTTTAAATTTTAATTTATTTTAGTCAATTGACTGGTCAATTGACCAAATACAAATTGACCGGTCAAATCCACAACCCTACACACAACACTTAACCTCTTTTTTTTTACCAAATTTGACTCCAGATTGACATATTATACTTACAGGGTGATTTACGTTGAGCTGCCTATAAGATCTCGGAAACGAGTAGTTTTTAAAAATTTGGTAAGTAATAGATATTAAAATTTTCAAGAAATATATTTTGACTCGTCCGTCATTTCCGGTTGTGGCAAACTCTAGCGTTTTAAACAGAATATCCTGTATATTTTATCATTTTTGGATCCCTATTAAAACCTAAGCAACCTTTGTTAATAACAGTGTTCGGAGGATATATATCAAGCGATATATATCGTGATATAATCATGATATTTATAGTTTGATATATATCACGATATATTCAATAATTGAATTTTTTAAAATTTCGATTATTCAGAATATATCAATCGACAAATCAAACAAAAAAAAAGTTTCTATGTTTTTAAATAATATTAAGGGTCCGTTTTGAAAATATGATCAGCTTTATTTTTTCTATTGGATATCTTATAATTATTAACCTTTATGATTTATCTGTTTAGTCATTACTCATTAGTTTAGGTCATGTTTTTTAAAGTATGTTTACTTTAATAAGTATCCTACATATCCTATCCGATATATATCGAATATATATCCTTTGATATACTTTCGTAAATATCATGATATTTTCGAACCCTGGTTAATAATAACCTTTACATATCTCTAACAGTTTTTGAGAAAAAATTATAATGATTTTTTTGTGTAAAAACATACAGAGAAATCTGTAACTTTTATACTAACAAATTTACACATTTAAATTTTTGTTAACTTTTGACCAAAACAGATCTTTTCATTTTATAACTTATGTAAAAATATTTAAAATTAAATTAATACCTAAAATGTGAATATTCAATAAAAAATATAGAAATATTTAAATACATAATATCGACATAATATGTATAAAATTATTCAATTATTATTTCTTTTAATGAAATAATAAAACTAATAAAATCGTTTAGATATAATTTTAAAATAATTTTGAAAAGAATAATTAATCATAAAAGAAGTGCACGTTTCAATTTTTTTTTCGAGGTTGAATATTATATGGTGGATTATAAATGGCTGCAAAAGTTTTTTTTTATATCTTGAATTTCAATCAATACCTACATAATATGTAACATTATGTTCACTTTTGATTTTAATAGTTTTAAAGTTAATATTATTTGCAATAAATATTGCACTTCCACCTCCCATTTTGGTTCTGCAAGCCTACACAATAAAACATTAATTCAGCATGGAGTTGTTACCACCTTAAAAAACATACAAAATTAATAAAAAAGGCTTTTATTTTCCAATGCCGGCTGATTTTTTGTTATAATGGTCAAACCCAAAACAGGTAAATTTTTAACATCTGTTTTTAAGTTGAAAAGATTGATTTGGGTCTTTATGGTATGCAGGGCTTGAAATTTGAGTACATATTTAATTTACGACATTCCCTTTAATTACTCAATAATGTGCCCAGGGTTAAAAAAATATTTTTTCTTTGTAATATAAGTTTTTTTTAATTTAACGCGTTTTTAACTCTGCAATAAAGATGTGTTTTAAACAAAAAAAAACACATGTTTAAAACATTTGAGAATTTTTTTTTAAGTTAAAGTTGTCAATGTCAAGGTTGTTTCTTTTTTTCTAGCGTCTTAATTTTGTAACTTATCAAAATATTGTTTATAAAAAGAAAATAATAATATAAATTTTTAAAACATCTTGTTTCTAATTAATTATTTTAAACATGAAAACCTTGCTTGACATCTATAAGCTGCACTACTAAAAAAGTCCCGCTACTGGGACTTTCGGATTGATTTGGCCCACTTTTTTACAATGATATTTATTTTTTTTTATTATGGAGTCTGCAGGTTTGCCGGATGAAAGACTTGAGTTCGGCAATTACGGTGAGTCATAAGAAGTTGCTTTTACTCCAAATAAAATATAATATTTTTTGGGAAATAATCTGTCTCCACAAAATTTAATAGAATAAAAATTCTTTAGGGGTCCCTACATGTTTCGAATGTAGAAACGTTCATCATCAGAAATTGATTTAATGCTGATGGTTTTAGCAGGAGAGAAAATGGTATAAAACCTTAATAGAGCTTCTATGGAATTAAAAAATTGAAGTGTAGAAGTGACATAATAAAAAGAAAATTGAAAAGGTTAAAACATATTGAGTATGTGAAAAAGTCAGTAAAGAAGGTCTAAACCAACTAAATAGACTGGGGAACAAGAAGAAAACCCCTTCTAAAAAGAAAGTGTCGAGTTTTCTTTTTAATTTTTTTTTGTAAAATTTTTAAAACATGTCTGTAAGACAATATAAAGGTAAAATTTGTCGAAGAAAGGTATGTGAAGATATTGTAGAAAATGGTTTGGACCAAGCCTGGTCAACAAAATGTCCTAGACGACCAACAAAACCCATTGAAGGTATACCAAACACTAAAATCAAACCTATGAACAAAAAATCTACAGATATAGACTCAAAAAAAACTAAGAAAAGCCAAATTCATTAACCAATAAGACATTAAAACGGATCGGCAAGAGCTTATAAACAAACTTAAAAGGAGATTTGTAGACCTCTACAATATTGACACAACACCAGTCTTTAGCGGAAACCGCCTTTATATACTAATGTTTGACATGGAAGAACAACCTAGTAATGGATCACCAACTGAACCCACCGAAGGTCTGAAAATATATCAAAATGTCTAAAATAAAATTTGTCTATTACAACATCAATGGGCTTCCAAAAAACATCTGATACATTATTTTGCTCAAACTAATAATATAGACTGTATTGCTTGCGTGGAAACAAAGTTGAGGAAGGACACTACTGCACTTAATAACTAGGATATACTACAACAAAAGGGAAACATCGTAAATACTAACATAAGAGGTGGTTCATTAGTTCAAGCAAATCCAAAGATCAAGCTAGGAAAAGGTAATCCACCTGCAATAAATAATAACCTCAACAGCTGTTTACATTTTACCATACGTTTCCAGGAAGACAAGCTGCATATTTTTTTGACCTATATTCACCCCACATCACCTATAGAAGATACAATTTTCACTAAAGCAGCATTATATAAATATTCTATAATAATGGGGGACCTGAATCCAGATTGTATGAAAAGACAGCAAATTGACTTATTTACCCACAATTCAAACTTGGTTAAAATAAAAACACCGCCAACTTTCATTATGGCTAATAATCCAAGTAGCACACCTGATATATTTTTATGTACCCCGGTACCCGCAATATAGTAAAAAATATTGAAACAACTTAACCCCAGACCTCGGCAGCGACCATCTTGCTATTTTGTGGACGTTAGATATTGAACTAGCTCCACAAGAAGAACATATTGGAGAAATCAAATATATTCTGGCAAAGTGCAATATGGAGGTAGTAAATCGTAAGAAGAAAAGTCCAGGGATGAGTGAATCAATTATTGACAAGTTTAATAAGAAGCTGACAGAACTGGTACAGGATAATTCGCCGAAGTTAAAAAAATACATTTTTTAATTTGTCTAAATGTCTAATACCTAAATATGTTTTAATAAAAAAAATGGTTTGTGGGGTACTGAGGGCTGGTACTTTCGGTCCTGATTAACTCAATTGATACGTGGTTACTTTAATATGACGTTTGGAATACGTCAACACTTATTTATTTCCCTGTCACCCTGACCTATTCCAAACGTCACATTAATGTAACCACGTATCAATTGAGTTAATCAGGACTGAAAGTACCAGCCCTTAGAGTATCTAACTAAATAAATAATAAATGCCCACTTTTTAATATGATTTTATACTTCTATGCTCATGAATATATTACATAGTACATATTTCTATTTGCTTTGTAGATGTCTGGGTGACACCTGTTATTATAAACGCACCAAACTTCTACAGCTAGAATCTACATTTCTTTTTATCTTCAGTTTGTTTCTGTTTTCATCATAACAGCTGATGAGTTTGATGTCTCCTTTCAACAAAGTATACAACAGACATGAATTTGGATTTAATTATTTAATTTATCATAGGCTTGACACAGTCGCACCATGTCGAGTTAAATACTACGCTTCTGCCAGTAAACAATCCCTAAATTTAACACAGAAAAACAACAACAATATGTACAGTATCTATGACAAATAACAGCTGTTAGTCCGCTATGGTCAAACGTCAAAACAGGTGCGAAAGACGGGCGTCCCAAAATGGGCTTTATAAAAGGTATGTTGTAAGCACTAGAACTCTAGAACGCAACGAAATCTTTGTCTAATTTAAACAAAACGACAAAAATAAATTATAGTAATTTTCAGAATTTATTCTCCCACTGTTTTTTTGAAAAATTGTCCCCCTTGCTTAAAGATCCTTGAGTTGTAGGTACCATAAACTAAGTATATCTAGACATCCCACGTAAATGGTCGAAAGGGAGGCTCGAGGCCGCGATGTAAATTCCGAGAAGCAAAGTGCCTTTAGACGGATATTCGCGTTTACTAAATGTTTATCACAGGTAACGTTCGGCGTAACTTTGTAGGTCATACAAAATTATGAGCGGTAAAATATTTCCATTGCTTGGTTTCTCTTGGTTTTATTTCTTTGTCAATATAAGTTAAGGTGGGTGGTAAAAGAGCTGTAGTAGGATTCATAACAACTTATCAAACATGTTTATAGATTTAATAAAAAAATTTTAGGTAATAAACAAAAATAAAACCTTTATGTCCCCATCTCTAATGTCAGAGCACAGCAATATTTTTCTAGCTAACTGCATAGGGACCTACTTACAATGGTTGCATTGATAGAAAAAGCTTAGCAAGGTAATAAAGTTAATAAACTAGAGAGTTAAGTAATGTAATATTGTTATAATCATTAAAATATTATTATTTCTTAAAGGCGTTCTGTTGGTTGTTTCTAAAAAAAAATATTATGTACCCAGTTGTAGATACTTACTAAGGTTAAACTTTAAATATTCTGTTAACATTACATTTGTATTAAAAGAAAATATTGTGGCATATCGGACAAGTGTGAATTATTTTTTATATTGGAATACACAGGGATCCAAGTTTAATGGATACCCTGGGGCGGGTAGACCACGACGGCCGTTTCGTCCTTGTTAGGACTCTACGCAGTCATAACCCAAGCAATGTACTAAAGCTTTCTTTTAATTATTTTCGTGGACACTATTATCATCTTCTAAACTTTACATTTGTATGTTCTGTCAAGTTCTAAAAAACTTTATTTGCAGACAATATTTTTTTTTAAAAGTAGATACCTACTGTACAAAATGTGTTTTTATGAACAGTGAAATTTTGGTTCATTGGTCCTATTGTGACCTCTATCCATAAACATACTGTATAAAATTAAACCAGATAAAGTGTTTGATTCTTACCTCCTCGGCCACCACGACCTCCACGTCCACCCCTGCCACCTCTGCCTCTACCGCCTCCATCGCCAAATCCATCTGAAGGTGTGCTATCCCAGCCACCTCCGCCGCCGCCGCCTCCATTACTGGAACCCCAATCTCCATTATTGGACTCGGCCGCTTTGAAACCCCTCCCAGCTGCAAATTTAGTGCCACCTTCAGATGCAAAACCACTCTGAAAATAAACAGAAATTGTTAAATTTCAAATATTATACACAATGAATCCACCACATGGTATGGGGTCACACCACAATCGAAGCTGTGTAAAATAGTTATTTTCTTAGATTTAATTGTGTTAAATAAATGATTTTTTCTACTACTTACTTGAGAAATCGTCATTATTTACTTCATTTCTTTATCAAGAAGTAACATTTCTTCACCTAAGTTAATAATAATAATAAAAAATTTCCTAGGTCAATAATGAAAAACAGCTGTTCAATGAGGTTGTTGCAGACAATTTTATAACTTAACTCACTGTTTCTTTAACATATTATTGATTTTTGAGCCTTTTTTGACCATTTTAAACAAAGAAATTCTGGAAAACAGGATTAAATTATCAATAAAATAGGACTTTTTATTATAATTTTATTGGGAAGATACTTTCAGGAATGGTTCTGTGACCAGCTTTTTTTC
This sequence comes from Polydrusus pterygomalis, assembly GCA_963969555.1. Lineage (NCBI taxonomy): Eukaryota > Metazoa > Arthropoda > Insecta > Coleoptera > Curculionidae > Polydrusus > Polydrusus pterygomalis. Next base: position 71,711,021 of record OZ018375.1, read on the forward strand.
TTACACACCAGTCCATTAATTGCGCGTATGCATTCAAGTATAGTTTCTGAAATTTCTCTGGTAACAGATCGCACTGTGCGCTATTTGCCGCCTCTCTAAGCTCGGGTGGGGTACAAATTTCCAATTCTTCACTCTCAATTTCAGACATTTTATAATTTTAACTTTATATTATTATTTAACCCGAATATTTTCTACATACTGACAGAAGATCGCATTTGACAAGTAAAATCCTAAGTGACTTGATTTTCAAATTTTTTAAAAAATTAGGTGAAAATGGGTAACAAAGATTTAAACGAATTAAAATATGTAATATTTTATTGTTAGTAGTAGAAAAAATTCTATATATACCGCAGTTGAGAAGGCTATTATATACCTGGCACATTATATAAAAGTATATAAAAGCGCTCGCTATATAATAGCTCACTTCTCAACCTAAGTATATAATGTACTATTAAATCTGTGGAAACTGTAAAATTATAATTTTTTTTACCATTTAATAATAATAATACATTTATTATTTCAAAAATAGACAACTTAATTACAAATACATGTATATAGGTACTTTTTACAATTAACGGAATAATAGGCCCGCTTGCAGCATTCCTCCCAATGGAAGGTGATGTTGAAGCCCTATAAAAAATTAAGAACAAAAAATACCTAATCATATAGATAAAATGTATCAGCAATAATTCCTCTATAGGGAAAAAAAACTAAAGACATGAGATATTATCTCATTAAAATATAGGTAGGTAGCAAGAAAAAGGTATTTATAGAACTGTTATTGTAATGGCATTAAAACCCGAAAGAGAGGAAGATTGAGTAGTTGAGAGAGAGAGAGAGAGAGAGAGAGAGGAAAAGAAAGGGAAAAAGAACGAGAGCGAGATAGAGAGAGAGACAGAGAGAGAGAGACGAAAATCAATGTCGCTGTGCGCATAGAAATGAATTTATTGTTGGTCAAGCAAAACGACCTTCATTCTTTTTTTAAACTTAAAACACTTTGTGAGAAATCTGTTATTTTATATTTGTTTATAAGATGAGCTACATTGTAGGAAAAGGATTTTTTAAACATTTCTTTATTGCGAGCTGGTATGGTCAAAAGATGTTTCTTATGTATGTTTAGATTATGTACAGCGTTATCAATTTAGTTTGTCCCACTTTTAAGAGCCTGTAACTTTTTTGTATTTTGAGTTAGCGAGCTCATTCAAAAAACAAGATGTACCATTTTTAGCCAAGTTTTTATGAGTGTTGTCAAAAATGACAGTAGATGTCACATCTCACATTTAAAAGCAAAAATTTAATTTTTTTAATTGGGACACCCTGTATATTAAAGGCGCATTGGATGGTCCCTTTTCTTTCTATTTCCAAAATATAACACACATATGCATTCTTTTCTTCATTCCATCAAACATTGACAAAAATATGAAAAAATATATTATTGTTAAAAATCATCAAGATTGCTATATATGCAACTGTTTTGGTTGTTAGCTTATATGATCAATGAAACACGACACATTGAATATGAACCATACGATATAGGCAGCTCTCGTAGTATATCGGGTATAGATTTGTAGGGAAATGCCCGAAAATAGGCTAATACATTCATTTCCATTTCTTCCGTAATAATTGTTTTCCGCCTAATTATTCGTTTTTTCTTTATACCTCCAGTATCGAAAAATGTCTTCTTCAGCCGATAAAATATTTTTTTGGAAGGAACCCGTCTATTGGGAAACTGAAGCCTATACCTTCTAAGTGCTAAGGTTGTACTGTCCGTTTGACGAAAAATATCAAACATAAAACACTTTTCCTCCACTGAATAATAATATCTCCTGTAAGTTAATTTTTGCATACAAAATAACTTTTCTAGAATATTCGAAACGATTAATAATGCTGAGATTGACCGACTGAAATATAAATGAAGATAAAATCCATAGCAACCAAAACAATTGCATAGCTATCTTGATGTTTTTTAACAATAATATATTTTTTCATATTTTTGTCAATGTTTGATGGAATAAAGAAAATATTGCATGTGTGTTATATTTTTGAAATCGGAAGAAAAGGGACCATCTAATGCGCCTCTAATATACAGGGTGTCCCATTTAAAAAAATTAAATTTTTTCTTTTAAATGTGACATGTGGCACCTACTGTCATTTTTGACAACACTTATAAAAACTTGGCTAAAAATGGTTATCTTGTTTTTTGAATGAGCTCGCTAACTCAAAATACAAAAAAGTTACAGGCTCTTAAAAGTGGGACAAACTAAATGGATAACACTGTACGTCCGTCCGGAATTTAAGCTTGTTGTAGAGATAAGGAGGGCTTATATATTTAATGACTTTATAATACAGGCACAGTGAGTGGAGAATTCGTCTATTAAACATGTTTAGCCAGCCCAGCTCGCGAAGTTTATGTGATATATTTAACACAATCAATTTCCACCAAGTAAAGGCTGAATCAATTCTATTTCATAGATTTCTTGGAATCTGACTCATTTTGCATTTTGTAACAAATTGAGCCGAAGACCTACTCCCATAAAATAGCTTTGAGTTATCCTGTCAACAAGGCGTATGAATAAAATATATTTGCCTTTGGGCAAGTTTAGCAACAGAACATAGAACATTTCATAAAAGTAATATTAAGTTGATGGTGCACTTCAGGATCCTCGGAATTTCACAATATTTGAAATAAAAACTGAAACAGTATTTAATTTTGAGTAATTCTACATAAAAAAATGTAGGGATGAACTGTTTTTTACAAACTTATTAGCAAAAAATCGTTTAAGATTGTGATACAAGGAAGTGTATGTGATGCTTTTTACAGCAAGCATACATTATTGTGGAATATTTATTACCCATCTCTTATCAATAGGCATTACTAACCTATATGCAAAGCAAAAACTAGATAAAAAGGGCGGATTATTATTTAAAAAAACGTTTTTAATGATAATATAAAATTTCGACCTTGATATTAATTTATCATATCACACCACAAAATATCGCAACTGTTTTTAACAGCGTGTGGGTTATTAAAGAAGCAACATTGTTAAATGTATTCTCAATTTATACAATAAAAGGGACTTAACATACTCTCTAATCGGTACTAAAAAGTGTATTGGCATCAGTTTGCTCTTTGTTAGCCAAAGCATTTTTTTTAATTAAATATTTTTTAACCAATATTTTTTTCACTGAATCGGCCCAAAAAGTCAGATCCTTTGTGAATTTTATATCAATTTAAGTATATTTTATACAATGTCCGGTAACATTGTTAGGAAGTTAATGGAAAGCTTTCACATAAAAAATAGCTGTTTTCTTTGTTGGTACTTTCAAAAATTTTGAGATTCCGAAGGTCCCAAAGTGCACCAGACCATACAAGCATCTTTTGCACTTAGGCCGGGTTTACCCCAACTACATAAGCATAGTTTTAATGCATAACCTTATTTTTAATAGATAAACATAATATTAAATATATGTATTGTTCTGAGGTGGTTTATGCAGATGCTTAATGCATAAGAAATAGTTTTAATCGATAAGAAATAACCTTGAAAGTTCCTAACTTTTATCTTTTTAGCCATTAAACACTAAATTTAAAGAAAGGTATAATTGTGCAGGCCCAGAAATCAGGTGTTCACGGTAAAAATGGTCAAATGTTAAACAAACAGATTTTTTTAATCTGTGGAAAAACCAAATGGTGCAAATGCAAAAAGTTAACAAATCAGAGTGGCAAAGATTCCTTCTGTAAGTCTTTTTCTGTTCATGGGGCGAACTCCAAACCTTATAGAATATTTTTTAACTGCTAGGGCTCTAATACAAGTTGATAATGTTAAAAACATAAATGATAAGCCGATTGTAAATTGTAACAGCAGCTCTTTTGTTTAATATCCGTTTCACTTTCATATTGAAAATTTTAATTTTTTACCATAATACAATAATACAAAAGCGCGAAACGAAAACAAAATTAGGGGTTAGGTTTTTTAATCTTAAGCAATAAATTAATATTAAATTAATACACGTGGATAAACCGATTTAAAAATTTTTTAAAGTTATCCACTATACTTATGCTTATCTCTAAATGCTAGGTTTAAGTGTTAAGTTTATGTAGTTGGATAAACCCGGCCTTAGTTCCTTGTCCAGAACTAAAGTCAGCTCTGAAGTTCCTAGCTATAATCATATCTGTAAATATTTTGTTCTTGTCAAATGTTAACTCTTTATGCTAAACACTTTTCGGGAATCTGCTGACAGAGACATCAAAGTTACCCGAGAAGTGCATCATATTTCCATCTTTGGTATGGAAGATCACAGATTTATACCTAATACTCTTCTAAAAATAATTAATACAATGCCGCCGAAAAACCGAAAAAATAATCACTGAAGAATGAATGCAAAATTTTGTAAAAAAATGTAGGTAGGTAATATAAAAAATGTATTACCATTGCTGGTTGTGATGTGGGGGTTCCATCATCCCAATCTTCATCCATTTCAAATCTTTTGGTCTTTGTTTTAAAAGGTAGGAACAGGAATAGCCTATTATTAGCCTTGTTTTTAGTTGGACCTTGGCAAAAACCTGTAGGTTAACCTATAATAAAGTAAAAAACTTTCACTACTGGCAAAAAAATCAGTTTAGATTACAAAATAAATTATCCAGAAAATAATGAAATAAGTAAATACCTATAAATTTAAAACTACACGATCCGATAATTGAGATGTTAAATGCACAATGCTTTACACAAAAAGAAAACCGCCAAACAATTTTTTGTAATTTCCACGATAGAAATGCAAAACGCGGTAATCAACGAACAGAAAGAAACGTTAACTTTTTTTTTCAAGATCAGTCAGTGATCCTATACTATTGTATATCCATCCTTTTTCCACCAACATGTTAAAGTAAAAAAATGACAAGGAAAATTTTGCGGACTAGTTATTCACTACTCATGCTTGACCAAAAAAACTTTGCCTCCGAAAACTTCCGAGCACAGGCGAATAATCGAAGTAATTCATTGGCTGGACATAAGAGACCGGAAGTCAGAGTTGAGACACTGCAGACCGCGTTCCCAAACAAGCTCATGCTATGTTCAATTTTCTGCTCGTTCTCTAGAACAAAGAGCGATGTCACGTTAGCGCTTGTCGCTGGACCAGAAAGAACACTTCTGATCTTAGACAAGCTGTAAAGTTGGGGCGATGACACACACAGTCCACACAGATATTTGTCTATTTCATGTCGGCCGCCGAGTCTGCATAATATATGTGTTTGTAAATTATGCAAAATACACACAGCAGTGGGTCGCGTCGCGTGGTCTTGAGCCGCCTCGCCGCAGGGTCTAATTTCTTGTTTGTAACATTATATCCTACTGTCAGACTAAGCGGAATCAAAGTGCATAGCTTTGTGTCTTTTTTAAAGTTCCTTCTTGTTACAACATTTAATATTTTACGAATTTTAAGCCTTAAAATTTCTTCTACCTTAACGAAATTTTTGTACACACCGTTTATGGTAATATTAATAACGCAAAAGCATTTAAAACATTTTTTAAACTAGCGAGAGTCAATTTGAATTTTAATTTTATCAATTTGTATCAATGATAATGTTAATTTTATTGGTTTGATTTATAGAATAGAATGGAATAGAATAGATTTATAATAGAATAGATAATAGATACATATTTATTATGCAATAATAAAAATTCACAATTACATAAACGGTAGCAATTCTCCTATATAGAGTTCTTCCATGATATTAAAATTAAGTTCAAACAAAATATAATTTTACTAATAAAACTAAAAACCCCAAAAAAAGAATAAAATGCTAACCCAACATTACTACATAATATGCTAACATATGGTTCTCAGCAAATGGGATTTATATTTGTGTAAAATCGTGAATGAATTATTAATTATAAGATTGGCAACATCAGTTATTATGAAAGTTGCTATAATATTTCCTAATATATGCCAGTGTTATTCTAAGCATATTCTAAGTATATTATCGTGCCATTTTACTAAACGAAAGTGCTAAACCGAATGACTTAACAGCCACCATCCACGACATGTGTGTTGCGTTCAGTAAAGTCAAATATAATATCACCTGTTGGCTCCATCATAATTTAGCGTCCCAAACAAATTTTTACTTTTAAAAAAATTTACCATGAAACCGTACAAGATTCTTGGAAAAATCAAATAGTGCCATTTTATTGCCAGATGTGCCACGGGAAACTTTTACAGTCACGTGTGCCACTTTTGGCACGATTGTGAAGCAAGGAACAACGGGCTGTATTATATATAGGTCTAACGGTCTAACCAATAATCTGGTAGATGGCATGTCAATCATAAACGCTATTAAAATGTGATGACAACATGACAACATCGTTTGTAGGAGAGAGGTTTTAAAGAGCTAGGTGGGCCAGGTCAGGTAGTGGGGATTACGCCGGAGTGGCCGAAGTTACCTTCGAATGTGACCTTGTTACAATAGAAGAAACCTCTCGCATACTTTTGGTACATATGCGACTCATCTTAACTATACCGTGCGAGCAAGAACTATTTGCATCAAAGAGGGATTGGATTAAAAAACGTAGGGCTTGTATTAGATCACAATGATATCGGGACGATATATCTAACCAAATCTGGGTTAAAATTTTGTCAAATTCATATTATGACATGATATGCCAAACTAATGAGTAATAAAATAAGTAGACGAATACAAATTTATTTTTATTGTTGGCAATAACCTATAAAAAGCATAATCCCGCTAGTACAGAGATATTAGAGTGGCCATTTATATAGTTTATTAAACATTCTACTTTTTTTTCTTGGGGATACGACAGATCTCGGGCAGATCAATGACGTCACGGTGCGCCCTCGGAGTATTCTGGGAGTGGTAACCCAAAAACGCTATTCATTAAAGTAGTAGTAAAACTTGTTTTCCCCTATAAACCTTTATCTATGCATGCTTGTTTCTAAACTCTATGTAGTAAATAATTAAGTTGCACGCAGTTATATAGGTGTTGGAATATCTAACTTAGTCTGTTATTTAGGCTGTAAAATTCCGTTTAAATAAAATCTTACCCTGGACTGTTGGGTCTGTTTATTATATTGGTAGTCTTAAAATTCTTTTAATCATATTGGTACTCTTAGTAACTCTGGTTGGTTGGTTGGTTAAAGGCGGGGGTCGGGATTGACGTGTGGCCGAAGCTTCTAACTTCTTACACTGCAGCCTTCTGGCTTATTGTGCGCCCCAGTCTTGTTAGAAAATGTTTGTTTCTTCTACGAGGTTCAGTAGTTTTCTTCCAAGTTTGTCGTGCGGGAGCTAGGTTATCGCCACGTCGAATGTTTCCGAAGATTTTGAATCTTTTACGGTTTAGCGCTTCGCAGCTCTATATGATATGGGAGGCGGTTTTGTCGCCTCTTCACCGCAAAGTCTATATTCAATGGGTCCATTATAGACTCCCATTCGTTGAAGGTGTTTTCTTAAGTGACAATGGTTTGCAAAGAAAATTTATAGGGTAAGAAATGTTAACTCCTTGTTAAAAAATCGCAACACAGTAGAGGGAGAAAGAAGAGAGAGAGAGGGGTGTTAGTGTGCCCGCCGGCCATCAGGTTAGAAATGTAACTCCTTGTTAAAAAATCACAACTAGTGAAGAGAGAAAAAAGAAAGAGTGAGAGAGAGAGCGGTTTTAGTGTGCCTGCTGGCCATCAGAGGCGCAATGGCGGGAAATTTGAACAGCGGTTTTAGGACTTTTCAATTTAATTATTAACTTTTGAACGAGTTTTTATTGATTTAATTTGTGATTCAATATAAATATTATTAAATCACAAATTAAATCAATAAAAAGACGCACAAAAGTTTTTATTTTATGGAATAAATAATGCACATTTTTATATTACCCAAGATTTAGAAAATAAAGATGGAAGCACTTTATCGTAAATAATGTTTTCTACGTTTATTTATAAATAAAAACTGCATTGACAACCATAACAAAAAATAACTGTTTAGAATAAACTAATGTCCTTAGGTTACGTCTCACAGGTCACACTCATCTGGAATTGCCTCAATTCATATAATATAATCACAAATACTGTATAAACACAAGCACTAGGATGCATTGAGACACGTACTAAAAGATCCATAAACTATCAGGTGATTCTTACAGCGTTCTCTGAAAACAGTATCGGGTAGACATTAAATTTCTCTGTAAAATATGGCCGATGGCCAAGTATCTACTTATCGAGTTAGCTCAAACCATTATCTTTGTGCCATTATGTTATAATTTTTAATCCACTCAGTAAAACAAAAATGTTAAAATTATCATTTCAAGAGACTAAACTTATCTGTTCGTAACTGATAGATTGTTAGGTATTACCTCGGGCACAATGTGTTGCAGTTATCTGCAGGTTGCCCAGTGATATTTTGTTAAGATTGGCTTGTTAACCAACACCTATTATGTATGTGAAACATTTCATGTTAATTTATTTATTGTAAACTTACATTTCCTATATTCCTATATAAAAAATAGGTAAGGAAGTGTAAAATCAATTTGATAAACAATAAAAAATAATTTAATTACCTGCATAGTAGGCTGGAATAATAACTGAAAGATTACACACATCGGTGAAGTTTTCTAGAATAGAAACTAATAGAATTGTATATTAAAATAATAATAAAAAATTAATTAATTTCCTCAGACTATTTAACTAGAGTGTTTTACACTGGCAAAATGTCATAGCAACGGGCCGGTCTTCTACTGGCAAAATTACTACCTGCACCTACCTGGACAAAATTCACATGTGATTTTTGCCGCGGCAAAATTTTGTCTTTTTTCTAGTTAAATAGTCATGTCGAATACCACTCGAGAAAAAATTGTGTAAGCAAAATTGTTCTCAAGGATTTATTTAAGTTTGTTGCTTTTAAGCAATTTCGCGAAATTGCCAAGCAACAAACTTTCATACCTTTCGAAAATTTTGCCGACAAAATTTTATCTCTTGTGATATTATATATGAAAAAAACGTGGACAAGAAAAATTGACAGTTGTGACATGGATGGATGGATGGCGGGCTGGCGGCTGGCTGGTTTGTTCCAATTAGCACCTGGCGCAGTTTGGGAAGCGTTATAGTAGGTTAGAATATAACTGTCCTTCTCTTCTATACGTCAAAAATTTGCGACAGAACCCGGTTACACGGCCAGCTGGCGACAACAGCGGTAATTTGCCCTGATGGCCGGCGGGCACACTAACACCCCTCTCTCTCTCTCTCTCTCTCTCTCTCTTCTTTCTCTTCCTACTGTGTTGCGAAATCGTCCATTTAAGCTTCACCGGGGTGATGGTTTGCTAGTAGGCCGGTCACTTGTTTTAACGGTGCGCGTCAAGACCATCATTCCAGCTGATAGCTTCTTCGAGGGCCTATCAATAACGGCCCGTGCGTGTGCCTGGCCAGGTGTACCGTTCCATCGAGATAGATGTTGTTTTTGCGCCCATCTGTCCAATATGTTGTTTTGGTTACCTTTTTTGATATTTCAAGGGCGGGTTCTGGGCCCCTAAAATTTTGAGCAGATCCGGTTCTTGCCAGTTCGTCTGCTTTTTCGTTGCCTTTTATCCCTGAATGACCATAGGAGTTCAACCTTGTTGTTTCTGGCTGCCAGGTCTTTTAGGTCGTTAAGGCACTCCATTGTGATTTTTGATGTAAATCGGAAGGAGTTCAGTGCCTTCAAGGCAGCTTGGCTGTCCGACAGGATATGATTGTATCTTTTGGTCGTGGTAGCCCTTTTCAAGATTCTTAGTAACTCTAACTTCGAAGTAATATCAATCGGAGTTTATATTTCATACGATGGAAAGCAGGGCGAACAAAAGTAAACAAAGAAATCTAAAGAGTATCAATATCCGAAAACCTATAAGTTAGTCATGCATTGACCCACAAAACTGCTATATAAACGATAGGTGGTTTTAGTTCTAAAAAATTACATTATTGTATTACTGGACAGAAAACGGTGTTCCTTTTCCACTATTTATTTAATTATTCAAAAGTTGAACAAAACTCTTTTAATGTTAACGAATCTGCCTGCAGTCAGTTGATAAAGTCAAATCACATTACATTGGCCACAACGTAATGACGTCATTGACTTTGCTGGATGACACATAGTCGTCTTCGATCGTCAGTAGCCAGCATACTTGCAAATAAGCAGATTATTGTGAAAATTCAGCAAAATAACACCAGAAAAATAACTATTTATCACAAAAGCCATCGAAAACACAATGGTTAAAGATAGATATACTCCATCGTGTACTCCAGCTACCTCTTAAAGTTATGTGTTCTGTTAACCGAGGTGTCCTAGGTCAAAGAAAATGTATAGGGTTAGAAATGTAACTCCTTGTTAAAAAATCACAACTAGTGAAGAGAGAAAAAAGAGAGAGTGAGAGAGAGAGCGGTTTTAGTGTGCCTGCTGGCCATCAGAGGCGCAATGGCGGGAAATTTGAACAGCGGTTTTAGAGTTTTCAATGTTTTTATCAACTTTTAAAAGAGTTGTTATTGATTTAATTTGTGATTGTGATTAATATATATCATATAGTGTTGTTGGTAAAGAACTCCGGCAACATCATGATCAGTATAAGGAATTTTACAGGATGAAATCACATCAAAACATAACTAACATAAACAGTTATGTTTTTATATTTGTTGTGTGGATTTCAGTGTTAATTTTAATTTTACTTAAATGTAGATATACCTAGTGCGTCGCTTTTATGTCATTTGTGACAGACATTAGGACGCCCTGATGATGGCCATTTAGGCCGAGACGCGTAGGCTTATTAAAATTTTTAAGAAGGACGACAGGATTTTTCCTCTACCCTCACCTAATTATCATGTCCCTTCTGGAAAGCAGTTACAACTTCGCTTAATTTTATATATTTTTATTTTTATTTCTAAAAATTTTTAACACTTAAAAAAAATACCCTTAATTATTTTTAATTGACAAAAAGAATGTTGATAATACTTAGAGTTCCTTTAATTATTCTTAAATTCGGAATTAAAAGATTTTTAATTTTATTTAAATTTTGAAAACTTGCCAACTTTCTTGCTAAACCAAATTTCCTACTTCTCCTGAAATAAAGAGAATTTTCATTTTATTTATTTATTTTTAAAATAAATTTATTTCATTTTTAAATGACATAAAAGAATTTCGAAAACTCTGAACTAAGCAAAAATTTATTAATTCAAAATTTTATTGAATACCTATTACTCGGTATAATTTTTCCAAACTCAGTTTGATGACATAAAAAAGCGGCTAACGGGCTCAAAGAGAACCAGGGTTGTCAGATCTTTCTTCTCCCCAATTCTTTAAGTTTTTTTTATTAAAAATGTCTTTTTTATATCAGTATTCAATTGTTAGTCAGTAACTCTCTTTGAAAGCTAGTTTGCAAATATACTTTAAACCGAGGAGTTTTGAGTGTGACAGAAAAAAATAACAAGCCATTCATTGTTATAATAATACGTTCTTTAGTCCTTAAGAAACAATATAACTGAAATCAAAATAAAAAGTGTTTTCAGTGTTAAAAAACAACTAATTAACAAACCCTTGTTTTACCTATACTTGTATATACGGTGTCCCAGAATATGTGAGCAATCTCCCGGATTCGGATAGAATATGAAAAAATAATATGACAAGTTCCCATAAACAAATTTCCTACAGGCCCTCCCTACTGAGATATAAGCCCCTGAAGGACGCCTCTGGAAATCGGTTTATCTTGAATAATTCTTAAAGTACTTGGTGTAATTTAATAATTTTTCAGTATGATGGTTGCTAGGTAAGTCTCCTCAAAATAAACCGTTTTAATTTTATTCGGCTTATTTAGTTTTCCAGGGACGGACTAGCTTTAACAAAATAATGCTTATTTTTTTACACCCTGTATGATAGAGGCATATCAATAATACTATTGAACAGTTAAAACTAAAAAAAGGTACTCTTCATCGACATCGATAAAGTAAACCGTTTACGAGAAAAAAAAATTTGTTCCATATGCCTTTTTTTATAAAATATTCCATAAATACCTTATTTTGTTGATATGGTTTAGTTTATCTCTACCAGTTAAAATAAATAATAATGACTAAAGTGTCAGTTGAAAATTGAGTGTGTTTAAGTTTTTGATCTTATTTCTTCTGCTTCTTTTTGGTATGGAATTTACGTTTGAGGAATATGCCGACATGCATTCAATGTATGGGCTTGCATCATGTAATGCCTTAGAAGCCCGAAGGCTTTATGAAGAACGATTTCCAAACAGAAGAATTCCTGACAGAAAAACCTTTGAAAGAGTAGATCGTCGTTTAAGAGAGACAGGTAAAAACTAAGTTGTTTTATTTTTAATTTGTACTTATCGGATGATAAAGATTTGATTTAAAGTATTTAGGTCGTAAATAATTTTAGGAAAGTTTGACAAAGCCAGTCACAATTGTGGAAATTAAAACCATCGCGTTGATGGTCTTGAAGAAAACATCCTTAATGCCGTAGAAGTAGATCCTGCTGCAAGTGTTCGAAAATTGGCTGCCGAATTTGATTGTTCAAGATCAATGGTCTTTAGAATCCTTAGAGAGCAACAGTTACATCCATACCACCTTCAAAAAGTCCACGCGCTTCTTCCTGAAGACTTTCCGCGAAGGATGGAATTTTGTAACTGGGCTTTAGATGGGCACAGAAATCTCATAAATTCTCATAATTTACATTTATGGGCAGAGGAAAATCCCCATGCTTCTATTGTAACGCATCATCAGCACCAATTTGAACCCATCAACGTGTGGGCCGGAATTATCAGACAACACTTAATTGGACCATTTGTATTACCAAGAAGGTTAAATGGGGAAAGGTATTTGGAATTTCTTCAAAACAATCTGCCAGAACTTTTAGAAGATCTACCTCTGCAACTAGGACATAATATGTGGTTCATGCATGATGGGGCTCCGCCACATTTTAGTCTAGTGGTTCGAGAACACCTAAACAGGGTCTTCGAAAATCAATGGATAGGAAGGGGAGGACCAGTGGCTTGGCCTCCTCGATCACCAGACCTAAATCCAATAGATTTTTTTTGTGGGGCTATCTGAAATGTTTAGTATACGCCAATCCAATACAAAATCGGGAACACTTATTGGAACTGATTAACTTCCATTGTCGCGAAATAAGGAATAATGTTGGCGCATTATGGAGGATCCAACAATCTACAATTAAAAGATGTAGGGAATGCATTGCAGTAGAAGGAGCTCATGTTGAACCGACGTACAAAATGAATCAGTAAAAATATGGTATTTATCGAATATTTTATAGAGAAAGGCATATGGAACAAAAATTTTTTTCTCGTAAACGGTTTACTTTATCGATGTCGATGAAGAGTACCTTTTTTTTAGTTTAAGGTTTCAGCTGTTCAATAGTATTATTGATATGCCTCTATCATACAGGGTGTAAAAAAAAATAAGCATTATTCTGTTAAAGCTAGTCCGTCCCTGGAAAACTAAATAAGCCGAATAAAATTAAAATGGTTCATTTTGAGGAGACTTACCTAGCAACCATCATACTCAAAAATTATTAAATTACACCAAGTACTTTAAGAATTATTCAAGATAAACCGATCTCCAGAGGCGTCCTTCAGGGGCTTATATCTCAGTAGGGAGGACCTGTAGGAAATTTTTTATATGGGAACTTGTCATATTATTTTTTCATATTCTATCCGAATCCGGGAGATTGATTGCCCACATATTCTGGGACACCCAGTATATTGTATTTACAAACCCGAAAATTTGGAAGAATTAGCAACCGCGCCTAATTTGTTCACGTTGCCATGGAGACTCCCGGCAATGGCGCTGTCTCGAAACGACCTGTGACTAATACTAGACAAACGTAATTGCAAATTTATATATCCTAGACAAGAAAGGCGGAATATTTTTAGCGAATGAAGGTATTTCTTTCTATAATTAGTGCGTTCGGTTAATGCAAATCTGTCTCCTCGGTCTGCTCATTGGTGCAGTGTTGCGTTCGTTTATTAGATCTATGACCTCGGGTGTAACTGCTCGCCGTTCGATATTTGAAAAATCGAGCACTCGGAGTTACCTCGTATCGCCTCACCTAAAAATATGGAGCTAACAGATCAAACTAATTGAATTTGTGTTTTGACAGCAAATTTGGAAATTTGTTTTACCTAACCTAACATACAAAATCAAACATAATTCCCGTACCGAAATCATTCCAAATTGGACAAACACCAGATCATAACTAAAAGTTCTTTTTCCAACGGTATTGATGGATGTCCTTTGTGAGTTGCTTCGGGAGGCAAAATACTGTGCACTTTTTGCAATAGAACTTCAAAAGTTTCCGGTGTTATACGAAAATTATATTGAAATTGTTTGTCAGAGAATGCTGGGACAATATTTTCGGCATAGCCATCAACTTTTGTAATCGAACAGCTTTCTTCCTCGTCGCTATTATCATCAAACATCATCATTTGTCCTCCCCTAAGTGCTGGAATATTTTCCATTTTCGTCTCTTCAAACCACCAACATAAAGTGAGGTTAACGTTAATTTTATATTTTATGTCGGATGGAACTCGACAAACTCTATAAGGGTTCGGTAAATGCTACGCGCTCGTTTAGCCCGAATATCACGTGACATTAAATCTGCATCTGCTCGCTCTGCTCGACCTTTTCAAAACCGAACGCACTAAATTAAGCCATCATTACGGTCGCGTCAGTTTGTTAAGTGAATAGGACAGTGTAGTAGGTGGTTTAATTTGCTGTAATTTACGTATTTAATTGTGGTTTGTAACTGTGAAGAAAGGTAAGGGTTTTTTTACTTAATATATTTTATTATCAGCAATGGCTTTTTAGCGGCCATTTGAAACTGCTGATCAAGGTAAATTATCGGTGCCAGTGAAGTCGGCTATCGAAAGCGAAACAAGTCCGGAATTGAGAAACAAGGATTTACATGTTCAATGTCAACGTATCATTTTAAATATGTACGCCTGTTAAAAAAAAGAAAATCCCGAAAAAACTGATAATTCGCTATAGTTACAAGAATTAACGATTTTACAAAACTTGGGTTTACGACTATTTATAACGTAATTAAATTGAATACTGTAATCGATCATTCTATAAAGCGAAAATGAATAAATCAAAAATTCAAGACGGTTGACAACGCTGCCAAGGATTTTATTCGACGATCTATTTACAACTTTTACAAAGATAATATAGTGCCAACTTTAGAGCTTCTTCTTCTTTCGGTGCCCTGTCTGTCTTCAGACGTTGGCGATCATCGTGGTGATAACATTTTGAAATGTATTACGGTCAGCGGCTGCTCTAAAGAGTTGTTCAGGTTGCAATCCTGTCCATTGTCTTATGTTTCGTAGCCATGACAGTCTTTTACGTCCAATCCAACGTGTGCCCTCCATTTTTCCTTGGACAATAAGGCGGAGTAGAGAGTACGTGGGTCCTCTGATGATATGCCCGAAATATTCGGTTTTTCTCTTCTTTATTGTGTTTATGAGTTCCCTGTTGGTATTCATATCATAAGAAGTACTTCCTCGTTGTAAGTGTGGGTAGTCCGGGAGATTTTTAGCATTCGGCGATAGCACAATAGTTCAAATGCTTCAAGCTTATTTGTCGTTGTTGTCTTTAAGGTGCATGCATGCTTCACTGCCATAAGGTAATACGGACCAGACATAACATTTGAGGACTCGTTTCCGGAGGTGCATGGAGAGGTTTCGGTTGCATAGTATAGGTTTTCAGGATGTAAATGCTTGTCGAGCAAGTGCAATGCGCGTAAGTATTTTTTCGTCAGAGCTTCCAGTTTTGTTAATCCAACTACCTAAGTATTTGAAATTGCTAACTCTTTCGAGAGGTCTACCATCTAATAAAAGTTGATCTTGTCCAACATCCCCTTTCCTGCAACCATCCATTTTGTCTTACCAACATTTATCTTGAGGCCCCTTGTTTTGCTCGCCTCGCGCACTGAGTTGAGCAGCGCCTGTAGATCTTCCAGAGTTTCAGCTAATATGGCAGTGTCATCGGCATACCTTATGTTGGTAATTATTTCTCCTCCAATCTTCACACTCTCCTTCCAATCCATTATCGATTCTTTGAATATCTCCTCGGAGTAAACATTAAAAAGTGTTGGTGACAGAACACACCCCTGGCGCACACCACGTTCAATTGGAATCTTCCTTGTAAACATCTCATCCTCTTTAATGGTAGCTACCTGATGATAATAGAGATATTTCAATAATCTAAGATCGTAGTTGTTTATACCCTTCATTTCAAGGTACCTAAACAATAATCCATGTTTGACTTGGTCGAAAGCCTTTTCGAAATCTATAAAGCAAATAAACACGTTCTTCTTGAATTCACATATTTTCTGTATGAGAAGTCGTATACAGAAAAGAGCTTCTCTTGTTCCTAGTCCGTCTCGAAAACCAAACTGTTCAATACCTAACTCATTTTCGCAGCGTTTGTACACGGTTTTGTATTATTTTCAACATTATCTTGAGGGTGTGGCTCATTAAGCTATAATGAGTCTAAAATCACCGCATCTGTTTGCCCCATTTTTCTTCGGTAGTGTAATGAAAAGAGATTCGAGCCAGTCTTCCGGTATGTTGCCTTGAATATAAATCTGATTGAAGAACCTCGTTAGATGGTTAATGCTGTCGTTGTCCAATAGCTTTAATAATTCACTTGGGATTTGGTCTGGTCCGTATGCTTTATTCGATTTTGATTGCCTTATTGCTCTCACGACCTCAGACCTCAGACCTTATAGAGCTAGTTCGTAATAAATTGAGAGGTCACCCTGATTATAATTACCAATCTTTGGAAACACTTCGAGGTGTTTTATTCAGTTGTTGCTTTAAACACAAAAAATTAGACAATCGAATGGTTATAATGGAATCTCGGCGTATTGTGGAACTACGACAGGAGTAAATAAAAGAGTACCGGGAATCAGATAAAAATATAATTTATTTAGACGAAACATGGTTCGATACGCATGATGTTGTGAAGTATGGTTGGGTAGACAGTTCAAAAAATTGTACTTTAAATACACCGTGTTCGAGGGGAAAACGTATTATTATTATTCATGCCGGAGGTAAAGATGGCTTTGTGTCTAATGCGTTGCTCTTGTCGGCAAAAAATATTACTCAATCTTTCGCCGATTATCATGAAGATATGACCGCGGATTTGTTTGAAAAATGGTTTGCTGAACAGCTTTAACCTAACATTCCTCCGAATTCAGTAATTGTTATGGACAATGCGTCATATCATTCGAGAATATTAAATAAAATACCTAATACCTAACTAACATGAGCACTAAGAAAGAAGATATTCTAAAGTTTATGAGAAATAAAAATATGGATATTCCTGAAAAGATTCCAGTGAAAAAGGAATTAATTAAAATCATCAAAAGTAGGAACTTTAAAAATGAATACGTAATTGATACTCTTTGCACTAGACGCGGCCATACTCTTTTGCGATTACCCCCATATTATCGTATCTTTAACCCTATCGAAATAGTTTAGGGTACCATAAAAAAAAGTTTACGAAAAAATAATCAGTCACCAACATCATTAAGCGCAGCTGTCCTTCATAATATTCGGCAGGTAATTAGCGACATGAGTAGCGATGTATGGAAAAACTGCGAAGCTCATGTTACAAAAGTAGAAAAGGAATATCCTGTTTTATCGCCTATAGCGCCAATAGTGATCCAACCTGGAAACGATTCTACTTCTGAATATTCTTATGATTCCAGCAATTAAATTCACACAAGAACTTACTTAGCAAGGAGTCGTTAAACTAGACGCTGCCATACCTAGTTTAAGTAGTTTAAGTAGTTAGTAAACAAAAAAAGCCTACACAAAAATATACCTACCACACAAGAACTTACTACACATAACACTGCACTAATACACACACACCTACACTAACACAAGTAAGTTCTTAGCTAGTAACAATCTACACCCTACAAAGCTTACTTCTGCCCAGACCAGCGCTGTTGGTTCTCTCCCAGAAACAGTGCGGAAATGCGTGGACACACAACAATCTCAGCTGGGCACAAACAACACAACACACAACATCGCAAACACAAACACTAACACAGTAAGCAACAGCTTGCTAGCTACTGCTCAGACCATCTGAGCACAAACATCGCAAACACCAACACAAACACTAGCACAGTAAGCTTATTACTTAGCTAGAGTAGTTAGACGACAAAGCTTAAGTACACCGAGTACCCAAAGCGTTGGCGAGTAAGACGCAAAGCACGCATAAAGGCCGGGACACACCTATCATGCACCTTTCCGATTCGACTCCGATCATACAGTCGGACGAGTGCCTGGACCGCTATTCTCCAATTTAAGAGAAGTGAATGCTCTCTCGCGCGAGACCATTCACTTCTCTTAAATTGGAGAATAGAGGTCCAGGCACTCGTCCGATTGTATGATCGGAGTCGGATCGGAAGGGTGTATGATAGGCGTGTCCCGGCCTTTAGGCGTGCAGAGCCGAAATACCGAACCGAGTGGTCTGAAGGTTTATACGCCTATGGCGCGGAAACCGCAGGAACACGGTGAGTTTAGTCTGTAGGCAGCCCGCCCACAGGGGGGTTGAATCCGACACTCCTCTGTTAGTATCACCACAGGGGTTCAGTATTTTGAAGATTCTCATCGGAAAAAAAGCAATGAAATTGTCACTGCATTTTGAATCAATAATGTTTGTTTAAAACGTGTTACGTATAAAAGCGGCTTTATTTATAATATTATTATCATATTGACAAATTTAAACAATACCCTACGCATTTTAATTATTTGTTTGGGACGCCTATGGTTAGGAGTTTCATACTTTTTTATGTCATTAAATTGACCTGAGAAACACTATAACAATACCTTTTTATTTATTCGGAAGGATTATTTGGGAGGTGTCCCTGGTCGCTACAAACGTGGACAAGAAAAATTGACAGTTTTGACATCCGGGCTGGATGGTTTGTACCAAATTAGCACCTGGCGCAGTTTGGGAACCGTTGGGTAGTGTAGTAGGTCAGACTATAACAACTGTCCTTCTATTCTATACGTCAAAAATTTAACGATTAAACGAACTTACCTGTGAAGTTCAATCGAAATTATATGAGGCGCCTCGTCCGCAGAGATCACTAAGACTTGTAGTAGTGCCCATGCGCGCTAATGCCCACAAAATTTTAAAGAAGAACTCCTTACCGTGTCCTGTATTACCTACCGATACTTCATCGATTTTAAAGGCGGCAAATACAAAAACGTCGTAATGGGATGGGTGCCTATATTCAACTTTGTTACAAATATAAGGGAGGGAGTGATCTTTGCGGACGAGGCGCCTCATATAATTTCGATTGAACTTCACAGGTAAGTTCGTTTAATCGTTAAATTATATTTCGGCGCCTCGTCCTTGAGATCACTAAGACTTGTAGAGGTTTAAAGATATTGAGACGGTTTTTGTACAGTCTTTTACTTTTTTTAAAACAAATATTAACATATAAAACCCTATTCTAAGTATATTATGTTAAATTCTACAAACTCTTCTAAAAGCCTCCTGCCACCGCTTCTGCAAAGGTTAAATCATCTGTGAGTGGACATTGATAGAACCGAGCAAAAACCTGCGAATCCTGAGACCAACCAGCTGTTCGTCTAATGGTACTGATATCAACACCAATTCTCTTAGCAGCTGATGTTGCCGCATGTCGTGTTGAATAGGCTGTAAACTGTTTTGTGTCAATGCCTGCAGCTGTCATGGTTTCTTTTATCCAGCGACTGATAGTATCTCGAGTAGCTGTTTTAAAAGGTTTCCTTGTGGATAAAAATAGATATTCTTGAGATTCTGACCTTATTTCGGTAGTTCGTTGAATGTAATTTAGCAGTGCTGAAGCTGCACAAAGTCTTGGTTTTTCGACGAAAAAAGGTATATGAAGGCATGGCTGATTCTTCATTAGTCTTGTAGTTTTTACTTCATCTGGGATCAAAATTTGAATTTGGTTAGGAGAAATAATTATATTTTCCACCTTTATTTTTGTTAAGGTTTGTAGTCTGTGGCCAGTGATCAGTGCTAATAATGTGGCTAGCTTACGAGACAGCCACTCCAGGGATATACTTTCATTAGGAAATTTATTTTCCAAAAAGTTTAGTACTACTTTTGGGTTCCACGTAGAATTATATTTACGTTTTGGTGGACGTAAACGTAATATTCCCTTTAAAAACCTTTTAATAGTTGAGCTATTGCTAATATCTGAACCTAATAGTAGGGACATAGCTGACCTATAAGTATTAAAACTTCCATATGTAATATTCACATAGCATCAGGGTCAGGCCTCCAAGATACATACTTTATGCACTTTGCGTTTGATTTAGAGGCAAAAAGATCGACTTCGGGGGAACCATAGGTATTACATATTTGAAGAAAAATGTTTTGGTTTAATTCTAATTCAGTCTCGACCGGTAAGGTACGAGATAGTTCGTCCGCGACAACATTTTCTTTAGAACTAATATACGACGCTTGCAGCCATATATCACGTGCCTCACACCATTGCCACATGTTACGCGAGATCTGACTTAGTTCTGGGTATCTGCCCATACGATTCACATAAGATAAGGCTGTGGTATTATCAACCCTAAGTAAAATATTGATAGAATGTAAATTTTTTGCAAAACATTTTATAGCGTAAAAAGTAGCGAGAAGTTCAAGATAATTAATGTGTTTATTTTTTAATTCTGCAGGCCACCAACCTTGTGCTTTAGAGTTACCACAATGTGCCCCCCACCCACACGGTGTAGCATCAGAGAATATTACTATATTAAAATGGTCTTGCCTTATATTATTGTATACTATATTTAAATTACATAACCACCATTGTAGGTCCTCTTTTATGGTAAGTGGAATATCCATCTTAGCATTATAGTTTTGATTACTTTTAATCAGTGCTAAAAATTTTACCCTTTCAAATTTTTTCGAGTACATCCACCCATATTTAACCGCAGGACAAATTGAAACAATATTGCCAACAAAACTTGCAAAAAACCGAATGGTACATTTCTTTATGGTTAATAGTGTCTTACATAGTGCAAATATTTTTTGACGCTTCTCTTGTGGTAGACTAATAGTCATATCATAACTATTAAATAAAAAACCTAAAAACCTACATATGTTAGAGGGTTGTAGACTGCTTTTGTCAAAATTTATGAGAAAACCTAGGCTCTGTAATAAGTGTAATGTAAAGGACACCTGGCTTGAACATTCAGACTTACTTTTTGCCATAATCCATATATCGTCCAAGTATATTACACATGATATGCCATTTTTTCTTAAGTGAGCAACTACTGGTTTGGTGATCTTAGTAAAATAAAAAGGAGCTACAGACAGCCCAAAAGGTAAGCAGGTAAATTCATATAGCTTATTTGACCATGAAAACCTTAGGAATTTTCTAAAAGACTTATCAATGGAAACTTGATAGTAAGCATTTTTTAAATCAATAGTTGCCATGTAACAATGAGGTCTTACCATTTTTAAAACCGTACGTGTATCCTCTAGCTTAAAGTGAGGAGCATCAATAAATTTATTAAGTTCCTTTAAATTTAAGATAAACCTTTTCTGACCATTAGGTTTTGTAACTAAAAAATATGGTGAAAGAAACTGGCCTACTGTATGCGAGCATAACACAATAACCTTTTGCTCCACTAACCTGTCAATGGTTTGTTGTATTTCTACCGAATCGCCTTTTGGTCTTGGCAAAGTTTTAGTATTTTGCCAAGGATATTTTGTGAAATTAATTTTTATGCCTTCAATCCAGGTTAAAACTGTTGTGTTTGATGTTATTTTTGACCATTTATCTTTAAAAAGGCTTAAATTACCAGCTATCTCTGCTCTACTTACCTTTGTTGGTAATACCTGTGTTGGGGTTTGTTCTTCTCTTTCCTTTGGGAGAGATAAGGTGGCCCTCTCTGTCTCAGTACCCCCTGCCTGGACGGGCCCCTCCAGTTTAAAGAACTGTGCTTGTTCGTACCCTGCTTTTGGACAAATTTTTTCTTAAAGTTCTGTACTGGTTCTTTGAACTCATTGCTTGTTTTTTCCAAAGCACGTGCATTTTTGAGCTTCTCACCTAGATCTTTGCCAAATAAGTGTCCATCTATGTCTATAGTTTCAGCTACTTCCTTTGCTGACTTGCTTAGTATAGGCAATATGGCATTTCTTCTTGACAAAGAAATTTCATGATGTAAATCTGTAAAAAGTCTTGCAGAGTCTCCAAAAGCTTGGATAACCTCTTTACTAGCGGCCTTGTCCTGGAGAATCATATTCATACCCACTCCCAGAGCTGAAAGACCCACCGCCAATTGTTGTTGCCAATTAGACAGGCACTTGTCTTTTTTACGTGAATAAGACGATAACAGGGGAAGTAGCTCATCATTTAGCAATGGGGAGCTTAGGTTCTCGCAGTTTAATGGTACTTGATATTTATTTGACAATTTTTGCTTTGATTCTTGAGGTAAACCCTTAATTAATATATTGGGCCACCTAGAGGCAATAGCTTCATGAATCTTAAAAGTATTTATGGTCTCCTTGGGTATGTCCCCAAGGCAACTTAAGAGTTCAGCATCTAAGCTTTCCGTATCCGGAACTTCTATAGTCTCCTCAATTTTAGGCTCATTACTCATTCTATTTGTATGAGAACTGAGAGAGTCTGTTCTTTCTCTTGCCTGTGGTTTTCTTCGTAAAGCCGGCGAGCGGGATCTCAAACGGCTGAATTGTCGATCTTGATATGAGGAGCTACTAGTCGACGAATCCGACGGACTATAATTTCTATTTTTGCTAGGAGCCCTAGACCTTCGCCTTCTTCTAGGACTTTTAGATCGACATTCAACATGGCGTCTACTTGAACTAGACCGAGAGAAACTTCGACTTTCTCGGTCAGCTAACGCCCGTTCAAGCCGTTTTAAACGTTGTTCTAAATCGCTCTGAGTTTGGGATTCCATTTTCCTAAAATTATCTAAAAAAAAACTGATGAATTTATTAAAAAGTATAAAGAACAAGTTTTCTGTTAGAAAATAGGTCTTAAGCCGGAGTCCCATGCATACGATTACCGACGTCCGATATCCGAAAATAGGTTGGTTTTCGTACGAAAATGTTTTGCATATCCCATGGACACGACTTTCGGATCCGAATTTCTGTAAACAGTACGTTAAAAAGAAGACGAAGAAGTCTGACATTTAAACATAACCTTCAAACTTCAAACATTAAGCAGTACGTTAATTGGCAATACAAATGTATTTTCTACGTTGTTTAATCATTATTATGTTAAATATCCAAAAAGCACCGAAACCACAGACCGAAACCAAATAAAAGTCAAATACGTAGTAAAGTGAGGTTAAAAAACTTCCGACATCGGACAAAAGTTAAACTAAATTCAACTCGTACGACGCGTCGTAAATTGTTAAAACTATTCGGATAAAATTTTACGCCAAAATTTTCGACCAATGACAGCGCCGACGTATCATCGTATCGTCGGAAATCGTATGCATGGGACTCCGGCTTTACCCCTTAAGCGCACAAAAAGCAAGATGAAGTATTGGTAGGTAATACAGGACACGGTAAGGAGTTCTTCTTTAAAATTTTGTGGGCATTAGCGCGCATGGGCACTACTACAAGTCTTAGTGATCTCAAGGACGAGGCGCCGAAATATAATATGCGACAGAACCCGGTTACTCGGCTAGCTGGAGAATCATCAAGCGACAACAGCGCCAATTTGACTCTGATGGTCAGATGGCCGCAACTTAAGATAAATATGACCTTGTGATGCAAGATCGCCCATTTCAGTTTCACCGTGTGTCCGTCAGTGTCCCAGGTCCCAGGTTATGTTCTCAGTCGAGGTTTTCTGTCTGCACCATGAACATCTTAAAGAAAGATTAAGACGTTCGTGGTCTGCACTAAAAAAATCAGCTCGAAATACCAGGGCGGCCTATTAGCTGAGTTCCTTTAAGCTTATTTTATATAGCGAAGCAAAGCCAATGGCTAAAGCCGGTTGAGCGTTTTTTTTTTAAATTTATTTCCCAGACGGACTATACGAAGTTGTTCGCCAAGCGTTCCTTTTTCCTTTAACAACTTAGCTAAGCAAATATTTTTTACTTTGCTTTTCTGTTTAAAAGAAACAAAGGAAAGTACCTATTATTCCTTTGTTATACGAGTGCGCACTGATTTTACCAAATGGAAATGGTTACTGAACGAATTTTCGAACGCAGCCAGTTTTAGCTACCGGTCTCTAGATGGAAGCACATACTTCCGTTTTTACCGGCAAAAGGGAGGAGGAAAAATTGAGATAGATAGAGAACGTACTCCACTGTGGTCCTTCATCCTTTGAGTTTTTGTGCTGGGATAAGTCGAAAAATGTCTCTGCTTTCAGCACGTTTAGCTGCCTCTGTGGCCCGAAATCTCCCAAAGAATGTAACTCAGGTACTGAAGATTTTGTGTTACTCTTTTAAAGTGAATTTTTCAATTATTTTGCCGTAAATCTTTCACGTAAAAATGGACTTTGCCGATGTGTGACATAACTATCTAACCACCGGATTCCCATAAATTAGTGATTCTTGTAAAAATATATGTCCAGTAGTTGCATATTTCAGATCTCACAATAAAGTGGCACATGATATCACTCTCAGTGTTTCTAGAAAAAAATAATCGGTAAAGGCTCACTTTTATCAGTCGTTATGTAATCGGGGTGTTATGTCAAAAAATGAGTAATTTGGTTTAACGAATTTGGAGTTTTATTACTCTTCCATATGTATGTATGGTTTTTATGTATGTATTTCTTTATGTGCCTTAAGTTTTAAAAATTTCTAGCTACCATTCCTGGTACATTGTTTGCTCGGCCTCCAGGTTATGTATGCCCTTACCTTTGTACTTGCTAGGTCTAACATTAAACTATTAGATTCTTAAATTTGAAATAACATAAACAGTTATAAACTATTTAAATTTATAGGATTTATGTTTATTTTAATATCTTTAATTTGTTTCAGGTCGCAGGGGCAGCTTTCCCAGCAGCTTCTGCAGCAGTACGTAAGATTCATGCTACTCCAGCCAACCATGGTGTCGAAATCTCATCCGTACTTGAAGAACGTATTTTGGGTGCCGCTCCAAAAGCAGATTTGGATGAAACTGGTCGTGTATTAAGTATTGGAGATGGTATTGCCCGTGTCTATGGGCTAAACAATATTCAAGCTGATGAGATGGTGGAATTTTCATCTGGTTTAAAGGTACATTATAATCCATTTAAATTTTTCCTTTTTTGTCTACACAACACTTTACCTAATTCCAAATTTGACTTGTAAAAACAATACTATTGATGACAGAAAAACAAAATAATGTTTATGATTTTCATCTGATAATGATATATTGAGGTCTTAATTCCATTTAAAATAATATAAACAAAATCAAATACTCACTTAGGTATTTTAAATAACTTTCTCTAGAAGGACCCAACTAAATAATTTTCAAACATCTAATTAAACCAATTCCAGTCACAAAAATAATAAGTAAGTAGTCTGTGGTTTTAATTATATAAAATATTTTTAGGGTATGGCCCTTAACTTGGAACCTGACAATGTTGGTGTTGTAGTATTTGGTAATGACAAACTTATCAAAGA
Source organism: Polydrusus pterygomalis (assembly GCA_963969555.1). Lineage (NCBI taxonomy): Eukaryota > Metazoa > Arthropoda > Insecta > Coleoptera > Curculionidae > Polydrusus > Polydrusus pterygomalis. The sequence goes on from OZ018375.1 coordinate 71,736,664, forward strand.
AGGTGACATTGTAAAAAGAACTGGTGCTATTGTAGATGTACCTGTAGGTGATACTATTTTGGGTCGTGTAGTAGATGCTTTGGGTAAGTAATAAATTGGAGCATTTAAAGCTAAAATGAATCTTAACCATTTAAACGTGCAAATCAATTGCAATCAGGAATTAGGTTCCCCCTCTGTAACTATAACTGTAAATATATGTCCTATTTTTAAAAACTGTTAAGCAGGTATATTTTTTAATAAATTGGGACAGTTTCAAAGAAGTAGTCCATTTCTCAAAGAGTTCTGATTTTATTATAAAAAAACACGTTCTGTCTCATCAAATCAAATTCCTTGTCTTTTTAATATATAGACTATATGTTAAATATGACACTACATCTCTAAAAATCTTGACAGTAAATACCAAATTGATTTGCTATATACTAACTTTGCCAAGGCTTTCAACAGAGGTCCACATATCATACTTATGAATAAGTTGAAGAATGAATTTGGGTTCCATACCTACTAACTTACTTAATTTTTTTTTAATCCTGTCTTTAGAATAGGCAACGAGTTACTGTTCAGGGATATTACTCAGATTATTACATATCTACTTCAGGCATTCCGTAGGAATCTAACACTAAACCACTATTGTTCCTTTTGTTTATCAATGATATAGTCAATAAGATTGTAGACTGTGAAACATTAATATTTGCTGATGACTTGAACCTGTATATTAGAGTATGTGATGTGATGAGGCAGACTGTATTAAATTGTAAAAAAACTTTGATATATTACATTTGTGGTCAGTTAAAAATGGACACTTCAATGCTGGCAAGTGTGTGCCATTGAAGTGTGTTCTAAGTACAAGTAGTGTTTTAGACTATGAATGTAGAGTTGACAAGTCAGTGTTGTCTCGGGTCAGTGAAATGAGGGATCTTGGTGTAACTTTTGAGTCTCAACTTTTATTTAAAACACACATGACATAATAACAAGGCAATCAAAATGTATGAGTTTATAGTCCGAAGCTGTCAATTATTTATTAACTAAGTGCATCAAGACCTTGTATGTATCAACTGTCAGAAGTATTCTTGAATATTGTTCTATAGTCCAGTTCAGAGTCCATATTATCAGAGCCATAAATATGCAATTGAAAAAGTGCAAAATAAATTTTTAAGATACATAATATACTATAAAGAAACTAAAGTAGAAGTTATGAAGAAATATAATCTTGTTAGTTTAGAAAATCGTAGAGTTGCCTTATCCTTGCTGTTTCTATATAAACTGTTAAACAATAAGATTATGTAATGATTCCAATTTGTTAGCCTCAATACATTTTTATGTTTCAACCTATAGAACTAGGAATCCTCTAACATTTTATGTGAAGAGTGCAAGAACTAACTACTACATTAATCCCTACATTACTATTATGTGTAATTTATACAACCAAATTCGAGAACACTGTGATATATTTAACATAGGCATCCATGAATTTAGAAAATGTATTAATGCCATATACCTATATTATGCATGGGATTTCTTTTTATAATTAAGATTAGTATTCCTACTCTGCAATTGGATGTAAATCTGTAGAGTTTATATCAAATAAATAAATAATAATAATAAGTTTATTTAAAATTTAATAATATAATATGTAAATGTTGTCTTCAATAAACTTATTCTTCAATCCCTAAATATAATAAATATCTTAGAATTTTTTTTTACAGCATGTGGAGTGAATAATGACTGTTCACTGACAAATAAAAAAGTTATAAGTCTGCTACACCTGTATAATAAAATATAACCCAAATACCTTCACTTTTTAGGTTTATTTTAAAATGTAGCCACATAATATTTTTATTGCTTGAAAAAATGGCCGTTTTAACAAACTTATATTAAGATACTGTTTTGTTTTTCAGGTAATCCCATTGATGGTAAGGGACCACTAAACACCAAACAACGTTTCCGTGTAGGTATTAAGGCTCCCGGTATCATTCCTCGTATTTCTGTAAGAGAGCCTATGCAGACTGGTATTAAGGCTGTGGATTCTCTTGTACCCATTGGCAGAGGACAGCGTGAATTGATCATTGGTGATCGTCAAACTGGGTAAGTACATTGGAGCGGGAAAAATTTACAAGATGAAATGTTTATAAAATTCATTGTTTACGTTGAATTCTGAAAAGCTTTTTTAATACAATCAAACAACAAAGAAGCTTTATTGCAAAATACTATTTTCATAATTCTAACGCACTTGCGCCATTCCTACTTCCAGTAAAACCGCCTTGGCCATCGACACAATCATCAACCAAAAACGTTTCAACGACGCCGACGATGAGAAGAAGAAGCTATACTGTATTTACGTCGCCATTGGTCAGAAACGGTCCACTGTCGCTCAGATTCTGAAACGTTTGACCGACACTGGTGCCATCAACTACACTATTATTGTATCCGCTACCGCTTCTGATGCCGCTCCTCTGCAATACTTGGCTCCCTACTCTGGCTGCGCCATGGGTGAATATTTCAGAGATAATGGCAAGCATGCTTTGATCATCTATGATGATTTGTCGAAACAAGCCGTCGCCTACCGTCAAGTAAGTTTTTGAATAATTTTTGCGGGAGCTCAAAAGTTTTCTATAATCATTTTAGTAACATTTCAGATTTCATCACTTTCAACGCGTTAATGTAATTATTATCATGTTTACTAACAGTTTGTCATAAGAAATAAAATATTTTAAATAAAATAGTCTGATTAACTATAAATGATGTATCATACATTATTATTTGTGCTTTTAACCTTCCATATGTTTTTTTATTGCCTTATTTATTTTAGGCCCGGAACTTTTACGTGCAAACAGCCGAATTTATTCTGCCGAGTAAATTTTACTTTTAGGATAAGTAAAAATGATGTCTTTATCACTTAAATGTTTTGCATATCCCATGAAGACGACTTTCGGATCCGAATTTTTGTAAACAGTACGTTAAAAAGAAGACGAAGAAGTCTGACATTTAAACATAACCTTCAAACTTCAAACATTAAGTAGTACGTTATTGGCAGTACAAATGTATTTTCTACGTTGTTTAATCATTATTATGTTAAATATCCAAAAAGCACCGAAACCACAGACCGAAACCAAATAAAAGTCAAATATGTAGTAAAGTGAGGTTAAAAAACTTCCGACATCGGACAAAAGTTAAACTAAATTCAACTCGTACGACGCGTCGTAAATTGTTAAAATTATTCGGATAAAATTTTACGCCAAAATTTTCGACCAATAACAGCGCCGACGTATCATCGTATCGACGAAAATCGTATGCATGGGACTCCGGCTTTATGGATATATACGATTATATTTTGCGCAAATAGATAGCTAAAAGACCAGTCTATAACATATTCCGAATTCAAATGGATGCCTCCACGGAAAATTTTGCGACATTTTTTTCAAAGGGTCCGCCCTTTATATTTGTCCGAAATTTTGGTCTAAAACATTTTCAATCAATCAATCAATTCGAGTACGAAAGGAACGAAAAAACATTTATTTTGATCGCAGATGTCCGGAAATACGTTATTTTTGATATTTAAAAAAAAAAGTTCAAAACGTCTTAAGCATCGTCGGGAAAACGGCCGTAAAAAAATAACGCGATATCGTCTAAAACATTTTCAATCAATCAATCAATTCGAGTACGAAAAGAACGAAAAAACATTTATTTTGATCGCAGTTGTCCGGAAATATGTTATTTTTGATATTTAAAAAAAAAGTTCAAAACGTCTCGAACACCGTCGAAAAACGGCCGTAAAAAAAATAACGCGATATCGTAGACGATTCTAGTTTGCGCAGATAGATAGCTAAAAGACCAGTCTATAACATATTCCGAATTCAAATGGATGCCTCTACAGAAAAATTTGCGACATTTTTTTCAAAGGGTTTTTGTATTTTTGTTATATGACAATTGCGGTCTAAAACATTTTCCAAAACAGTCATTTCCCTATCAATTCGAGTACGAGAAAAACAAAAAATTTCATCGCAGTCCGGAAATATTTTATTTTTGATATTTAAAAAAAAAAGTTCAAAACATCTTAAACATCGTCGGGAAAACGGCCATAAAAAAATAACGCGATATCGTCTAAAACATTTTCCAAAACAGTCATTTCCCTATCAATTCGGGTACGAGACAAACGAAAAAAATTTATTTTCATCGCAGTCGTCCGGAAATATTTTATTTTTGATATTTAAAAAAAAAAAGTTCAAAACGTCTTAAACATCGTCGGGAAAACGGCCATAAAAAAATAACGCGATATCGTAGACGATTCTAGTTTGCGCAGATAGATAGCTAAAAGACCCAGTCTATAACATATTCCGAATTTAAATGGATGCCTCTACAAAAAAATTTGCGGCCTTTTTTTTAAAGGTTTTTTTTTCTTTGTTATATTTGTCCGAAATTTTGGTCTAAAACATTTTCCAAAATAGCCATATCCCTATCAATTCAAGTACCAAAAAAACTTTTATTTTGATCGCAGTCTTCCGGAAATATTTTATTTTTGATATTTTTAAAATAGCGGTATTCCTTAAATAAATTACATTTTGTGCTTTTTCCGAAAGATTTTACTTATTATTATAATGTTACATAATATACGTTATATATACGTTATACTCTACAAGGTGCAGAATAAATGCTACCACACCTGAGGCTTAAATAAGAAAATCTAAGCCAACTCAGTCCAAAAGTGGATGATTTCAGAGATATAGAGTTTCAAAAGTTTGGTTTTACTCTCGGTTTTACTAAAGAATAAAGTTAACAACACATTTACGTAATTGTTTTTTTTTATAGTTTTTAGTGACCATTATTTTAATTTAACGCATTCGCTTCAAATTGTGATCAATTATTACAATAATTTAGACCTGGCCATACACAAAGTGAATTTTTTAATTCTAGACATTTTTTGGTCTGGTGCGCAATACACTCAAAAAGTACATTTTGTAGTCTGTATATCATTGCACTAAACATAAACTTTTTTCCAGATGTCTTTGCTATTGCGTCGTCCACCAGGTCGTGAAGCCTACCCTGGTGATGTATTTTACCTCCACTCCCGTCTGTTGGAACGTGCGGCTAAAATGTCCGACGCTCATGGAGGTGGCTCCCTCACCGCCTTGCCCGTCATTGAAACCCAAGCCGGTGACGTATCCGCCTACATTCCCACCAACGTTATTTCCATTACCGACGGACAAATCTTCTTGGAAACTGAATTGTTCTACAAAGGTATCCGTCCCGCTATTAACGTAGGTCTGTCTGTATCCCGTGTAGGATCCGCTGCCCAAACTAAGGCCATGAAACAGGTTGGTAATATGATTTCTAACGTAATTAATATATCTGGTACGGTTATAATATCATTGTCGGTCAAGGATGAACATCGTTTCCTGTGACCTTAATCTGCAATACATTTGGTACAATTTATCAATTAATTTCGAAAAAAAAAGTATAAAAGCTTTCATTTACTTCTAGGTCGCCGGTTCCATGAAACTGGAATTGGCCCAGTACCGTGAAGTAGCCGCCTTCGCCCAATTCGGTTCCGACTTGGACGCTGCCACCCAACAGCTCCTCAACAGAGGTGTCAGATTAACAGAATTGTTGAAACAGGGACAGTATGTACCAATGGCCATTGAAGAACAAGTAGCCATCATTTACTGCGGTGTCAGAGGCCATCTTGACAAAGTCGACCCCGCAAAGATCACAGTCTTTGAAAAACAATTCTCCGAACACATTAAGTAAGTCGTGGTTATAATTCATTAATTAATAGGCTGGTTCATTCCAAGAGACCAGACGTAAACAGCGTGATCACCGCCCGCCTTGCGTTCCATTGGGCAAATCGCAGTTAAAACTCTCAGAATATGACTAAGACAGACTCGTACTCGCAGGTGGTTCGTCGCTGGCTGCGCGATCGAATCGTGCAAATCTTTAGTTTGAATTAGGGCTCAGAATTGTATTCGAATAATTCGACTATTCTAAATTCGAATTTTTTGTTAGTTAAAAAATTATTATTATTATTATTATTATTTTATCAATAGCAAGCGGAAAGTCCGATGAAGCTATTGTTTTAGTCTCTTTAATTTGTTTTTCTTTCTTTAATTGTTCATCGTGATTTAAATGTCTAAAAGTCCGTTGGCTAGTTAAATTCGTACGCGAAAGTTATTTAAACATATACACAAATATCATTAAATATTTAAAAACGAATGTCATCAAGCACCGTAATGCACAAAGTTTTGAATTAACTGCTCGAAATTACGATCAACTTGGTTTTTAAAGGAGTTTACACTATTTGCACAGACTGTACTTTCTTCAAGCGAGTTCCATGTGTACACCACCCGATTGATGAGGAAGTTCTTTCTTGGAAATGTCGCTGATTTTTCTTTGCTTCATTTTTTTGAGTGTCCCCGAAGCTGTTGATTCTGATTTAAATGAAACAAATTTCTCAAGTTACAAGAATAGTAGTTTGTTAGTATTTTAAAAGTTTCTATTATATCACCCCTAGTTCTTCTTTGCTTCAGAGTAGTTAGCCCAAATCTTTTAAGTCTTTCGGGATAAGGTAAACCTCTCAATTCAAATGGAATTCTGGTAACCCGCCTTTGGACCCTTTCCAAAATTTCAATATCTTTGATGTAGTAGGGGTTCCAAATATTGTATCCATATTCAATTTTTGGTCTAATATAGGAAGTGTACAATCTGTAGAGAGTGATCTTTGAAAGTCTTTTGCACCATAAAAATAAAACTATTGGCTTTCTTTACCATTTTAATAATATGTGCTTCCCATTTTAAATTAGAAGAAATTACTAACCCCAGATCTGTTTGTTCTGTAACACTAATAAGTTGAAGATCATTTAGCAAATATGTTTCACAAGGGTTGTTTGAGCCAATATGCAATACTGTACATTTTGATACATTAAGCTTCATGCACCACTGGCTTGTCCATGACTCAATACGCCTCAGATCCCTGTCCAAGCATTGCTTTTGCAACAATGGATTACAGAATAACTTGGTATCGTCGGCAAAAAAAATTATGAATGTCTCAATATTCCATGACAAATCGCTGATGTAAACCAGAAACAGCAATGGTCCTAAAACAGATCCTTGAGGGACCCCAATACCATTGACCTTTACTTGATAAAAGCGTTTGGTGAGAAAGTCATTGATTAGACTAAGAAGCTTGCCTCTTATACCAAAATGTTCAAGCTTGTAGAGCAACAATGAATGTGGTACTTTATCAAATGCTTTCTCGAAATCGAATTCGACTATTCAAATATTCGACTATTTAAATATTCGACTATTTAAATATTCGACAATTCGACTATTCAAGTATCTATTAGACTATTTGAATATTCGACCCTTCGAATATTTAACTATTTGACTTTGTTCGGATATTTATATGTTCGACTATTCGTGTTTTCTGTGAAACTGTAAATTTTAAAGTAAAAAAGAAAAACTAAAATAAAACTATATAGTCTTATTTAATTAAATAAACATTGGTACTATTATTAGTTTAGTTAAAAACTGATTTTAAATTCATCATTTTACAAAGAGTTTTAAATTAGAAATATCAAATAATTTTATAGGTTTTATTCGATATTGCTATCAAATAGAACATCTGGAACGAAATTAAAAAGAAATTTATTTCATGATTTTACATAGGTTGTCAGTTGAAGAATTAGGGTTGTGCCTGGTCAATTGACCGAGATTTTGACCAGGTTAAATTCGGTCAAAAACTTTTGCAGCCTTTTGTGAGAGAAATTGGTCCTCATGGGGTATTGTCCAAAACAAGCTTCGCAACCGATTGAAAACCACTCGCTCAGGAAAGCTTGTTTATATAAAGTACAACTTAAAGCTGTTAAATGGCAGTGGAAATAAAAAAAAGTACAACTTAAAGCTGTTAAGTGGCAGTGGAAATAAAAAATATGGAAATTCGGAGGAACCAGCGCTAAATTTCAGTAGTGAGGATGAAACTACTAATTCCGAGACTAATTCAGATTCTGAAGAACATAAAGGCAATGCCGGGGGTGACTTCAGTGATAAAGATGATGTAGCTTTATCTAAGCTATCTACCAAGGCCAGCAGTCTCTCATCTCATAATCAATCAGTTACTCACTCATTACTTCATTAGTAATTTAATATTGTTAGATTAATATTATACATAATATTTATGTCATTTTTGTGTTTTTGGTACCTCAGAATGGTTTCTTTATTTTTTGTTAGCTGTTTTTTAATAAAGACACATTTTTATGTAATTACTCATAGCTTCATTTCTTTTGACAAAACTGAGGAATTTGACCGGCGCTTAGTCAATTGACCACAAAAGATTTTGACGGTCAAAATCCCAACCCTATGAAGAATGACGAAAGCAAACAAAAGCAGAGAATTCCAAGTTTTGTCGCTTCTCTCTGACAAAAGGCCTTATAAAAGCTGGGGCTCTAAATTGTATTCTAATATTCGACTATTCTAAATTCGAGTTTTTGTTAGTTAAAAAATTCGACTATTCAAATATTCGAAGATTTGACTATTCGAATATTAGACTATTTAAATATTCGACTATTCAAATATTCGACTATTCGAATTATTTGACTATTCGAATAACATACCAAATTCGAATACTTGTATTTTAAAAATTCCGAGCCCTAGTTTAAATAGACCATACATCCATAATTAAATTTTAAAACGAGCTGCTTTTTACGTCAATCACGTCATAAATATAGCAAATTATTAGTCATCTATGTCGCAACAAGTTTGTTTGTTTCATTTATAATATTTATATGATTCACTTTTATTTTTAATTTCAGGAGTCGTCACCAGAGCATTCTTACAAGCATTGCAAAGGAAGGTAAAATTACAGACAGTACTGATGTTGAACTTAAGAAAGTTGTACAAGAATTCATTGCTAACTTCACTGGTTAACTTTATTTGTAGTGATTGTTGCTTTTTGTTAAATATATTGAGATATAAGTTATGAATACTAAGTATTAAGGAACTCGCTCAGTATATTTAGCGAAAGGAATAAATTATTAGGAATAAATTATTATAATTCCTTTGTAAATCGTAATATTTAAGAAGCATAGAGTACTAAGATGAACTTTTTAGGTGAATGTTCGAAATTATAACCAACTGTAATTGAAATGCCTGTGTACAGCATTTTATTGTTTTTATTAAGTATTTTATTTCTACCACATCAGGAAAATAAATAAATAATTTAATTTTTTTGTTTTTATACAAGTATGTTTTATTTAATATCCTTTTGAAAGGAAATAAATGAGACACTTTAAGTCTTCCTGCACTGGTATATTTAAGTAAAAAGTTTTAATGAAAGGTAAATTCTCTACATGTTTCGAATGCATAATGTAATAATTCATCCTCAGGAGAATGGAGTAAAAATTAGAAATACAGAAGGAGCATAAAGTCCTAAAAATATCTTGGTTATGAGCTAAGGTATTTGAAGACACTAGAACTAGAACATAACTATCAAAAATGATGATAATAATAAACTTGTGAAGGGAGATAGGAAACTAAGTCGGAAAATTAGCATTGAACCAGGCTATGTAAAAATGTATTATTATTAAAAGTCTTAAAAGAGAAACAAAAATTTCAGTAGAGGGTAGAGGAAAATCTGAAATACATCGGAGTAAAAAGTAAAAGGTCAATTATATTATACTAATATCTGAACATTATAAACAATTTTAAAAATTTCTTTATAATATCTTAATAAATCAATGCACCTTTTGAGAGAGATTCATTACCTGTTTAAAGAGATATATCCATCCTCTGCGGCCCTTTTCATGCACTAAACATGGTGCCATTGTTAATACCTACTGATATCACAAAAATTGTTCAACACGCGAACAAGTTAAATTTTGATTGGCTCGCCAATTCGGTGTGGTTTTGCGAGATTCGTGTTTTTGGTTGACGTTAATATAATTTTAAATGGTTGCCACATTTTTTCTGGGGGAAAAAATAATTCCCTAACCTCCAGCTCCACGAGATGCTTTTTAAATACACATTTTTCATAGGCCTGTGAGCCCACGTTAGGTGGTGACCGTGTCTGAGGCACGGGGTTTAACTAAATATTTTAAGGATAGTTTTGTTTGCCATATTATAATAAGGTTAATTTTGTTTGTCAAATCATAACAAGATTTCAAAAATTCAACTACTATTCGATTTTCTTCTCAGCTATACATTTGATTTGTATCTACTAGCCGAGTAGTAGAAGGGTGTGACCTAAGTCAGAGAACTAACAAGTTAGTTCTCTGCCTAAGTCATCTCTGGCGTAAACCTCTAAATTTCACTTTCTTTTTATGAACAAACCTGTATTCTGTTTCACTCCTCAAATCCTAAAAGGCTCTGTACCGATGCGACCCCATTCACGCCGGTAATCAGGCCGGAGGAGATCGGATATCTCGTGGGGTGCGGGGGAAGGAACACTCCCCAATCGGTAGGTCATAGAAAGCACGAAACCAAGGGTTAATAGCTCTTATTGGGAGGGTACTAGGGATGGTGGTTCGGAGCCCACGTTAAACCGTAGGTTCCCTCGGGAATGGCCCTGGCAGCGAACAAAGAGGAAAAAATCCGAAAATAACAAGTATTTGCCATAGACATAAATAATATGAGCTATACAATATTTCATTCATAAAACCATTTGTTGACAATCATACATGCTAACACAGTTTCAGATAAGTTAAGATGTCTTAAAAAAGGGCAACGCTGTAACCAGCGCGACATATCGCTGTTATCTTTACTAGTGCGGTGGTATGTGGTTTTTGGCATTTGTATTTATTTTATGAATGTTGTCTCAATAAAAACAATTACATCACATTGGTAGATTTTGAGGAAAAATTTCTTTAATATTGCCGAGTAGGCTGCAGATAGGATAATGAAAATTATCTTACTGTAACATTCATTTCATTTATAAAAAAAATTGCAAAAATTTATTTTTTTTGCTCTAAAACACGTACCTATCTATTGTTGGTTCGATATTGAAAAACTAAAAATGGTAAGACATCGTTAACTTGTTGCTTGGTTTTATCTAAAGAAACCAATACTTATATTTTTACATTACAAAATTATACCGTGCGAGCAAAAATTATTTGCATCAAAGGACGTAATGCTTAGCCGTAGAGCTTATTATAATACCTGTTGGGTGTCAGTAACTACCTGAATTTTTCCAATTTCTGGAACAATTCACATAAGGGGCTTTACGAAAAAGCACAAAACATTCATGATTGAAGTGTTATTTCGAAACGGGGTTAGAGTAAATTGTGAGTGGCAATACAATCCGGGTTTGTGCATGGACGATTTTCACGAACATTTTCCTAACGTTGCTTTTATTGCTGGGGATTTTTATCATTGCCTGAAAAGAACACCGTGGCTGAGGTGTTTAGGAAAACAGGTTCTACACAACACAAAAAAGGAGCAGGAAGACCATCTGTAAGAACAGAAAAACTTATTGCAAACGTTCGTGAAATAATGCAAAATACGCCAACAAATTGTATAAGACGCCTGTCCCAAGAAGTGGGAAGATCTTATGGAACATGCAGGACTATTCTTAAGAAGCAGCTAAATTTATTTCCTTATAAAGTGCAAGTATTCCAAGAAATACAAGCCGCAGATTTTGAAGACGCAGGAATTACTCTCAATGGTTTACCCAAAATTTATTGGAAATAAATGATTTATTAAACCTGAAATTTTTTTCGGATGAAGCCTGGTTCCACCTCTCCGGTTATGTGAATTCTCAGAATACACGCATGTGGAGTAGTAAAAATCCCAATTTTTTTGTAGAGTCCACATCGCACCCTCAAAAAATTGGTATCTGGTTAGCTGTTTCCCGAAGAAGAATTGTTGGTCCTATTTTTTTTCATGACACAGTGTGCAACCGCCCATACAGCTGCCGAAACTATTAACTACTTACGCAATTTTTTCGACGACAGATTGATCAGTTTTCGATCAGACATTGAATTCCCACCTAGATCACCTTGTTTAACGGTTATGGATTACTTCGTTTTTCCTCATTTAAAGAACACTATTTTTAAAACACCAGTTGCAAATTTAGAATAAAAATTACAAGAAAAGATTATCCAAGAATGTGGTAACATTTAACTTTCAAAATGTCTTTATTCCAAACTAACTTTTACAGTTCATTACATGGAAAGTGACAACATAATGTAGAAAATAATAACCATTAAAAAAAAAATAACAATAAAAATAATTGAAGTTAATCCAATTTGATTTATTAATAAAATCAATAAAAAAAAATAATAGTATAAATAACTTAATTTAGTAAATATCTATTTAATTGTTTTTTAAAAGTTGCCAATTTTTTAATTTTTCTGATATTTTTTGGAAGATTGTTATATTTTATTATTCCGTCATATAAAAGCGATTTTTTTCCGAAATTACTTTTTACTGGTATAGTTTGATAATTTATACAATGTCTGGTGTTATGATCATGTAATGTCTTATTCTCCTAAAGTGTGATGTTTGATTTTTTTTCTTTTAAAATGATGGAGTGAATTAGAATACAAATTTTTAATTTATAAATGTTTTGAACATGTAAATACCCTTTCGGTCTATATAGATTAACAGTTGGTTCTAAATGTGGTAATTTGTGTATACATTTAATAACTTTATTTTGCAATTTTTGTAATGGTTTTAAGTTTAATAAACAAGCAGATCCCCATGCAGAAGCTAGGTATTGTAATTTTGAATATATTAATGAAAAATATATATTTTTTAAGTATCTCAAAGGAATGAAATATCTAGCTCTGTACAAAACAGATACCAAAGGAGATATCGAGTTGATAATATACTGGATATGGCATTTCCAATTTAAATTTTCGTCTAAAACTAATCCTAAACATTTTGTCGTTTTTGAATATTTTCATTATTAAATTTTAAGGGGTTAATGATGGAATTTATTTTATTTTTAATTATAAACATAAAAGAAGATTTTGTAAAATTTAACGTAAGTTTATTTGATTAAAGCCAAGAAAGAAGAATTTTTAAATCATTATTAATATCAAAATACATTTCTGCAAGAGTTTCAGCAAAATAAATAAATGTTGTATCATCTGCAAATAGTTTTATATTGCCCTTTAAGTTCAATTTGGAAACGGAATTAATGTAAATTAAGAATAATAAAGGACCTAATATTGATCCTTGTGGAACTCCACATATTATTTCTTTTTCCGAACTTTTTCTTTTCCCAATTTGAACAAATTGTTTACGATAGCTTAAATAACTTTGAAGTAGTTTGTGTGTATTTCTCCTTATCCCAATACTGTATAATTTTCTTAATAAAATATCATGGTTTACGGTGTCAAAAGCCTTACACAGATCTAAGGATAGTAAACAGTATTTTTTACTGCTGTCGACATTAGCTTAAATATTTGTTATGATATCTCCTATAGCTATTTCTGTATCCTTAGATTTGCGAAAACCATACTGGTTAGCAAAAAGTAAATTTTGGCTTTCTAGAAAGTCGCATAATTTATTATTTATTATTTTTTCTAATATTTTTGAAAATATTGGTAAAACAGATATTGGGCGATAATTGCTGCATTTATATCTTTTATCAGTTTTAAATACTGGAGTTACTTTAGCAATTTTCATTTTTTCTGGAAAAATACCTGTTTTTAGAGATAATTTAGTTAAATGAAATAAAATTGGAGTTTAATTTAATGCCGATAACAAATCAAGAAAATTTTGAGTACTTCAGAAGATGTACCAGAGATGCTGGTCAACACTTTCGAAAATATGAAGAGACTTGTGAATTTATGCTTGGAGCATGGCGGTGGCCAATTTCAGCAATTTATGTAATTCTTTTTCTTTCTGTATATTCTTACTTTGTTAATTTTGTAAACAACAAAAATAAATTTGTATTTGTCTACTTATTTTATTACTCATTAGTTTGGCATATTATCCATGCCATAAAATGAATTTGACAAAATTTTAACCTAGATTTGGTTAGATATATCGTCCTCATTGTGATCTAAATCAACACCACGTTTTTAATCCAAGCCCTCTTTCATGCAAATAATTTTTGCTCGCACGGTATAAACTAAAATTTTAATGACAAATAGGTAATATACAGAATGTCAAAATCTGGAATGCTAATATTTAAAAAAAAAAAACTAACATTTTTTTTATTCATTAAAAAGGGCACACCCCGGAAAGATAAAACCGTTTCTGTCACTGTACAGGATGTCCCAAATTCGATGCTCTGCATTGGGATCTCGGAAACTATAAAAGATACAGCCAAGGTTACTGTGTGATAAGTTACTGATGATGGATTTTCGGTTCAAAACGGTCAAATTTTGCCAAAATGTTATTGATTTATGTTGTAAGGGAACATGCTTCAGAAAGTAATATATTTAAATTTCAGGTCTGTATTTAAAAATTTTTATCTGATGGTGATCTCTGAAAACCGAAATGTCCGTTTATAAATTAGAAAATATCTTTAAATGCGCCGCAAAAAAGTACCTATAGAAAATTCTTTTCGTTTTCCAATATGTTTATAAATAACGTCACAAAAAAACAAAAGCAGAAAATGATGTATTCTGTTTTTCTCAGATATCTCCGGAAGTACTCAAAATTTTCTTGATTTGTTATCGGCATTAAATTAAACTCTAAATTAGTCAACTTTGCTCCAATTTAACATTTGATGTATTTTTTTTATAGTTTCCGAGATCCCAATCGTAAACATCGAATTTGGGACACCCTGTATAGGGTTAGTCAAAAGGGGAATTAACTTTTTTAAATTTTATATGGAACGTCCTGAAAAATAAATTCATTATAGTATTTGCAGAATTATACCGTTGGCTCTTACTGCCAAAAATATACTACCTGATTAAACCCTATTGTATACGCCTCAACCTCTTCAAAGGGGATTAAATGGGATCAGGGTCGGCTTGAAAATGTACCTACACCACATGATTTATTTTTATAATTTAAAATAAATAGATAAGTATTTTTAGTTTTAGGTAGGTAGGTACCTATAATAAATGTAAAATAATGATAACAATTAATGTTATAACTTTATGTTATGTGTTTTAATTGTTGTAAAAAGTAATGACAAAAAAAATGCCTAATTTACATTCAATTTTACATCAAATTAAGCAGCTTGTAAATTGAGAGATCGTATGCAACCGTTTACATTGAAATGTCAATTTCTAATTTTTAGGTTATTTTATTGTTTATATTTTGAATTCAAATTTTTAGCTTTGAATATTATTTGCATTTTAAGTTTTGAATACGCTATTTATTGCTGTTACATTCATTTTCAGTATGGATATGTGCAAAAAAAAAAAACGTTTTATTCTTGGTAGTGCAGCCGTTATTGTAGAAATGCTGAGACAAACCCAGAAAAGGAAGAGGAATGGATTGTAATTTTAATATTTGTATCCTAATTAACATTCCAAAGGCCAAAATTTGACTTAAGTCAAAGTTTTACTTGCACCAAGCAAGCAGAAATTTACCGTATGTCAAATTGGGCTTAGCACGCAATTTGTAATGTAAACAGTAGCGTGTGTTGCCCATATAGCAAGCAGTAATTTGTCACTTCCACTTCGAAGTGGAAGTGAATGTAAATGAGGCAAAAGTCAATAAAAAGTCAAAGTGTGAAAGTATTTGTCCGATTATTTTAGACTAGAAAGAATATAAAGAAGACTCATTTAAGATTTTACAATTAATGATAATTGAAAATAATATAATTTATAAGTATACCTATTAGGATAACAAGTACAATAAAAATTAATTAAAATCCAAAGAACTATTGATAATTTATTCAAAATTTAACTCTGTATCACTATCTTCATCTAAGCATAAACTTATAATTAAGGGTTGAACATTTGTAATCATACAATTGTAAGAATTTTCCACCTTAAGTACATGCTGTACACAGTTTTTCCAGCTGTCTGCAGAAATTTTTCTTACTTCGTTTTTAATTAATTCTACTACAGATGCATTTAATGTAGGAGAAATATTATTTCTCCTAATATTGGATTTTAATTGGTGCCATATTAGCTCAATAGGATTGAATATACAATAGTATGGAGGAAGACGCAACACTGTATGTCCATTTTCTGCTGCAAGTTTGTCACACTCGTATTCCTTATTTATTTTAAAAGCTTTTAATACTTCTAGCAGTGTTCGTTTCTTTTAAGTTTCTTCAAAATATAAATCATTTTCAATCATAAAATTTTGAATTTCTGATTTTGTATTATTAGAATTGGGAATGATTTTTGCTTGCCGACTATGATAACTAGCATTGTCCATTACAATGACGCTATTTTCAGGTATATTTTTAAGGAATTTATATTTAAACCAATCTTCAAAAAGTTGTGCGTCGGTATCTTGATGATAATCTAAAGAAGAATCTGCTGTTTTTAGCTGAAAGCAACAGACAATTTGGAACAAGCCCGTTCTCTGAACCAGCATGTAATATTGTGATTATTTTGCCTTTATTTGATGGTGCCTTGGTTTGACATTTTATAATGTAGGTCGTAGGTATTCATTAAGACACAGTGTTTTTGCAGTAACTACTTAGTATTTATTACGAAAAAACGCTTAAATTGTTTTATAAGTTTCTAAAAAGTCACAGGTAATGTTTAAACATAAAATTACAATTTTTCACGAATACGTTCAAAATCTTACGTCCTTCCTAAACCTATCGCTGCCACAAGTCCACCTGGCGTATTGGGCGTCGATGTAATCTCGGGCAAGTTACCTTGTGTCCATCTTATCAAACTATGTTCAGCCATTTGTGATGCTTGAAAGTGGTCCTGTAGTAACATTTGTGAGAAACTGACATGTCTTTGATAGGCTTCGTTTTCTCTCGATGTGTCACCACATATTCGGTGAAGATCTGAAAAAAGTACTCGGATGTAATACGCTGTACCTAAGCATTGAATCTGATTGGTTTAATGCCAAGCAAGAAACTGTTAAAACTAAGCGCAATTGATTTCTATATACAGTGCGAGCAAAAATTATTTGCATTAAAGAGGGCCTTGCAGCTAAGGACGTAATGCTTAGCCCTAGAGCTTAATACCTGTTGGGTGTCAGTAACTACCTGAATTAACAATTAATCAGTTATTCCGTCATTTTTGACAGTCGTTACAAGTAATTTGATTTATCGCTAATTTTTCCAATTTCTTGAACAATTCACACAATGGGCTTTACGGAAGAGCACAAAACGTTCATGGTTGAAACGTATTTTCGAAACGGGTTTAGAGTAAATGGTGAGTGGCAATACAATCCGGGTTTGTGCATGGACAATTTTCATAAACATTTTCCTAACGTTGCTTTTATTGCTGGGGATTTTTATCATTGCCTGAAAAGAACCGTGGCTGTGTTTAGGGAAACAGGCTCTATAAAACACAAAAAAGGAGCAGGAAAACCATCTGTAAGAACAGAAGAACTTGTTGCAAACGTTCGGGAAATAATGCAAAATGCGCCAACAAATTGTATAAGACGCCTGTCACAAGAAGTGGGAAGATCTTATGGAACAACTATTCTTAAGAAGCAGCTAAATTTATTTCCTTATAAAGTGCAAGTATTCCAAGAAATACAAGCCACAGATTTTGAACGACGCAGGAATTACTCTCAATGGTTTACCCAAAATTTATTGGAAAGAAATGATTTATTAGACCTGACATTTTTTTTCTCATTTAAGAGCAGTAACCCCCTTTACCACAATGAAAATTGCCGAACGTTTTGCTGGTCAAACGAAAAGAAAAAATAAAAATTGGTATTTAGAAAATAAATTCTACTTTAAATACCCCATCCAGAAAAGTAAATGACGATCGAAAATATTCCCAAATTTTTTTTTATTTTTAGTAATTTTGTAATATTTTAAACAATTCTTTATTGGTCAAAAGCAAAATTACTTTCCCGGGTGTAGAATGTTGTACCAAACAATTTTTCTTAAAGCCATTTTTCAATATCGGCCTTACTTTTTTCTCAAAAACTTTGGGCGCGTAAAGTGAATTTAAGCGTGTAAAGTGGGTTTACGCGCCCAAAGTTTTTGAGAAAAAAGTAAGGCCGATATTGAAAAATGGCTTTAAGAAAAATTGTTTGGTACAACATTCTACACCCGGGAAACTAATTTTGCTTTTGACCAATAAAGAATTGTTTAAGATATTAAAAAATTACTAAAAATAAAAAAAATTTCTAAAAAAAATGTTGGGAAAAATTTCTAAAAAAAATTTTGGGAATATTTTCGATCGTCATTTACTTTTCTGGATGGGGTATTTAAAGTAGAATTTATTTTCTAAATATCAATTTTTATTTTTTCTTTTCGTTTGACCAGCAAAACGTTCGGCAATTTTCATTGTGGTAAACGGGTTACTTCCTCTTAAAGAACACTGTTTTTAAAACACCAGTTGCAAATTTAGAACAATTACAAGAAAGGATTATCCAAGAATGTGGTAACATTTCTCCAAAGATGCTGGTCAACACTTTCGAAAATATGAAGAGTCGTGTGAATTTATGCTTGGAGCATGGCGGTGGCCAATTTCAGCAATTTATGTAATTATTTTTCTTTTTCTTTCTGTATATTCTTACTTTGTTAATTTTGTAAGCAACAAAAATAAATTTGTATTTGTCTACTTATTTTATTACTCATTAGTTTGGCATATCATGTCATCATATAAATTTGACAAAATTTTAACCTGGATTTGGTTAAATATATCGTTCCAATATCATTGTGATCTAAACCAAGCCCTACGTTTTTAAATCCAAGCCCTCTTTGATGCAAATAATGTTTGCTCGCACGGTATAATCATACGAACTTGCCACTTTTTGAGTAGTCGAATATTTTTAAAATTTTGTTTTTAGATCCAGTGTGCTGTGAATACGCAAGAAAAACTATATTTTTGTTATATAAAAATGTACTGTGAAATATGTAAAGCATTATTCAAAATGAATATCCCTAAAATGATCAAAGTGCCGTAAAACAAAATCTTTAAAAATACTCTTTGATTAAAACCTAACCATCTTCCCATTTAAAAAGTTACAAGTTGGGTATGGTTGTACGCAAAATGGCACTCTAAGACAAAATAACTAAAAATATAGGGGGTCCTATTTAAAAACAGCTAGTTTGGGTCGTTTTCGGTGAAACCGGAAGTATTATACCTGATTCCCAAATTTTATTTTTTAATGCCAAAACCAACGAAGTTTGAGAATCATCTAGAAAGTCGTTCTTTGAAACCCTCCAGGACACATCTTTTTATAACGAGCAATCAAGAGAAATACACGGAAATTACTTCACAGTTGTTAAAAGTTACCGCGAGAGAGTGCAGAACGCAATGAATAGCGGTTTACAAATTATTTTACAAGTATTATTTATAAATCTTTAGATTTCACTTTAAATTTGAAACTGTCTGTGTTGTCAACTAAAACCACAATGCAGGCAACATTTACAGCCGTATTCACTATATAGGTTTAAATTTAAAACCGTCTTAAATTGACAGTTCAGAATAAATCAATTAAGTCCTCGTTTCAAATATTTTTTTAGTTTTTATGTAAATTCAGAACGAAAAAATATTTTTGACGTGTGACACGGTGAAAACACAAATGGGAGACTATATAAGATCTAAATATTTTTATTTATTATCGACAACAAACATGGGAATATGCCCAGTAATTTTTAACTTTATAAACTTATATCGGGTTTTGATATCATAAGAATGTGTCGTCCAGAGACCATTGTAAAATAGTTGGATTAATAAAAACAATCGGTTAAAGAATCTCTTATCATAATATTGAAAACTACCATGATTTTATTAAAATGGGTCCAGACTCTAAGACGTGTGTATAAGATAAATTCTGGTTTACTAAAGAACACACGTGTCACTGTTTCAATCTGAGGTCGAAACTAGGTATACAATTTGGATTATGCATTAATTAGGTAAAATTTTAGGAAAATCTACCTGACTCCTTAACATTATACACATTTAGAAAGTGGAAGAATAATGGCCTTTTAATAAACATTAAACCCAAATTTAATAACCTTTATGGGAATTTAACAAAAAATATTAAATGCTTCTTCGGTCAGGTAAAAGTAATAAACTCAAACAGAAAAAACCGTCCCTTAGTCTAGTGATCGTGGTCAACTATTAAACTTGTTAGTTATTTGTTGTATTTTTAAATATAATAAAATGGGTACCGATTCTTCTCCACCTAGCATCCTGGAACTTTTGGCTGTAAGTATTATACGCACGCAATTTGTTCTGTAGTAGTAAAGCCTTGAAATTATTGATATTTAGTATCAAACTTTTAAAACTCTAAAGGTGGATTCATAGTCGCCGTAACGTAAGCCGTAAGACGTAAGCCGTAAGACGTAAGAGTTAAGACGTAAGAGAAAACATACCATTCATAGTCAAAAGTTAAGACGTAAGAAATTTCAAAATTTTAGGTTATGATTTTTTGTTGTTCCTCAACTACGTCACTCATTTTAACCGTTAATATATTATAATATTACTGTAATAACAAAACTGGAACATGCAAATACGCTAGACAAAAAAGCAAAATGGCGTTAAAATAAAATCACCAAAAATAAACGAAGGAAATCTCCCTCCCGTCCCGTCGACTGTCATTCAAAGTTGGTAATGACGGCCGGGTATGCGCGAGTAAGGCCGATCCCGACCGAAACTTAAGACGTAAGAAATGGAAATAAACCATTTCGTGTTACGGCTTACGTCTTACGTTACGGCGACTATGAATGCATGTATTTATAATCATATGTTTATTTTTCTTACTGCTTAACCTTACGTCTTACGGCGACTATGAATCCACCTTAATAAAGAGTAACTTTTTCACTTAGTATTTTATTATCAATCTATACATATACCGGGTGTTTCTCAAAAGACGTTCACCCCTATACCTTTTTTATATTTATAAATGTTAAAATGAAATTTTGCGATTATGCATAAGAGATGAGTCTGCTTTATTGGCATAATTTTCCATTTGTTATCACTTCCGGTTTGACCGGATAATAATTGCCGTGTGTAAAAAATAAGAAAAAAAAATGAACTTTGATGAGCTGTAACTTGGAAAATATTGAGATTTAGATTTTTTGTTACATGACTTACTACTTTTATTTTGTCATGTAGAAGAACCTGTCAAAAATTTTCAAACACCCTGTATACAGGGTGTCCCAGATAAGAATGCACTCTACAGGGATCTCGTAAACCATAGGAGATACAGAGATGGTTAAATTAGAGAAAAGTTGCGCATAACTGAATCCTGTAACGTCATGTTTTCAAATTAAAAAAATTCCGAATGCTTCCGAAGATATTTGGATAAAACCGAATTTTCGCGATTTCGTTTTAATTGATTTATGATTCTATTTGAAGAGACATGTCAAAATACATTTAACATTCTCATTGCCACTTTTTCCCCTACAAGATGGTTTATTTACATTTTTGATCCGACGTTTCGTTTAGTCACAACCATCATCAACTTTGTTATTTTAAATAGTCGGAATATTTTATTTTATGCTTAATAAATTCTACGTTTTATTCTAAATCTAACGGTGTATCACACTTATTATTTATTAGACGATTCGATATAGAAAAACACATCATCAATGAAAATAGGCACATTATCGAAAATATTTTTGTTTTTATTGTTGTATTAAAATTTAAACACTAGTTGGATTTTAAAACATTTTTTTAAAAGAAGCTTATAACAAAACATAATATCTAATAAAACTTATCTGAAAAATGCAACAAGTAATAATTAATTTTAATTATTAAATACAATTATTTTTTATTTTTAAAAAACGCATGATAATATTCAAACATAACGTACCATTTAAATTCGGCATCATATGGGTGGCTATGAAATTGATTGACGTTCGCAATTGTTTAAATTTGTTTAATGTGCCTATTTTCATTGATGATGTGTTTTTCTATATCGAAACGTCTAATAAATAATAAGTGTGATACACCGTTTGATTTAGAATAAAACGTAGAATTTATTAAGCATAAAATAAAATTTTCCGACTATTTAAAATAACAAAGGTGATGATGGTTGTGACTAAACGAAACGTCGAATCAAAAATGTAATTATACCATCTTGTAGGGGAGAAAAAGTGGCAATGAGAATGTAAAATTTATTTTGACATGTATCTTCAAATAGAATCATAAATCAATTAAAACGAAATCGCGAAAATTCGGTTTTATCCAAATATCTTCGGAAGCGTTCGGAATTTTTTAAATTTGAAAACATGACGTTGCAGGATTCAGTTATGCGCAACTTTTCTCTAATTTAACCATCTCTGTATCTCGTATGGTTTACGAGATCCCTGTAGAGTGCATTCTTATCTGGGACACCCTGTATGTCTTTTGGGCAGAAACATTTTTTAGATTACTTATTATTATTATATAGGTTATAAATAAACTTAGGAATTAGTGTACATTTTCAGATGAGGCGTCTCTCACCGGTAAATCGGCCACTGTTATTAAGACTAGATGATTGGAGAATATGTAGTTGAACAACTTTTCGACATTAACTTGTCCATAAATAGTAAAATTATAACTTTTTTTAGGAAAAGAACCAACCATATAGCTATTCCGAAGCACAGTATAAATTATTTTTGATAAAAAATGAGAAGGAAATATTGCACAATATAGCACAGTCAATAACATCTGCCAACAAAAAATTGGAGTATGAGGAAGATATAGCTTGGAAAGAATATCAGAAAGTTAACAATATTGCACCATCAGACGAGTAAGTAGCATTTTGTATAAATATATATTTAAAGAAGCTTTTAAAACCTCTTAATCCTCTTATAAAGGAATTTCTTGGTCATTAGGTTTTTTTATTAACGATAATAAATATTTAAAATAAATTTATTGTTAATATTATAATATCACTTAAAAAAACTTTTTTTAAAGTCAAATTTCTCTAAGAACACGCCGAATCGTGGCTAAGTCACTTGTTATTTATCGCAGGTTGTTGAAATCTGGTCTATTTTACGTTAAGAAACAGAGACGGGACTAAAAGCTTTTACCATCGCATTCACCATATTTTAAACTTGTACGGGGGTCTTAAGGTGGGAGTAACAACATGCTTGCCAACCTATAACCTATTTCGCGTTTATTTATTTATTTTTTCTAACTTTAACACAAAATTCAAATAAAATCAAGATCGTTTTCATATTCTATGGGTAATAATTAACATGTTAAATAAGTATCATGGAATTTCATAAGTTATTTAAGGAGAATTGTATATCGAAAAATATCGGTTAAGATTTTTTTAACATTATTATGTCATTGTTCTTTCACTATACAATTCTCCCAAAATAAGCAATGAAATAAATTGATATTTTTGTAATATATCAGATATTACCTAAATAATGTGCAGTCGATATTGATTTTATTTAAATCTTAGTCAATAAAATAATAAACTAAGAAAAACAAGGCGAAATAGGTTATATCGTAGGTTGGCAATAAACTAAATGACGTTGATAATTCCACCTTAATGGTTTATTAACATAATGGCTTGCAATAATACAGCGTTACATTTATTAGCAATTGAAACATCGAACTGAACGTGCGGTAGAATCAAAGTTATGGCGTTATTCATTGGTAAAACATAGAAATACATATTTTGACATAGAACATTGTTTAATTTCCAATCCTTTATATATTTTTTAAATATTAGGCCGATGCATGTTCAGCTTATTTAAAAAATAAACGCTTCTTTTATTTTATGCTATAATTTGCATTTACGTACGGTATTATTCATACGAAGAGCCAAATTCAAAAGTGACCCTTTTTTAAGATTAAAAGTTTATTTAATCAGTTGATATCAAACTTGGTTTCTCAAAAAATTATTAATTCATCCCTTCTGACCCGCCCTCAATTTTTAAAAATTTTATGATCAAAATTGACCTTTTTAGCCTCAATAACTTCTAAAAAAATCATCTCCTACCCTCCCCGTTTCTGAAATGATAATTTGAACTTCCAACCTTATCTGGTTCTGCATTTCCAATAACCTAAAAATCGATTTTGACATACGTCACTCGCAGTGGCGGCTCGTGATTATTTTAAATGGGGGAGGGGTCCTTTATTATTATAAGCAAATACGAAAAGCGCCGCAGGTGAATATGTCTTAGGTGCCACGCCCATAAAAGTATTTTTTGGCCTATTAACATTTTTTGTTAACTTATAAAAAAATTATATTGTATACTTTTTATCCTTACTTGTCTGTGTAATTAATAAATTGGGTTGTGGACAACCATTTGTTTTAAACAAAACATTTATCAAAATTTAAACTAGGTTTTACTGTTTTTTAAGTCTTTAATATTTTGCTTAACCGACATTTTACACAAGCAGCTATTTAACATAACACTCTTAGTACTGTGAATAATTTTAAAAAACCTACAAACTATCAAGACCGCCCGGCACCCGTACGTAAATTCGATAATTAAAAATTAAATGGAAACGATGAACAAACTGGCAATGCATATTTGAATATACATTATATAATCCTCCATACTGCCGAAATCAGTTGACTACTTGACACAAATTTCCTAGGATATAACCTAAGAACTACTCCCGCAATGTAACTCCTAGGTTCTTCTTCCGACACGTTTCCGCATCGAAATTTTATTTGGCTTATAGTCGCAACTCTTTCTTTTTAGTAGTAGCATGCGTTTATTTCTCTCTTGTACGATTGCGCATGCAGTTTCCATATAATGAACTGTTAAAGTTAGTTTGGAATAAAGGCATTTTTAAAGTAAAAAAAAATTGATCCCAGGACCGGGCCTGGTGCAATTAGGATATATAATCAGTCTTGAGAAAGCCTGTGTATTGTGAGTTTGAAAAATTTGTTGAAGTATTGATTCTGCCCGACAATAGTGTGATTATAATTATATTGCAAGGTATCACAGTCATCGTGTCATTTTTTCTAAAGAAATGTTTAATAGACGTGCGGTCAAATTCGTAATATAATAATTCATAGTAAACTTTGTGATCGATGGCGTGGCCAAAATTTTATGTCGCGTGCCATCAATGGCACGCGAGCCATTGGTTCGCCATCCCTGTAAATCGTATATCTACTAAATATATTTATTAAAAACGACAATAATAAACAGCGTTATTTATTTTAGCAATAAAATTACCTAACCTAAAAATACAATAAAATTTGCCAACCAATAAGTAGAAAACAATAGCAAAAGCACTGGTAAACAAAAGTCCTCGTCATCAGAGCAATGATCATCGGCGCTACTTCGACATCTAATACTTGTTCTCGATCCCACCAATTCCTTATTAATTTTTCTGTATGTTCCACCGATATCTTCCAGTATTCCTGCGTAATATGATCCAACGAATCTTGCCAAACTATTTCTACTTGCGAGGATTTAAGACCATCACCTACCTGGTTTTCATAAAAAGATTTTGCCCAGCCCCCCTCCAATCTGGCCATTTTTGTAGACGACGTACTGCTATATGCAAGCTCGTCGTATGCAAATGGGCCAGGCAACACATTTCCAACCATCTAAACACATTGTTGCCTTGGTATAAGAAATGGAAATTAGAAATAAACCAAGATAAGTGTGAAAGTATAGTTATATCCAGGAAAAAGACTAACATAAACATCAATGAACCCATAAAAATAAACAATATTGAAATATTACCCACAAATAAAATAAAATATTTGGGGGTCATACTAGATAGAAGACTAACTTTCATTCAAAACACCACAAATACAATACGTAAATTCAACTAGCCGACCGACAACTCTATAAACTTTTGAACAGAAAATCATATCTTTCTCCAACAAACAAACTTACAATTTACAAACAAATAATACGACCTGTCCTTACCTATGCTGCACCAGTCTAGTGCAGCATGTCAAATACGCAATTGCAAAGACTGCAAATACTGCAAAATATCATGCTAAGATATGTAACTTCTGAAATAAAAACAGCACCCATAAGACATCTACATCAAGCAACAAACATACAATATTTTATGAACTACGTACATGACATAGCAACAAAATTCTACCATACACAAATACATAACTCAATATTAACACAAAACATAACACAACAAAGACATAATAATGACAATGTAAACAAACCGATTTACCATAGATTACCCCTATACTTCCAAAATATACATAACGATTAAAAATCACTAATAAATCAATAAATAAAAACTACCCCGCCCACAAAAATCAGTCACGCCTGCTACAAATAAAATCTACCAATAAAAGTATGAATGAAGAATGAAAGGAAAGGCGAAAGGAGAATGAATGAGAACTATATGTTTTTTCTTAAAACATTTATCTAGAAATTATAACACTTTTGCTACCTGCGTACCTGAACCAAAAATAAAGCTGGGTTTTTCCTATCGTTTTCCAGCAATAACAAACTGATAAGACCGCGTAAATTCAGAAATAAATAACCCACATTTTCAAAGCCAAAAAATCAAAGGCAAAAAATAAAAAGTATCATAGAAGTGAAGGGATTACCGTGAACTGGCTGTTAAACAATTAAGATAAAGTCTTTTTTCTTATACCAAGGGTAAACAACAGCCCACCCAGCTTTGCTCGGGCGTATCCTAGATAGCATCATATCTACGTGAACTAATAACTGTGTAAGAACTTGACATAACATGTTAAAATATTAATTAATAAAGATATTTTAAAATTAAATTTATTGCCCCAGCCCATATTAATTCTATCGCATTAAAGCGTAGGTGTGTATGGTATCAAATTGTTGAAAAAAAATGCTCGTTTTAAATATCCTAGTGAACCACCATCGTTCCATTTGGAAAAATGGAGTAAACGTCAAGAAACCAAAATTTAATTTTTTAAACGCTTCAAATCAATTATTTCAGCTGCATAGGATAATTTTGATTTTTTACCTATATTTTGTAAATTGCACCACTATTGCAAAATAAGACTCAACGCAACCTACATAAAACTTCTTAGTTTTGACAATGCTTTATTTCAGATACATTTTCTTTAAATAAGCGTCATATTAAATGTTTGTTTTTCAACAAAATCAAAATTGGGCTATTAAAATTTGGTCGCATGTGATGCAAAGTTCATTTCTTTTTGACCCTGTATAAGATAACTTCATAAAATAAGTATTTTTCAAAACGTACTTTGTGTCTGAAAGTAATAATACACCTTAATATTAAGACAAAAAAGAACACAGTGTCATCAGTAAAGTGTTTATTAAGTGGAAAATAAATTTTAGCTTAACTTAAGGTAAAGTTTATCTATTTTCAACGATTTAATTTAAAACCCCTTTTTTATTTTTTTACTTTTGATTTTGTAGAAAAACACACATTTAATATGGCGCTACTTTAAAGAAAATGTATCTGAAATAAAGCATTGTCAAAACTAAGAAGTTTTATGTAGGTTGCGTTGAGTCTTATTTTGCAAAAGTGGTGCAATTTACAAAATATAGGTAAAAAATCAAAATTATCTTATGCAGCTGAAATTTTGCATGTGGGCTAGAAACTGCATTTAAAAAAAAATGTCTAATAACTTTTTGCGTTATTGCAAAGAAGCTAAGTGACCTTAGATGGATATTCGCGTTTCCTAAATGTTTATCACAGGCAACGTTTGGCGTAGCTCGTTACAGATTTGTACGTCGTACAAAATAATGAGCAGTACAATTTTTACATTGGTTTCTCTCTATATGGTATATGTAGATTAATATTTGAAATAAACATTATTATTTAAACTGTCACCGTTCAATTACATCAATAATTTAATTTTAGCGAGGATGAAGAGGTTCAAAAATACAGACGGTCAGCCATAACAAATCTCTACATGGAACTCTCGGTAGCCACCAAGGCACTAACAGAAAGAAAAGTCCAACTAGAAAAACTTAGAAGAGAATTAAGTTCAGCAGTAAGCAAGATAAGAAGAGAAATTAGGGAGAAGAAACAAATGCGACAAAACAATCAATAAAATCACAAATTATCATATAATTTATGTAAATTGTATGTAAACCAAATAAATAATTGTAAATAATTGCCAATACAGGTTTTTTAAAACATTTCGATGGTTTTATAATTTTACCATCAATAATTTACTGAACTAATAAATCGACTTACAAATAGCCTTAATTTAAAACTTGCTTGTTGAGCAGACGCTTTATTATTTAGTTTTAGAGAAATCAGTGAGTTTTATTTAGTCCAATAAGCGATAAAAACAATATTTTATTACATAAATCTAAAAGTAAAAGGACAGCTGAAACTGAGTATACTAAAGTCTAATTTATGATAAAACTCAGAGCGTGTCGACAGTTGACAACCACCTATGACATCAACAGCTGATACTGGTTCCCTCAGTAGAGGGCCGTATAAAGCTCATAGCTCAGATTGCGTCATAATATTTTCTTTTGCTTTTTTTTAAGTGTGGCTGTTTTTTGCATAGTGTTTATTTTAAAATGTTGTCATCTGTTCCTTTAATTTTAGGTTTTCACATAATGTTAACTAATTTTTTTATTTTTGTCCTACCGCAGAGAGGAAAAAAAATTAAACTCGCGATACCAGCGATGTACGTCATAACAAATTGACCAGTCGCAGGGATTCGGACTGAAGGCCGTTTATTTTAATAATACGGAATCAAGAAGAATGATGGTTTCTTCCGGTTATTCCGTTTAAATAATACAACTTTGGTTTATAACCACTTTCTGAGACATCCTGTATAATATTTCTGAATAAAGAAAATAAAATATACTTTAGTGCCTACAACCTGATACCAAAATTAAATTTCTATCTTTAATATTAAAAAAGTTAAGGGGGAGGGCAAAATATAGCCAATGACCCTGTATAATACTGTTATAGTGGCAGACATTTATACCGTGCGAGCAAAAATTATTTGCATCAAAGAGGGCCTTGCATCTAAGGACGTAATGCTTAGCCGTAGACCTTAATACCCGTTGGGTGTCGGTCTACCTGAATTAACAATCAATCAGTTATTCCGTCATCTTTGACAGTCGTTACAAGTAATTTAATTCATCGCTAATTTTTCCAATTTCTTGACAATTCACACAATGCATGGGCTTTACGGAACATCACAAAACATTCATGGTTGAAGCGTATTTTCGAAACGGGGTTAGAGTAAATGGTGAGTGGCAATACAATCCGGGTTTGTGCAAAGACGATTTTCGCGAACATTTTCCTAACGTTGCTTTTATTGTCTGAAAAGAACCGTGGGAAACAGGTTCTATACAAGCAGGAATACCATCTGTTAGAACAGAAGAACTTGTTGCAAACGTTCGTGAAATAAGGGAAAATACGCCAACAAATTGTATAAGACGCCTGTCCCAAGAAGTGGGAAGATCTTATGGAACATGCAGGACTATTCTTAAGAAGCAGCTAAATTTATTTCCTTATAAAGTGCAAGTATTCCAAGAAATACACGCCGCAGATTTTGAAAGACGCAGAAATTACTCTCAATAGTTTACCCAAAATTTATTGGTAGTGCAGTAAAAATAAATTATGACCTGGGTAAAATTGCAACACAAATGATTCGTTTTGCATTCTATTGTGAAAAGTGTCTATTTTAACATATTCAAAATCCCCATTAATCCTGGCCCCGGAAATCAGTCAAAATCCAAGATGGCGGCTGAATTTTGTATTTTTAATTACAAAATTTACAACTTTGTTTTTATAAGGTGTAACTTGGCAAAAATGTTTAAAATACAAAGATAAAAGTATAAAATAGGTATTGAATGAGTAAGATAGGTATTAAATCACTCAAATTGCGTATTATACATTAGAGAAAACTTTATTACACATTAGACTTACAAGAAAAAAAAACATTATTTGAATGAACTAAAATTTAAATGATTTGGCTGTTTCTTCACAATTCACAATCTTCCTCTGTACTTTCCATTTCTTCATCTTCTATTCGCTGCGGACTATTTTCACAATTTGTTTCTTGACACTGACCACATAAACTGGTACATTCCAAACCATTCTTTCGGCCACTACATTTCATGGCACCACAGCCGGTTTTGCAGTTAAATCTTACTTACTATGCGTAATATACTTTCAGGTGCTGGTGACAAATCCATTGTTTTCGGTACATACATATTGTCATGTATACTCCATCCCCAGTCTGTTTGGTTCAAGCCTTCTTGCATTTGTATCCATATACAAATTTGCAAATATGCACGGAAGCTATGGTACTTGACAGCTGATTCCGTTGGTCGCTAGTCTGTGGCTGAACGAAACATTTAGCCTTCGATACTTTATCCATAATAGTGTATTTAGTGTATCATCTCACCAACAACACGTTGGAATATTCTGGAGGTGCTGTCACATCCTGTATACGAATGTATAATGAATAGGCTGTTCGCTAAGTAATTTCCGAGCGAAAATCTAATGGCATTGATATCATAAATATTATTCTGTTTAAAAGAGTTTTTATCACTTCTGAAAAACAGCTTGTGGTATGCTTGATTACACTAATAAATCAGCAATATGAATAAAGTCGCCACAGTGTTTTTTTCCCGTGCGTCATCACTTTCACGTCATCAAAATCGTATGAATCAAATCAAAATTACGAGACGAAAAAATTCAAAACTAAGTCTAAGTTCATAAAATGGACGTGACTGCCTACCGTTTGACGTACCTACATAATATCCCGAAAAATTATTATTTATTTTAAGTTTTGCCCGGCATTCTCTATTATCTAAAAGAAATTGACAAACAAATGTTAATACATTGATACTATTTTTAAAGCTGAAAATCTAGAAAAGTTTGGTGTTTTACTGACTATTAAAATCGCAAAAGTCAAATTTTTGACATCCTTTCATTTAAGGGAATTTAGCCACTGCCGTAAACTTTTCAAAGAAAATTCACGGTTAGAATATTTAAAACAAATAAATTGGGTATTATAAAAATCCATTAATACTTACCGCCAAAACAGATGGTGGGTATAATTAGCTCTAAAAAGAACTATTTT
Organism: Polydrusus pterygomalis; assembly: GCA_963969555.1. Classification (NCBI taxonomy): domain Eukaryota; kingdom Metazoa; phylum Arthropoda; class Insecta; order Coleoptera; family Curculionidae; genus Polydrusus; species Polydrusus pterygomalis. The sequence continues at coordinate 71,767,618 of OZ018375.1, forward strand.
TAGAAAAAGGAACAGTTTTAAGGCACACAAATTTACAAAATACAAATTAGATTGGCAGATCAAAATAAGGTTGACAATGACGTTCTAAAATACAACGGTAGTCAACTAAACAAATAAAAAAAGTAATTAATTGACGTTTATAGTTTTATTCTTGTCTAGCACGTTATATTATTGCGAAATCTTGGAGACGTTCTTTTATGCTTTTATTCAAACTTGTTACTGTAATAAATAAGGATGCAGAGTTATTAACCACGTTGAGTCCTGATCGTTGATTGATGACGCACGGGAAAAGATCCACTGTGGCGACTTTAAGTCAGTGTCTTTTCCTATCACTGTTGTATTTTTAATTTTTGAAGATTCCACTGCAGTGTTAACAATGTCAACATTAGCACCATCAACAAAATAAATTACTGAACAACCATGTTGTCGTATTTCTGCAGCGATTATATTAATTATTTTCTGCTTGTTTTCCTTATTAGTGAGAAACATTTCCTTACTTCCTACACAGTTCATATTTCATTACTTCCGCAAGATCAACTTCATTGGAAGATGACATAATGGTTGGTATGATGGTAATACAAAAGTACAATGTAAATGGCTGCAAAATAGTGGCCTTTAAATATTTGAAAAGTAAATACCCAATCATTTAAATGGCCGCCATTTTGAAAAAAAAAAGTAAAGTCGAATCTTTGTATTTTAAACATTTTTGCCAAGTTACACCTTATAAAAACAAAGTTGTAAATTTTGTAATTAAAAATACAAAATTCAGCCGCCATCTTGGAATTTGACTGATTTCCGGGGCCAGGATTAATAGGGATTTTGAATATGTTAAAATCTCAGACCAAGCACTATAGACAAAGCTATTTACATTTGGCCATAAAAACAGTTTTATGTTCACAGTATAAGAATTTACGCACTGTAGTAGCAATACGGCTGTGATCGCCGTTCGACGTTCGACACACTTGAGTCTAGTCGTCCGACAGGAGGATCAACCTTCAGTAGCCGAATAGCACTGCAGTGTTGCCGCCTATTAAATTTATTGTTGAAGTCGCAGTAGGTGTTGCCGTGTCTCAAATTTCTTTTTTATTACATATTATCATCTTTTTTAGAAATTGTTCTTTTTATTGTTTTACGTTCATGTTATGTTTTTAAATGTTTTAGTTGGTTAGGAGTTTTTATTTATTTCCTTCACACCTTATAACGTTAGGTGTGAATAATATTCGTTCTATTTACAAGATTTTATTAAAGTTCATTAGTTTATTTTATTTATAAACGTAAAAAAATGTATTGTATTAAGAAAACCAAAATGTTCGAAAAACTCAAAAACCTTTGCTAAGATTTGCTATTCACGAGTCGCCATTGATTGTATGGGAAACTAGAATTTATTTTGGATGTAGAATCACCTGTTAAATTTTCTCGTTTAAAACCTGGGACACCCTCGTGCATATTTTATTAATAATAACAGTATTTTACGTGGTTAGCAACTAAAATTTTTTTTCAACACTAGTGTTGAAAAAAAGACACTTGACATGTGTAATGGTGCTTTCCTTATTTTAAGAAATTAATAGAAACAGACACAAAATGTAGTGTATAATGTGTGTATATAACTCGTTTTTCAAAATTAATAATTCGTTCGTGTGCTTTTACTCCACCCAGCACCCCAATTCGCTCCACGGGCCCGAAAGTTTGTTATTTTTAATAAATAGTTTTGTTGTCAAATTGACACCTGTTTAAATTAAATATAGTGTGCTTTGTATTTCCACACTCGTGTTAAAATTTTTTTTTCAACACGCGTGTGATAGGTATTTAGCACTTTCTAGCCAAGTTAACCGTGCTGTTATTATCATTTTCGTAGGTGGTCGTAGGAAAAAGAAAAATCAAACCTACGTTGGTCGTATTTTGCGTGTTTCTGCGGATCGCAAATATAATAATGAACAAAACAATAACAAACAATAAGCAAAACATAAAAAAAATGGAACATAATATAGGATCCATCAACTAACGATCGAATATTGAATCATCAACTCAGAATCGCGCGGGATTGCTTCGTCTACGTTCGTGGATTTTCGCTCGATCCTCCTGTCGGACGGCTAGACTCAAGTTTCGACACTCCTTGTCGAAGCGCCTTACAAGACGTATCCCCTCCATTTCGTCCGGTTCTCCGCGCGCCCCGATTGATCGCCCCTTATAGTGGTGGGGGACTTAGGTACTTGTATCGCTGTTGCATCGCAATGTGACTTGAAATTTGTCAACACAACAACCCCTCTTTCATGAATGGCAATGAGTGGCATGCTTTGTCTATAGTGCTTGGTCTGAGGTTAAAATATACACTTTACACAATAGAATGCAAAAAGAATAATTTGTGTTGCAATTTTGCCCAGGTCAAGGGAATTTTTACACCATATTGACTGCACTATGGAAAGAAATGATTTATTAAACCTGACATTTTTTTCGGATGAAGCCTGGTTCCACCACTCCGGTTATGGGAATTTTCGTTTTCTTTCTGTATATTCTTAATTTGTTAATTTTGTAAACAACAAAAATAAATTTGTGTTTGTCTACTTATTTTATTACTCATTAGTTTGGCATTGTGTTCTAAACCAAGCCCTACGTTTTTTAATCCAAGCCCTCTTTGATGCAAATAATTTTTGCTCGCACGGTATTAGTATTTGAACAATTGGTCATCAAAGTGGCGAAAAATTATATGGGGGTGGGGGGTTTATGCGATATCATGACATCTAATAACACTTAAGTAGGTACTTCATATGACAAAATAATTTTTTTATAATTTTCCCATTATACGTGTAGTCATCTGACAGATGTCAAAATAAATTTTTAGGTTACTCTCATAATGTCATAATGCAGATAAAATCGACATAAAAAGTTTTTTCAATATTCCATCATGGCCCTATGTGGCCAATTATTCAGGTCATTATATATCGCAAAACAGCACAAAAATAACAAATTGAATATATACGTGAACAGGTTAACAAAATGTATACAAAACTGGCTATCTTTTGCCATTGACGTATTTTAATATAATTGCAAATCGTTGCCAACTTTTTTTTAGTAGAAAAAATTATTTTACAAAAGATTCGGTTTTGCCCAGAAATGCTATATTAAAACAAATTGTCTTATTGGGAATAAGCACTTTTTTTCTAGATCACTACAAGCTATTCGTAATCCATCAAAAATAGCGGATGTTAATCACTATTGTTTAAAACTACATTTCATTAAAAAAAACTAATTTTTGCATGACAGGAAAACGTATTCTACTACTTCAGTGGCGGCTTTCCATATGGCATATGGTCATTTGGTCAATGACCTCCGAAAATATTAAAAAATATATCAGGAAATAGATATTGTGTATATGTATTTTATTAAATTATTTTACTCGTAAATATAATTAATTTAACTATATTTTAACCACCGTCCCTCGTCATCAAGCCTGGCTGGGCTGGCGTCCGGAATTGACCTCGAGACCTCGTGGGATTGACGGAAGTACCCAAAGATTTCACAGCGATCATGCGGTAGCCGAACGTTTAAGCAAATTGGATTTATTAGCGAGGGTCGGGTCATCAGCCGCAGCACTCCGCAGACAACGTAGAAATAGTTCAGAGGTTGGTCGACGGTATTGTTTTGATTGGAATTTCAGGTATTTTCATTGATCAAAATCGATTTTGTTTTTTTTTGTAATAATTTCTTGTTTTTATGGTCCGTGTGTAAATTAAAATATTGGTAGTGCAAAAAATTAAACAACTAAAAAGTGCTAACGAACTTAATTTTACGTGTCATTCAACAACACTTTTCCAATTCTAAAGAACGAAGGATCAACCTGATGTTCAAAAGTATTTAAAGCTGCATTTAAAGTTAAGATAGTTATTTGTATTTTTAAGTATGCCTATTTTTAAAATTTTCTACTGACCTCCCAATATAATTAACCACGAGCAGCCACTGCTCAACTTCTAATTTTGGCATATTTACCTTTTAAAATTGCAGACGCCCAAAGCTGAACATGCACGTCAGGTATCTTGCTGGCTAACTGCATTGCCGGAGTAACCATATTCATACTTTCCCTGCTATTTCCTAACGACAGAAATATGTGTCCTAATAATACTAAAGATCCCGATGTTAGCCTATTCAAGTCCTCTGCATTAGCCATTTTAAGAGTCTCCCGTAAATATCGTCTAAAATAAATACATAAAATTAAAAAGATAATTATTATGAACCTATAAGGGAGTAAGGGCTATCACTGACATTCCGCCGAGGCATGCAATATTAGTGTCAGTTGTCCATTTTTCGAGATCAGAAAAACTTTATTTTTCAAGCTATCCCATAATTTTTCTATCTCAATGAACTTCTACCAAGTCATACAATAGCGCGCAAGGCTTCCATAATTATCAACTTTATTAACAATGCCAATGACCAGAACGCGGCTATGTGGCAGATCATAGGAAAACAACCAGCCAACAGCTGCCTCAGAACTCTCAAATAATTTAAATGTAGAAAACTTAAACGACTTTTTTTTTATCAATATTGCCAATAAAATAACAGATAGCTTACCGCCACCCCGTAAACACTTTTAGAATGTCTAAAAAATAATAAGACTAAGGCCCCCTTCCAATTTTAAGAAAATTACATACAACCGAACCCAGCAAATAATCGCAGATATCAAAAACAGCAACTGTAAAGATTGCTATGTATGGCATCAACATAAAAGTAATCAAAACATTGAAGAATTTTATAATCTACCTCCTTATAAAACTTATAAATGGGGCTATTACTCTCCACAAGTTTTCACAAGCCCTCAAGACGGCAAAAGTTGTGCCCATTTACAAGAACAAAGGGTCTGCTGATGACTGTTCTAACTACCGTCCCATTTCGTTGTTGCCCATCTTGTCCAAGGTGTTTGAGTCTGCCCTGAAAAAACAAATTGTCAAACATTTTGAAATAAACCACCTCTTTTTCCAACGTCAGTTTAGTTTCAGGAGCAAAAAGACCACAGCTCTTGCAGTTGATTGCCTCGTAGGCTGTATTCTGGAGGGGTTTGAGGAAGGCTGTGACACATATGCCTCCTGTCTAAGACTTGACTGTATATCCCGTGAGATCCTTCTTAAATACTCTCTTTCTATGGATTCCAGCCGTACACCCCTTACAATCGCAGACAATTTGTTTCCTATAATGAGAACAACTCAAGGGAGCAGAAGATTCATTATGGAGTACACCAAGGTTCTGTCCTAGGGCCCGTTCTCTTCCTAATTTACATAAACGACCTAGCAATATTCCAAAGCGATGGCAATCTCATCCTATTTGCAGATGACACTACAACTTTTGAAAAGTACTACAAATTGATAATACTGGGATTGTGGAAACAATGGCCAATATCAAGGTTTCTAGCGAATGAGCATAAATGATGAAAAACACAAACAATAAATTTCACTCTTAGACGGGACGATTTGGCTCATCCTCTGATGGCGGAATGTAATAAGGAGGTAGATGGTAGTCATGTGTTGCAACGCAATAAAAAACTATCTAAGGTTACATATCTTATCAGGAGTCTGTCACGCTGTGTAACAACGAAGACTTCAATCGGCATATCATGGCTACTTTGGATATGCCATATCATATGCAACCCTAAAATCCCACGCTAAAACAATATTTAAGATGCAGCGCAGATGTATTCGAGTTATGGCTGGACTCGGGTACCGTGATGACTGCAGGCAAAAGTTTACACAACTAAAAATAATGACCCCACCGTGTATTTATATCCTACAATGTCTACTCTATGTCGAATAAAACTTAAATAAATTTAGATCACATAACGACATCCACACCTACCCAACAAGAAACAACCCAGACCTGGTCCAAAACTACCTTGGACTGGCAAGATATATAAATAGATTTAAGTTGGTAATAAAAAAACATCTATTACACAACGCATTTTATTCACTTGAGGAGTACCTACATCCTACATAGTACTGTTGAGTTGTAATTTTAATATGTTTAATGAATATCTTTAAACTGTGTGCTTTGCTTATATGTGTTCAATGTATTACTTTTAATATTTAGTGTTACTTTCAATATTTGCAAGTATTTTATCTTTGTGTTTGTTTGAAGGTTGTAGACAATGATGTATCTTGAGTTATAGATGTGTTTTCGACTTCCATTGCCTTTAGTTTTTCATATCACAACGTTTCAACTGGTAAGTATCTCCAGTCGTCTTCAGGTGAATACTAAACAAGTTACAAAGCTACGAGCCTATTTATACTACCTAGGGGAGGGGCTTATGTCACCATGTTTATTCATCTGCTTACGTCATCCGCTTACGTCATCACGCTTGCATCACTACCCAATCTGAGCCTACAACTATCTAACAAGGGCTTCCAAATGTTTCTTATATCTGCAGAAGGTTTACTGAAACAGTCAGGGTTCTGGATTATGACAGCTGCTTCTTTGAATTTTCTCTTCCGCCAAAGTTCTTCTTTAAGTATAATTTTTGCGTTTGCCCATTGTAAATGATGGCCGTAGGTCCAAGCGTGGTCTGCTGCACCGGATCTGTTTGTTTCTCCTTTCAGTGTGTGGTTTCGATGTTCTTTGATCCTTGTTTGGAGAGGTCGTAGGGTTTCACCCACATAGGATTGTCCGCATTCGCAAGGTATTCTGTATACACAATTCTTCGTGTCCTTTTGATTTGTTGGTTTTGTCTTCGTCAGGTGGTTTCTTAAGGAATATTTGGAGCTGAAGACTGTTCGGATGTTGTACTGTTGTCCTATCCTTCGAATTTTTTCGGAGATTCCCTTGACATAAGGTACATTCATGGTGGGTCCAGATTCATTATCTTTGTTCGTTCTAGTTTTGTGATTTTGACGCTTTTTGATGGCCTGATCGACTAGTTTTGTAGGGTAATCATTCATGCCAAGGTCTTGCTTGATGTTAAGTTCTTTCGTCAAAGTTCCCTGCTAGTTGCAAAGTGTGAATTCTCTATCGACGAGTGTTTTGACTATTCCATGTTTGGTGCTGTTTGAATGGTTTGAGGCGTAGTTAAGATATTGACCTGTGTGGGTTTGTTTCCTATATACCGATGTTTGGATGGTGCTCCAGTTTTTTTGTAGTACGACGTCTAAGAACGGTAATCTGTCGTTGTCCTCCTTCTCCATGGTAAACTTAATTGTAGGTACCAAGTTGTTCATAGGTTGTAGAAAGGTTTGAAGTTCGTCATCGCTTCCATTCCATATAATTAAAGCATAACATTGTTTCAGTAAACTTTCTGCAGATATAAGAAACATTTGGAAGCCCTCGTTAGATAGGTGTAGGCTCAGATTGGGTAGTGATGCAAGCGTGATGACGTAAGCGGATGACGTAAGCAGATGAATAAACATGGTGACATAAGCAGATGACTCACGACTGCACCCGATCATACGTCACTAGCTCCCCCCTCCCCAGGCAGTATAAATAGGCTCGTAGCTTTGTTTAGTATTCACCTGAAGACGACTGGAAATACTTACCAGTTGAAACGTTGTGATATGAAAAACTAAAGGCAATGGAAGTCCAAAACACATCTATTTTATCTTTGATGTGTAAGAAATATTATGTATTATTTATTGCGAATAAACTCTTTCTATCTATCATAATAGTTCCTATACTAATTCAGTTAGGAATTTCATTCTTATGCTGACTATACATATTGATAGGGTGTATTTTAGTATCAAATTCTATTAATTTGATACAGCAACTTGGAAAAATGTACTTACTTGGCTTCATTATATCGTCCCTGAAAAAATGCCTGCAAGCCCTGTACGTAATATGCGGCAGCCTTTAGACTATGCGATTGCGATGGTAAGCTTTCTGGGTTAATTCTATCAAACAGGGCATTAAAGTCTACTTCTCGCTTCCCTCTTAGATACACTATAGCGAGATTTAGGTTCGCGAATGTCCATAATTCTCTCTCTTGCGACTTCTAAAAGTAGAAACTTAATTAGGATAATGGTTGTAAGTTTTGGGGTTAACAATTAAAAGCTGCCCTCACATTTATTGCAAAATGAGGGCGCAACCATGTATTTATCGTCTTTAGTAGAGACCGATCGAAGGTTCGGTTTCGGCTAAAAAATCTAGTTTCGGTGACAGTTTCGGTTTCGGTCAAAAATCGGCCGAAACCTTGGCCGCGCCGAAACTCAGTGTTCGTGAATTGTCGCGCACCGTTCAGCTAACTTTGGGTGAGTTCTTCGTAGGCAGTGTTGTCTGCTGAAAAACTTGTTTCGGCCGGACACTAGTCTTGAGTAAATTACCCCATAAGAGTAGAATTTCAATCTTCGCCACTAAAAAAATTAAAATTACTACTGTTACTTTTTTCCTCCGGTTTTTTGGAAATTCGTATATAGCAGGTAATTTATCCCCTTGGGGTAGTTTACTAAAGACGATAAATCCAAATGGAAGAATTTTAACATTCACACACAAATAATTAAAATTCGTTTACAGACGCTACAGACGGAATTAACACGTACCCCAAAAAAAAATCGTTAAACGTTGCTGATAAACATCGCTAACTTCACACTTAATAAGAAATCCACAGAGAAAACGTAAAACACAACTACAAAAATGGCGGCGAGCCCGTTCTGGAGTGTATTTTGAGGATGTCGCTAAACAACTCTTACCACGTATGTCGTATACCTTTTTCAGGTAAAAGACGTTGGACAATAAGAATGTTTACTTAAAAGTTTAATACACAGCGGCTTAAAAAAGTAATTTCGTTTTAAATGTGTGCAAGGTACCGCAAGTGGCGCCATCTAAATAATTATACAAAAAAATTGTAGCAGATATAAAATTTTTGGATCAATAACACTCACATTCCTGAGTATAGTGTCTTAATATATATATATATATATATAAATATATATTGATATATACAAAGCTTGCTTCTCTTGATATAAACAAAGGACCAGGGCCGCATGGTACTAATTAGACCTGGCAAACCATCCTTTGTGTGGGCTTTCTCATGCAACGAAATAAATAAGTGACTAATTATTTTCAAGTTAAAGCAAAATAAACTACTTAAGGCGTTAAAATACAGGGTGTCCCAAAAGTAATGGGACACAGAGCAACAGCAGACTCCTTAAGGCGAAATAATGCGATTTATTTAACCTTTCCTTATCCCAAAATTGATAACAACCAGGATACAGGGTGTCAAAGTTTTAATTTTGTTTTCGTTTTTTTTGCGATAATTTCTTAACGAAACGACATAGCAGCACAAAATTAAGTATTTTGGGGTTTTTTGAGGTAAGGAATTTAAAATTATCCGGAGTTTTTGTGTAATCAGTAGAGGGCGCTGCCTACGGCATGGCCCACTCCGTTTAGCTGGCATAACTTTGTTTAGGCTTCTTATATCAATCCGACTATTAAAAAAATAAGTTACTTTACTTTTTTTACCTAAAAAACGTATAACTTATTGAAGTCGCAAGGAGCAACCATTCGAGATAATCGCATTTCATATGTCCAATACAACTAAGTACGTGGTCCAAAACCAATGGAAAATCGAGCAACGGTGAATTTCTGACTTAAAATTATTGTAAATCAGCTACATTTGCGAAGTGTCCAAGTTAATGTAGATACTTAGGGTTGACTATTTTTTTCTAATAAAGACGTTTTTTCGTATACGGAATTACTAATTTTATTCTAATCAAAAATTTTATTTAATACTTAGTTAAATAACATTTAACAGTAACAAAGTAGTTAGAAATAAAAATGGTAACATCGTGATAGTAATTGTTCAAAATGGCCATTGACGTTAATACATTTCGCTATACGTTTTACAAAAGACTGTCGGACTTTAAACAAGAGATCTTCATCATTTCTGAGCAGATTAAGAGAATTTATAATTTTTTGATTTAACTCATTATAACTCGTTATAAACATTGGTTTTCAAATAACCCTAAATGCAGAAGTTCATTGGATTAAAATCCGGACTTCGCGCCGGACAAGGCAAGGGGCCACCACGGCCTATCCAACGTTCAGGGAACTGTTCATTTTAGATAATTTCGAGGCATTACTAACAAATTTATAATATCTAGGTATTGTACGTAGAAAATTAATAACTTTGACAGATGATACTTTGTGTAACATGTTGTTGCCTTAGAAACGCCGTTGTTTTTAATCAAGGCCAGCTGTGATAAATAATACTAATACGAATACACAATTATTTTAAATATTTTAGCATTCTTGCATTAAACATATCGAATGCGATTATCTCGAAAATGGTTGCTCCTAGCGACTTCAATAAGTTATACGTTTTTGATGTAGAAGAAAAGAAGTAAAGTAACTTATTTTTTTAATAGTCTGATCGATATAAGAAGCCTAAACAAAGTTATGCCAGCTAAAAGGAGTGGGCCATGTCGTAGGCAGCGCCCTCTACTGGTTACACAAAAACTATATATTATTTTCAATTCCTTACCTCAAAACACCCCAAAATCCTTAATTTTGTGCTGCTATGTCGTTTCGTTAAGAAATAATCGCAAAGAAACGAAAACAAAATTAAAACTTTGACACCCTGTATCTTGGTTGTGATCAATTTTGGGATAAGGCAAGTTTAAATAAATCCCATTATTTCGCCTTAAGGAGTCTGCTGTTGCTCTGTGTCCCATTACTTTTGGGACACCCTGTATATGTAGTTTTAAGCTTACACTTAACGCCGCCAAAAACTGAGCTTCTGCCTCCTCCATACAGTCCATACTCATAGAGTACAATCCAAGCAACGTATGTAATTGGGGTCCATGCGTTTCCAACAATCTAGGACTTTGTCTGCACAATGACGCAGCCGAGGAAATTTCTTGAAGAGCTTGCGATTTGTTACCCATTACCAATCGGCACATTATAATATGCTCCAACAGCATCAATTGGAATACCGATAGGATTGGTTTATTGTCCAAAACTAAAAGATGAACAGTTAATCATAATCTAAATATAAGTGATTAAAACTGAAAAATGTTTAGAGGCAAAGTCTTTTAAAATTGAAAAAGTTTTATGCCTCCTCTGGGAATCGAACCCAGAACCTCTCGATTACCAGTCGAACGGTCTACCAATGATTTGAGTATTTATAATTTAATTTCGTAACATAATGTGCTTCAACATAAAGAGTTCTTTTGAGAAAGACAAAAGAAAAACAATTGTAAAATATTCAAAATAGAGGGAGTCTGTCCCCCCTCCTATTTTTAAGTACATGCGCCAGTAAGTTACGAATTATATTTTTTCAGGTAATCATTTGTTTTTATTATTATTTGACTCCTATAAAATTTCAATAAAATGATGCGTTTTGGACATAATTTAATAACTATGGGTCCTTAACTGATGACTCGGCTTACGGTAATCTCAAAATTTTTAAATGCTAATTCAATTTAGCCGTTGTGGCGTTATCATGGATACAAGATATAATTAGGTAAAACTTTACAATAGGTGACAATACCGAAAGCAAAGGACTAGCCAAAAATAATTTATGGACAGTGGCGAACAGATAAAAACCTGAAGTAAATGAAATTATCTTATTCCCCTAAGAACTTACCATTGTTAACCTTCTTTTAATAACAGTAATTTTATCAAAAAATTTGAATCAGAATTTGGTCATTAATTTTTACTATTTTTTCAAAAACACACTGCCCGATTTACTTAAAGAGTTGCCTCTATAGTGATAAGACAAAATATTTGGTTTCAACTAGACGATGCTCCCCCGCATTTTGCAGAAATGTTAGGAACTATTTAAACCAAATCTTTCCTAATCGCTGGATTGATTGGAGCCAAGATGCTCCTGTTAAATGGCCCCCCCGTTCCCCAGACCCTACTATCTTGGACTATTCAGTCTGGGGGTGTATGAAAGATTTTGTGATAATTATGAGATAACCGTTGGCATCAACGTATTATTAAACGTTACATTAATACCTTTCAAATCGTCTACAAAACGCATTATAAAAAATATAGTTCGGAAGTCACTGGCGCACGTACTAAAAAGTTGGGGGGGGGTCAGCTGGTACTGTGCAACCCCTCCCCCTATCTTGAATATTTGACGATTGTTATTTATTTTGTTTTTCTCAAAAGATGTAACTCTTTATGTTAAAGCAATCAAATAAATCAAATTTGAAATGATATCTTATTAAAAACTCGAATTATTAAAAAAAAATCTGTTTTTAATTTCAAACATTAGGGTCAAAAATGAACAATGGCAATGTAAAAGTCATAATTATTTTTGCTCAGGGAATATATGGTTAACGGATTGACCTCCCTTTTCCGGACACCGTGTATAACTTACATACATACCTACATAACTTACTTTTTAATTTCTCTATATGCATTAGAGCCTTGTCCGTGTATTTTTGTGCCTTTTCCATATATCCCGCCTGCATGCTGTGCATAACAGTCAACAGATAGACAAGCACATACAAATGTTCTTTTGGCATCCACAAGAACATATCTCCCTGACTGGGTCCAGTAAACACTAAAAATAAGGCATCGTGAATACAAAAAACAAATGATTACCTGAAAAAATATAGGAAAGAAAGAAAAAACTCAAACTCTTCCTCCACAAAGTTTAATAGAATAAAAATATTCGTAAGTAATTACATAAGTGCATCAAAATTACCGATAATTTATTATGAAAGCATGTTGTCTAAAAACTGGATGAGTTTATTTTCATATTTTGGCAAAAGAGCCCGACACCGAAGGTGGAGGGCTCTTTAAACAAAATATGAAAATAACCGAATCCAGTTTTTTACTGACAACATGCTTGAATGAAAAATTATCAGGTCTATTTTGATGCACGAATGTAATTCGGTAGAATATTTCTCGAGTACGTGAAATGAAAGCACAAAATTTAATATTTTTATTTAAACGTTATATTTAATTATATGAAAATAAACAAATTAAAAATTGCATGAATTGCAGTGGAAAACACAATTATTGTAAAAATTAATATTTTTGGAGTCTGCTGCATTACTTGTTAATGTATGTGAGTTTGCCATTGAATTAGAACTTGTAGAACCTGGCATACAGATATTAGTTTCTGGGTTATGATTAGCCTTATCATTGTCTTCCCTAATTTTTTCTACTATATTAGAGTGGTGTTCCTCGTCTAGTTGAAGATACGGCTTTATGGATTTTGGGTTGGAATGTCCAGTAATTTTTATTAGCGTATTTTCTTCAACCCCTTGCTTTGCTAATTTCGAAACAGCTGTTGCACGCAGTGAATGGTTGGTGATTTTAACCTTTTCAGTCGCTAAACCTGACTTTTTTGCTTCCGTTGAGGTCCACCGAGTGATTATATTTTTTCCGACAGGGATATTCTTATACCACTTTCCAGAAAGGATTATCAATTAAAAACAATCGCGGAATATTTGTTATTTCTTTTTTCTAAGAACTTTTTAAAATTAAGCTTTATGAATCAGTTCCAAATCGCGACATTTTTACGACTTTTTAAATTTGATTTAGGTATGTCAAAATGACAAATACATAATATCAACACAATAATACACCTAGAAGGTGCTATTGTAAATATTAATTATTGTTACTTAGATACGGACCTATAGGGAAATTTTCGGCGGGACATTTTCGCACCTACTGGGCAATTTTCGTCGAAAAGTTCCCGCTTCATATGGTAGTTTTTACACATGAGAGAAATATTCAGTAAGAGTATCTACATGTTTCGAACGTAGAAACGTTCATTATCAGGAGACAGAAAATATAATCGGTGCTGATGGTTATAGCAGAAGAGAAAATGGTGTAGAACCTTAAGGGAGCTTTTATGGAATTAAAAATTTGATGTGTAAATTAAACATAATAAATAAATTGATGAGAGTTAAAACATACTGAGTATGTGAGAAGTCAGTAAATGGGGTCTAAATCTACCAAATGAATTGGGGAAGAAGAAAAAACCTTTCTAAAAAATAGCCCAAGTAGCAATTATAGACACAAATTGGACACAAATTCTTTGCTGAGAAACGTTTCGAAACATTTTCGATTAAAATTATTTAGATTGTGTTGAGACACATGTGTTTCGAAACTATTGCGACACATTTTCGAATTTAGTTACTAGAAACGATTAAGAACTGTTAGTTTCGAAATACTTTCCAAACTACAGTGTCGATACATTTAGGAAACGCACAAAAGAAAAGTTTTCGAAACATTTTTATATAATATTATGAAATTGTGTTTAGACACATGTGCTCCCAAATTGTAGCGACACATTTTCGAATTAAGTGATTCAAAACAAATTGGTATTCTTCTGCTTTGAAATATTTACCAAACAGTGATATCCATTTAATTACGAAACTTGCGCAGAAAATAATTTTCGAAACTGCCAGAAACCTTACCGCACCCGGACAATTATTATAACCTCGATTATAACGATTATAACCTATAAATTGTGCATTTTTGTTTTGTTAATATGGGAAGAAAACAACAGTTTAAACATTCTTTGAGGTTTTACGAGGCACTAAAAAGGAAAAAGAAAGAAATTGAAATTCAAAAGGAAAAAATGCTTGGCTTGATCGGGCCAAAGTAGGTGGTCTCCGACTATCCAGCTGGTCGGCACAGCCGTTAGGACCAACTTACTTTTTTCCTTTGTCCCGACAATTGATTTTTACTTAGGAATAAGTTATAAGTAAGTTTTATTAAACGTTCAACAAAGTACAAACCAATTTTGTAGGTTATATGTCACAGAAAGTGTAAAGTGGTAGTGTATACCGTGACGGTACCTATACAGAAGTTTTATGCTTCTAAGCTTAACCTTCCTCTTGACGGGACTGTGCATTTTTTACTTTAGCGACGTTTGTTTCGCATGGTTTCGGTACAATATCGAAACATTCTTCATGTTTCGACACATTTTCTATGAATTATAGCTACATGATTATCGAAACATTATAGAAACCAAATACTAGAAATTGTGTGTCGACTCCATTTTAGACCAGAATAATTCTCGCTTTCTGGCGGCCATTTTGACAAATTCATTTTTATATTATTAAAATGGACTTTAATTAACTTCCTGCGTCATTTGAAATGTAAAAAAGTGGTCACATTAGTTCCATTTTTCTAGCTTAATCAATTGAAAGAAGAATTAAGTAAAATTTTAAAAATATTTAAGATTTTATTTTTTGACAAAGTATTTATTTTGTGTGTAAATGTCAATATACCGGGAGCGTCTTAAGAATATAAAGCTAAATTACTAAATTGCACGATAAAATTTATTTCGTCAACGATTTTTGGATCTCCTCTGCAATAAACCATACGAAAAAAATGTATCACTTATAGAAAATACTCTGGTGACAAATTCATTATGGCGAAATTATGCTGTCATCATATTGTTTACTTTCTTTTATTTTACAACCTGCAGAGAGATAGATATTATATATATATCTAATTATTTGTTTCAATAATGTTTCCATTTTGACAATTTACAATTCCAACATTCAGCGCCCTCTTTGTAAAATGAACTGTCACTCGACACATTTATGGAAACATGTTCCAAACATTTCTGAAAAATTTTCGAAACATTTTCGATAATAGTTTCGATTTTGCGTCGAAACAGCGAAAGTCACAGCCCGTACCAACCACTTGGAAACACGTGCTAATGCGCCATTTAAAATGTATACGTTTCGAAAATATTTCCATACATGTTGCCAACAATTTCCAATTTGTGTCGGAAACAGAAACAATAGTTTAGACACATTTACCGTAATGTGTCTAAAAATGCTACTTGGGAGGTGTCGAAGAATGTTTAAAATTTTTTAAAAAACATTTTTAAGTAGGTACCTATGTGTCTATAAGATATTGTGAGGACAAAATTAGAAGTAAATAATAAGGTAATGAATATTCAAGAGAAGTGTTTAGTGGGAAACCTTAGTACCCCACTAGTAATGAATATTACATTCACGAGAAGTGTTTAGTGGGAAAATTTACTTCTAATTTTGTCCTCACAATGTCTTATAGACAGATTTGAAATGTTTTTTAAAAAATTTTAAACATTCTTCGACACCTACTTTCTAGAAAGGTTTTTCTTCTTCCCCAGTTTATTTGGTCGGTTTAGACCCCACTCACTGACTTCTCACACACTCAGTATGTTTTAACTCTCATCAATTTCTTTATATTATGTTTAATTTACACATCAAATTTTTAATTCCATAAAAGCTCCATTAAGGTTCTACACCATTTTCTCTTCTGCTAAAACCATCAGCACCGATTATATTTCTGTCTCCTGATGATGAACGTTTCTACGTTCGAAATATGTAGAGACTCGTACTCGTACTTATTCTATTAAACTTTGTGGAGGTGGAGGAAGACTTTGAGTTTTTTCTTTCTTTCCCTTAATAATAAATATTCAAAACATATTATTTTTATAAAATTATGAATACGTTAGTAACAAGTGGAGAAGTTCAGGCTGAAACCATATATTTTTCAAAGGTTAAGATTTTCTCTAATAAAGATAGCTTGTATGTGCATTCAAAAAAAATGAAGGTCATATGGAGCAATCTCTTTAGAATTTTTTTTTACTTTGTTGGTTTTCTATTACTAACGTATTTACAATTTTATGAAAATAAGAATATTTATTATCTTGTTATGATGTTTCAAATTTATTTAATAAGTAATAATATATTATTGTCTTAAGAACGAGTGATAACAGTGGACTTTCGCTGTTATCTGAAGAATATTAGTAATACTAAGTTCTTAGAATGGGAATAAAATAATATCATTTAACTGGTTTAGTACTACAGGTTTTTATCTGTACGCCACTGTCCTTACATTATTTTTGGTTAGTCCTTTGCTTTCGGTATTGTCACCTATTGCAAAGTTTCACTTAATTATATCTTGTATGCATGGTAATGCCACAACGGCCAACTTGATTTAGTATTTGAAAATTACGAGATTTGCGTAAGCCGCGTTGGCATCAGTTAAGGACCCATACATTTTAAATTATCTCCAGAACGTATAATTTTATCAACATTTTATAACGGACAAAAAGTAATCAAAAAACAAATGATTACCTGAAAAAATATAGTTCGGAAGTCACTGGCGCACTTACTAAAAAATAGGGGAGGTCAGCGGGTACTGGACCCCCCGCTATTTTGAATAGTTGACAATTGTTTTTATTTTCTTTTTCTCAAAAGGTGTAGCTCTTTATGCTAAAGCAATGTACAAAATTTGAAATTAACATCTTATTAAATACTCGAATACTCGAACAAAATTAGTTTTTTAATTCAAAATTACTAATAACGAGTCGCATAGTGACCTCACTTTTCAATATCCTGACCCTGATTGCATACCATTGGGAATAAACTCGCTACATATACGTGGATAAAACTAATTTTGATTAGAATTTTAATATTTAATCCTAAAAATAATTTCTAGGGCCGAAATGGTAAAGAAATGATGATTTGAAATACTGATGATGTAGTATTTGATGACGCAACGTTAAAAATACATTAGATTTGGTTTAAAATTTGTGAAGCTTAAAAGTTCCTAAACCCATATTAACAATTTCAGGTTCGTATTTTAAAAAATTACAACTTAAAAACGAAAAGTCGAATTTTGAAACCAATAATCTCCATCCAACCATCTTGTAGAACATAAGTTTTTTTTTTTTGTTTTCTTCCCCAATTAAAAATTAAGGCGCAAAAAATTAAAAACCAAAACGGAAAATTTCTGTTTTTTTCGGATATGTCCACCAAATTATTAAGCCCGAAAATACGCAACTTAACCTCAATTTAACCATCTTCTTATCTCTTACCGCTTTCAAGATTTCAGTGTGCACACACGAACTTGTAGCACCCTGCATGGAGAAATCTTATTGCATTCGTTCCACCACATCCTCTTTAATTTTCTTTAATCAGGAAAAATAAAATATTCGGGTTGTTAGAACTTTGAAGACGATAATAATATAATTTTTGAAAAACTAATTCTTTCCCTATGAAAGTTTAATTTTGTTGTCATTTTAATGATCAGAATTAGATAATTTTGCAAATAATAAATGTTAGAACATACAAATTACCATCATCAGCCTGCATAATAGCTTGTATACTCTGTTGCAACTGTTTTAAACAAGGCTTCACTCCTTTTACTTGACCCGCCATTAGATAATGACACACCTGAAAAAGAAGAATTTAAGTATACAATTAGCTCAATAATAGCTCAGTGGTAGAGCTATCGCATTCCAGTGGTGGATCCAAAGAAGGGGGGGGGGAGGCAATTGCACTCGCCCCTGTACATTAAGATTTTTTTTTAATATTGACACAGAAAATATAATCAATTGTTTCTCAAAATCAAAAGCTATATTACATTTTGTATTTTTTTTTATTTGGAGGGATCAGTACACCCTGCATCCCTACCATGTTTATTAATAGTAATATACTATTTTAACAATTTAACGTTCTAAGTACTTATTTTAATTTTATAATGCATCATTTTAGTTAACGCCTAGGTGTATAAAATACGCCTGTGTGCGTTGTAGTTCATAGAAAAGACCTTTTTGTTACTCTTTAATATCTGTTAAAATGCTTAACCCAATACCTAAACTAATAATACAATATCATATACTGTAAGGTAATGCCTCACCGCCATATCAATAAATTACATTACTTATAATATTATTTCGATTTTCCCTCCAATAGCTGAGCCCTATTATAGCCAAAATACTAAAACAATGCGGAGAAGACAACAAACTGATTATGAACATATTTATTACAGTCCTTATTAAATTTGTTCTTGTTTCTTGTTTGTTTTACTATAGTAGGGAGAAGGTTATAAGTTTTCGGTGCCAAGTAAACGAAAAATTTTAAATTTATGCTTTTTAAGTTATTTGGAATGCTTAAGTTACCTTTTGCTCTTGCTCTCGTGTTATAAATGTGATCTATGCTGACTTTAATATGATCATGAAAGTGAATGTATGAACAAATTGTTGTTATGTATAATGTCCTTATGCTGGTTGTTTGTTCTGTAAACAGTATTACAATAATAATTATTCAGTTCTCTAATAAATATATGCACTTGTTTTGGAGTAACATTTTTATTGTATTAACTCTAAAAACCATTTAGGTTATGTGGGTGAAGTTTTGGATCCGTCACTGCCGCATTCGGTCACGCCCACCTGGGTTCGATTTCTAGGCTGGGTGTACACTTAGGCCTTTTGCACACACTCACGGCGACCGTCCTAACGGCACCGTTTATACGGTTAAGGGATTAGGCAGCATATGTGACCTTTCACACGCACTGGCACCGTGTACACGGTTCCGTTCCACCGCGATGTCCCCGTGAGCCCCCACTATAATTCACGGCGACCGTTACCGTGTTGACGGAGAGACATGCCCAGTAGAGTTCAAGATTTAAGTGGTGCTTGCACATGTACCGTGCTTACGATATTTTCTTGGTTCATTGGCGGGAACATTGTTTTATTTAGTATAATTTATCATAATCATATTTTTCGTAATGGCAGTAGATATGATATGGATATGCTTATATCTTTGGTGAAAGCAAGGCCGGTTATTTGGAACAAAACAAGTTCTATATATAAGGACAGAAACTACACAAGATGTGCCTGGAAGGAAATATTTTTGGAGGTCAATCCTGATTTTGATTGTAACAGCCAACATTTCCCTAGGCTGTATGCACTCTCTCATAAATGTATCTTGACGTTGAAGCGAATTTTTTAATCGTTCGTGTAGGTCATCAAAGCTGAATATGGACATCCTAAAATAGTTAAAAAAGTTTTTTTTTCGTCTTCCCTCAACTGACCAAATAGTACAAAGAATGCACCGAATTGTTTCCTTCCCATATTGATGGGATGAACCCACAAAATTCTGTTTCGTGCCTTTCTTCGTTTTTTGATACGCATGTAAGACATTAAAATCGCCACAGCACGTCTATGATCCATATTCGAATCAAAATAGAATCAAACTGACGAAAACCGTGCATGTGTGCAAGACTGCAAGGATAACACGAACGCGGTAGATCGCGTAAACGGTGCCGGTAGAACGATCGCCGTGAGTGTGTGCAAAAGGCCTTAGTATAATCAAAAATCTTAGAAGGACAAATGCAGCCCCATCTGGTTGACATGACCCAGACGTTAAACAAAGGTATGCAATTCGCCGACAGTATAATGGCAACATGCCAACCCTCCTGCAACTAACCAGCCATACAATAAGTAGAATTTATACGTATTCTATATTGTAATTAATTACTGCAATATCCAGGGTGTCTCATGGTCGATGGTACCTTAGACGTTTACGGAAAACGGGACATAGGAATTTTCTGAAAATTAGGCAACATGGGTAATTGGCATTGTTCTATCGATCTGAACGCAACGTTGCCGCTTATACAAAAAAGGAGCATCAGCTTTGATATTTTAAATGAGACACCCTATATATTATTGCCTTTTCCGCTACGCTAGTACTTTTCTGATTATTTTTGTATAATACTTTCCTATACCTATCTTTAGCGGTTTTCGAAAAATTAATTAATTTCCATATTTTTTGTTCAAAACATAGCTCCAATAAAATGTTTATTACTGCGGTATTTGGACTCGTAGAAAGCTGAAATTTTGGATGTAGTTTATCAATGTCTAGTGTATTAGTTATGTGTAAGGGAATTTGTTCTGTGTTATACAGGGTCTTTCAAAATTCATCATTTTACCGCTTGATATAAAAATGGTGAAAAGTGAATTTTTTAAATGGAACACCCTGTATATTATTAAATATCTTGAAAGAAAATTAAAGTCCCTTCCAAATGATATATAGGTTCCTATACCTAAATACACTGGCGAGCAAAAAATTTAGGTCAGTTAGTAAATTTGAAAAAAATTAGGAAAAAATTAAATTTCGAAATATTTGGTCTAGTAGGCGGTGAATCATTTGTACTGCTGTATCATGTAAGCTAAATTTAACATTGAATAATGAATTAAAAGCCTTGTTTTGGTTTTTATGATTTATTAAGAAAAAAACAATAATTTCACATTTTCAACTTATTGCTATTCGCAACTAACAAAATTGATGAAACTTAACCTAAAAAAAAAAAATAATTAGTAACGTGTATTCCCTCCCCTTGCATTAATGACTGCTTGAAGTCGACGAGGCATACTCTGAATTAAGTTAAGGATCACATTCTGGTCGATGTTATTCCACTCATGCAATAACATCTCTTTCAGCTCCTGTGAAGTCCTTGGGGCTGGTGTGTGCGTTCGGATACGTCGTCCTAATTCATCCCAGACATGTTCAATGGGATTCATGTCTGGACTAAGCGCTGGCCAATCAAATCGCCTAATTCCTACCTGATCCAGATATTCTCGGACTATGGGACTATTCTGTCTGCGTGGGGTCTAGCATTATCGTGCATAAAAATGCCATGTTCGCCCATGGTAACCATAAAAGGAATCGCATGATCTTCGAGAATTTCTGTAATGTACCTGTGAGATGTTAGGGAGTCATTTTGTACGAAGACCAATTCTGTGCGGGCTTGTGCAGTCATTCCTGCCCAAACCATTACCGATCCACCGCCAAATGGAAGACGCTGGTCAATACAAACTGCAGCATATCTTTCTCCTGGTCTTCCCCATACTCGTCGACATCCGTCTGAGCCATTGAGGCAAAAACGTGACTCATCTGTAAACAGTACATTGCTCCAATCGTCATCATTCCATGCCAAGTGATTTCGGGCAAAAGCCAATCTTGCAATTCGATGCCTCCGTTGCAATGGTGGCCCTGTGGCCATCCTTCTACAAGACAATCCATTACTACGGAGCCTTCTTCTAACGGTCGACTCGCTAACATTAACATTTCTAACCTCTTGAAGTTGATTTCGCAAAAAAACCGCAGAAGCTGTTCTATTCCGCAAACTTGTGGACACCAAAAAACGGTCATCTCTTTGGGTGGTCACTCTTTTTCTTCCAGATCCCGGTCTTCTGGTTATCAAGCCAGTCCCCTGATAGCGTTGATACGCATTTTGTATAGCACATAGGCTTTTGCCAACAATTCTTGCAGTCTCACGTTTTCCCCTACCATCCTGTATCAACGCTACAATTCTTACCACAACAATAGGATCTAAGGGCATTATGGGTTGGTTAAGATATACTACAAATAGTACACCATACAACTGATAAGTAATAAAAAGAGAAATCAACACTGAACTGAGAAATAGGCAACGATATTCTGAATTTTTAATTGGACCGATTTAACGCTATCTATATCTTCAAAGTTGTAAATACAGTGACAATTTGACAATCTGTGACAGATAACACAATATGACAAATAACATTACTCGGGAAACAAATGATTCACCGCCTACTAGACCAAATATTTCGAAATTGAATTTATTTCCTTATTTTTTTCAAATTTCCTAAGTGACCTAAATTTTTTGCTCGCCAGTGTAGTTAGGTTTTCGAAATAAAACCAAGTTTCTGTAAAAATCGGATTATTTGGGCATATTTGTCTTAGATAGTCATGAAATACAAAGATGAAACATGTCATTGTCATTATGAAAATTTTAAAATTGGTACATTAATAATAAAAAATTTGCGCGTTTTTAAAGTTTATTAGAGAAAGTGACCTGAAAATAATTAAAATGGAAGGAGATAACTATTCATCTGAAGTTTCAATGAAATTGTTTATTCTTCATGGACAATGTAACCAAATTATAGCAAGAACATGCAGGAGGTTCAATGAATTGTTTCCCGATCAACAACCAATCAACAAGAGAAAGTTTGTACGATTACAAAATAATTTTATTAATTATGGGTCAAAACTAAAATCGGACAGGCACTTACCCAATCCTGTAATTTCTGATGAAGACAATATCATAAATGTTTTAGCCTATTTTCACGCTTTTCCCCAAGCTTCCACTAGAAGTGCAGAACATGATTTAGGCATAAATAACTCGTGCCTCTGTTCAACGTATCCTTGATAATTGTGATATGCACCCATACAAGTTCGCAAAAGTTCAAGCCATGAAACCGGAAGATTACCAACGTAGAGTACAGTTTTGTAAAACAATTCTAATCCGCATCCAAGAAGATCCTAACTTTCTAAAGAAAATAATTTGGACGGATGAAGCTAAATTCTGCAGGGAGGGCATTTTTAATAGGAGGAACGAGCATTCGACGATCGTTGGTTAAGATGTTTGGGACCGTGAGATTGGCCTGCTAGATCACCCGATCTCACACCACTTGATTTTTACATGTGGGGTGATTTGAAAAGAAAAGTATACAGGACACCAGTACAGAGCAAACAAGCCTCCGCCAACGAGTGATCACTTGCATTGAGCAGCTGGATGCCAGTAAAAAAAAGGAAGGCCACAACTGAATCTCCGAGTATACGGATTCGAAAATGTTTGAAAGTCAACGGTCGTCATTTTGAACAATTATTAAAAAAATCTTAAATATTTTTATAATATGTCTTTATTTTAAGTATTGTTATGTGCAATTTTATTGGGTTCATTGCATTTTTTATTATCAATAAAATTATTTTGTAATCGTACAAACTTTCTCGTGTTGATTGGTTGTTGATCGGGAAACAATTCATTGAACCTTCTGCATGTTCTTGCTATAATTTGGTTACATTGTACAATTTTATTAAAACTTCAGATGAATAGTTATCTCCTTCCATTTTAATTATGTTCAGGTCACTTTCTCTAATAAACTTTAAAAACGCGCAATTTTTTTATTATTAATGTACCAATTTTAAAATTTTCATAATGACATGTTTCATCTTTGTATTTTACGAAGACTATCTAAGACAAATATGCCCAAATAATCCGATTTTTACAGAAACTTGGTTTTATTTCGAAAACCTAACTATTAGGTATAGGAATATAATATATCGTTTGGAAGGGACTTTAATTTTCTTTCAAGATATTTAATAATATACAGGGTGTTCCATTTAAAAAAAAATCAATTTACCATTTTTATATCAAGCGGTAAAATGATGAATTTTGAAAGACCCTGTATAACACAGAACAAATTCCCTTACACAAACTAATACACAAGATATTGATAAACTACATACAAAATTTCAGCTTTCTACTAGCCCAAATACCGCAGTAATAAACATTTTATTGGAGCTATGTTTTGAACAAAAAATATGGAAATTAATTAATTTTTCGAAAACCGCAAAAGATAGGTGTAGGAAAGTATTATACAAAAATTATCAGAAAGTACTAGCGTAGCGGAAAAGACAATAATATATAGGGTGTCTCATTTAAAATATCAAAGCCTTGATCAAAGCTGATGCTACTTTTTGTATAAGCAGCAACGTTGCGTTGTTGAAAACATTTTAGATCGATGGAACAAGGCCAATTACCCATGTTGCCTAATTTTCAGAAAATTCCTATGTCCCGTTTTCCGTAAACGTCTAAGGTACCATCGACCGTGAAACACCCTGTATATGGATTATATGCCCAAAATGTCACAGTAAGTTAAACAAGGATCTAGCAGATCATTGAAGTTCAATATATAGGTACAATATTAAGCGACATTTTTACTTACCTCGTTTAAATAAGTAAGTATCAAATTTTGCTGGGATCTTTTAATTTACGTATTGATTGAAATAAGGCAAAAACCTTTTAAACTTACAATATACAACTCTATAAAATAATGCCTGGTGCAATAAGGATCCGGCTACAATGAAAAACCTCTAGACTAATAATTTCAAATAAAATAATAATTGGTTTACACTTGGGTTAACATAAACAATATTTATTTTTTCTTTGCAAATTTGTTAAAAAAAATCATTTTCTTTGAGTGGAAGAGAATTTCAGTTGTGTTAACATAAATAAAATTCTGCTTACCTGAAGTACTAGAAAATAAACTTTTAGGTATTCTCTTTGGTACACAGCCCCTGTCCAGGTTTCTATTAGGTGTCCTGCTTGATTTAAAACAGGTTGGACTTCTTGGTGTTTCTTATCTATCAACAACAGCTATAAATTTAAAAAATTTATTAAATACACTGTGAAACTATTATATTCTTACAGTTACAGCAATGGTGCTTTTAAAATATAAATAGGACTAAAAATCAGTCACACTGTAAGCAGAGTCTTAATTTTATTAAAGTACTGGCCAAGGTTGGTAAAAGTTTTTTTCTAATTTGGTATCGTAACAAGTC
Source organism: Polydrusus pterygomalis (assembly GCA_963969555.1). NCBI lineage: Eukaryota > Metazoa > Arthropoda > Insecta > Coleoptera > Curculionidae > Polydrusus > Polydrusus pterygomalis. The sequence continues at coordinate 71,792,727 of OZ018375.1, forward strand.
TATTACAATACGCATTTGCGTATCGTAATGAAGCTATTTCGATACGCGTTTTTTCTTTATTTGATGTTAGTAACATTTAAATGTTTTGTTTCATTCACTTGCGCGGCCGTTGTGATTTACGAGAAAACCCATTTTTCGCAGAGAAAAAATAGCTTGATAACCTACTTTTTATTCTGTGTGGATAACAGTCATGTATGTTGGTTGCATAAATGAAGAGTGGTCAAGCTAAGTGATCTATGTGCCAAAATTCAAAAAAAAATTTTTTTTCTATTTATATGATCTATGTACCTATGCCAATGTCCTACTAGAAGATCTAAGCGCCAATTTCATCCTATTCGTTATAAAAAGCATTCATAGATGGCGAGAATCTGAATCCCAGGTACTGTATCTCGCATACAGAATCCCAGTATAAAAGGAGCCTTAGACCTTTTCTATATTTTTTTGTTCAATTTATGTACAAACGTTGTTTCGATTAACTGATATTAAAATTTTCTGCTACGAATGTTTTTGTGTATGTTTATTAACACAATATGAATAAAAAATATACTTTTGTATTATTCTTAGCTTTAAAACAGTTTTTTACATTTTCTGGTAGTTTTCGATTATGGCACCTAGATCACTTAGCTTGACCACTCTTCAAATCATAAATCTATAAATCAATCTTTTGTAGATGCTTCTAGCTATCATTTTCTGCCAAATCCTATCCAAAATTCAATCTACTAACCTTCCAATGTCGATTTTAACTTCAACTTTATTTGAATTTTCCATCTTCCCTATACTAAATTGCAATGCCGTGACGTAAAATCACGTCTTTTGAAATTCGAAAAAAAGTAGCAAAGTCGCCTGAATTTCCGAACGCTCTGTATATGTACCGAATGTACAAGGATCACACAATGTATTCCGTCCAATTTCAAATCTCATATCGCTAAAATAACTTTAGAATCTCGTGGTGAAAATGGGTCAATAAATCAAAAAATGACAGTTTGCAAAATAATTTTTGTTGTCCAGAGGCTACTATGATAAAAAATAGAATTACCAACATAAAATTTAGACATAAAAATTTACAAAATTTGAAGGATTTATTTTCTTATATGTTTCTTATTGAAAAAACTACAAATTAGAAAAAATAGTATAACGTACGTGTTATATAAAGCAGTTTTAAGCAGGGTTGTTATGTTTAAAACAAAATGTTTTAAACCAGATGTTTTAAACACGACCTGATGTTTTATTAGGTGTTTTAAACAGTGTTTTAAACAGGTGTTTAAAACATTTATTAAAATATACTGCTTTTTTTTCTTTTTTTCTCAATGTAGTAGATGTCAAATGACCTTTTTTTGTCTCCTCATATCTCCCAAAAAAATTGAAAAAAAAAACACAAAAATAATTGGAACATACATATGGATATACCTATTATTATTCACCTAAAGTTGAGCATTTAACATTTAACAGGACTAATACTAATAAATTAGCCACTGAAGGCCACGCTGTAAATTCGTAGTTTACATTCAAAATTATTTTATTTTTGCTGAAACTTTTGTCAGACAGTTAAATATTGCCCATGAGATACAAGTCGTCAAAGTTGAATTTATCTTTCTAAAACGTGTTTTAAACATGGGTATGTTTGTTATGCAAAAAAAAACTGTTTTAAACAATAAAAAACGCATGTTTTGTTTAAATATAAAAAAAAACATGTTTTTTTTCAACCCTGGTCTTAAGCACTTGTCCCGTTATAAAACTCGCCGCAAGCGGCTCGTTTTTTAACATGGACGCGTGCTATAAAATGATGCTTTATAAAACGTGTACGTTAATATACTATTAAAAACAAAACAAAAAAAAATGAAACTGTTTTTGTTTTGTTTTAAGGGCCTAGTTATCAAGGTCGTTCATGTCATAAAATAGACCTAAAACGTTGCTGAGCAGGGATCGCTTTGGAAGTAAAGCATTTCTATAAAACAGGAATTTGTAACTAAATATTGACATGGCTATTCGGCAGGGCATTGGCAAATAGCATACTGGTGTTCTTTTTTCAATAAATGCAAAAAAAAATCACAAAAAAATCACTTTTAAAACACTCCAAAAGAAAACATGTTTAAAACATTTGTTGATCATTTCTTTATTCTAGTTATCTTTACCTAGCATTACTAAATAATTTTGGTATAACATACTGTTCAGGGTAGTTTTTAAAATTTTATTTTTTTTAACATTTTATATATTAGTTACTATTTTTGTGAATAGTTTAGTTATATACCTAATAAAAATATTAATGTCTGATTACTCTATTACTATTAGTTTACAGCTGTAAGTCGAGACTGTTAAATGAAAATATACCTATATTTTGTCTTAGGTTTTGTCATGGTCTTACTCGCCCATTAAATTAACTTTTATTAATAAGCTTATTATTCTAAAATAATACTTACCATTCCCTTACTTAAAAGAAACAAAACTCTGGTATAATAAGCATTGGAAATATGGGCATAATCTACCCCAACACCCAAAAGACTACTTGCTAGGGCATAATCCTTTTCAATGGCATGAATTTGCTAAAAATACATCATTGTAGCAGTATAAACATGACATGTAAAGTAATTTTAAATCTTAATTTAAAGAAAATGCATTAGTATTTTGCGAGGTATTTTGTCTATTGCAAAATATTTTAAATTTTTTATCAGGTCTTTTATTATTGGTTTTATGTAAGTAATGAATTACATCAACCATCCAATGACTTTCTTAATTAGGCGATTTGTTAAAAATAACATATTTATTATTAGTCTTTATTGTCAATTTTCACTATTTTAGAAATCTGGCAAATAAGAATGTAATAAATGAATAAGACAATAAGTAAGTAAGGTTTTTATTCTAAGTCTAAAAAGATCACTTATCTTGAAACTATGTAGTACAGCTCCGGTATGCTAAAGTGGTATATTTACCGCTAGTTGTAGTAATAAAAATGTACTTAATAATTAGCAACAAAAATAACTACTTAAAAAGGCTAACAAATTGGCAACTGAAGAAAAAAGTTTAGCAACCATTTTTCTTAAATTTTTAGTGGTTGCCTGAAGTTGGAGTAAGTAGGTATGCTTTATTTAAGTTTTGACATTAATAATAATAACAAATTTTTATTAGTTCATTAAGGACCACACAGATGATGTTTAATAACACGCAGTTTTCTTTATCTGCCTTTTATTCACCTCCCAAATCCAATAATGCCTATACTTATTCCTTAAGACTTACTGCTAACTGAAATATTAATCTGCAATGCCAATACACATTATGCTGGGACAATTCAATTGCCTTTCGCAAAATAGGTTTTGCAGCTGGTATTTGATTTTGTTGTTCCAATAATTCTGCCAGAATACTAGCAGCTTCAAACTTGACATCATCAAAGGATGAAATAGATTGAGATAGCATCCACTAAAATTAAACAATATGATAAATACGGTGGGTATAAATTTATTGCTACATACTAAATAATATATGTTGAATAACCTACATATAAGTACTTAAGTACCTATAGAAGAATACCTACTTTCTTAAATTATTATCAGTAAAAGGAAAAAATGCCCAAAGAAAACTTGGCATAAGTATTCCTTTATTAAGTGTGTAAGTAAGTATTGAGTTACTAGGTCATTAAAGCTGGAATGAAAGGTTGGATGAGAAAATGAGCATCTTTATTTAATTTTTTAGAATTTTATTTTTAAGTTAAAAAGCTTACTTATATTTAATTAGAAGACGAGAAGACCCTATAGAGTTTTATTAATTTTATTGATAGATATCTCATGGTATGACAAAATCCAGTAAGAACTAAAGAAAATATTCAAAGAGTAGGTTTATTTTAGTAAAAAATTATACTGTGTGGGTTTCTTCAGAAAACTTATTTACGCTTAGAAATTCTTAAGATGTGCTAATACACATTGCACCTATATGATCTATAGAAAGTAAACCGATACAATAACTAGTGTATAACATAATCAACAGAGTGTATACAACTTACAGCTTGTTCCAAATGGTTTTTAGCTAGGTCAATATTTTTCGTATGGTTTAACAATATATTTCCTAGTTGGAGATGAGTTCTAGCTTCTACTCTCTGTGGAGGCTTAAAATTAAAAACAGCCTGCAAGCACTGTATACACAGTTTTATCAGTGGTGGGCTTGAAGTTCTAAAATACTCTGCAAGTCCTAAAAGTGACAGGTACCATGCATCTTGTGATGACGCCATTTAGAATAACAACTTTGAAGCTTGTATTGGCGTTTTAAAATGCAATTTTAATTCGCTCTAACAGGAACTTTACCCAGCATTGTTCGAAAAAAATTTTAAAATGGTTTGTTTGATTACTTTGTTTGGCCTTTGAGAAATGTCAATCTAATCCTAATCTTACATTTTCTTCTTCTTCTTTAACGTGTTAATGGCTTGTCGCCTCTGAACGTTCAGCTCTGGTTTATCAGTGCACGGCTATGTACTTCAGCTGTTGGTTAAGTGTTAGCTGCTGGCCATCTAAACGTGAAGCCAGTTATAGTTGACTGGCAGCCATGAAGGTGAAACAGCCGTGCACTGATAAACCAGCCCTCAGACCGTTGTTTACATTAATTTTTTTACCAATTCAATTTGCTTTTATGTCTATCATTCATCTGTGCTATGAGACAAACAATAGCCGATTTCCTCTTCTAGCATGCTCAGTACCGGAAAGCCAACGGCTAAGTTGAGCGTTCCTTAAAAAAATGTAACTCAGCTCAGCAAATGTTTTTTCCTCCCCCCCCCCCTCTTGCCGTGGTTAAGTATGCCCCTCTATATTTCTCATACCACTATACGAAGTTGTTCGGGTTTGTAATAAATGTAATATCTTGATATTTATTGCCTCCTCGATTTTAAAGGAGTGAGACAATTTACTTCCAGCCTAGGACGTCTATTCTCGAAATAGGCGAATGATCATTTCAAGAGAAGTGATTAGTTAAGAATGATTAAACTGTATTTTTGAAACTTAAAATGACTATTCATTTCCATGACGATGTGAGCACATGATGTGAATTATCCCTTCTCGCGAGAGAGCGTTCACTTCCCTTAAATTGGAGAATTCTCGAAATAGGCGAATGATCATTCCAAGAGAAGTGATCAGTTTTTCTCTTAAGAATGATTAAACTGTATTCTTGAAACTTAAAATGACTATTCATTTCCATGACGATGTGAGCATATGATGTAAATTGTCCATTCTCGCGAGAGAGCGTTCACTTCTCTTAAATTGGAGAATAGACGTCCTGGACGTCTATTCTCGAAATAGGCGAATGATCATTTCAAGAGAAGTGATTAGTTTTTCTCTTAAGAATGATTAAACTGTATTTTTGAAACTTAAAATGATCATTCATTTCCATGACGATGTGAGCATATGATGTGAATTGTCCCTTCTCGTGAGAGAGCATTCACTTCTCTTAAATTGGAGAATATACGTCCTGGACGTCTATTCTCGAAATAGGCTAATGATCATTTCAAGAGAAGTGATTAGTTTTTCTCTTAAGAATGATTAATAAACTGTATTCTTAAAACTTAAAATTACTATTCATTTCCATGACGATGTGAGCATATGATGTGAATTGTCCCTTCTCGCGAGAGAGCATTCACTTCTCTTAAATTGGAGAATAGACTTACTAAAGGCTTTGTTGATATTTATCATCTAACATGGCGACCATACATAGTACATTCTACGATGTACGTGAAGACAAGGACATCATTCTCAGGCCGTGGCAGAGGGTATTAGGCTTATTGCACACTTACACGGCGACCGTTCTTACGGCACCGTTTACGCGATTTGTAGATTGACGTAAAAATAACAGCAGTAAGTATAGGTAACTCCGTTATTAATATAAAATAAAACCATTTTTTTTTGGATGTACGCACCAAGGATGGTTAACTCACGAGACTTCTGTTGCTGTTTCAACCTATCAATCCTCTGCGTAGCACCTACCTACTCTTAAATCCATTTAAAAAAAAAAGGAAGATTGTGTTATCAAATGTCTAAACTAAATTTTAACCTCAACCAATTTTAACTGAATAATAGTGAATATAATATATTTAAAACAGGTTTATTAATATTTATTATACTGCCATGATTATTTAAAGCACAAGACTGAAAGTAGAGGGAAAATGTCCTCCCAGCATTTTTTGGAAAAAATTGATTTTGAAAGGGATAAATTTCCCTGTTGTATTGTTTGGACACCAATACCCCTTTTTACATGGATTTTTCCTTTCATTGGACACATGGGAATTGCTCTTTCTTCAGGAGTCATACGGGATTTTGCCGGCCCTTATTATGTTTCTGAAGATAACATGGCTTTTGGACGACCAACTAAATACTGGCAACTACAACCATCGCTTGCACGAGGCGGAATTGCAGGTATTTATTAGGCTCACACTGTAAGTCAAGATACTGCATGAATTTTTAGGTATGTTTAAAAATTTAGAATTGGTCATTTTTAGGGTGGGATGCTGGTGTAACAGAAGCATCTGATATTTACAAAACACGAATGCATAATTTATGCTGTGACAACTGTCATTCTCATGTGGCTACTGCATTAAATTTAATGCAATATCGGGGGTCAAATAGTTGGAATATGGTTAAATTAGCATTGTTAATAACTTGGCATGCAAAGTATGTCTCTTTATCAAGTTATGGAAAAACCTGGATTCCATTTTTTATTATTGTGATATTTATTATTCTGTTATTAGTATTAACTTAAGGTGGAATTATCAACGTCATTCGATCTATTGCCAACCTATAATCTATTTCGCATTGATTTTTTGAGTTTATTATTTTAATAACTAACATTTAAAGAAAATCAATATCGTCGGTACATTATTTAGGTAGCATCTGATAATATATTACAAAAATATCAATTTATTTCATTGCTAATTTTGGGAGAATTGTATATTGAAACAAAGATAACATAATAATGTTTAAAAAAATCATACCCGATATTTTTCGCTCTACAATTCTCCTAAAATAATTTATAAAATTATTACCCATAGAATATACAGTCGATATTGATTTTATTTAAATTTTGTGTAAAAGCTAGAAAAATAAATAAATCTACGCAAAATAGGTTATAGGTTGGCAAGAATGTTGATACTTCCACCTTAAGCACCTGTAATAAAACTAAGTACCTAATTAATTTATTTATGTTCGTTTTTTTTATTACATACTTATTGCTATCAATTATACAATTATTTTAGCATGAACTATGGCAGCTTTTAAATTAATTAAAAATCATGTAGCTTTGTATAAGAGCATTGCCAGGGTAGATATTGACTACAAGCCTCTTTACAATAGGCTAAGTAAATAAGATTTATGTAGGCATGCTCGAAAATGCAAGGAAGACTTACTATCAGAATAAAATTGTTGGAGCTGAAAACAAATCTGAGGTAATGTGGTAGGTAGTCAAGGATGTTACAGGAAGTACAAGTAATGGAGATTATGTTGCTGAGGACACTCAGATCGCAGCAAACATGTTCAATAACTTTTTTACTAACTGCGCTTCTAATCTATTACAAGCTCAACCAAATGTAGGTAGAGAGACAGTGGCTACCTGGGGGCTGTTGGTTTCAATCCCCAATCCATTTTTATGTCGCCGACTACAGCGGGTGAGGTAATGTCAGTGATCAAACTTTTAAAAAACGAAATTAGTACCGGTATTGATGGTATCCCATCGGCGATTGTAAAACGTTGTAGCGCTGGTATTGCTGAATCGTTGGCTCATGTGATAAACGTATCTTTTAAATCAGGCGTATTTCCTAGTGTTCTAAAGGTGGCTATAGTTAAATGGTTGCACAAGAAGGGTGATTCCAGTGGCGTAGCTAGACTTGACGGCGCCGGTTGACAAGAGTTACTATGGCGCCTTAGGCGTAGAAAAAAATCTCCATTCTGTTTAAGTTATTTTTTTTGGTCCATTTGTCCTCTTGTAAACGCCATCCGGGGACATACTGTATAACTAGGTTTTAAATACTATTACTATATATATTATAATACCATAACATGGTATAACAATAAAATTTAGTGAAGATTTATACACGAAGTATTTTTTATAGTTTTTATAATGGCTCTTCATCAAGTCATGGCTACTTCAATACAATTTTTAGGTTTTAAATTTTAATTTGACTCTGATTTCTGTAATATTTATAGTCGCATAATAATAAAATCCAGAGTCAAGTCAAGTCATATAATATTTTTATTTAGAGAAAGTACAAAAATCAGGACTTAAATTCTAACAAAAAAGTCATAACCTCTCTTAGGGTGGCAATATTCACTAAAAAATAACTTATATTATATTATGTAATATTAAATAATATTACGCGCAAAAAGTATTTCTAATACATATTAGAAATAATTTTTGCGGCCCTTTATGCTAGCAAAAACGTCAATTACTTTATAAAAGTTTTTTTTTGCGCACATATTTTCTATGCTTAGAATAGATAGATTGTTTAAACGCTCCTGACTGACACTGTTTCTTAAAATTTTTTTAATAAGCTTTAGTCTAGAAAACGATCTCTCGGCAGAAGTGGAAGTTACCGGAAGAGTTAAAAATATTAATAGTGCGGTAAGTACACACATCTGGAAAGTTTGAAGAGTTGGTATGATTTTTACAAAATATAAAATCAACCGGCTCTTCTATTGTGGAAAATTGATTTAATACTAAAAGTTGAGCAAAAACTGACAATTTCTGTGGCAAAATTGTCAGTTAAGTCATCGTCGTATTTATTTTTTAGTAGCGGTGGCCAGAAATCAGGACTCGAGGAATTTAAACCTATCAACAACATTTTAAAAACCAGAAAGTCGTTTTTTTAACTGGACTGGAATGACTCAATATCTAAAATATTATTAAATGTAATTTTTTGAATTATTCTTTTGTTGTAAATTTACTATCGGACGCAAGTTCGTCAAAAAGGTTTTGGAAATTTTTTGTCTTCTTTCAGTAAAAGAAGCTTCAATACCCCAGTCTGTTGCTAAATCCGAAGCTTCACATCGAATTTCATCATTATTTGTGATGACGCAGTTCACAAATTTCTTGGTAAGCATTTTTAAATAAATTGGAAGTCTGACCAATATTAGACTTCTTATTTTGAAGAACTTTGAAAATAATGTTTATAGAACCACAAAGGCATGTGAGAAAATCTATAATAAAATTGTTCAATGCTTACCGCCTATTTAAAACCTCGTTTTGGGCACAAAAATGCCGATCAAACGCGGTCCACCTTCAGCGGCATTTTTTAAACAAAATAGGCGCTTTTGGCGGTACTGTTTGCCGGCAATTTACACAGGTCGCGACGCCTGGTCTTAAATATAATTTTTTTGATTTAAAAATCCTTCTTTTTGTTTAGCGCAATATGTCCGTAAAATAACTAAATTAAGGGTAAGGGGTAAGAGTAAAATGTATAATATGTATATAAAATCGCTTGACGTAATAATCAGATTGGGACGCGACGGCGACGCGGTGCCTATTGTGACTTAATTGACCTATAAGTTTGTTAACATGTTTGTCTAAGGTTTATGAGTACATAATAAATAGTGATGGGAATAACCGAGTTATTTTAATAACCAAATTCCGAGTATTCAAGTGATTTTGAAAATCGGTTTTTCACTAGAATGCTATATTATGAGAATATGGGCGGTAATTCGTCAAACAACACTGCTGACTTCTTTAAAAAAATAAAAAGGTCGCCAGTTCCGCGAATTAGTAAAAAACCGATAGGTATATACACTAACCGGCACAAAATTCCGCCACCCTGAAATTTTGGCCAAGTTTAATGTTTTATAACTTATTTATTTTTTATCCGATTTTGGTGATTTTCTTATCAGTTTGTAGATTAATTTATTTTCTGTTCTTCTTTAATTATTTTATAAAGTATAATTTTTCGATTAGGCTATATTATACAGGAAGAAATCAAAATATTGTTTTTTGTCGTAATTTTAAAACACCCTGTAGCAAAATTGAGGTGGATAATTTTGTTTACATACTGTTTCTTGTAATCTCTGATGTATTCTAAACATTTCTTTTTTTGATTCATTCCATTATCTCATTTGCGCTGAGAGCTGCAAAATTTTAAATGAAACGCTGATTTGAAGCCTAATTTTATTAAGAAAAACAAACACTATAGGTATATCATAAAGTTAATTAACAAAAACAATTTAATAACGTGTATTTCCTCCTCTCGCAGCAATGACAGCTTGCAGTCTTCGTGGCATCGAATGAATAAGGTGACTTATTCTTTCTTGAGGAATAGCTTGATATTCTTCGGTCAGCGCCAGTCTTAAGTTTTGCAAGGTTTGTGGTTGTACAGGACGACGACGAACGGCTCTTTTAAGTTGATCCCAAAGACGTTCGATTGGGTTGAGATCCGGGCTACATGCAGGCCATTCCAATCTTGGAAGTCCAACTTCATCCAGATATTCGCTCACTACATGTGCAACGTGAGGTCTAGCATTATCATGCATTAATGTAAATTGGTTCCCAATAAAAGGAGTAAATGGAACAACAACTTCTTGGAGGATTTCCTCAATGTAACGGTGGGCGGTTAGAGCTCCATTTTCAACAAATATAAGATTGGTGCGTGCTTCGGTAGAAATACCCGCCCAAATCATGACAGAACCTCCATGATATGAGATTCGTTCTGATATGGTGCAGTCAGCATATCTTTCATTTCTACGTCGGTATACTCGCTCACGATCATCCGGTGACCTTAAACAAACCCTGGATTCATCCGTGAATAGTACGTTTCCCCACTGTTCTAGAGTCCAGTCAGAATGCGATCTTGCAAACCTCAGTCGGTGTTGTCGATGCCGTGGAAGTAATCGTGGACATATTGTTGGCCTTCGTGAACGAAGCCCATCTTCTGCCAATCTTCTACGTATCGTTCTTTCACTTACATTTACTCGCCGAATCATTTGTAAGCCATTTTTTAAACACACAGCAGTAGATCTTCGATCTCTTAAAGAACTAATGGTGACAAAGTGATCATCAGCTGCAGTGGTCATTCTCCTTCTGCCAGAGCCTTGCCGTCTAGTAAACATTCCCGTCTGTAAATACCTATTCCAGGCATCACGAACTGTAGACCGCGGAATTCTTAGAGTACGGGCGACACAACTTTTGCTACGGCCATCCTCTATTAACGCAACAATTCTACCCACGTCTGCTGGAGTTAATACCATATTGACACACAAGTTATAATATTGTCACTGTCAAACATTCTGCCACAATAATCGCGTCCTAAGCCAACGTCGATATTTTTTTACCGAAAGCTTGACATACATTTTCAAAAAATAACATCGTTACATTTAAAATTTTGCAGCTCTCAGCAAAAATAAGATAATGGAATGAATCAAAAAAAGAAATGTTTAGAATACATCAGAGATAACAAGAAACAGTATCTAAACAAAATTATTTACCTCAATTTTCCTACAGGGTGTTTTAAAATTACGACAAAAAACAATATTTTGAAATCCTCCTGTATAATATAGCCTAATCGAAAAATGATACTTTATAAAATAATTAAAGAAGAACAGAATAAATGGATCTACAAACTGATAACAAAATCATGAAAATTGGATAAAAAATAAATAAGTTATAAAACATCAAACTTGGCCAAAATATCAGGGTGGCGGAATTTTGTGCCGGTGAGTGTACATAAACCTAAAACCTATTCAGGCACCACCAATTAAAAAAACCGGCTATAACAGTTCCGTAAACTAGTTTGTCTAGCCGCAATGAGTGATTGGTATGAATGGCATGCGAGTCGTTGGAAAATAAAAACTGAATTTTCGTCACTCGAATGATTACCGATGATAACCGAATAATTCAAGTGATTGAAAAAACCGAGTGATAGGTTATTTTTCACTCGAGTGATCCCAACACTAATAATGAATACAAGAATAAGACAGTTTTTGACAGGTGCGGCTTGTTTTCGTCAAACCAGCATGCTTACTTGAAATCTAGGTCTGTTATTACTGCAGTTTTTTAATTTACTAATTTGGTTTCAAATGCATTGGATAGTGGTGATCTTTCCTGTGGGGTGTTTGTGGACCTGTCCACCTGTTGATTGCGTTGATCATGAGTTGCTCTCTAAACTTGAGAGTTACTGCATCAGAGGCAATGTTCTTGGGTGGATTGCTTCATACCTCAATAGCCCTTAACAACTGTTCAAATAAGTCATAACGGACAAAAGGTGTCGTCTAAGGCTCTGGACCAGGTTGTGGGCAGTGGCGGCTCGTAATGAAGGGCTCTGGGGCGTCGCCCTCCCTGCAATTATTTCAAACAGAATCCAAAAATACTTTACTTAAAAAACCAATAACGTACGTAAGCAATCAATTAAAATAATTCAAACCAAACATTGCCCTATTCCAACGGGCAGGTTATACTAAGCGCGGGCGGCCGATTATTCGTCCCGCTTCAACGCGACTACTTTGTCGGTTGCCATGACTACGGAGGCGTAACGTCACCTACACATCGCACAGTGAGCTGCACGGATGGACTCCAATTTTCCGCCCAACAACAGCTCTTCGCGATGCGACCTGTCGATGCCGCTGATGTTTTGTTTTGACTTATTTATTAGTTATGTTATAAAGTTGGAAAATTTCGTCTAATATGAAGGTCAGTGATTTACAGAAGCTTGTGTTTAGTTCTCTGAGCTTAAGTGAAAAATTTGATTTAAAAAATGCAGGGCGGCCACTACCAATATTGAACATAGTACAAGTGCAAGCAAAATGTAAAAGTGAGGCACAGTTTACGCGTAAGTTTAAAAAAGAAATATATAATAAAAAATCCTGGATATGCGGTTGTGAGGACAAAAATTCTTTTATTTTGTTTCGTGTGTCTTCTTTTTGGCGGGGATGATAATTGGACTATAAATGAGGTGCAGGACTTAAAACATTAAGAGAGGTATGTGACATAATAACGTCAGAAGTAAAAAGTCGTTTTGGTTTCAGGAACCATTTATCTGATGCGAAACTCTTCATAAGAAAAAACTATAAGAATTATTCGAATAGCTTGCCATTAGAAGATATTAATATACATATTTTGTGCTGCATATTATCCTATGATAAATAAGGACATTTTAATAATGGAGTAATGGATATATTACAACACACTGAGATGGTCTGTCCATATAAACATTCTCTGCAACAAGCTGTCTTATGTTACGTTTGTATTAAGGGTTTTGTCCAAGAATGTTGATTTGGCAGTGTAAATTAAGGGTGGTTTACTTTGAAACTTTTTACTTTAGAATTAAGTTTGGAATTAAAATATGGGGAGGATCTACAGAAATAAATATTCAAATTCAAATTAATTTTATTCTACTATAAGGATCATCACATTATGATTTGCGATTCGCCATATAAAACTATAAAATTACCTAACTTAGGAGGCAGTTTACCTTAACTTTCGGACTACCTTACTAACATTAAATGTATGAGAAAAATCTAGAAGGTAAAAACCTTTTACGCTAATATGACATCGTTTAGGCATTCAAAAAGGGTTTTTCTTTGCCAAAAACAAGTAGGTAGTGCGAATCATGTTTACTATTAAATATATACAAATATTGTGTAATTATTGAAGATTTCAACCCTGGAAAGAATAAGCGTAAAAATAAACAAATCCAGGACTTTTGTAAAAATTCTTTGTTTAAGAAGGTTGAGACCCCACCCACCTTTCTTATGGCCAACAAACCAGACAGCACCCAGGAATTCTCTTTTACACCAAAAACCTGGAGCAAAACATCGCAAGAATTTAAACAACACCCGACCTAGTCAACAATTGACGAATTCAACAACGCCTTATCACACGCAATAGTTTATTATTCACCTTAGCGTAAAATTCAATATTTTTCCCACCAGCTTCCTCCTTTTATTGTAAAACTAATAAAAACAAAACGAAAAATGCTTACAGAGAGTACCAAGATTAACCAAATCCAGTATTCAAAGTTAACATTAATGCACACAACAAAAACATACAGAAACTAATAGCAAAATACCGAAAACATCAATGGATAACAATCTATAATAACATTATAACCAACAGCAAGGAAAAACATACTGGCAACAAATCCAAAACCTATCCCAGACTTAATAGACAATAACAAAATACACATTCAATTTTCTTTAAGCACTAAGTAGTGCGTAAAAAGTTAAATTTTCTACACTTCCTATAGGTAGTGCGTAAAGTTAGTATTTTACGGACGGTAGTAGAAAAACTACATTGACTAGCAAACGTTTATATTTTTTTTACAATTTATTTCGGGAAGTACCTAAAAATAACTTTGCTAATTCCGATTCACTTATACAATAAATAAATGCAATAAGGGTTTAAATAAATTACCGACTCCTAGGATACAAATAATACAATAAGGTGTAAAAATGCGTTACAAAAAATTTACTAAATTTTATAATATTCCTTTAAATATTCAGCTCGGTTAAAAATATTTGAAGTAACAAAGCTCCAGGTTGTTCCATGTACAGTTTTACCATTTTTCCATGTACAATGTTACACACTGCTTGACAATTATTGAGCTGCATTCCCGAAAGAAACATTATGAATTTCTTAATGTCTACAGTAGACGAAACATTTCCGCTATTCTCTTCTTCATCGCCTAATTCATTTGGAATACGCCCTAACATAAAACAGAAAGGAATAATAATAATATTACTTCTTTACTTTAAATTGTGCATTACAATGTAGGATAAAATGAAAGGACGTCACAAAATGAAAAACGTTCATTAATGAATAGGGTTTACCGTCTATTAACCCTTTTAAAAGTTTTTTCCACTTTGACACACTAGTAATGGATATTATATTAGTTGGCAGTTTGTTATATTTGTAATATGGATTTTTTCTGTGATAGTTAAGCAGTGACGAGGATACAATAAGTTATTTGTTCTTGACTAATCACTCGTACATTTGCAGTTTCAAACTTATTCTTATTCTCACTGTGAGTATATTAATTTTTTTTAATATTCCTCTACAGGAATCCAGAAAGTTCATTTTATTGATTATCCTTATTGTTTTTTTTGTATTACAAAAACCCTTTGTAGCTCAGAACTACTTCCCCAGAACAGTATGCCATATCTCGGACGGATTTAAAATTTGTATGGTACAAAATTTTAAAGGTGTTAATGTTCCTATACAGGGTGTTTCTCAAAAGACGTTCACCCCTATAATTTTTTTATATTTATAGATATTAAAATCAAATTTTGAGATTATGCATTATATACGAGTCTGCATTTATTAGCATAATTTTTAATTTGTTAGCACTTCCGGCTTGGCAGGAAGTGACCTTGACATTTTAAATGGGACATCTTGTATATTTTTACTTATTTGGGTTCAGCATAACGTTATGAGTGAAATGACACCTCACTTGTCATTTTTTCAAATTCAAAAGGCTTTTATTATTCAATATTTTCACATGTCAAATAATATAAGTAATATAAATATATAGAACATAAATATAATACATATGTACATAGTTGTCTTGGGGAAGAGTCAGTTTTTTGTAACTATCTCTAACTAGAACATTTACTGGCAGCGCCGGCGGGGTTTGTGTTGACCCTTTGGTTAATCAAATTGACTTATTGTTCTACTTGGTTTGGTCAGTTCCGTGATTTCTTTACTGCCATGAGAGAATACTTTGTTTATGAAAAACTTAAAATGATTTTATTGCTGTTTATGTGTAAAAAATTTCTGAATTACTATTAACTGGAAAAATAATCCAAAAAACCAGCTTGATATAAACAGGAACACCGAAGGTAGCGCATTGCTTGCCGTTTTGGCTTGATGATTTTTGTGTGCGTGTCTTAGAAATAATAATAAGGCGGGTTCACCATCGCGTCAATAAACATTTTATATTATTATTTATTAGTACCCGGCATCCGTTGCGCCACTTTTTTTTATGCCGAAACCTTCCTCGGCCTGCACACAACAACTCACCAAATTTTCATCGTAATCGGATAAATGGTATAGGACCGCATACGGGACATACAGACAGACAAACATTCATTTATATATATATAGATTATGGCCGTTTTATGATGTTATATTTATTGAAAATAAAATGGAAGTCAAGAAATGTAATTTTTTGACGTGTTATAACATTTTTATGTTTATTTTTTAATTTCAATCTAGAGGGTTACAAATTAATTAAATCTGTAGTCAAGTAGTATATGAAAATTAAAATTATGTTATAATAATAATAATTGACTTTCTAAGTTTCACAAGCGTTTAAAAAATTAAATTTTGCTTTCTTGACGTTTACTCCATTTTTCCAAATGGAACGATGGTGGTTCACTAGGATATTTAAAATAAGCATTTTTTTTCCAACAATTTGATACCATACACTCCTATGCTATATATATATATATATAGATTATGGCCGTTTTATGATGTTATATTTATTGAAAATAAAATGGAAGTCAAGAAATGTAATTTTTTGACGTGTTATAACATTTTTATGTTTATTTTTTATTTTCAATCTAGAGGGTTACAAATTAATTACATAAATCTGTAGTCAAGTAGTATATGAAAATTAAAATTATGTTATAATAATAATAATTGACTTTCTAAGTTTCACAAGCGTTTAAAAAATTAAATTTTGCTTTCTTGACGTTTACTCCATTTTTCCAAATGGAACGATGGTGGTTCACTAGGATATTTAAAATAAGCATTTTTTTTCCAACAATTTGATACCATACACTCCTATGCTATATATATATATATATATAGATTATGGCCGTTTTATGATGTTATATTTATTGAAAATAAAATGGAAGTCAAGAAATGTAATTTTTTGACGTGTTATAATATTTTTATGTTTATTTTTTAATTTCAATCTAGAGGGTTACAAATTAATTAAATCTGTAGTCAAGTAGTATATGAAAATTAAAATTATGTTATAATAATAATGGACTTTCTAAGTTTCACAAGCGTTTAAAAAATTAAATTTTGCTTTCTTGACGTTTACTCCATTTTTCCAAATGGAACGATGGTGGTTCACTAGGATATTTAAAATAAGCATTTTTTTTCCAACAATTTGATACCATACACTCCTATGCTATATATATATATATATATAGATTATGGCCGTTTTATGATGTTATATTTATTGAAAATAAAATGGAAGTCAAGAAATGTAATTTTTTGACGTGTTATAACATTTTTATGTTTATTTTTTAATTTCAATCTAGAGGGTTACAAATTAATTAAATCTGTAGTCAAGTAGTATATGAAAATTAAAATTATGTTATAATAATAATGGACTTTCTAAGTTTCACAAGCGTTTAAAAAATTAAATTTTGCTTTCTTGACGTTTACTCCATTTTTCCAAATGGAACGATGGTGGTTCACTAGGATATTTAAAATAAGCATTTTTTTTCCAACAATTTGATACCATACACTCCTATGCTATATATATATATAGATTATGGCCGTTTTATGATGTTATATTTATTGAAAATAAAATGGAAGTCAAGAAATGTAATTTTTTGACGTGTTATAACATTTTTATGTTTATTTTTTAATTTCAATCTAGAGGGTTACAAATTAATTAAATCTGTAGTCAAGTAGTATATGAAAATTAAAATTATGTTATAATAATAATGGACTTTCTAAGTTTCACAAGCGTTTAAAAAATTAAATTTTGCTTTCTTGACGTTTACTCCATTTTTCCAAATGGAACGATGGTGGTTCACTAGGATATTTAAAATAAGCATTTTTTTTCCAACAATTTGATACCATACACTCCTATGCTATATATATATATATACTTATAACACCTACGTACTTCCCTCCAAAATACAAATATATAATACGTAGTTCCCTCATATATAACGATGTTCCCTCCGATTTTGGAGGGGACAAAGTTTTGCGTTAAATTTCATTTTAAACCACTCACCAACGTCCCTCCTACCGATTCACGAAAAATTGCCCGGAGGGTACTTTGTACATATATATATAGCAAATGGGCTGTTTAGTTCGACGTTCTGACGGCGGCGCTGCAATCGCATTTGTATGATAGAAACTTCGTTTCATCTTCCCTCCACGACGTTTTAAAAGATTTTAATTTAAATAGACGATCTTGTTCCCTCCGATATCTGGCAACACAGCTTTATTTTAATTGTGCAGTGTTCTTATGGTATCGGAGTCTCGACTGACTTTGAGAGGCCTATTAAAAATTGCATTGTATAACATTTTTGTTTACTGGTATTGTTAGAAGATAATAAAGAAATTATTGTTATTTGTATACGAGCTGTAGATAAAATGTTATTATACAGGATCTGCAGCAGTGCTAATAAAGAACTATTTTGATTTAACACGGGTCCTTCGATTTTCTATGTAATGATAATATTTAACAGGGCAAAATTAAGATTGTGTTTGATGTCGCTACTAAATTTTTCGTATATAGTTTGAACGATTTTCAGCTTCAAGGTCCAGATTTTGTGCCCTTCCTCATTTCTATTTTGTGGCGTTTTAGACAAGAAAGAATATAGCATTCAGTAGTGATATTAAAGAAATGTTTCTTTTGAATTAGGATTTCATGAAGATAACACTCTGTGTTTTATTGTACCTGTTTTTTTAATTTTTGTAAAAAGAATCGAAATCCCTTTAGAAGAAAGATTTTGATATGCATAAGCACCAATGCAATTTTTAATGAAAATAAGAACCCTGCGACAGAAGAAAGGAAAGAGAAATATGTTATGTTTTACTTTGAAAATATTCCAGACCTAGACTATGAAACTAATGAGAGATAAATTAGAGAAGAATAAGCGAAGAAAGATTAAATAATAATGATAAACCAGAATTATCTAGTGCAAGATATAATCTAAATAACCGA
Source organism: Polydrusus pterygomalis (assembly GCA_963969555.1). Taxonomy (NCBI): domain Eukaryota; kingdom Metazoa; phylum Arthropoda; class Insecta; order Coleoptera; family Curculionidae; genus Polydrusus; species Polydrusus pterygomalis. The sequence continues at coordinate 71,811,580 of OZ018375.1, forward strand.
AATGCAACCTCCAAAACAGTACCTTGCGATATCGGCAAACATAGATATTTCACTTGCATAATATGAGGAAGCTATAAATTCTGAAGATTCTGATCGATGGATTGAAGCTATGGAAGATGAAATGACATCCCTTAAGAAAAATGATAGATGGGTTTTACAAGAATCTCCAGAAAACTGTAAGTTAAGACTGTAAATGGATCTATAGAATTTAAAACGACATTAATGGAAAAAAAATACAAAGCCAGACTTGTCGCTAGAGGTTTCGCACAAAAAGACGGAATTGATCACCACGAAACATATGCTCCTGTTGTTAGATATGAATCAGTTCGAGTACTTCTTGCGATAGCTGCCTAAGAAAATTTAGAGAGCCCAATTTGATATCAAATCTGCATTTTTGTATCTAAAATTGGATGAAATAATTTTTCTGAGACAGCCGAGGGGTTTCGAAAAGGAAGACAATTTAGTATGCAAACTAAATCGTAGCATCTATAGACTATAACAATCGCCTCGATGTTGGAACACCAGATTTAGGAATTTTTTGAACACCTTTGAATTCATCCAGATAAATAACGATCACTGTATATTTGTTGGAAATGTCAGTGATGACAATAGTTATTTACACTACAAGGGAGGCAGGTGATACTTACCAGTCGAGGACATAGTTTGCGCCCGAGCGATAGCGAGGGCTTGCAAAATAGTCTAAGGCTGGTCAAGAATACTGCCTCCCGAGTTTTGTATTATATTTTTTCTACTCCAGTTCCCTCAAATTTAAAAAAAAATGTTTTTTAATTTTATAATTTGAGCTATCCGACTGAAATACCCTGTATGTATGACAGGTTTCCTAATGTTGACACGTTGATTGCTATGGAATTAATAATGTTCATAATCAAACAAACGTTCTGTCAGTGTCAGTTTTTTTAAGAAATCGAAAAAATGGATATCGATGCAGTTGCGAATGCAGCTTGCGCTGCTCTATTACCTCAGAAATCGAAGGAACGGTACAATCGGTGTTACAAGGAATTCAAGGATTCTGGATTGGTGCAGTATTAATGCAAGTGATGAAAAAGTCACCGAAAATTCTATGCTGGCGTACTTTGTACTTCCCTAGGGAGGTAAGTATTTACTTACCTCCCTAGGGAGGTAAAGCGTACTTACCTCCCTCAAATCAGTATCAAAATGGAGTACTTACCGAATAAGGAGTAGAAAAAGTATATTTTTGGCACTTTATGTCGATGATGGATTGATTTTGACAAAGTCACCCATTACTGTAAAGAAAATTTTGACACATCTCGAAACCAATTTTGAAATAACTACAAGCGAGGTAAAATGTTTTGTTAGAATTGAGATTAAACGAAATAAAAAAGTAGGAACGATACGTATAACTCGTATTACATTGACAAAATTTTAAAGAAATTTAATATGGAAGATTAGTAGTATAAAAAGGCATGTTTGGCTCAGCGCCGGGAGTTCTCGCATAACATAACGTTAACGTAAAGAGAGTTTTTGCATGACTCAACGTTATTATTGATTTGTGTGTATTTTAGCTGAATACGTTAACGTTATATTATTTTAGACTATGCAAAAACTGTTCTAGAACAATTTTGAGGTTATAGATCGGGGGTTCTAACATGACATACGTTATTATTGATTTATATGTATTTTAGCTGAATACGTTAACGTTATATTATTTTAGTCTATGCAATCCTAAACATTTGATGTATTAAACAGTTTTTACATGATTTAACGTTATTATTGTTTTATATGTATTTTAATCGAAAACCTTAACGTTATATTATTTTAGTTTATGCAAAAATTAATGTATAATGTACTTTATAATTTTTTATTAAATAAGACGGTAATTATTTACATAATACAATTTATTACTAATAATAGACATACAATGTTGTAAGTAGGTTACATAGTTTTATTTAAAAATATAAAATAGAAATTACATTGGTTGTTGTTGTGTTACCTTCTCAATATAAGGTCTCATTTCAGTTAAAAATTCTTGATTAATTCGTTGAAATTTAGTTATATATTCCCAATTAACACTTTGTTTATGTTGGCGAATGAAATCTTCTGATAGTGTTTGATAAGTACTTATATAGTCCCAATTTACCATTGTTTGAAATTCTGTAATGAAACCTTCTGACAATAATTGATATTGAGAAATATAATCCCAATTGACCTTGTTTAAGAAAGTTCTTATAAAATCTTCAGTTAATTTTTGTTTTTTAGATAAAATATTCCAATTTAAATATTCTTGAAAAAATATGATGAAAGTACTGTGAAGATCGCTAAAGTTTGAAATATTATCCCAAACCTGAGAACAATTATTATTGATATTATTCATGATTGCTACTACTACTACGTTAATATTATAACTATAATATCTATTGTTTGTTATGATTTTTATATACAATTTATATAGGAGTAGGGATAGCTTATGACCCTGACGAACCGAAACCATTATCATTTCTAGATGTAGAATCTACCGTAACAATTTCCATCAAGTCTGGATAAATAACTTTTTCACAAATTAATTGAGCTATACGTGCCCCAGGTTTAATTATAACAGTACTTTCACCATGATTAAAAAGTAATACTTTCACTAAACCTCTATAATCTTGATCAATAACACCAGCACCTACATCAAGTCCTATATCAAGTGCCAATCCGGATCGTGGAGCTATACGACCATACGTGTTGGGAGGAAGAATGATTTTTAATCCTGTGTTAATTAATGCTCGTCCTCTTGATTTAAGTTCATGTGTCTCTATACTATAAAGATCATATCCTACACTTCCAATGCTTGCTCGTGTGGGTACAAATGCTAGGGGGTGATCTCTGCAAAACTTGAGGACAGACATCTGAAATAATAATAAAGAAAAAAATTTAAATAAACATCATAAAATTAACAATTAATTAGTTATACATACGATTACATATCATCATCGGAGTCCCACATATTCAAATTCATTTCACAATCTGAATCATATTCTGAAGATGATGATACAAATGAACCTTCGAGACTTAGAGAGCAAGCGTAAAACGTTAAATTTGTATTACAAAATGGAGTTAATTTGCATATTCTACAATATTCATGTACTATAGCCTTTATGATTAAACTACCAGGCCAGTTGACTTTAACAAATTTAATGGAGCTTAAAAAGTCACACGTAATATTATTTCTATTTGCTTTTAACCATTTAAAACATGTATAACAGACAGACATAATTTTATTATTATTCAATAAAACTTCATATTTATGTTTTCTTAGTGTAAAGTTACCCAAAGAGGAACTACCAATTTGTTTTAAAAATTTTTGACAACAAGGTTGCATTATATTACCCTCTAATAACTGTATATGGGTCATACATTCAAAGTTATCGAATTCAAAATTAAACGTATTAGAATAAACTTTCCACATAATTTTTTTTTTCTGAACCAATTTTTTTTGGATTTCAATAGGTAATATATCTAGTTTAGTTGTAAGTAATTTTGGAAAGCCATTTTCAATATTAAAAATTGGTTGAAAGCAATTAACTATGCATATGTCTAATAAAGATTTTACATTGTATTTTTTTTTTTCAATATCATAATCTTGAGTAACAGCACAAACATATGAACTAAATGTATGAGACATTATTATTATAACTTACTCTCTAGAATCGAAGAACATTAAATTTCCTGTAGCAATAGGTACTGTATTTATCTGAAATTTTCCGACTTTCAAACTTTCGATTCTCACTCCAGCCTTCAAACAAGTGCATTTTTATCATAATGCCACTAGTATAAATATCGATTAAATGCAACGAAGGATTATAGTAGAAACATTGCTATCGTATTGAACATTATTACACTACCGAGAAGAAACGAACTATTTTACAATCCAGTGGTTTAATATCTTGAAAATAAGATTTGGTAATTATTAATATTTATGTTTGTATTTTTTTATTTTACAGATATTGTGCTATAAATTTTTTTTATTTTACAGAGACTTAATTATAATTTTTTTATTTAAATGAATGTTTATTTTTTATTTTAGATCATCAACTAGTTATAATACAGTGGGTTAATATATAATAATATTTAAAGAGATTTGGTAAGTAATTAAATTTATACTTTTTAATTGTTTTATATTATATAGGTATTTTTGAATTTACAGAGATTTAACTCAATCAATCAATCTACCACAAGGTTAATTTGTTGTTGTTGTCATCGTCGTTGTCGCTTAAATTTCTAATTTCTGTAAGTATAGTATGAATAATTTTGATGATGATGATGATGATGTTGAAATGAATGAGAATTATGAATTTATTTTAAAGAAAAATGTATTAACTTTAAAGAAACTTTCAAATGGGGTAATTTGTAATCGTTTAAAAAGCTCTCTTAGTTGTTTTTTGTTACCTTTACCGATTCAAACAAGGGTAGTAATTTTAAAGGATTATAAGAAATATTATTTTGAACAAAATTTGGGTTTACTCGATAATATATATATTGAATTTCATGCTTTTATTTCAAAGTATTACATTAAATTATTTGATAGAACTTACGGGTCAAACATTAGCTTGGAAAATTATGAAGAATTTACTGAAAAAATTGAAAACAAAATTTCATTGTATTATTTTACATTAAATTGGTATGAAAATTCATTTAGTTGCTGTTTTACCTGTTTAAAAAAAATTTATTGGTACATTTTCTGTTATTCAAATTTAAATTTAATTACGATTAATAAGGTAAATCTTAATGAAAATATTTCTTGTAATCAACTGTTTGAAAATATAAGAAATTTAAATTATTGGTGTGATATTTGTTGTGTGAAGGTACTATTTACAGTTTTTAATAGTCGTATAGAAATTGATTGTATGAAATTATTTATAAGTGAACGTATAAGTAATTATGAAATATTCCCTGAATTATAATTGTTTAACCTAATGTAGCAAAAATGATGAGATGGGATGCCTTAACAAAGGAGTTAGAGAGGCTCCTTGATGATGACGAGCCGCTATCAACAGGACCACCACCCCCGTTGATTGATGCAAGTTGGGATGAAGTGAAGAAGCCATTATTTATATATTCAATACTTGATGATGAAAATAATGCTTTCTTTAATAAACGCCCGACGGAAAAATTAAGATACGATCCAAACTGGAAACAGTTTATAAAAATGGATCTATCGAAACCAGAACCGGTATCAACAGTTCCAGTCGATCATTCGTGGGATGAGGATCAACCAACAGAAAACTACAATCCATTACCATACATTTTGAAAAATGATATTATTAGAACTCCACCTCCCAAAATGTCAAAAAAAAAGAAAAGAGAATTTCGAATGTCGGAAAGGATTAGACTACAAGCTTATGCTATACAATGAGCATAGGTTTGTAAGCTATTTCGATACAGCTCCATGAAATTGTTTTTAATATTTCTTTATTTTTAGAATATGAATAAACTGGGGGTACTAAACTTTTTGGGCAAGCTTGACTATGAAGTTGTTAAATTGGCCGATATAGCAATTGACACAAAACATTCTATTTCACAATTCAGGGCAGTCGAGACCGTTTATGGTAGACGTATCCTGGCAGTGTTTGATAATGGTAAAGCAGTTTGGTTACCCGAACGATTCAAGGATCTCTCCGACGATTACTTAGAGGGAGCAAGTAAGGGAAAAAAGATATTATTTATTTACAAGGGTAAGAGGAAAATAGCCTCTGGGCGAGAAATAAACGATATAGAATTTGAATATTCTGAATAATGTCATTATCTAAAAAGTTAAGGGTGGAGTTAAATCCGGTTGTAATTGAAACTGCATTTAAATGTAGATTATTAACTATAGAAATTAAAAATAATCTAGATATTTTAGATCCAATGGTATTTTTAAAAGAAATTGGAATTATATTTCCTAGTTTAGTAAGGAGAATTCATTACTTTCCATGCAAAATTAGCGCAACGTTAGTGGGGAAGTTTATTATTCCAAAGGGGGATGATCAACCACTTATAGAGGGTATAACTGAAAATACATTATATTTGGGTACCAAAAATGAAATTTTATATGATTTAAATGATTATGAAGCTTTTTATAAAGAACATATTTATGATAAAATTTTAAGAAAACTTTCAGACTTTTCAGGCATGGGTTCAGGGTGGACTTTAAAGGAAATTATAAAATTAGATTTAAAATTTAATAAATGTTCATTAATTTCGGCGGGTGCTAGTTTTAGGGATTTACCTGAAGAAATTAAACGCAAAAAATGTTGTGTTAATATTCAAAATAACGATAGAGCTTGTTTTGCATGGGCGATAATTTCAGCTTTGGAACCTGTTAGAAAGAATGCTAATAGAATAACGTCTTATCGACATTACGCTGAGGTGCTTAATTTAGAAGGAATATATTTTCCATTTTCTTTAAGACAACTTTCAAAATTTGAAACTCAAAATGAATTAAGTATCAACATTTATAGCTTAAAAAAACGGGGTACAAGTAATGAATTTTATATTGGTAAATCTATCCCATTATTTAATGATAATGACGATTTGATTTATAGCAGTGATGAAAGTGACAATGAGGTTATAATAAAAAAAAAGAATAAGTTTGAAATTGTTCCAATTGTAATCTCTAAAAAAATAATAGCTAATAGACACGTTAATTTATTATTAATTCAAAAGGGAAATAATAATGAAGTTATCAATAAAGAATCAATTTACCATTACTGCTGGATCAAGAATTTTAGTAGATTATTGGGAAACGGATTTAATAAAAAGGGTGGACAAAAATATATATGTTTTCGATGTTTATCATATTTTAAAAGTGAAGAAAAATTAAATGATCATAAGGTTTACTGTTTAGAACATGAAGGTGTAAAATGTGTAATGCCTACAGAAGAACATAAGTTTGTTTATTTTAAAAATTATTCTCACAAAGAACGGGTTCCCTTTACTTTATATTGTGATTTAGAAACGTTGCCAATGTCAATGCCAACTGTAAACCCATCAACTGATTCGTCATTCTCCGTATTATGCGAGAAACATGTACCCTATAATATAGGATACATGTTACATTGTTCATATGATAAGTCCTTATGGAAGTATAATTCGTTTTCGGGTCCAAATTGCATAGATTGGTTTATAAATGAATTAAATGAAATTGCAAAATTTGTCTGTAATATATATGCTAATATTCAAGAAATGAAAGAACTTACTGATGTAGAAAAAAATATCTATAATCAAGCTGTAATTTGTCACATTTGTGAAAAGGGCTTTAGCGAAACAGATATTAAAGTTCGTGATCATTCACACATAGGGGATGGGAAATTTCGAGGTGCCGCACATCAATCTTGTAATTTAAATTACAAATTACCAAATTTTATTCCAGTTTTGTTTCACAATTTGTCTAATTTTGATAGTAAATTTTTTATTCAAAAACTCTGTACTGATCTTGAGGGGCCCTTACACGTATTACCTTGTAACAAGGAAAAGTATAAGTGTATTACCAAGAGATTAAAAGTTAAACTGAAAAATGCAAATAATGAGGAATATTTTAAATCGATAAATTTAAAATTTATTGATTCTTTAAATTTTTTAATGTTTGGATTGGAAAAACTAGCTAGCCTATTAACGAATTATGAAATAAGTGAATCTATGCTTAATAACTGAATCGGTATATGCATAAAGGGCACATGTCAAAATATGACATTTTTGGCAAATCGAAAAAAACAGTTTTTTGACCAATTGGGATTGTTTTTTTTTTTAAATTTAGGTTTTTGTTTTCTAATGTGTATGTAATTGAAACCTAATAATGAATTGGGCTCCTAAAGTCAATTTTGAGTTAAACAGGCACTTTTGAAAATAATGACATGTGCCCTTTATGCAAATTAAAGACACAAAATAACTTTTAAAAAATTTATTACATGAAATAAAATAAACAACCTAAACAAATTAATCCTCATAAATATTGTCTGTGGCATTAGTAGTTGGCCACTTAAGTATAGATTCAAAGAAAGGTTTATGTTCCTCTTCAACAAAGGCACTGCATTTTTTTATATGGTCCATTTTTTTGGATTTAATGGGAACCTTGCCGAGAGGATAGGCTACACTGGTTGGAAGCTTTGGTCCAGAGCTAGAGTTAGATGTACATGGTTGTAACAACTTGAATGTATGTGATATCAAACCGTCAATAAACGGATAAGCTTGAACAGTACCTTTAAATTTAGAGGTATATTTAAAGCACGAAAAGGTACTTATGTTGAATTGAACTTTTTCCTTGCGCGGAAGAGTTTTTGATTCTTCGGAAACACAGTTTTTTTTATAAATTTTGCTCCACCAATTTTTATAATCCATTATATCCAGTGTTTCTACTTCTTTGACTGAAAACTTTTTAATTTTGTTGCTTGTAATAATGATCTCGGTTATCTGATGTACTGTACATATTCTGTCGTATTTTCTCAAGTTTTTTTTAACAACCGCAAAATCTCTATCACAAGGGAGAAAAGAATGCCCTCTAACAGGGAAAAAATGAAGAATTGTGGAAAATTTGCACGAATCCGTAAGCGCCAGAAGCATTCGAATCATTGTATGGTTTTTATTTTGACCCCAGCAGTTATCACTGAAGAGGTGCAGTTCTGTATGATCCTTTTTGAATTCATTGATGTAATCCATAACAAGCGTGCAAATCTCGTTTGCTGTTTTCTTTGCCTGCCCTTCGTGGTACACATACATCCTAGATTTTTTTTCTTTCAGGTTGTGGATGCAAAATACAGACACAGTCAGCTGCTGATAATAAAATATCTCATTTACAGGCGACGTTGGCAGTTGAATATTTTGCATAAAGTCAAATGCCAAAGACAAAACTTCTGCTCTATTTTCTTCTTCTTCGACGTCTTTTGTTAATTTTGCGTAGAATTTTTTGCTTTTTCGTTTATGAACTATTAATTCAGCAACTGCCGTTCTTTTAGCTATTTCGTTTAGATTTTTGTCTTTAATTTTATTATTCAAAAGTTCACAAGTAGAACATACATCTACTTGGGGTCTACCAAACGTCAGATTGAAATTGTCTCGAAAGAATGCCCGGTAGAAGGAAAAACTTACTTTAAGGTTTTTATATTTTTCTTGGAACAGCTGATGCATTTTTTTAATATTCAGTTGGCAACTTAAATAGTGCTTTTCAGTTCCTGAGTAATGGCTAAGTTTTACAGGAAATGATTGTATATGCTCTCTGACACATTGCCTGATTTCTTCAGAAAATGCATTAGCGCTTGAACTTTTTCCGCGTAAGTCTTTGGGTGACTTACCTTGCTCAGACAAGTTGTTTATCCTCCTAATCCGCTTATAAGTTATGTCATATAAGAACATAAAAGCTTTAACACATATTTGTATCTTGGAAACTCCTTTAAATGAATAATATTTAACAGTATGTGATTTAGTTTTTTTATTTTCACCAGGCCGAGGACGCCGCTGTTTAACGTTTTGGACCTCTACAAGACCCTGTAAAAAGATATCTTGTTCAGTTTTTGTCTGTAGGGAGTAAAACCGTTGAAAAATATTTAATTTATCTTCGTAAGTAAACTTCTCAGAACATTTTAACCTACAACTAAAATAATAAAATCAGATGATCAGAAGTAAAAACACAATCGTTGTTAAATTACCTGCAAAGGACTTCCTGTATCTTCTTTGCAGAGACAGTTTTTCCTCTATAATCCTTATACGATTTTCCTTCTACTTTCGCTTTTTTCTTTATATTTCTCTCATACTGGGAAGGGTCAGCTTTTCGCCTTCGTTTAGGCGTTTCATTGCCTTCCTCCATTCTATTACCACAAGCACTGAACGTTATGTTAATATGACGAACAACAAGCAACTAATATTGAAACCGCGTGAACCCCCGAAATTCATCCGGCAGGCGGCGGTGTATTCTCCCAAGCGAAATATTTTCATTACGCAGAAAGGGAACATGTCACTGACGTGTGACCTTTATGCATAACGCCGAGTAAATGTACCGACGCGTTCTAACATATTACAAAGCAGACATGTGTCTTTTTTGCACGATGCGATGCGTGAATATAAAGATAACCCATTTTTGATTAAAAGCTATTTTTCTAAATTTTGACATGTGCCCTTTATGCATATACCGATTCAACTATTCACCTAATCAAATTAAACTTTTACTTAAAAAGGGTGTATTCCCCTATAGTTATATAAATTCATTTGACAAGTTGAAAGAAACGCGGTTGCCCTCTAAAGATAAATTTTTTAACAAAATTAAGGGGGAAAATATTTCTGACGAAGCGTATAGACACGCTCAAAATGTATGGGATACTTTTAACTGTAGTAATATATTAGAATATTCGAATATATATATGAAAACGGACATTTTACTTTTAGCGGATGTTTTCGAGTCATTTAGAGAACTTTCATTAAACACTTATAATATTGATGCAATTTATTATGTCAGTTTAGCAAGTTTATCTTGGGATTTAATGTTATATAAAACGGGTGTAAAAATTGAACTATTAACAGATATAGACATGTTATTATTTATAGAGAGGGGGATTAGGGGTGGTTTATCTAGTTGTATTCATAGACATGCTGTCGCTAACAATAAATATATGCAAAATTATGACAATAATAAACCAAGTTCTTTTCTTATGTATTTTGATGTAAATAATCTCTATGGTTTTGCTATGTCACAAACACTTCCATTGGGTGGGTTTCGATGGTTATCAGAGGAAGAAATTAAAAAGTTAGTTATTGAAAAAGTTGCACAAGATGCCTTACGTGGTTTTATATTAGAAGTTTCCTTACTAATACCGCAGGAACATCATGATTACTTTTCCGATTTACCGTTTTGTACAGAACATTTAGCTCCCGAAGGAACAAATCAAAAAAAACTCTTGGCAACACTTAACGATAAAAATAATTATGTTATACATTACGTAGCTTTACAACAATGTTTAAAACATGGTATTAAATTAAAACAAATTCACAAAGTTTTAACATTTAAACAATCTGCTTGGATGGCACCATATATATTATTGAATACCAGATTGCGTGAACAAGCGTCAAACGAGTTCTACATATTTCTATATAAGCAGATAAACAATTCTTCCTTTGGTAAATCCATTCAGAATGTTAGAAAATATAGGGATGTAAAAATAATTTCAAAGTATGAAGGTAGTTATGGGGTTAATTATTACATGTCTAAACCAAATTTTAAGGATAGGGTTATTTTTGATGAAAATTGTGTTGCTATTGAAATGAAAAGATGTAAAATATACCTTAATCAACCAATATTTATCGGTTTTACCGTATTAGAATTGGCTAAGGTACAATTGTATAAGTTTCACTATGAATATATGAAGGTAAAGTACCCCAATGCTGATACCTTAAAGCTATGCTATACTGATACAGATTCGGGTATTTATCACATTAAAACGGATGATGTATACATGGATATTAAAGGTGATTTAAATGAATGGTTTGATACATCCGACTATGCTCTTGACAACCCTTATGGTATACCAAAAGTAAATAAAAAGGTAATGGGGGTAATGAAAGATGAGTTGAAGGGTAAAATTTTGTTAGAATTTGTAGGATTAAGATCAAAAATGTACGCTTTTCGTATTAATTCGACAGATAAATGTGTAGCAAAAGGGATCCCTTCACCAACAAAAAATAAACTGACGTTAGAATTTTATAAAGAATGTTTGTTTAGTGGTACTCAATTATATAGACAACAATATGAAATACGTTCTTCTAGGCAAAATGTATACACCATCAATACTAATAAGTTAACCTTAGATCGAAAAGATGATAAAAGGAAAATTTTGGAATGTAATATAAAAACTCTACCCTATGGACATTATTCCATAGAACAAATGTAATTACTAATACTAGGTTTTAAGACATTGTATGTGTAAACTAACAACCATTATTTAATCAATCTTACTAACACATTATATTTTTAATTAAGTAAATATTGTAAACTAACCATATGAATTAATAAAATTGTATTGTATTTAAAATCTATTGTTTTTATTTTTTAAATTATAATTACATACAACTAAACCAAGTATCGATGCTTAGCCTAGAGAAATTCGCGGCGCACAGGTGCGGAGACTGCCGCGGGCGCTTCGAATCCTGAACCGGTGCAATTGAACATCCATTCAGAATAATTAAAATTAGCCTTGACCACATTTCCGTTATTAAAAAATCGAATCTTATGCACTTATTGCGCAACAATAGGTACATTAAATAGAACATGACGTTAACTTGGAATCTATTAATGCATAAAACAAGTTTGTTAGTAGTACTTGGTAGTTTTTTAAAGAAAAAAAAAAAAAAATGTGTTTAGAAAGTTTTGATTTGCAACAAAAATATTTATTAAACTTTGAAGAACGATTAATGACATTTAACGAAGCGTGGACGGGGGCTATTAATCCTAATAAGTTGGCAAAAACAGGATTTTATTTTACGCAAGAACTAGACGTTTGTCGGTGTGTTTGTTGTTCCGTTGAAATATTTAAATGGGAAAAAAATGACTGTCCTATTGAAGAACATTATAAATATGCTAAACATTGTAGATTGGCTAGTGCATTGTGGTTATGTAAACAATTTAAGAAAACTGATAAACAACAACAACAACGACGACATTCAACATTTCCTTTATTGTTATTAATTTTTTTATTGAGTGTAACCTTGTTCAAATTAAATCCCTTTCCATTTTATTAATAATATAAATGAAAATTGCACGACTACAAAATAATTAGTTGAACGTAGTGTGTCATATTGTACAAGATGAATATTCAACAAGGGTGTGTGGTTAATGGAAAACTTTATTTTTTGAATAACTCTCATACAAAACATGTGAACGTGGGCCTTAATGTGGATCATAATTTTACACCGTGCATTGAATTAGGCAATAAAAATGGCGCTAGTGTTATCTTGAGTGAGGAGGATTGGACTTGTTTACAAGAACATCAAGGTGTTATAACTAGTTACTTCTTTTCTAATGGATATTTTGATGTGCCCATTCGATTTAACAATTTAACTGTGTTTTTTGATAAAATTGATGATTTTAACGTTATAAAAATCAAACATGACGACAATCGTTACATTTATTTTGGATGTGAAAGTATTTGTAGACTATGGGATATCATACCTTTAATTGATTATCGATTGAATATGTTGAAACGACAAGCATTTGTTGGATATTTTAATGAAATTAAAAAGTGTGTACTGTCACAACAGGGGGACTTATTGGCCTTGGTACATAATATAATTACACCAAAATCACAAATCAACTGTGAAAATGTCAGTACTATGATGGAATTACTCACGCTATATCCTAATATGCTGGAATATAAAATTAATTTTCCAAGAAGAAGAAGATATTATAATGAAATCTGTAACGTTTGATGAATCTAAAAATAAAATTCATCCTATGGTTGTGTGGACGTATGCCTATCGAAAATCAAGACAACGCAATCTTGAAGACTATTCCAATAGGATGCATTTTCAAAGAAGAATCGAAAAAATGTCAAAAATACTGCAAAATGTTTTGTTTGAAAGTTTTAGAAATAAAATATATATAGAAAGATTTAAATAAAATGTGTGTTTTATTAAATTTAAACTAAACTATTATATAAAGTATATACATTAGTTAAGGCACAAATACAATTTTCACCCTTATGATAAAAACATTTTGGACTATCCTTTTTAATGACAGGTTGATCCTCTAGTTCAATGATGACCTTATCAGTGTACTTTCTAACAAAATCAGCTTTCTCCCTTCCTTTAATATAAATTAGATCAGCCTTGTTGGTTAATTCTTGAATTATCTTTGGAACTTTAGATACGTGAACGTTGCCGCTGTGCCAGTCAATATTGTGATGGTTATGCATTAGCCATAGAGTTTGTTCAAAGGCATCTTGTTTTAAGTATCGAATACTGTAGGGTGGTTTAAATATATAATGAGCCGTTTTAGTTCCCGTATAAGCAGCCAGTTCTTTAACGAGTAATTTGTCCTCTAATTTGAAAAATTGTAGATCCATAACCATGCGTATTGGTGACGTCATTATTATTATTATTATAATTGTCGAACCACTTTAGTGAGAGGACTATAACTAAATAATTTATCGTGAAGAATTAAACAGTAGGCAGACGTGTTTTGTTCCGTGTCCTTGTTTGTCTCAAACTCGATTCTCATTACGACAGAACCCGATTGCATACTAATCTTTTGATGTGAACAATCTATATAGACAATAGGACAGGTACTTTTAAATTCCTCCGGTGTAAAAATTGGTTCGGTTGATTTGCCATAATATGATAAACGAAAGTTTGTAAACATCTCATAGAGTGTGGCAAATTGATTATCTTCAAAATTTAAATATATATCTTGATAGGGAAATCGCTCAGAATTTAAAAATACACGTACGTTGGTTAGTGTGCAATGTTCAAATTTACTCATATCTTCAATTAATTTACCCTTCTTGTCTTTGGCTAAAATTAAACATACGTGTGATGGTGACTCTAAACGTGAACTTGTCTTAACAGGCCATGTATGACGTGTTGTTATGGGTAATGATGCGTATTCAATTAGTTCCCAACCTCGAAATCCCATAATAATATCAGTATTTTTTTCCAAAATTTTTGTAAGAGCCAACTGTTGTGGTATATCCACTGTAATATGGGGAACTCTCCATTGTAATTTATTGATTGATATTTTTGGTTTTTCGGTAGTAGTTTCATCGGTTACAGTTATCGAATCTAGGTCAGAATTAGATCGAATTAAAACCAATTCTTGTTTCATACTCATTATTATTTTACGATAGTCCTCAAAAAACCCCATTAACATTTTTAACGGGATACAGACATTAAATGAACCCTTATCACTTAAAATTAACCCAGTTTGATTTGATTTGGGGAACCACCCTGCATTTTGTAATTTTAAACTTTCATTGATGTTAAACGAAAGGTATCCCTTTATGGTTGAGGTGAGTCCTACATTTCGAATGGCATCAATAGTCACACCATTTAATTCATATCTAATTTCTCGAAACAAAAATGCTATCCCGTTATTAATGAATTTTAGTTTAGTTGCTTTGGTTCCATCCTCCTTTGTTAGCTTTCCTTCAATGTACAAGTGACTTTCGCTAGGTAACGTATAGGTGTCCAATTCTTGAATAGGGATCCTGATCTCATCATTGTATTCAAATTTTGATGTTACAAAGGGTTGATAGGTGTGTAATTCTGAACTTAAAATCGAATTATCGATATGTAAGTTTTCGGTAATGTGTAAAATATCCATTTTAAATTAATACTTTAAAACCGAGAGAACGTAGAAATTTTTTATTTATTGCTGTTAATCGTTTGGAGCTTGATTTTACACTAAGTTTTCCTCTATGGGGTGTTCTTTTATAGGATTTTTTATTTTTATTTATAGTACTCAAGTATTGAGGACAATTGTATTTAATAACCATTATTCGCTGTTTCTACTTTCAAGTGTAATCTAACGGTAATTGTCTCACCTCGAAAATTAATTAAGTTATAATTTTGGTCGACGATTTTTATTGTTATGTTGTTTATTGCCTTAACGCTAATAGGGAAATACAGAATGGGGAGTGGAGACTCCACTATCTTATACCCTGGCTCGACAGAAGGAAAAAATTGGTGGATTATATGGACAGGCTTCCCGTTATGAAATGATCCCGTTACTATATTACAATCAATACAAATGGCATTTACCTTTAAAATTTCTAAAACCCTATCAGATTCTATTCGTTTTAATGGATTAATGATCTTCTTGTCAAAACCAAGCATTTTTCCTATAGAATCATCAGGTGTAAAATCTATAGGGTGTGTACACTTAATTACACATTTTAAGGTATTCAAATTTCCTTCAAGTATTAAATCTATATTTTCTTTTGCCAACTCATTGCTAAGATACTTTTGAAGATCTTGAATTTCATAGCTCCCAGTTGGTATGGTTATCGTTTTATTACCAACATAAAACTTATTCGAACCTGGTTCAATATTTGGAATTGTCATAAATGTTTCAAAATCAGCTAAACCTAGTAAATATTGTTTATTATCATCTAAATATATGGGGGGATTAAAATCAGCACTTAAAGTTGATTCGCTTCCGGATATTGTTATCGTATTTGACATTGCAACACTTTGAAGTTTAAGGTTATTATGTTGATATATTAATAATTGTAAATATTATATAGAAACCTGAGACATAACTGTCCACAATTATGTGAATTAAATGACTGAAACGCATCATAATTATATTTTATTGAAACATTATCCTGAGAACTTTTAAAATAAGTTATAAGTTCTATTGGTGCCTTCAGATTACCATAACTATCAAAATATATAACGACGTTTCCTTGTTTAACATACGCCGTCCAATGAGTTCCCTTTCCATGTTTACTGTCTAAATTAACTATAGATGATTCGTTTGTTCTTATTATTTTTGGTAATTCATCTCTCATAAACACACCACGAAAATGTGGAATTTTAAGTAATTTTACAAATTTATAAAGCTCTATGTTTGATAAGGCATGTCTGGGTAATATTATTGGGAGTTTTTTTTAAACGGTTTCAAAAACATTCCTTTTCCACGTTTCGATTTAAAATTCAATCCCTTTCCTTTCGTCATTGTTTCCATCGCCTTATTATGTCTTTGTGATTCTTCAAGTTGTTTCTGTGCTGCTTTATTGTCTAAAATTGTCTTAGCTATAGAAGCTGTCCCAGCTCCCACCCCACCCAATGCAGCTAACAATGGCAACAATAACGGTAAAAACCCACCAATCTTTTTGGGCGTCTTAATTATTCGTTTCTTTTTAGTTTTAAGTTTCCCCCCTTGTTTCACTTTTAATCCTCTTTTCTTGTTTGCTCGCTTGATATGTTTATATTTATTTTTTATACCCATTCCTAATTTTCTTTTAACCTTCATTGCACCAGTTACGGCTAATGCCGAAATTCGTTCTCCAATTGACGAGTCCTTGGCCTTCACACGTTCCCACGACTTTTCTTCTAATACTTTATCGGCCTTATGTCTCGATTCTAAATTTTTTGATTCTAAATATTTCAAATCGTGTTCTTTACAGGCACTGTCTAGTAAATTTATACCCTCTTGATTGATTCGTTTTTCTATTTTTGTTCCTGGTCCACAAAACCTAAAATTAAATATTTAAATGCATACTTTCAATCTTATATTGAAAACTTACCTATAACCCGGTATATGCGCTTCAAATGGTAAATTATCAATAATTTTATTTAATAAACCAGTTCCTTTCTTCTTACTAGTCTTTTTACTATTAATTGTGGAAGACTGATATGTTGACATTTTATACAAAGTTCTAAATACATACTAAACAAAAATATCATCAAACCTGATTTATAAATATAAGTTTAAAATGATAAATCAATCATTTTTCATTTTACCATAATACAATGAAGATCCGAAAGGCAAAAATTACACTTCCAGTATCTAATCATGATATGAAAACTGCAAGTATAAAATTTAAAAAACATGGAGGTATATTTGGAGGTCAATCTAAACGCTGTCTACTTATTGGATCCTCTGGGAGTGGAAAAACCAATTGCTGCATTTCTTTGTTAGAACATCCCAATGGTTTAAGATTTGAAAACCTGTATATTTATTCAAAGTCGCTTTATCAACCTAAATATAATTACCTTAGGAAATTAATTAGGCCAATTAAGGAAATAGGATTTTTTGAATATCAAAACGACAATGACGTCATCCATCCTAATGAAATTAAAAAAAATTCCGTAATAATTTTTGATGATGTTGCTACTTGTAACCAAAATATTATTAAAGAATATTTTTCTTTCGGGAGACATAAAAATGTAGATTGTTTTTATTTATGTCAAACGTATTCTGCCATACCGAAACAATTAGTTCGTGATAATGCAAATTTAATAATCATGTTTAAACAAGATAATACCAATCTTAAACATGTTTATGATGATCACGTGAGTATTGATATGACGTATTCACAATTTAAAGAAATATGTTCTAATTGTTGGATAAATCAATACGGGTTTTTTGTAATAGATAAAGATTGTGATTTAAATAATGGTCGATATCGAAAGGGATTTGACAAGTTTATTATCCTATAAATAATGCTTATACACAAGATTATTTTATTATTCACTTACAAACCAACATGGATAAACATGCATCAAAACAACTAATTAGAGCGCGAAAGGCCGTCAAGGAAAAATTTAAAAAACTAAAAGCAGATGTATCAACTTCAGAAACACAATTGGAAAGCACTTATAAACCCATAACACAACCTCTAAAGGAATTAATTACAAAATTTAATATGATTGAACCTAAACAAGAAATTAAACAAGAAGAAGAAGAAGAAGAATTTAATAGATCAATACCATATATTTCAACACCTAATAGGAGACGATCTTCTAATAGAGTTGTAGGAAAAACACCTCGACTACCTATAGAAATGCCTTCATTTTTTAACGCCACCGTATATGATAGTGAGTTGGGTAGAACAACTAGAGAAACTCCATTTCAAGAATCGAGTGTAATTGCTGAAACCGAAGATTCACCTGCTGATACATCAGAAGAAATAACCCCAACTGCGACTTTAGAACAAATAATAAACCAAACGAGAGAAGTAATAAAACAATACGTGGATGGCCCTGGCTACAATGAGTATTTGGAAGACTTCCATGAATTACCTAGATCCTATATTGATGCTAACATAAGAGATACTAACGATAAATTTGACCATAAGTTTGGTATTGTCCATGACTTTGAAGAAAATAAATTTACCCTAGGATTAACACGAGTGCCTGTAGACTTCCAAGGCAAGGACATAATTGTGGATAAATTAAAATATTTAGGATCGAATGGATTATACGAACTCCTATTTAAAAAGGACCCCACTGGTTATAGTTTAAAAGAATTAGATGAATATATGGACATTTTGAAACGAACCGGGGCATATACAGATCAAGATGGTAATGTAGATGTAAGTTCAAATAGCTATAAGAAATTTCGAACGATTATATTACCATACTTAAATAAAAAAGGTATTACGAAAAAAGGGGCAACTCAATTATCATTTGACAAACCAAAACCTCCTGGTAGAACTACTAGACAACAAACAAAGAAAGGAGGGGGATTAACATTAAAAGATAATAATGATAATGTTGATTATGTTTATTGGGACAACGTAAATGAGTTGATAGATCGTCTTCGTTTGTTGATTTCTTCCACAACCGCAGGACATACCGCACATCAAAACGAAATTATTTCCATAATTGAAGAATTGAAGGAAGCCAAAATAATTCAATAAAAACGTGTGTTATCATAGATAATTAACAGTTTTATCATGACGATTAACAAATTCGGAACTCACATATCGAGAAAACCGATACAATATTACTATTGTTATATAACATTACATGCAAGTGATTTAGGGTCACATATTTATGATGGTGCATTTTCTACTCAATCCTATAAAATAAACGGAAATAGTTACTGGACATTTCCCCTTCCTTCAGGCATTGTCGAGTCCTATACTGTATTTAATAAAACCATTGGTTTCCTAAAAAACTATAGTGTTGTTAATAATCTTACAGGAGTAAAATTAACAAAAGGTGATAAGATTCATATTGTACGACCATTAAAGTCATTAAAAACCGGAGACGGTATAATTACATTAACTATAAAACTAGCAATTAGTTAAGAATGAATAAAAAGCAAGACATAATAAACGAGTTGCATAAATCGGCACGTCGTAATTTTAAACGTAGGAAAACCATAATACGATCTATTAGGGATACTATGCAAATAGATTTAATATCACTAATTCCGTATGCAAAATTCAACCATGGGTATAAATATATTTTAATTGCTATTGATGTGTTTTCAAAATATGTATGGAGTCAACCATTAAAAACAAAAGGTGGAAAAGAAGTTAGTGATGCTATGAAGAAAATATTAAAAGATAAAAAAGCAGTTCCACGAAATATTCAATCAGATAGGTAATATATTTAATTATTAGTTTTTTAAACTTGTTATTTACTATTAATTTTTATTTATTTTAGAGGTACAGAATTTTACAACCCTTACTTTAAGAAGTTAATGCAACAATATAAGATAAATCATTATAGTACATTTTCTAACTTAAAGGCTGCTATTGTGGAACGTGTTATTAGAACCCTAAAAACTCGTCTTTGGAAACAATTCAGTTTACAAGGTTCATATAAATGGTTTGATATCTTTGAAAACATTGTATTTGATTATAATAATACTAAACATTCTACTATCGGTATTAAACCTGCTAAAGTGACGAAACGAAATGAAAAGGAAATATTAAATCGTGCATTTAAAAATATTAAAACAATCGATCCTGTAGGAGTAAAATTAAAAATTGGTGATCCTGTACGTGTAAGCAAATATCGTGAAGCTTTTGAGAAGGGCTATACCCCCAATTGGTCTAATGAAATATTTACAATAAGTAAAGTACGTGAAACCAATCCTCGTGTATATCTATTAATCGATGCTAATGGTGAAGAAATACAAGGTACCTTTTATAATCAAGAACTTCAAAAAACAAAACATCCAGATGTACATCTTATTGAAAAAATATTACGAAAAAAAGGTGATAGATCATACATTAAATGGTTAGGCTACGATAATAGACATAACTCATGGATTAACAATAGTGAATTAAATTAATATTTAAAGAAATTGACTTTTATTTATTACATATTTTTGCATAGACTAATATAATATAACGTTAACGTATTCAGCTAAAATACACACAAATCAATAATAACGTTGAGTTATGCAAACACTCTTAAATAATAATATCAATAACCTTAGAATAGTTTTTGCATAGTCTAAAATAATATAACGTTAACGTATTCAGCTAAAATACATACAAATCAATAATAGCGTTGAGTCATGCAAAAACTCTCTTTACGTTAACGTTATGTTATGCGAGAACTCCCGGCGCTGAGCCAAACATGCCTTTTTATACTACTAAGATTGTTGATGTGTACCTGTGTTCAGTAATAAAAAAAAAATCATTGTACTGCACCGTTTCGTGAAGCTGTGGGATCCTTATTGTTTTTGGCCACGAATACTCGATCAGACATCTCATTTGCTGTAAGCTATGTTAGCCAGTTCTTAAACTACTTTACCTATGAACACTGGAATGCGACTAAGAAAATTTTGAGATACCTGAAAGGAACCAAACATTATGAAATTATGTACAGGAAATCTACAGATAATAACCTAGTTTTGTACGGATATACTGACTCAGATATTGCTGAAGCTCAAGAAAGTCAAGAACTGGGTATGTGTTTTTACTGAATGAGTCTCCTATAACATGGAGCTTCCCACGTCAGCAAGTTATAGCTTTGTCAACTACTGAAGCTGAATACATTGCTTTATCTTTTGGCTGTAGAGAGGCTATTTGGCTCCGACAACTTTTAACAGAATTAAATATTCCTTAAGATAGGGCAACAGAAATTAATGTTGATAATCAAGGAGCTATAAAACTTTTTAATAATCCTGATTTTCATAAAAGAACTAAGCACATTGATATAAAATTTCACTACATAAGAGAAGTGGTTGCAAGAAAAGAAGTTGAACTGAAATACATTGGAACGAAGCTTCAGCTAGCTGATATTTGTGCCGAGCCCTTACCGGAGTCAAAATTACATTTTATTTCCGGTTAACTAAACATTCAAAAGCCTAATGAAATGGGCCTGAATAGGATTTCATGAAGACAACACTCTGTTTTATTGTACCTGTTTTTTAAATTGTTGTACCAAGAACTGTTAAACATATACAAATTAATCAAAACGTGTCATTATCTGCTCTTTTAAAACTGCTAAATTTTCTTATTCTAAGTTATTCCTGTTGTTCAAACTCTGCTGTTTCCATCAGTTTCATCAAGAAGAAATTAGGAAGATGTATGAAGATTTCTTTGGCGCAGAGTGATTTTTAGTGCAATATCTTCCTCTTCTAAAGCACAATTTATAAAAATAGAAATGCTAAGTTACACGATTGTGAATTTCCTGATGTAGTTAGAGATGTGAAGAGACAACCGCCGAGTTCCTTTGTAGTTGCTTTTAAATAACACAGCAAAGATTTTTCCTCCGCGTTGCCGCGGTTTAGTATGCCCCTCTATATTTTTCATACGATTATACGAAGCTTAGCTGAGCAAAGATATTTACTTTGCTATTTAAAAGAAGCAAAAGAAAACTACCAATTATATTAACTTTTGCGTAAGTAGTCCATTATCTCAAAGTGGAGCTGTATAGATATAAAGAAATTAAACCCACAGTCGTCTCCACAAATACTTATATTAAAACAGTTAGATTAACTTGGTGTACATGTTTCGGTACTAGGGAGTACCATCATCAGCACCGAAGGGCTAAAATAATTATAAAAATAATAGAAAGAGGAAGGAGAAGTCAGATTAACGTACTTACCCCAAGTGCCACTATTACAAGCAATGTAAACGAAATGTAAAAGATTTAAAAAATAAAAACTAAAAACTTGAATAAGACGAGGACATTTTGATTGTTGGACGAAAACAGATTAAAAAGTTTAAAGTAAAATACAATTCTAAAGGAATTAATTTTCTTCCTCTGCCCTACATCGTAAACAAATAACAAGCTGATTGTGATTGTACTGAAAGTCAAACGGAGGATATAAAAGGTCAAAGTAGTGACATCTAACAAAGTCAAGTAAAAGTAGTAAGTACCCAATAATAATGGGAACTGACGTCAAAAGTGTAAAACGTGGTTCTTGGAGCAAGAAACGGGCATCTAGTGGCGATAGTAAAACGAACAAAACACAGTTGTCGGCAAGAAGGCGAGTAACCCGCCATGACAAAGGTAAGGTTTCAAACCGCAAGATGGATGGGCGGCGCGCCATCATCCAGAACAAGTAAGGTCAGAAACAAACTAGTAATTCAACATTCGACAATAGAGGGAGTAGGAGGAGGGTATAAAATTAAAGTGGCCATCTAGAAGTCAAAGTCCAAATTAGAATTCGGAGAGAAGGAAGGTAACGGTTATTAAAAAAGTTCATGTGTTAGTTAAATTGAAAGCTTTCTGGTGGTAATAGTAGATGGAGTAACTTATGTTATTTATATTTATTTCTAAATAGAATAATTTTTACAAAGACAAAAGGTAAGGGTTAAAAGTGGTGTAATTAAAGGAAAAACCTAAGAGATTCAAGGTAAGGAAGACAAGAGAAGATAACTTGGTCGTTAACACAGTTGAGGTTTTTATTGAGAAGAGCCTTATGGATTTCCATCATTTCAAGAAGGTTAAGTTTGCCGCCCTTGTTACAGGAATGAAGGAGTTTAGTGTTATTCAATGGGTCAAAAGAGTGGTTATTGCAGAGGATATGAGAAGCAAAACTGGATTTGAAGTTGTGGTTAGAGAAATCAGTATTTCGGAATTTATTTATTTCTTTAAAGTGCTCGTTCACTCGGGTTGAAAGTTTGCGCCCTGTTTGGCCAATATAGCAGACATTACAGTCATCACAAGAGAGTTGATAAACACCCGACTTATCTAGTAGAGAAATTTTATCTTTGGAGTTGATCAAAAATTGACCAATATTGTGGTTAGTTTGGAAAGCAATAGAAATGTTGAACTTATTTAGAATATTTTTAGCTGTAAAAGAAATGTTACCCAAAAAGGGTAAAATGTAGAAACTTTTTGGTTCTCTAGGGGTTGGAGTCACTAAATTTTTGTTAACAAATTTAATAGTAAATTTGTAATAAATCTTATTAATGATCCTAAGGGGAAATTGGTTATTAACAGCAACTTGTCTAATGTAGTTTAATTCTTTTTGAAAATAATGATGGGTTAATGGTAAAGAAAAAAGTCTATGAAAAGCTGTATTGAAAAAGGCAAATTTGTGTTGAGGAGGGTGGTTCGAATTAAAAGGGATGATAG
Source organism: Polydrusus pterygomalis (assembly GCA_963969555.1). Taxonomy (NCBI): domain Eukaryota; kingdom Metazoa; phylum Arthropoda; class Insecta; order Coleoptera; family Curculionidae; genus Polydrusus; species Polydrusus pterygomalis. The sequence continues at coordinate 71,835,559 of OZ018375.1, forward strand.
AATCAGTGGTGGTGGGTTTATGAAAAATTGAAAACTGAAGACTGTTATTGACTTTATGGATTGTTAAATCAAGAAAGTTGATAGACTTATTTTGTTCAATTTCTAAAGTAAATTTGATGGAGGGGTGTAAAGAGTTCAAAAATGAAAACAAAATGTGGATATCACCAAGGGAACCATCAAATAACAGCAAAATGTCATCGACATACCTGTAATAGAACAATATTTTAGGAAAGAGGCGGTGTTGCTGTAATTTAGATTCTAAGGAAGCCATAAAAAACTCAGCCATGAGGGGGGAGAGGCTCGAGCTCCCTCCTCTGTTTCAAATAACAACTTTCAATCCGAATTTTTTAACAACTCCGACTTCCAAAGAGAATATGACAACCTTCAACCCCCAGAGGGTAAATTTTCTGACTTTGTTTTCCATGACAGAGTTTTGAACCTCAGTAACTTCAATTTCTCTCTAGATGAACTTAACATTTTACAATCAGGCCTTAAATTTAATATTCATTTTACCCCTAGTCCTCTTAACCTACAAATTTTGGCTGTTGATTGTGAAAGAGCCTTAGAACGCTCAAGGGTTGATAACGCCAATGTTATACGGAGTGAACTGGCCACATCCTTTAATAAGTACTACAACTTTCTTCTCTCCGGCACTCCGCCTTCCCACCAATCCCCAAACCCCAAAACCCTTAAAAATCTTAAAACCACAATTCTCGAAGAGGACTTGATAGTTTCCAAGGCCGACAAGGGTAATTGTGTTGTAGTTCTTCACAAGAACCAATATATAGAAAAAGTCAACGATTTTCTTCTGTCAGACGATTTCTCTGAACTAAACTACAATCCCACCACCTCCTTTAATACTAGAGTCAGTAAAGTCATCAAAGATTGCAATAACACCCTAACATTTCTCAATAGTAACGTAAATTCTCTTTCGGTCATGAACCCTTTCACTCCCCGTTTATATGGCCTCCCCAAGATACACAAACCTAACTGCCCTATTAGACCTGTGGTTTCTTTCATCAACTCCCCGGTTTCTAAACTCTCTGCTTGGCTTAATAATATCCTTCCAGATCTTACTTCGTTTCAGAACACTTATGCCATAAAGAATTCCAAGTCGCTCACTGATAAAATCAAGGACGTTTTTGTCCCCAACTCCGCCCTGTTAATTTCCTTTGACGTCAAAAACTTATTTCCCAGTATTCCCCCTACAGATTGCTTAAACCTAATTGAGAACCACTTGTCTAATAATTCAAATTTAAACCCCTCACAGATCATAGATTTATGCAGACTAATTGACATTGTTCTGAAACAGAACTTTTTTATTTTCAACAATAAATACTACACTCAAAAGTCCGGCCTAGCCATGGGCTCGAGCCTCTCCCCCCTCATGGCTGAGTTTTTTATGGCTTCCTTAGAATCTAAATTACAGCAACACCGCCTCTTTCCTAAAATATTGTTCTATTACAGGTATGTCGATGACATTTTGCTGTTATTTGATGGTTCCCTTGGTGATATCCACATTTTGTTTTCATTTTTGAACTCTTTACACCCCTCCATCAAATTTACTTTAGAAATTGAACAAAATAAGTCTATCAACTTTCTTGATTTAACAATCCATAAAGTCAATAACAGTCTTCAGTTTTCAATTTTTCATAAACCCACCACCACTGATTCTATCATCCCTTTTAATTCGAACCACCCTCCTCAACACAAATTTGCCTTTTTCAATACAGCTTTTCATAGACTTTTTTCTTTACCATTAACCCATCATTATTTTCAAAAAGAATTAAACTACATTAGACAAGTTGCTGTTAATAACCAATTTCCCCTTAGGATCATTAATAAGATTTATTACAAATTTACTATTAAATTTGTTAACAAAAATTTAGTGACTCCAACCCCTAGAGAACCAAAAAGTTTCTACATTTTACCCTTTTTGGGTAACATTTCTTTTACAGCTAAAAATATTCTAAATAAGTTCAACATTTCTATTGCTTTCCAAACTAACCACAATATTGGTCAATTTTTGATCAACTCCAAAGATAAAATTTCTCTACTAGATAAGTCGGGTGTTTATCAACTCTCTTGTGATGACTGTAATGTCTGCTATATTGGCCAAACAGGGCGCAAACTTTCAACCCGAGTGAACGAGCACTTTAAAGAAATAAATAAATTCCGAAATACTGATTTCTCTAACCACAACTTCAAATCCAGTTTTGCTTCTCATATCCTCTGCAATAACCACTCTTTTGACCCATTGAATAACACTAAACTCCTTCATTCCTGTAACAAGGGCGGCAAACTTAACCTTCTTGAAATGATGGAAATCCATAAGGCTCTTCTCAATAAAAACCTCAACTGTGTTAACGACCAAGTTATCTTCTCTTGTCTTCCTTACCTTGAATCTCTTAGGTTTTTCCTTTAATTACACCACTTTTAACCCTTACCTTTTGTCTTTGTAAAAATTATTCTATTTAGAAATAAATATAAATAACATAAGTTACTCCATCTACTATTACCACCAGAAAGCTTTCAATTTAACTAACACATGAACTTTTTTAATAACCGTTACCTTCCTTCTCTCCGAATTCTAATTTGGACTTTGACTTCTAGATGGCCACTTTAATTTTATACCCTCCTCCTACTCCCTCTATTGTCGAATGTTGAATTACTAGTTTGTTTCTGACCTTACTTGTTCTGGATGATGGCGCGCCGCCCATCCATCTTGCGGTTTGAAACCTTACCTTTGTCATGGCGGGTTACTCGCCTTCTTGCCGACAACTGTGTTTTGTTCGTTTTACTATCGCCACTAGATGCCCGTTTCTTGCTCCAAGAACCACGTTTTACACTTTTGACGTCAGTTCCCATTATTATTGGGTACTTACTACTTTTACTTGACTTTGTTAGATGTCACTACTTTGACCTTTTATATCCTCCGTTTGACTTTCAGTACAATCACAATCAGCTTGTTATTTGTTTACGATGTAGGGCAGAGGAAGAAAATTAATTCCTTTAGAATTGTATTTTACTTTAAACTTTTTAATCTGTTTTCGTCCAACAATCAAAATGTCCTCGTCTTATTCAAGTTTTTAGTTTTTATTTTTTAAATCTTTTACATTTCGTTTACATTGCTTGTAATAGTGGCACTTGGGGTAAGTACGTTAATCTGACTTCTCCTTCCTCTTTCTATTATTTTTATAATTATTTTAGCCCTTCGGTGCTGATGATGGTACTCCCTAGTACCGAAACATGTACACCAAGTTAATCTAACTGTTTTAATATAAGTATTTGTGGAGACGACTGTGGGTTTAATTTCTTTATAATTATATTAACGATTATCTGGAGAATTTGAAATTACAAAATTCATAAGCAATTTATCAGTGATATGTTTCATTCAAGAATATTAGCGGCCAGATATATAAAATACTTAATATAAAAATAGACATTGAAAAGATGAAAAGAGTACTTGGACTTTTCTGGTCACCTACTACTGACGAGTTTGTTTTAGTCTTGATTTCAAGAACGTACCCCAAGAAATTTACGGTTGATCTAAAGTTCCAACTAAAAGTGATGTGCTTTGGATTGAGATGAATATTTTTGATCCGATGCTTGTTTTTGGCTCCACTGGTAATTATGGGACGTATATTACTGCAAGAAATTTGGAGAAACAGACTAGATTGTAATAATGAAATATATGAAACTCTGTTAGTTACGTTGAATTCTTTAGCGCCCCTAGCATACATAAATATTATTTTCCTGGTGTCAAATAAAACGGGTAGATTTATATTTATTTTGTGATACCAGTGATAAAGTATATGCAGCTCTCATTTTCTTGCGGAATCATGTTGGTGAAGAATTTCAGATAAGGTTTGTTAGTTGCAAATACAAAGTTGCACCTATTAATCAGTAGACTATTGCTAAACTAGAGTTGCAGGGAGTAGTTTTGGCTTGTACACTAGCACAGTAGCAGGTTTGAGTATCAAATTAGCAGCGTTCATTATTTTTAAGGTTATAAAAGAACAGATGCGAGTCTAATAGGTTTCTTATATTTTTGTCCCCTGCCGACTCAGCGAAATTCACGAAAATACTGTGTTCCATTCGGCGAAAATGTGGCCGACCTAGCAGTAAACGATACAGGCTTAAGTCCTAAAAGTGCTTGGTTTTTGGGTCCTTCTTTTTAAGGCAACGAGAAGAATAATGACCTAAAGAACCTCCTCATTCTGACAACATTGAAAACAACTTGTTTATTTATTTCGATTACAATCGAGCTGTGAACAAGTTGCCTGACACGCCACGATTTTCTAAGTGGCAAAGATTACACCGAACAACTAGCTGGATGTTGTATTTTATCGAATTAATGAAATTAGAGAAATAAGACAATTCCCAAACGTTACAGTTGGATGTGCATACATTAAAAAGGGCACATAACATAAAAAGGTCGAAATGAAAATTTCGGACAAGAAATAGGTAATTTAAATAAAAAAAAAGAAAGTTGTTAGAAGACAAACTTCCTCCGTTGTTGGGTGAAAATGGCGGTCTACGATGGAATTTTCTAAAAACGAAGAGCTGAATCTGCAATTTACTGACAGAAATCCTGTTATTTTAGATAGACTAACTGAATTACTGATTCAATGTCACCACGAATATGCTGACCGTGCAGGAATTGAGACAGTTGTAAATAATTTGAGATTAAAATACTGGATACTAGATGTTTTTTCTGCGGTAAAGTCTTTTAAAAACTGCCAAGCCTGTAGAATACGAAAATTTAAACATATTCCACCGAAGATGCGAGAGCCACAAAAAGAAACGTTAGAGTCTCTTATATTTCCGTTGAAATGGAAATGAAAATTTCGCAAACACAGGCTATTACGACGATAAGTCATAATTTTGATTAAACGAAAAAGAGAAAGTTTTAAAAGTACAAAATTACCCGTCTTGTGTATCAAAAGTACAAAAAGTTGAAAAAAATTAAAATATCTTACTTTCCGTGGGTAAGCACCTAATTTTCCTTCAGAAATTTATCTAAACCATTAAACAGATAAACTTATTTTAATACCTCATCCAAAAGACCGCGTTACTACTTACCTACTACCTACCTCTTCCACAAATATCTAAATAAAAGAAAACATTAAATAAAATGTAAAAGGGAAACAATAATAGTAACATGTAGTACCCTCCACAATATGGCAACATGGCAGGAGGGAATTACGACTAATTATTAATTATAAAATATATCGATTTGGAGGGAACTAAGAATAAATAATATCTGTAATATATATGGACATTTTATTGGTTGAATTCTTTACCCCTCTCTTGACAGACATATTAAGACACCTCCCCCAAACATATATATACAAGCGTTTCGTTGTATGTGTAATAGAAGTAGTGGAGGTCGGTCCGCCTGGTGTTTATCATGGAGGGAACAACGAGCGAGCTATACATATATATATATAGATTATGGCCGTTTTATGATGTTATATTTATTGAAAATAAAATGGAAGTCAAGAAATGTAATTTTTTGACGTGTTATAACATTTTTATGTTTATTTTTTATTTTCAATCTAGAGGGTTACAAATTAATTACATAAATCTGTAGTCAAGTAGTATATGAAAATTAAAATTATGTTATAATAATAATAATTGACTTTCTAAGTTTCACAAGCGTTTAAAAAATTAAATTTTGCTTTCTTGACGTTTACTCCATTTTTCCAAATGGAACGATGGTGGTTCACTAGGATATTTAAAATAAGCATTTTTTTTTCAACAATTTGATACCATACACTCCTATGCTATATATATATATATAGATTATGGCCGTTTTATGATGTTATATTTATTGAAAATAAAATGGAAGTCAAGAAATGTAATTTTTTGACGTGTTATAACATTTTTATGTTTATTTTTTAATTTCAATCTAGAGGGTTACAAATTAATTAAATCTGTAGTCAAGTAGTATATGAAAATTAAAATTATGTTATAATAATAATGGACCTTCAAGTTTCACAAGCGTTTAAAAAATTAAATTTTGCTTTCTTGACGTTTACTCCATTTTTCCAAATGGAACGATGGTGGTTCACTAGGATATTTAAAATAAGCATTTTTTTTCCAACAATTTGATATCATACACTCCTATGCTATATATATATATAGATTATGGCCGTTTTATGATGTTATATTTATTGAAAATAAAATGGAAGTCAAGAAATGTAATTTTTTGACGTGTTATAACATTTTTATGTTTATTTTTTAATTTCAATCTAGAGGGTTACAAATTAATTAAATCTGTAGTCAAGTAGTATATGAAAATTAAAATTATGTTATAATAATAATGGACTTTCAAGTTTCACGAGCGTTTAAAAAATTAAATTTTGCTTTCTTGACGTTTACTCCATTTTTCCAAATGGAACGATGGTGGTTCACTAGGATATTTAAAATAAGCATTTTTTTTCCAACAATTTGATACCATACACTCCTATGCTATATATATATATATATAGATTATGGCCGTTTTATGATGTTATATTTATTGAAAATAAAATGGAAGTCAAGAAATGTAATTTTTTGACGTGTTATAACATTTTTATGTTTATTTTTTAATTTCAATCTAGAGGGTTACAAATTAATTAAATCTGTAGTCAAGAAGTATATGAAAATTAAAATTATGTTATAATAATAATGGACTTTCAAGTTTCACAAGCGTTTAAAAAATTAAATTTTGCTTTCTTGACGTTTACTCCATTTTTCCAAATGGAACGATGGTGGTTCACTAGGATATTTAAAATAAGCATTTTTTTTCCAACAATTTGATACCATACACTCCTATGCTATATATATAGATTATGGCCGTTTTATGATGTTATATTTATTGAAAATAAAATGGAAGTCAAGAAATGTAATTTTTTGACGTGTTATAACATTTTTATGTTTATTTTTTAATTTCAATCTAGAGGGTTACAAATTAATTAAATCTGTAGTCAAGTAGTATATGAAAATTAAAATTATGTTATAATAATAATGGACTTTCAAGTTTCACAAGCGTTTAAAAAATTAAATTTTGCTTTCTTGACGTTTACTCCATTTTTCCAAATGGAACGATGGTGGTTCACTAGGATATTTAAAATAAGCATTTTTTTTCCAACAATTTGATACCATACACTCCTATGCTATATATATATATATAGATTATGGCCGTTTTATGATGTTATATTTATTGAAAATAAAATGGAAGTCAAGAAATGTAATTTTTTGACGTGTTATAACATTTTTATGTTTATTTTTTATTTTCAATCTAGAGGGTTACAAATTAATTACATAAATCTGTAGTCAAGTAGTATATGAAAATTAAAATTATGTTATAATAATAATAATTGACTTTCTAAGTTTCACAAGCGTTTAAAAAATTAAATTTTGCTTTCTTGACGTTTACTCCATTTTTCCAAATGGAACGATGGTGGTTCACTAGGATATTTAAAATAAGCATTTTTTTTCCAACAATTTGATACCATACACTCCTATGCTATATATATATATATATATATATATAGATTATGGCCGTTTTATGATGTTATATTTATTAAAAATAAAATGGAAGTCAAGAAATGTAATTTTTTGACGTGTTATAACATTTTTATGTTTATTTGTTATTTTCAATCTAGAGGGTTACAAATTAATTACATAAATCTGTAGTCAAGTAGTATATGAAAATTAAAATTATGTTATAATAATAATAATTGACTTTCTAAGTTTCACAAGCGTTTAAAAAATTAAATTTTGCTTTCTTGACGTTTACTCCATTTTTCCAAATGGAACGATGGTGGTTCACTAGGATATTTAAAATAAGCATTTTTTTTCCAACAATTTGATACCATACACTCCTATGCTATATATATATATATAGATTATGGCCGTTTTATGATGTTATATTTATTGAAAATAAAATGGAAGTCAAGAAATGTAATTTTTTGACGTGTTATAACATTTTTATGTTTATTTTTTAATTTCAATCTAGAGGGTTACAAATTAATTAAATCTGTAGTCAAGTAGTATATGAAAATTAAAATTATGTTATAATAATAATGGACTTTCAAGTTTCACAAGCGTTTAAAAAATTAAATTTTGCTTTCTTGACGTTTACTCCATTTTTCCAAATGGAACGATGGTGGTTCACTAGGATATTTAAAATAAGCATTTTTTTTCCAACAATTTGATACCATACACTCCTATGCTATATATATATATAGATTATGGCCGTTTTATGATGTTATATTTATTGAAAATAAAATGGAAGTCAAGAAATGTAATTTTTTGACGTGTTATAACATTTTTATGTTTATTTTTATTTTCAATCTAGAGGGTTACAAATTAATTACATAAATCTGTAGTCAAGTAGTATATGAAAATTAAAATTATGTTATAATAATAATAATGGACTTTCTAAGTTTCACAAGCGTTTAAAAAATTAAATTTTGCTTTCTTGACGTTTACTCCATTTTTCCAAATGGAACGATGGTGGTTCACTAGGATATTTAAAATAAGCATTTTTTTCCCAACAATTTGATACCATACACTCCTATGCTATATATATATATATAGATTATGGCCGTTTTATGATGTTATATTTATTGAAAATAAAATGGAAGTCAAGAAATGTAATTTTTTGACGTGTTATAACATTTTTATGTTTATTTTTTATTTTCAATCTAGAGGGTTACAAATTAATTACATAAATCTGTAGTCAAGTAGTATATAAAAATTAAAATTATGTTATAATAATAATAATTGACTTTCTAAGTTTCACAAGCGTTTAAAAAATTAAATTTTGCTTTCTTGACGTTTACTCCATTTTTCCAAATGGAACGATGGTGGTTCACTAGGATATTTAAAATAAGCATTTTTTTTCCAACAATTTGATACCATACACTCCTATGCTATATATATATATATATAGATTATGGCCGTTTTATGATGTTATATTTATTGAAAATAAAATGGAAGTCAAGAAATGTAATTTTTTGACGTGTTATAACATTTTTATGTTTATTTTTTATTTTCAATCTAGAGGGTTACAAATTAATTACATAAATCTGTAGTCAAGTAGTATATGAAAATTAAAATTATGTTATAATAATAATAATTGACTTTCTAAGTTTCACAAGCGTTTAAAAAATTAAATTTTGCTTTCTTGACGTTTACTCCATTTTTCCAAATGGAACGATGGTGGTTCACTAGGATATTTAAAATAAGCATTTTTTTCCAACAATTTGATACCATACACTCCTATGCTATTTTAAAATTGACACTAAAAAATCTGCCTTAAATCCCAATCGCAAACTTAAAAGCGTTATGCATTATTGCCGCCCTCTCTCTTTTCTAAAGAAATATAAAGGCGGCTTTGAAAAGCAATGGAATGGGTTTGAAAAGCAATATGGCTTTAATTTAAAGTTGTAATGTCATTAGTTTATAAAACATACAATACATAAAATTTTGCGGCTTCAGAAGAATTTTTATGGTCACTCCAAAAATTAGGAGCATATCAATTTGTTCATTTCTAGTAAAACTAACCATTTTATCTGATTTACAATGTAATTTCTACACACTGTATATACGACCCTGTCTTTAAATTGACAAGTTGGGTATGGTTGTACTCAGAATACCACTCTGAGTTGAAATAACCAAAAATATACAGAAGGTTCTATTTAAAAATTAAAAGTCTGGGTCACTTCCGATGAAACCGGAAGTAACTAAAGGCATCACAGATGGCGTAAGTGCAAATCAGTGGTACACGGCAAGCAGTTCGACTAGCACATGACTGTATTTTTGAGGGCTGCTAATACTTATATAATAAACTTACCAGCAAAACTGTTCACACCTAGATCAGGAAAATGGGCTGACAAACTTACAATATTGGTATTTATCTGCAATGTCAGTTTACCACTTTTACTTGCTTTTACAGTGAGACTATGACTCATATTTTTCAATTTTTCTACAATATTTTTTATGGATTTAAGGTTGGGCATTTGTATTGAAACCTACAATTAGAGAAATCCACTGTGGGGCAACCTAAATAGGACTTATTTAAAACTTTAATAACTATTTTATTTATTACCCAAATTTAGTAACTTTTGGATATTCGGATTAAGACAACATTTCTATGGGATATGACATGGCAGTTATTATATTAACCTCTGGTGAAACACTGTATTTAAGCTATAATCATTATTATTCTCAAAAGATTGTATTTGACCGGCATGTTAGTTTAATATAATTAATCTACCAAAATCGTTTACCATCGGGGGAAATTGTGAGGAGTGTAGTTGAGGGTCTAAAGTCGGGTTCGCATTCACCCATTAGAATATGCGACTTGACAAAGGCCTTCGACTGTGTCTCGCATAATATCCTAATTAGTGTCCTACCGAAACAAGATCTTCAACCGCAACCGAATCTTCGGCCTTGGTCTCAGTTTCGGCCGAAACCGAAACTTAAAAATTTGATTCTATTAGTGAAATTTAATTTGTTTTATATAGGACGAGATCGATCTTGGGAACGGATTGAATAGTAGAGTTTACCAACCCGATAATACCTTCTAAAAAAGATTCCCGTTTGCACTTTGTTGCTAAAATGTAAGACCCCTTTTATATCATTCCTTATACCTTAAGGAAGCAAAATTGACTTGTCGTCAAAAAATCGTACCATGCAGGGGGTGGTCGGGGGCGGTTTTCCAAAAAGTACCAATTTTTTTTTTGCCTTTTTTACATCTATAATACCTAATCATCAACCTGCTTGAATCTTATTTCAAAATCTTAATTAGAAATATTTTTTTTTCAACTTAAAAAACACCGCGCGCTATGCGTTTATATGGAGCGCTTTAATGAATAACCGCTCGCCCTGAAAACCCGTAATTGTGATAATTTGTAACTCGCCATAACTCTGGAATCCTTTGGCTAATCAAAAAAATACTTGCCATAAACGTTGTAGATAAAACATCAATGATTACAATGCTTTTTAAAAATTATCAGTCCGATGAACAGTTTCGACAAAAAATTGAAAAATGTCAAACCATGTCACCGTAAGCGTGGTCATCCGTGGGGAAGCGAGGAAGGCTCACATTGCCATTGGTAAAGCCATGAAAAACGACCGTATGTTATATCGCGCGCATAAGTTCGGTTGTCCTCTGCTTTTAGTGTGATTGGAATGCTATTATTACATTATAGGTTAGTTCCTTGTTGAACGAAGTTGGGCCTCTTTTGAGGGGACTTCTTGTGTTGACTACACTGTTAGTAGTCGATCGGTGAATTGTTCCACCCTGTATATGGTGGGGCTGTTGGCAGCGACACTGGTAATTGAATAGTGGATTGTTACGCCCTGTATATGAACGTAGGTTGGCCTCTTTTGAGGGGACTTCTTGTGTGAACTGTTACGCCCTGTATATGAAAGGACTGTTGTTGGCAGGATCTATGATCCCATGGTAGTGGTTAGGTAGAAGTGAATATAACCGATAGTGGTTTAATATTGATTTTATTAACAAAAATAACATCTATTTATACTAAATAAGATAACATGTAAATCATTGATTATTGTTTATTTATTTTGTTTGTGATTACATAATTTTTACTTAAACTATATATATATAAATGTCGTATCTGTGTGAAGCAAGTTCTGACTCTGACTAAATGCTTTAAGAATCTTTCTTTTGGAATAAATATGTTTATTAATAAATAGATTTTTTTTAGGCGGAAGATTTTAACCAAGAACACATTATTCGTCTGTTTTTCGATTTATTTACTTGTTCCTGTAAATAGATAAAACAAAAAATCTTCTGTATCACCCTTTTTCCTTTATTTTAATTAAATAGCACCCGGATTCTCCCCGATTAGTAGTAGTGTTATTTTCAGGTACCCTGCAACACGCTGATACACACAATTAAAAACACAATGAAATTTTAAGGTTATTCTCTATCTCTACTGAGAAACCATGATCTTAACACCTGAAAAAACACTAGTATACTCTAGGTAGGTCAAGTACCTACTTATAGACAAATCCCGAACGTAAAGCCTGTTTTCTGTTTTTCTATATAAAAAAAATTAAATAGTACCATTTTTAATTTTTTGTAAACACCCTATATGTACAAAAACTTGGACAAATACCAATTTTTCTAATAAAAAAAAGTTCCTTTTTGTAACAACTTATTAATTAATATTACGATTGAAAAAATTTAGAGAAACATAAATTAATTTCAAATTAAATTATTCAAAACAACATTACTAACCTTTTACAAAATAGAATCCCTTAATTTTATACAAGGAACTAACCTATAATGCAATAATAGCATTCCAATCACACTAAAAGCAGAGGAAAACCGAACTTATGCGCGCGATATAACATACGGTCGTTTTTCATGCCTTTACCAATGGCAATGTGAGCCTTCCTCGCTTCCCCACGGATGACCACGCTTACGGTGACATGGTTTGACATTTTTCAATTTTTTGACGAAACTGTTCATCGGACTGATAATTTTAAAAAAGCATTGTAATCCCTGATGTTTTATCTACAACGTTTATGGCAAGTAATTTTTGTATTTATTTTGTGGTCGTTTTATTGTTCTGAATAGAAATCGGTTTAACGGATACCGTCAGCTATGTTTTATTATTTCTAAGCTATCCAGTCAACTGAAACTTTTCTGTTTATACAGTTCGATCCTGGATTCAATAATATTGTATTTATTTTAAGAATTTTGTGATTGTGTGAAAGCCATATTGTCAAAAAATCTGTTTAAAAAATTGAAGTATTAAGTCTTGAAATCTGGGAGGATATTTATTGCCAACATGAAAAAATTAAATTTGAGTATAAAGTTCAGCATTTTATAACTAGATTGGGTTTCATAAAGACTTTATGAAAAGCCAAAATAGAAAAATATATTTAAACATTCAAATCAATAAAACGCAGTGTTTCAAAAACAAATAGCAACCGTTTCTGTAATAAGGTGACCTCACTATATCCAAATATTATTAATTTGGATAAAAAAAGATTAGTTACTAAAGTTCCATTAAGGGTCCAGCAAAACTTAATCTATCCCAACAGTGCGACAAATAACCATAGACATTTACCTTTAGATCCGTACAGCTTACCAGGTGCGCAAACAAAAGTAGTTTTATGGGTGAAAAAAATAAGTCTGTACGCACAGCTCGCCGGTCAGATGATCCCTTAGCGCCCTAAAGGGATGAACATGCGCACAACCCTTCTTGTTATTAGGTTTTCCTTCTTTATCGACATTATATAAATATACTTCAGAAGTTCAGAACCGTCTCGGCGCCATTTTTGTTGTTACGTTTCCTCTGTGGATTTTTTTTATTCTTTGCTGTTAGGTACTTTCCTTTTGTTTCTTGTTAACAGCATAGCAAAGAAAAAATCTTTGCTTAGCTGAGTTGTTAAAGGAACGCTTCGCGAACAAATTGTATGAGAAATATAGATGATTTTCGAACTCAAGCAAGACGGCGAATCATTTTTAAACAAATTTTAGAAACAAAACATTAAAAACCATTTTCTAACCTCAAAATCTGATACGTTAGCAGCCACTAATCCAGAAATCACTATTTTTTCCCCCCAACACACTACAGAAAATAAATTGTAGCAAGAACTTGGGGGCAAATTTGAACTGTTGTAACACGTGAAAATAAATTGAAGGTCAACTTTTACAATTTCTTGAGTATTTTCTTAAAGCCCGGACAGTGGCGGTTTCTTCACAGGAGCACGTGCACCCCCATACCCCATAAAGAAAAAGCAACGTTCAATTAAATTTATCTTCTTATAAATATATTATGATACCGTAATATGAGTTAGAACCCTCCTATTTGCCGTTTCTCTATGCATCTTGTACTAGCAGGTGTGGTGGGGGAAAGCGCGATTCTAATAGGAAAACTCGCACAATTTAAATGTGCGCCGTTGAGTTCATTGCGTGTTAATTGCTGTATGAATTTATTATTTGGAGTTTTTTCTTATATTTTTGTTATTATTTTGGGGTAGTAAAGAATTATTTTAATAAAAATTAACAGTTTTAATGCCAAAACGATTATGAATGTGGAATATTTAAGAAACAATACAATACAGGTATTCCAAACGTTAATGAAGCTGTTATTGATAAGTTTGCTGCAAATAAAAACAGAAGAATGGACTTTAAACAATGTACCCACTAATGAAAAATAAATTGGCCTTTTTTTATTTTTTGTATCTTATTTCATTTTCAATAAAATAAGTACGTAATCATAAATTTTTAAAATATTTACTAAAAATTATTGACCAAATTTGGGCGTAGTTTAAAAAAAATTTCGCCTGCGGCGCATTTCGCCTGCAACAGGCTTTTAATGCACCCCCGAGTTAACGAGTCACGAGCCGCCAATGAGCCCGGACCAGTCTATATTCCCATTTATTAAAGGAGAATTTTGCAGTGCACATGCCTTAAACATTAATAAAAATGCAAACTACAAATAAAATTTTACGGGAGACTTTATTTTTGGGCCAGCTAATACCTATGTTATATTAGCGACACCTTTTTTTCTTTTTACTTTAACAAAATAATAAACCAACAAAAATATTACTTTTGAAACAAAAATAGACATTTTATAATTAGAAATGTAAAACAACAGTATTTACCAGAAAATATAAAATAACAAAAAGTACTAAAGCATAAATCTCGCGAAACGAAAAGTATATAAATCAGTCCTTCCTCGAAGACTACCTAATAATTAACTATAAAATAATTTTTCTGGCTTTCTGAGAAGCAAATTTGTCAATAATTGCGGTGAGATCAATTTTTTTAGAGATTTCGGATTCAATAGAGATGATGGTCAAATCTGAAAGTCTTTCTTGTGTCATATTATTTCTCAAGTAATTTTTAATAATTTTTAATTTACTGAAACTTCTTTCACCTGAAGCCACAGAAACAGGTAAGGTTAAAAAAATCCTTATTGCTAGAGCAAAATTTGGAAAACAGGGAATGAGATCATTTTTGACTAAAATTTCTAATATTTTAATTGGCTGTTTTTTACCTGGAAAAATATCTTTAAATGAAGTTATTTCATTAAAGAGTTGTATACCGTCTATATCTTTCACAATAGTTCCTTCCTCCTGTACCTGTAACTTAATATCTAAGTCCATGCAGGCTATCATGAGGTCATCATTAGAAATGGTGTGAAACTCATACAGAAAGCAGAATATTGAATAGCACTCAGATAATAAGGTAAATCTTTCATTTATCGAAGAGATCGCGTAATCAAGGACTGCAAAATAGAAAGTAATTTTGAATTGCAGGAAGGGATTTAAAACTGGTTCATCACTGCCCTCGTAATCAAATAAACTAACTTTTTTTTTTGAGCTTTGAAATGGGAAATTCGGGATCAATACCTAAATCTCTAGCAAGTGTTGTTGCTGAATGGACAAATATTTTAAAATTATCGTCAGATCTTTGGGAAACTAAATATTTTTTAAGATTATCTAAGCCTTTAATGCATTCCGCGATGTTTAATTTAGGATTTTGAAGCATTTTACTCAATATCTCAATTCTTGATAATAAATCATGCCAAATTAAAAATGAACACAAAAACTTAAATGTTTCAAGACTTTTAATTATTGATTTAGCACCCATTTTTGTTTTCGTGTCTCTGGTAGTATCTTCAATTAAGGCCTTTAATACGGTAATAATGTTTTTTAGCTCTAATTTTAGAGGTCTAATAGCATTGATACGACTTTCCCATCTTGTTTCACTTAACGGTTTTAAAGTAAGAGTTTTCACGTGTTTTTTGAGTAAATCCCATCGATATGGGGACGCAGAAAAGTAATTATATACCTCTTATACCACATCAAAAAAACTCGAAATTTCACCACTGGCGCTGGCTGGTTTGATTGAAAATCTTTAATAAATAAATCCATTTGAAATAATTCACAAAAATATTGTTTTCTTCTTCGACGTTAATTTAAAGTTATCTTTTATAGTTTGATAAATGTCACTTTATTTTTATTTCGAGAAATTCGTAAAAAGTTTTGCTTGAGTGACAGAACTATCTGCGGCCTATGGCCGCCCCTTGTTTTGGCCGCCCGCGTGCGGTGCACGCGCTGCACACCTGCTAGGATCGGCCCTGGCCATAAATTTGTCACTTTCGTGATTATTATTTGCATATCTAAAGGTAAATGTCTATGCAAATAAGTCCTCAACCACAAATAAGTTGTTTTACGTTGTCGCACTATTGGGGGTTATGTAAGTAAACTTTTAATTATGCACATTTAATCTTGTGGTTATACCTACGTGAAATTCATTAAATTTCGGTTCTTCATAGTCACTCCAGTGTTTTCTAGAAACAACCTCTACGGGAATATCGTGGACACACTCTCGGCTTAACAGTTCACTGGCAACCTAAAATTATATATATTATTCACGAAAATTTGAATAAAACTAAAATCTTCGTTTTTTATATCTTGGATTGTTCAGTTTTATAATAAATTTAATTAAAAGTAACAAAGTAGTGGCATAGCGGACAAGTGTGTAACTGTCATTTGTATTGGAATACACAGAGATCCAAGCATAATGGATATCCTGGATCCTGGGGCGGGTAGACCACGACAGTCGTTTCGTCCTTATTAAGCCTGTGACAAATCGGTATAATAATTTAATCGAAAAATAAATATATTAGAAAATGGGATCACTTTAATTAAATTTATGGGAATTGGGTTTTAAAAACAAAATATAATAAATTTTGAGAGAACTATTTTGTACCCTAAATTAGTCGAATTTATTGCTCTAACCCAACTATATCATTCTAAAGAATAGGTACGCCAACGTTCAATAATATCGAGGTACAGTTTGGGTCTGAGAAATGTTTCCGGAGTAAAACCTTTTTCTTAAGAAATTTTTTTCGGAAGTCTATTTAAGGAAAAATTAAATATCTGCAAGGGAGTTATTCGGAAAAATAGTCGCGATCTTTTAAAAAGTAAAGTTCTGATTTTAGTAGTGTCGCTCTGAAAAAGAACCGTCGGTCCGGGGTGGGTTTAGAAAATCTAAAAACAATAAGCGCCCACAAAGTAAGTGCTGTGAAAATTAATATAAATTATGGGCATATTATTTAAATAATTTAGACTTAGAAAAAGAACTTGTAAAATGTCGGTGGCTCCAAATGGCGTATTATACCTCAAGATCGCCTGGGAAAAAAAGGTGTGCGACTTTTCAGCTAGATCTTCTAGACTGCAGCGAGCCCCTTTTTGTACGGATGAAACAATAGGCAAGCTAATAGTAAACCAGATGTAAGTAACAAAAAGTAACAAAATACAACAACAAATATTGAACCCACGGTAGTTAGTACTTGTAACCTACCCGTTATCTCCGCCAACTTGATTTGCTCCCTTATCTGAAAGTTAGTAACGCGGTAGGCTTCACAGGACTCTAGGGGCAGCCATATTCCAAAGCAATTGATTGTATTGTATGCACGGCCGCTGGACATTTGGAAAGTGACTCTTAATGCATCGTGCCGTTTTCTGTGGAATTGCTTTGGGTTGTGGCTGCCCGTAGAGTCATAATATGGATGAAACGGCCGTTGTGGCCTACCCGCCCCCAGAGTACCGATTATGTCTTAGAGGTGGAAAAAAAAATTTCACGTCTGGAGCGGTGCAATCGCGAATGCTCCTGTAGGGTGAAGATAAGGGTTTTCACCCCTATTTTACCTTAACCCTATAATTGTATATTTAATGTTTAGATATTTGTTATTGCTATAATCACATATCATCATTGACACAGGGTATAACTAGTGTTGGGAAAAATCGACTTATTTTAATAATCAACTACCGAGTATTCGAGTGATTTAAAAAACCGAATGATAATCGATTTTTTACTCAAATGCTAATATTAATATTGGCATTGGCGGTTCATCGTTCATGTTGATATACAGCATTTGTATTGGGAATAACTGACTCGGTGTTGTTAATTGATTGATTTTTTGCTGATTATTAAATGTGGCGGAGATATTTGTGGATCTTTTGGCATGGTTCCCAGTTCCCAGATCTTACAATTTGACAACTTGACTACTTGACCTTGAGATGTCACAATATTGCATAACTCATGATATTTATGAATACTGAATACTCACTACTAAACATTAAGTTTTCCGTAGACGCAGAAAATTTAAATCTAAATAAAATAAGTAAATCCTATTATCCTACGCAGGCAACCCGTAATGCAGTATTTAAATCTAAATAATAAATCATAAATATTATCTTACACAGGTAACCCGTAATGTAGTATTTAATTTAAATTATATCGCCAATAACCGAAACCACTCGGTGTATCCGCTCGCTAGGAGATGGCTCTGGCCGCAGTGAGTGATTGACATGCGGGCAGCAACTTTGGAGACGCGTTGGAAAATAAAAACCATATGTTCGTCACTCGAATTATTTCCGAAGATAATCGAATTATTCAAGTGATTGAAAAAACCGAATGATAGGTTATTTTTCACTCGAATGATCCCATCACTAGGTATAACACATACCCGGATGGTTTATATTATTAAACATTTACTATAACAATAACAAATACCTTTACAGTTCAAGTTTAAGTTCAAGTTAGTTTTAGTATTTATAAAGACTGATTAGATATAGGAAACTAGTTTTAGTAAGAGTAATAGCAATAGTCATAGAGGCTGTATACACCAAAATGTAGTGCTTAAGTTAATATACATTTTTATACAACCCCTCAAATATCTCAATTGACCAACAACCCGATAGTTCCAGTACATGGCGATCCTGCCAGGCCATTTCCAGTACACTCCAAAACAACGTTACTTTGGAGCGAAAAACTTTCGGGCGCTTGGCGGCTACGTTACAAAGCGAACTGTTGAGATCCAAAACAAACCGTTGCGATTTTACGTAAAGGTCACGATGACGTGTGAGGTAACGTGATTATAATATTTAAAGGATAAGTTTACTTACGAATTACCTACCCCACAATCCGCAATACTTATATTTCTTCAGAAATATAGAAGTTGACGCTGAAAAAAGTGTTTTTACTGTTTTCTATTTATTCTTAAATTTAAAAAATAATGCTATTATAATCTATTTGCCAATTATTATTCTTGGTGTATTAATTAACAGTAAAAGTCCTCTAAAATCTACTAACCTAAAGGTAATTACAAAAACGGTTTACTTTAAATTAGGGCGGGATTAACGACGCCATTTTAAAGCTTGTAACTGTCAATTCGATTTGCCTAACTATGTGACTACTTTGTTACTTTTAATTATTTTCACGGACACAATCTCCTAATAAATTTAATTGAATTATTCTAAAATTTAACGGTTATACTGAAGAAGAGATTTATATTTTTCGTGCATCCTAAGATTACATCTATCTAACAAAGGTTTCCAGATATTTCTTATGTCTAATGATGGTTTACTAAAGCAGCCTGGGTTCTGGTGAATGGCAGCAGCTTCCTTGAACTTTCTTTTCCTCCAATGTGGTTCCTTATGTAGGATTTCAGCTTCTGACCACATGATATGGTGACCATGTTTCCAGGCATGGTCAGCTGCACCTGATTTTTCGGTCTCTCCTTTTAACGTATTGTTTTTGTGTTCTTTAATCCTTGTTTCCAATGGTCTTAATGTCTCACCTATATAAGATTGGCCGCATTCGCAGGGGATCTGGTAGACGCAGTTTTTCCTATCTTTTTGACTTGTGGGCTTTGTCTTCGTCAGGTGGCTTCTTAGGGTGTCCCTCGAGTTGAATACGGTGTTGATGTTATATTGTTGTCCTAGTCTTCTTATTTTCTCAAATACTCCTTTGACATACGGAATATTGAGTGTTGGTTGTGCCTCTCTGTTTGCTTCTTGCGCGTTGGGTCGATTCTTACGATTTTCCAATATTGTGTCAAGTAACTTGTGGAATAGCCATTTTTGTTGAGGTCGGTCTTGATGTGGTGAGTTTCTTTTTTAAGTGCTTTTTCCGAGTTACAGATTGTAATTGCTCTATCCACGAGGGTTTTAACTATGCCATGTTTCGTACTGTTTGAGTGATTTGATGTAAAATTGAGATACTGACCTGTATGCGTAGGTTTTCTGTATATATAAAATCATTTTAACTATTTTAAATATTAACCAATGAATCTTGGGTGTTCAGACCAACCGTCTTGTAGCTGTAGGATTCAACCTTACCCCCCCATCCAACGGGATCAGAAAGTAGAGTACTATTAACATTTTTCAAGCCGAAATGTTTTTCATATTTTGGCACAAAAATCAAACTTTAAATTTACTTAATTAATACAGTAACTAAGTATTTTCTTACCAGTTCCATTTCCAGGGTAAGACATGGTGATTCCTTATTTGTTAATTTTATTTTAAAGGATTTGACATCTTGTTTTAGTATTGAACAAGACCTGGCAAGCAGCACTAAAACGTAAAAAAATAATCCCTGTCTAATCAATTAAAATTTGTAATCCGTGTACTGAGTCCAATATTTCTATCTATGAGTCACTATTCATCGTATTGTATAGACAGTTTTACACTAAATAACTCGATTAGAAGCATAATCTATGCCCCAGAACATATACAGCCGTATTCACTGAAGGGGTCTAAATTTAAAATACTCTTAAATTGACAGTTCTAGGTATAACATGTCAAAATAATAGATAGATAGATAGATAGATAGATAGATAGATAGATAGATAGATAGATAGATAGATAGATAGATAGATAGATAGATAGATAGATATTTATTGGTAATAACATGCAATGAGCACTTTTACAGGTCATGTCAAATAAAAATAACAGAAGTTTTTTCCTTGTATTTTTTTTTTTAGGATTAGTAATATACTATCTTAGCCTAGGTTTTAAAATATAGTCAATTGACGATACAAGTATTACATAAAATAAAATTAATTAAAATATAATTGAGACATAATACATTACAGGTTAAAATTTGAATTAAAGTACTCCTCAAATGAGAAAAAAGCATTCAGTGTAAGGTAGTTTTTGATGCGTCTTTTATACTGATATAAATTGAGAGTTTTTACATGTGCTGGCAAGCAATTGTAAAACTTTACTGCCAAATACCTCGAACCGTTTCTGGATCTCACAAGCCGGCAAAAGTCCGGAACAAGTTTGTTGTTATTTCTTGTGGGGTAGTTGTGAATATCCTCATGTGAGCTATATTGATTAAGATTTTGTTTAATGTGCAACAAACACTGCATAATGTACACACAGGGCAAAGTTAAAATTTTTAGATCCCTAAAGGAAACCCGGCAGTCCTCCCTGAAACCAAGCCCTGAAATGATACGTATGCACTTCCTCTGCTGACCAAACACCTTATCGCTATGACATGAGTGGCCCCATAGAGTTAGATGTGAGTGGAAATTGCTGTGATACGCTGTTAAAAGAGTACCCCTGGAAGTCACCCGCGCAAGACTCCTGAACAGAAAAAGTTGACGGGATAGTTTTTTTGAGAGATCAACAAGATGTTTCTCCCAGGTTAATCCCGCATCCAGGTACACTCCCAGAAACTTGGCCTCTGATGTACAGCGAGGCAGCAAAGGGTGCTCGACTTCAGTGTTGGTTCTGAGAGTAAAATTAACACTTTGAGATTTGGAGTTATTTAAAGAGAGACGATTGGCCAAAAACCATTGAGATAGATTTTTTTCTGTAGTGTGGTAATCGAGATTTGCAATTTCTGAGGGGTGATAGCTCAGGTAAAAGGTTGTGTCGTCAGCAAATAAAACAGTGTCGACTCCCCGACCCTGAGAGTAAGCCAGATCGTTTATATAGATGAGAAATAAAATGGGACCTAAGACTGACCCCTGAGGTACCCCGAACTTTAGGGGTTGCTTTCCTGAATCACATCTGTTAAAATGAACATATTGCTCGCGGTCCGAAAGGTATGAGTCGAGCAACCGAACAGCACCATCCTGAAAATTATAGAAGGACAACTTTCTCAGAAGAATGCTATGTGTAACACAGTCGAATGCCTTAGTGAGGTCCAAAAAGGAGGCAAGAGTATCAAGATATTTTTCGAACCCCTCCAAAATGGCACTTGAAAAGTGGTCAATGGCCAAAGTTGTGGTCTTATTTTTTCGGAATCCAAACTGGTTTATGGCAAACAGACCGTTGGATTCAAAGTGCTTATTGATTTGATCCTTCAGAACACGCTCATAAACCTTTGACAAGACAGGCAGCAAAGATATTGGGCGATAGTTGTTACAGTCATCAGTAGAGCCTTTATTCTTGAAGAGGGGTACTACCTTTGCGGTTTTGAAAACTTTAGGAAATGTATTACAGGCTATGGATTGATTTATTAACATTGTAAGAGGATGGACTAGGATATTTTTTATTTTTTTGATGATTGCTGTATTGATCCCGTCGGGATCTTTACTATTACTGTTTTTTATCTCGGATATAGCCGTGATAACATCATTGGAACTCACAGGTTGAAAATTGAAGGGCGGAATGTTATCCAATCGCATGGATGTCAGGTAAGCCTCAAAAGACTGTTGGGAAGTTTCCAGCTTACCGATCACACTCTCAGCGGTTGAACAAAAATGGTTATTGAAGTCATTTGCGCTTAGTTTAATATTAGAATCGACGATATTATTGTTTTTTTTTATTGTTAATAAGTTTCCACATAGCTTGTTGGGGGTTACCAGAATTTTTCATGAATTCGTCATTTGCTGCAATCTTTGCAAGTTTAATAGAATTTCTATAGGTTTTTCTATATTCAACTATGGTACTCCTAGGCATGGCCACGGAGTCTCTTTTGTTTAAGGTTATTAAAAATTGGAGTCTGTCACGCATTTCCTTTAAGTTATCATTGAACCAGTTTACTTTTGTATTGGGAATATTTTTACTAATTAGTTTAGATTTTTCTGGGAAAGAAGTATTTATGAAATTTGTTAGCATGTCAATGAGCATTCCGAATTTTTGGTTAATATCCAATGTGTTATCATTAACAAAATAGAAGTCACAGTTTAGCATATTGTGATATAGAGTGGAGAGGCCATCCTCCGTGATTGGCCTGTAACATATTCTGGATTGGGAGTTAAGGAATGAATACTCAGTTTCGAGGAGGATACCCATGTGGTCTGAGGTATGAGTGAGATCCACAGGTTTTGTAGTTACATTGACATTAGTAAATACATTGTCAAGACACCTATCCTCGCGTATGAAATTTTACTGTTTTTTTAAGATTAAAAGATCTAAAGAAATTGCACAGTGTTAGGGCTCTGATATCTTTTTCGTTAAAATGAACATTGAAGTCCCCTGTTAAGATAAGAGATTTATTTAAATCGACCCTTTCAAGAGCCCCTGTCATTATGTCTAGGAATATATTCAGGTCCCCATCCGGTGCACGGTACACCGTGATGAGTTGCACATTTGAGTTTTTTAGCAGGATGCCTGTAATTTCGCAATGTTGCTCAACAGAGAGATTTTCGAGATTTAAGAGATCACAATACAGGTCATCCCTGAGGTAAATGCCCACACCCCCATGAGACCTTACCGTCCTGCAAAAACCAGAGACCATCCGGTAGTTCTTAATAGAAATGGCATTGAGCTCCTCCGGCACCAGCCAGTGCTCATTTAAGCATAAGTAATCTGCAGAAACATCATTGAGAAGCACTTCAAAATCTAAAAAAGAGGTGCGCAAAGATTGAGCATTGTAGTGAACAATCCTTAAAGAATTGTTGGTTTTGGAGTTTCTCTTTGAGGATGATATATTATGTAGCGTCAAAGGAGTAGTTTGCGTTAAACCGCGGAGGTCCTCAGATGTCCAGTCCTTGAAGACACCGGGCGTTGGATCCGGAGAAAATGGTTGATGGTAGTGCCGACAGGCCACAAATTGACTGACATGACCGCCTCATTATTATGTTGAGGAACGCCAACTTTGAATGAACTGTAGATGTGGTCTTTTTTAGTGACCATCTTTTCACAGAAACAGTCTTCATCCAATTCATACTTTTTAAGAAATGCAGTTATATAATAAGTTAACTAAGTCCGGTTTTGTAAATATTTTTTCGGGTTTTCTCTAAATTCTTACAGAAAAATGGTTTTGATAAGTACTGTTTCCTTTAGTAGAACTAAAAGTTATTATTTGTGGAGATGACTGTGTGTTTTTTCCCCATATCTTCACAGCTCCACTTCGAGATATTGGCTACTTCCGTAAAATTAGAACTAAAAGTGTTTTGGCAAAAATATCCCGGCAAAAGTATTTATCGGTAGAACGATTTATTAATAGCAAAAATCAAATTATTGCGAAAACGTAATTTAAAATTTGGTTTCATTATCAACGGCGGTGCTCTAAGGACCGCTGTCGGTTGTGACATTGATAGGGGGAGAGCCAATATAAATTTAATAAAAATTGGATGACATTTAAAAACAAATTTTTGCCTAGAGTTTCATCATGTGTTTTTTTCAACATCATCAATTTAGTATCATATATTATTTACTTAGGTATTAACAATAGAAACTGAGAGCGAAATTTAATATCAGGATTACTGGACAGCTGTGACAAGCCATGACTACCAGCATTTGAATGTTGTCATCCGGATATTCAAAACGCCCCAATTTAACAGGTTTTATTCAAATATCTGTTTCCCGTCTGTTTTCTCTTTTGATTCTGCTTTCAATAATGATCCTGAATGCTTAGTAATAACATAAAACTAATAAAACACACTTTATTAATTATGATTGATGTTATGTGCAAAAACAATAACACATTTTTTCTATTTGACGCTCATAATAAGTTTATTATGAACTTGAAATGAATTTCATAATGAAGCTATTTCGATACGCGTTTTTTCTTTATTTGATGTTGGTAACATTGAAATTGAAAAATTGACCCAAAATCACGTCTTTTGAAATTCAAAAAAAATTGGCCAAATCGCCCGAATTTCCGAACGCTCTGTATATGTACCGAATGTACAAGAATCACACAACGTATTCCGTCCAATTTCAAATCTCATATCGCTAAAATAACTTTAGAATCTTGTGGTGAAAATGGGTCAATAAATCAAAAAATTACAGTTCGCAAAATAATTTTTGTTGTCCAGAGGTTACTATGATAAAAAATAGTATTACGAACATAAAATTTGGACATAAAAATTTAAAGGATTTATTTTCTTTTTAAATATGTATTTTTTATTGAAAAAACTACAAATAGAAAAAATAGTATAAAGCACGTGGTTCATAAGGCGTTTTAGCGCACGTGCCAATTAAAAAACTCGCCACTTTGTGGCTCGTTTTTTAAAATAGACGCGTGCGCTAAAACCGCTTCTTATGAAACGTGTACTTTAATATACTATTTATTGTGCCGCCTAATTCTTACTGTATGCGCTAGTAGATGAGTCACTGACAAAAATTTTGAACTCAAAGTCTAGTGTTTTTTTATTTCTATCTTATCAAAAAAAAACTATATTTGTAAAACTGATTAGTTGAGACTTCACTGCAAAATATAATACTATAAATCTTTTGTATTTTCTTACAGATAATAAACTTACAATATTACAGACAAGGGCGGAACGAAGAAAGCGATATATACCAACAAACAAGCACGAATGCAAAACGAAACTGTTGTTTGTGAATTTTGTTTATAATGAATCGTTTTATGTGCACTTAAAAAAAGGCCTTTTATTTGATGTTTTGATAAATCAACCAGATGCATTTTTTTTTTTCGAAATACGTAAAATTTAAATTTCTCTTTCAAATTGTTCTGGGGCGAGTAATTAGCCCTTTCTTCCCGTAGGACCACCCTTGTCTGTAGGGTGTACTTTACAAATGGGGCTTATATCAATAAAAACAAGAATTTATTTACAAATTTAGGTACGCACCTGTCGACAGCTCCAAGTAAATTTCATTGTAAGCTTCACTCACTCCAACAATATTGTATTCTTTAAAATAAAAACTGACTGGTAGTTCGCACCAAACCAACGGCTTTCTGGGACCGGACTCTTCCTCGGAGATTATAAAATAGATTTTCTTTGTGGTAAGCCTTAAGACGCAGTTTTTGGAAAATCTTGATAAGCTTAGGGAGACATCTAAAAAATTTAAGTATTAAATTACTCTTGTGATAAATTTGACATAATATGTATTTTTATTTTCCTAAGAGAAAACCTTAACTATGGTTTATATTTAGTTTATACCCCTGCAAAAATCGTTTATGCTAGACTAGAAACTGGCCAATGAGTTGATGGCCAGCAAGTGTATTTAGTACATGAAACTCTGGAGGAATTTAAAATTCAAATTGCTAAATAATTAGAGGACTACGATCCGTTATTGTTTAAAAATTTATTGAAAATCAGTATCAGGTGAAAGAGGGCACTACTCGTTGGGTTATTAACGCATTGCAACACTATTCAACGCTTAAAGTGACTCGCACTGAAAAACATCGATATTGGAAAAATATCGGATAATCGCCGGCATTCTCGAAGAACATCTATAATTTTTGGAAAATCTCGATGTTTTTAAAAAGGTCAACAAATAATGGGACAATAAAATTAGAATTGGACAAGATACACTCCCTGCCCGTGTTCTATTTTTTACCGTATTTTTGTATAAATATTAATAGATATTTAATTACATGATTAAAATAAAGATATGTACTTATTTTACCTATTATTTTATATTTGTTGTTTTGTTGAAAATAGCTAACCTAAACTATTGAAATTAGTAGGTAATTAGGACCTGTACCCTTTCAAAAGGTCCCGTGCCTACACAATAGAAATTTGTCAGGCAACTTATTTATGGCTGGGATTACGACTGAGGGTTGTCATTTAAATTTTATTGCGGTCGAGAAATCAAGGAATTATCGTGGAATGGAGTTTATACCTGCAACGGTTGGCCGTTGGGGAGTGGGGTAAACTTTTTTGGAGGAACTTATTATTTTTTTAATTCAATTAATTATTTTTAACATGTAAAAAAACATTTTTCAAACTTTCAGAAAAATGATTGTATTGCATACCGGGCACCAGGGGAGGTCATTGGTGATTGCCCACGTAGAACATATAGCATAGAACTGAGATTTTTCCTGAATTAAACCAATAAACTAGTTTAACAATTGGGTTTTCAAATACGTGGGGCCATGATTTACAATTATGTTTCCTTACATATTTTAAAAACCCGTTGTTTTTATAAATTATATCACAATTCTATATTTTTTCCTCCATTTTTTCCGTGTCACGTTTGAATAACATTCAGGTAATATCTAAATCGTTTACCACATATTCTACGCTGCCAATTATTATTTTTGTTTAAGTCGCTCATACATTAGAGAGAGCAGAGAACTTGCATTACTCGCATTCGCAGATAAAGTTTAAAATTCGAAATACGATAACTAAACACTGACGACTGGCATCATTTCTTTAAAGTAGCTACTTACTTAAAAAATCACGCATAGCAGCATTTTCAGTTATAAGTGCTCTAAACTTCATTCTGATGTCTTTGCCTTCACTATACTTAGCGTCATTTATTCTCAACCAGTATATATATTTCTAAAAAAATTAAATTAATTAAAAATATTAGCAAAAAAACTAAATTGTCATGCCCCGATGGCATGTAATTAATAAAACACAAAAGATAACAGGCCGAAAAGCGTACATAATATGCACGAGCAGTAGACAGGCACTACTAGCCCTAGAAGAGCCATTAATCACTTCAGGATTAGTACTAGAATGTAACCAAACCCTGGTCGCATCCACTCAAGATATCGTGGTTACAGTGAGCTGGATGAATGGACATGAAATATCAAGGGAAAATTGGATCGCTGCCTCACTAGCACTAACATCTGCCGGACTACGGCATCAGCGATTACTAATTTAATACATAATAAGATCATTCTTACAAAAATACCCAAACACGGCCACAACCAAGAACTATCCATCAAAATGTCCAGGAAACATCTACGATTAACCATAGTTAAA
Source organism: Polydrusus pterygomalis (assembly GCA_963969555.1). Taxonomy (NCBI): domain Eukaryota; kingdom Metazoa; phylum Arthropoda; class Insecta; order Coleoptera; family Curculionidae; genus Polydrusus; species Polydrusus pterygomalis. The sequence continues at coordinate 71,863,482 of OZ018375.1, forward strand.
AGAGGTAACCGTAAGCAGGGCTTTGTCAGCTACAAACACACCTTTTAAACAAGAAGCTAAGCGATATACCTTTATGTAAAGAGTGTGAACGGGAAGATGAGACAGTGGAACATATTTGTTAATGTCCTGCTATCTCATCCAGTTGAAGATTCATGCTTGGCGAGTACTGGCCTGGTTGACATAAAGAAAATACCGACCGTCAACCATTCAAACATGTAGTTTGGCTAACGAGCTCAAAGCAACTCGCCATCTTTAGATTCCTGATGGATGTACAATGGATTAATTGTGGCCTAAGTGCTGTGTATCCTAGTTCACCCTTTCCAAACCATCAAGCAAAGTCTTGATTTACTTCGAAAATATCTGGACAGAAAATAATAGCAAATATTCAAAATATTATCACTTAATCTCCCTAGCAGCAGAATTATTACCGATAATTTTTTTGAAGGTCACGAATGGTTTTGTTGATAGAAAATTATCCCGAGTCGAAGACGAGGGCAATTTTCTATAAACAAAAACATGAGTGAAACCGAGAAAAAAATTATCAGGAATTAATTCTGCTTCGTGGGAGATTCGGTAAGAAAATTTCATAAATTGAAGTTTCTTTTAATGTTCCTGAAATTTTAGTAATAAACCTTAGTTACTAACAAGTAAAACCAACTCCTGGTCAATTTCTTTAGCAATCGAACTTGCTGATTCATTACCAAAAAGAATAATTTTTTACACAATATTATTGTAACAATAAATATGACTGGTACGACTAAAAAACTGATTGTTACTTGCTGGTTTGTCTCACCTGACACTTCGAAATGACTTGACATTTGAATTAAAATTAAATCGTACAGTCGTAGTAGTATAACTGAGAAAAATTATCACTTATTAATTTTATTAGGTTAATAGGCTATAGACTATCGCGATAGTCTCCCGTTGCTATAAGCAACGTAAACAAAAAGAAGCCTTCTAATTGGTTGAAAATAAATTTATGAAATTTTCAATAATATTCTTCATCCTCCGAGTGATTTAAAATGAAAACCTTGGGTCAGTTTGACAGCAACGCCATGTATATTATTTTTTTTAGATAAAAAAGAATGAATGGTAATTTTGGTAGCAGCATAAACTAATATTGGAAATGACCCTGTATATTATTCGTCAATTTCTAATTTCCGTTATAACCAATCGAAAAGATAAAATAAATTGATATGAAAATTTCAAAAATAATGAAACAATGATAACTATCGTAACATACGAACTATAGGATGCTCATAGAATAAAATGTATACAAACATTTGAACATATTTTCGCAATTTGTATCCGTTACTGCAAATTTAAAACAGAATTGTTCCCTTTTTAAAAATTTACATGCGTAAACCTTAATGTATATAACTGGAAATTCAATGGAAATTTAATGGAAATAAATAAGACTATCAAAGTCTTCCTTCACTGATATATTTAAAAAAAAATTATAGAAAAAAAATCGTTACATCTAATTCAAATATCCTTACATCAGTAGAGGTAGGGTGACCAGACGTCCTCTTTTAACCGGACAAGTCCTCTTTTGGGAGTATAAAATTATGTCCGGTATATATTTAGCCATTACAAGTTAATTGTCCTCTATTTTAATGGGAGTAAAAAATTTACTGAAAAATCACAAATTCGTCGCCCTTTCAAATTTCTTTTAAATTAAAAGAGTGTTTTAAAGTCTGGCATATCGCCGCAGATTAAGCTTTACGGTTATTTTACCCAAAAAAGGACGTGGCACCCAAAAAAAATTTTATGCTCTGGGTAACAACCAACAAACCGGTTACCAATACACCTTTTCGAACCGATTGGAGAGTATGTAGAATAATCACAGGTAATACCGACCACTCCGACCCTTTTTGACCGTAACGCAATTCGGTTAGGGGATTAAAGATCCCTGCAGCATCTCTAAATTGATTAGAAAAAACTTAACGGAATTCGGGTGCACCGACCCTACCTCTTTTACATGATTTATAATTAGTAGGATAATTTATGGAAATACCTATTATGATTTACTGTTGTATAGTGTGTTTTATTTTAAAAACCTACACAAAAAACAAAAAGTAAACGACGTGCGTTTTTCCATGTGCGCATTTATACACGTGAGCTTTTTTCCGTGTGCGTTTTTTTCCTTGTGCGCATTTTCCAGGTGCGGATTTTCTTGTGCGCTTATGTGACTGTGCGCTTTTTTCTCTGCGGTTACTTCCTGTTTGTTTATTTCCTGTGGGCTTTTTTCCGGACACCCTATATTGCTCATATGATTATACGATTTGTTCGCGAAGCGTTCCTTTAACAACTTAGCTAAGCAAATATTTTTACTTTGGTATGCTGTTTAAAAGAAGCAAAGGGAAAGTACGTAATAGCAAAAAATCCACTTTAATCCACAGAGAAAACGTAACAACAAAAATGGCACTGAACCGGTTCTGGAGTGTATTTACATGATGTCGATAAAGAAGAAAAACCTAATAAGAGGGTTGTGCGCATGCTTATCCCTGTTGGACGCCAAGTGATCTGACCCATAAAACTTAACTTTTGTTTGCGCACGAGATAAGTTGTATGGATCGAAAGGTATATGTGTATGGTATAATCCATTGCCCGACGTAATATTCCATTTATTTTATAATAACTTTACCACTCGTAATAATCATGGGTTAAGGATCTTAGAGTTAAAGGTTAGCTTATATAGTATACTAGCGTGTACCCGGCCTGCGTTGCAGCCCTCATTATACGACGTGAGATAATAAGGCGAACCTCAAACTCAACCGTTTGCCGGCCCGTCCACAATTTCCATGCATAAAACATAGTCTGCCTTCGTCTATTCCGGCTTCGGATCGATCGTTGAACGGGCCGGGGACCGGTTAGGTTGGGTCGTTCGTTCTCCCTACTCTAATTTATCAGTGTTTCTCTATAATAATATGCATGTATTATACATAAAAACCTTCCCCTTGAATCACTCTATCTATTAAAAAAACCGCTTCAAAATCCGTTGCGTAGTTTTAAAGATTTACGCACATAAGGGGACATGAACAGGATAGCGACTTTGCTTTATACTATGTTAAGATAATGCACGACTGATTTTGTAAATAAAACTTAACTAGCATAGAAATGTAACCCTTAATAAGTCCTTCTTGGTGTGTTCCCAGGCGGGGAACAGTGGTTGAATAACTACAACTAACAAGGTGTCTATAAAATATTTTTTTGGAATAGCCGTATGTGTCGTAGCCTGCATATAGGCTACATAATCAGCCGGTGCAAAAAATGCTGAAGGATCACATAATGCCCAGTTGTATAGGTTCTGTTTAATTTGAACGCTAAAGATAAGATTAAGCACCACTTTATTATTAAGATTAATATAATATATCAGTTTTATAAGTCCCGGTTAAACCAAATAGTCGCTAACTTCATAGCGAATTTTAAACTAAAAACTGAACTTAACCTAATATATCTTACCGTTTTACAATTTGTTGCCTTGAACGTATAATATAATAATAAATTAATAAAATCACATCGTCATCATATTTTATAATATAAGTATTTTAGGATTTTTAGGTTATATGTTAGAAGTATGTCATTTTTCCTATTTTAATCCTAAGATTGATTTTCAACGGGTGCTTTTTGGCCTGTTAAATTAACTGATAGTTAAACCCCAAGTTTGGCGCTAATCGCAACCTATAATTCCAAACCAACGGTTAATCTGGACATTTTTAGATAACCGCAACCTATAACAATGAAATACCTATACAACTGGGCATAATGCCCAGTTGGCATCTAATCAACAGCCGGAGATCCAGCTCAGCAGCAGCTGCGTGTAAGGCCTTGATGAAAGGCGAGGTAAAAAGTCGCTCCTATGCAACGGGAGCTAAGTAGTACATGCATGTTAAGGCGTTTCTCTACTTGCAAGAAAAAACGAAGGGGCTACATATGAAGTTAGGAAAATATCGTTTTTTAAAACTCTTGTGGTAATGTTATTTAATTACATCTGTATTCACTAATGCCGTTAGACCTAGTGTTGGTTCTGGCACAATGAATGAGCCCTGCCATTGCCAATGAGGTATCCTTTAATGCGCCATGTCTTTTAATCCGCTCACTGTGACGACGTTTCTTTGATGGCCGTTTGCATCGCTTGGATTAGATGCTACTTAATCTAAGGTTCACCTTATCTCCAGAATTTGGTTTGCACGCGTTGACTTTTTGTCTAAAGCTTGGCTTCCAGTCGAACAAAGCTAAGCCCCAGAATTATTCGGCTTATCTTGGAAATCTAACCTTAAACCATTGAAAAAAATAATATAACCTAAACGTCAGTCAAGTCCAAGTCAACCTAAACACGAAAAATGGATTTATTATTAGAACTCATTGCTGATGACGATGAAGTCGACGAAATTAATTTGATTATTTTTGGTTTGCCTAGAAAAGTGTACAAAAGGGCTGATTATTTTAACAGTTTTGACCAAAAACAGTTTTTTTGGATGACGAATGAAAATGAAACGACAAAACAATTAGGGGAGAAAAGATTCTACAGAAAGTTACTAAAAAAATTACCAGATTGACGTCGTTGTCAAACTTCTTGAAACCCTAGCTAAGTTTTACGGTTACCCGGTGCATTCCATTTTAATTTAAGGTGAGCTTAAGTATAAGGTTCGCCCTAGCTAATCTTTAACTTTAAGCAAGGCGGTGCAAATGGCCATGAGTAGCTGCGACTAAGGCTTGGTGACATTCTAGTATCAGTGATTCGTGGTCCTTGTAGGGCTTGTATTGCCCGTCTGGGCATTTGACGGGTGAGAACCCAAAAAATTAGGTAAGTTCGTTGGAAATTAAAAAAAGGGTTCAATACAGCTGTTGTACAAATTAATTTGTCATGAACTGAACATTGATTGCATTCAGACATTAATGTTGGACTGCACAAAGGTTATTCATAATAATTAACTAACCAGTCACACTTTGACGGTGACATTGGCATATTAGCAAGTCAAAAATTACGCTAATCGGAGCGCTTTAAATGTGAGTAAATAATGCCTGCCAATGTCACTTATGTCACCATCAAAGTTGGTGGTTAGTTAATTATTATTAAACCCTTTAAAACGTCGACGTTGTGGTCTAGTGGTTAGCGCAGCAGCCTCACAGATCGTAGGCCCGAGTTCCATTCCCGGTGCCGGCAACGTCGATGTTAAATTTGGAATTTGGTTTAAGAGGTGGCGCCGTCTTTCGGAAGAGACGTTAAACTGTGGGCCCCGTGTCATGGATGTTGGCACGTTAAAGAACCCTACCCTCGACAAAGAGGGATTCGGCAAAATTACCAGATAGTGTGTGACAAATTCCCTGGCGTCGGTGATTGGCCTCGTTGCGGAAAAAGGCCGACGTAAAATAAATAAATAAAAAAAAAAAACCTTTGTGCAACCCAACATAAGTGTTCTCCGGTTATAAGGGCGTTATTAAAAATTAAATAAAATACAAAGCCCTTTTTTAAAAGGGAGCCCATAGTGTGGAATGTACCGCATTGTACACTTACTTTAATAAACGAAAAAAGTTTTAGTTCAGCCTGTATTTTCCTGTAATCAAATTTTTAAGATTATAATATCATTTACACACTTATGCTTTGATTAGCGCTAATCCCACTATACTTTTTGTTTAAAATTTAGACAGCTTCGATTTGATAAGATATGGATAGATACCGGACGTTTTTACAATTCGTCACAATACGATTACAAAAATTAAAATAATATGGTGTAGTTTAACGAAAAAACAATGAATAATTTATTAATAAGCGTTATAAGTTTTTGTGCGTTTATTTCCCAAGGTATGTTTTAACTATAAAAATGTTAGGCCTTATACTCTTCGATAACTAATCAATCACATAAATAAGCTGCCAATTAAAAGATCTGCGTCAATGCAATGTATAAACTAAGTTTGTTCGGGTTTGTTCAACAAAAAGTATAGTAATAGAATTGATTCGGCTCTTACTTGGTGGAAATCCATTATTAATTGTGTTTAAATAAATGGTAAAAAAATTTTAAAATATTTTACACTTCCCACAGATTTTTATTTTGTTTAATTTTGTACTTTTGTTTTCAATGTGCAAGATATCGTAGTTATGATTAAATGTATGATTTGCTTCTAACAGATAGTTAGAATAATTAGAATCTGTTTTGTTTTTTTATAAAACTAGCATGATGTTCATTCTTTCGTTTTTCGAAGTTTCGACCTGTTTGTCCGATATAAACTTTAGCTTTAGAGCAATCATTACATTTTAATTTGTAAACACCAGATTTATTTCCTTTGTTCAATTTACTTATATTATGTTTAATGTGTGTTTCCCTAGAGTATTGTTAGTTTTGAAAGCAATATTAATATTCAAGTTTTTTATTTTAATGCTAATATGACCTACAGTGTCCGCAAGAAAGTTCGCATCAAATGCGATTTTCTTTTATTATCAGGTATAGGTAAAAATTGAAAAAGCAGTTAAATTTTGCTTACCTAAAAACCAAAAATGACGTATACTGAAGCAGCTGCACGACTTGCGTTACCTGTCAAATTTGACATTTTTAGTAAAATAGGTTCAAAAATGCCCTTATTTATCAAAATATCGACAAACTTTATTCGAGAAAGTTGTTTATTTAGGCATTTTTAGCCTCTGTACGAAATTTTGACAGTCTAATACAATTTTTATTTTTTGCCAGGTTCTTGAACATTTTGATCAACCCTCGTAGATTAACTTTTATACATCTATGTAAAACCATTTGCCTTTACTTTATTTGTAATCTTAATGCAATTTTGTGTAAAATTTTTGTTTCCAATTATTTATTTTGCTTCAAAAACTGAAATTGTTATTGATCAGTATGTAATGTTTGATGCAAAGTTTATCTTATTACATCAGTTTTGCCAAAACCGACGTTTCTCATTTTTTTTAAGTTAGTAAACAGATGTACAAAAAGAAAATATTAGGAAGCTTTCGTTGAAATTTTACTTAGTTAATGTTGGATCAAAAATAATAAATATTAATCGCTCGAAACATTTTATTCAACAACAATATAGTTTACAAGTAGGATATAAAATAAAATATGTCAACGAAAGCTTCCTAATATTTTCTTTTTGTACATCTGTTTACTAACTTAAGAAAAATGAGAAACGTCGGTTTTGGCAAAACTGATGTAATTAGATAAACTTTGCATCAAACATTACATACTGATCAATACCAATTTCAGTTTTTGAAGCAAAATAAATAATTGCAAACAAAAATTTTACACAAACTGCATTAAGATTACAAATGAAGTAAAGGCAAATGGTTTTCCATCGATGTATAAAAGCTAATCTACGAGGGTTGATCAAAATTTTCAAGAACCTGGCAAAAAATAAAAATTGTATTAGACTGTCAAATACAGATGCTAAAAATGCCTAAATAAACAACTTTCTCGAATAAAGTTTTTCGATATTTTGATAAATAAATGCATTTTTTAACCTATTTTATTAAAAATGTAAAATTTGACAGGTAATGCAAGTCGTGCAGTATACGTCATTTTTGGTTTTTAGGTAAGCAAAAACGAACTGCTTTTTCAATTTTTACCTTTACCTAATACTAAAAAAAAATCCCATTTGATGCGGACTTTCTTGCGGACACTGTATGTGCACTAAAATAAAAAACTTGAATATTAATATGGCTTTCAAAACTAACAATACCTACTCTAGGGAAACACATCAAAAATAATAAAAGTAAATTGAACAAAGAAAAAAAATCTGGTGTTTACAAATTAAAATGTAATGATTGTTCTAAAGTTTATATTGGACAAACAGGTCGAAACTTCAAAAAACGAATGAATGAACATCACGTTAGTTTTATAAAAAACAAAACATATTCTAATTATTCTAACCATCTGTTAAAAGTAAATCATACATTTAATCATAACTAGGATATCTTGCACATTGAAAACAAAAGTACAAAATTAAATTTGCTTGAATCCTTAGAAATAAATAGGCTTAAAAATAACAATACTCTTCTTAATGATCAATTGGATTTAAACGGATCACCTCTTTTGAATCTCTTTTATTAGTCTGTAAACATTATTATTGGGTTTTCCAACAATTTAAACAACCTGAAAATTACGTGCAATTTTATTGTTACACCTAATCTTTTTAAATACCATTTTTAAGTACTCCTTTGAAGAAGCAACTGGGTTGCGATACATGTCGAGTCAAAATAAAAATCTGTGGAAAGTGTATAATAACAATTTTTTAAATTTTTTTACCAATTATTTAACACAGTATAGTACCTAAACAGTAATCAGTGTTGGGGTCTGGTGTCATATAAGGTCGGTCGAATTTTGGTAGTTTTAAAATTTTAACATATAGCCTAAGCTGTATAGAACAGGTTAAAAGCAAAAAAATTGCGGATTATACACTTTTGACGCGAAAAATTAATAATAAACTTTTAATTAATTGACATTTTTACCGAAAATATAGACCCTTTATTTTTCTGTGCCGAAAATGTCAATGCGAGAAGTCTGCATTATTTGACGCAATACTTACTGTGTTGCCACGTCGGACCAATTTTCATGATTTGAAGTCATTAACGCTGGTTAGGTATTTCAAAAAGTCTTAAACCTAATTAAGTTTATTTATAATAAAATATATTTAAAAAAAATAAGGATATTTATTATTTTATTTTATTTATAAACATCCTTGGGCTACGCAATAGAACGCCGGCTACACCTTTAATGGTAACACCTTTATACGGTAATGGCATTATACATTAACGTTGCGGGCTTCGCCCGCCCCGCAACTATTATAAACATCCTTGGGCTACGCAATAGAACGCCGGCTACGCGACGGCCGCTGCCGCGGCCTAAGTTACACCTTTTAATAGTAACACCTTTCTGCGGTAATGTCATCGTACATTAGCGTTGCGGGCTTCGCCCGCTTCGCAACTATTATAAACATCCTTGGGCTACGCAATAGAACGCTGGCTACGCGGCCTAAGTTACACCTTTATGCGGTAATGGCATCGTACATTAGCGTTGCGGGCTTCGCCCGCCCCGCAACTATTATAAACATCCTTGGGCTACGCAATAGAACGCCGGCTACGCGACGGCCGCTGCCGCGGCCTAAGTTACACCTTTTAATAGTAACACCTTTATGCGGTAATGGCATAAAGTTTATTTATTACATTTATATACAAACCCAAACAAATTTAAAATTACACTTGGCAACACAGCTTCGTGTCTTCATGAATCCACTAAAAATACACCGAAAACGAGACAAATGGGGTTATGTTTATGTTTTATGCTGACGTTTGCTCTGGAATTGGAATATTATAATATGTAATCATTATTCTGAAGTAAAAAATAGTTTAATTTTAATTTTTTTTGGTAATATAGATTCTACCATATTATATATTGATCTTTTATGGCCATAAGTTGATAAAATAATTGTGGATATTGTATTTATTAGATAAGTAAGTAATACGATACCTTAGGTTTAAATATTAAAAATTGCTTTAATTTGAAAAAAATGGCTTTATCCGCAATTTTTTTTGCACTAAATTGTTTCATTTCATGTTATCTTTCTAATAAACCCAAAAACAGGAAGAAATTCGACCGACCTTATATGACACCAGAACCTCAGTGTTGCTATTAACCATTAAAATTAACATCGATAATCCCACGAAAAAGCCTTATTCTGTCAGAACAGGTTATTTGTCTGTCAAGTTTGACAGGTAACATTCGAGAGAAACCCTGAATCTAAAGGTTCCAAACGATTTTAAGAAATTTACTACCAACGCAGTTTTTGTTTCAAAACACAAATTAATGAACGAATTGGAAATAAATTTAACACAGTAGAGTAGAGTAGACATTACCACTAAACGTTTCTAGACCTAGGCCACGTTACTTACTCAACGGCGTTCTAATTTAGACGGACTTTTTAACATTCCTTTCTTTTTAGTTTTGGCTCAGGAAAATCCAACGGTAATCGAACTGACAGATGACAGTAAAACAGTATCATGGACACCCAGTTCCTCTGAAACCATTGAGGTCCATGCAGAGTATGGTTACCAAATTCAAATCGATGTTACCCAGTTTTATGTGGATGGCGAAAGTGACGATTCTGTAACAGTAAAAAGTAGTGAGTTAAAATTGTTAGATTAATCAACTTACGTGTAGGATGATTAATTGTAATTTTCCTAGCTTGTGTACAATACACATGTCGCTGTTTAAAGGAACGGTAAAATTTGCAAAAAGAACTTATTTATGTAAATTATATTATATTAAGAAGTTAAAGTATACCTATATAGTCCAATATGCAACAGACAAAAAATTGTTGTATAGAAAAGAAATTTAAAAAATTAAACTACTAAGTTTAATATGTCCTTGGCAAAAATATCATTTGGGGTTTCACAGGGTCGATTGTAAAATTTAAAAAAAGTGTGTGATAACTCTGACCAACCAGCAGTGTTTTGAATTGTATCCACGTCTAAATGCGGCTGACGTGAAAGCATGTCGAACATTATGTGTCGAGAAAGTGTTGGTGTTGATTACATTTCATTATTTGTGTGTTAGTAGTTAATTTTGAACTTTCTATACATTTCACAGCAAGCTTGTATTTTAGTTACCGAAGATGGCGAAGAAACTGATCAAATAATATTGACTTATGTCGTTAGTGGAAAACCTCGCTACCTGTACAACAGCAATAAAGTTAAAGCTGAATATATTGGAACCAACACATCCAATAAGTTTGTGTTAAAATTCACACGAGCAGGTATGTATACTCTCTCAGAACAAGCCATTGACAACTACTTACAAATGTCCGGGAGTGCTAAGGTTTACGATTTGTCGGTCGTAGGCACGCACAAAACAAGAAATTGATTGGTAACGCCTCAGAGGTGTACAGTACATTGTACATATAATATTTGTCGCAAAAGTCCCGTTTGATCTATACCGTACACACTACTATTACCGGGGGAGTATGCCAAATCAAGATGTCAAGTAGGAAAGTAACGACATAAACGACCTTTTTTAAAAGAATATCTAGTAATAATTCAATAAAATACTCCGAAACGAATTATTGAGGTATAATTTCACAACGTCCACTGAGATTTAAGGACCAATGGAATTAAATTGCACAATGATACGATAATTCTCTGGCCATGGGGTATAAGCGGGGTAGTTGGGAGAGGGAGGGGGTGGGGAGACTGAAAGACGCCCGGGTTCGTTATGATATCTATCTTGGTCTAGTCTATTGTTAGCTATGACATTCGTGTTGAGCCCGGTTACCAAATTTCAAAAGAACCTCAAAATAATAGTTTTATGCCGATAATGCCCGAGGGACGTCAGTCCATAGACAAGAATAATCTACGCACCTTTGACTATAACGGTAATCTGATTAATTTTTGAGGTGAAAAACTTATTGTTATGGAGGAATTAAAAAGAATAATATCAAATATTGGGTTTTGCTTTAATCGTCAACAGAGTATGTTGTCAGACATTAAGAATTCGACGATCATTAAACATAAAAGTAAACATATTACACGTCCCAGTTTCATTCACAATCCGGATGTTATATTAACAAGACGTTTATCTCGTAAACAGTTCTCAGGTCCTAGAGTGTCGTTCATGAAAATTTCTTCGCCTGACTAATTATTTCGTTATAATATCGTGCATTTTTAAAGCCTATAGTCTTTTTTGTAACTACCATTTTCTTGTACCTAAAAAAACTAAGTACTTAAAACGTCTTTTCAATTAGGTGAACAGGTGACAACCACAATGATAATCCCAACCACTACAGAGGAGCCAATGCCAACCCCTGCCCCCTATGAAGAAGCCACATTAACGGTTTATTTGTATGGTCAACCTGCTGGATCATTTGGTGAAGCTAAGACGAAGTCCCTAAGAGAAGCAATAGCAAAAATGGGTACAGAGTACTGTAAAATTCAAAACTGCCCTCTTGGAGAAACCATCACGTAAGTTTTGTGGGACAATTCGCCAGCAGCTGATTCGCCATGGGTCATTTCGCCGCCAAGTAGACATTAATACAAAACAATACCAAGCGAGTGGACGATTGGGCTACTTTTTAAAAAAGGTGGTGCAGTAAAATAAAACGGTATTTAAGAGCTTTTTGTACTAATTACATTTAGATGTATGAGAGTACCTACACAAATCTTAAAAATAAAAATACAGTAAAAGACCCTAGGAACCCCTCGACCACTTTAAGAATCTAATCAATCAAATACGTAATAAAGGTTGCTTATAATATACAGGATGTTTGGGAAGGAAAGGGAAATATTTCGGGAATGTGTTCAGATGGTGAACATAAGAGAAATAAACCCATATGTTTTAGTTCCATTCTAAACCATTTCTGAAACAATCGGTTCTAATTTTTTTTTTATATTGAAATAATGAAGGAGGCTTTAGTTTTAAACGTCCGATACATTTTGATTGATAGTTTTAACATACATAGTAGTTGTCAGTTAGCTTCATATTGAGCGTATCGACTTGAACCACGATTTTCATATTTACAATGCCCACACAATAGAGACTTTTTGCACCTCTTAATTCGTCATTCTTTTGTGGTTATGGTTATTCTGAGCATGCGCAATGTCAGAAAGGTGATCCGCTATGGTTAATAACCATAACGGACTCCGTTAGTTACGGAAGGATAAGGAAGAGCTTATCGTTATCCTTATGGTTATGCTTAAACTGCATGGTTGCCGGAACATACAAAAGTTATGAAGCATCATTGCTATGATTTAAAATTGTGATAAGCAATTAATTAAAATACAAAGCAATAGTAGCTTTACAATTTAAAATATACAACTTAATCAAATTATTGTTAGGTTAGGTATTTTATTTTGTTTAGGTGCGCCGGCGCCAAATTAATAACTACATACAGAACGTATAGGCGCTGCAAAATCTCTGGTTTTAACAGTGGCGCTACTCGTTATGTTTAATAAAGTTAACCATAACGGAGCTAAAAACTAATATTAATTTAAGAGGTGCAAAAAGTCTCTATTCAGTCACAGGGAGTATGCCGACATGATATTCGTGTATGGTTACTATAACGGTAGTGCGATGTGCGCAGTTAATGAATATCGACGTCGTTTTCCAAATCGAAGAGTTCCTAATGGAAGAGTTTTTCAAAAAGTATTTGCAAGTGCTCAGGAAACTGGAATGTTTTCAAGCGTGAGAATGGTTTCTGAAAGAGTGCAAGGTCTAGATGTGGAAAATGAAGAAAATGTCCTGGAAATTGTCGCAGAGAACTCAGGTATAAGTACGAGACGGGTTGCAAATGAACTTCATATACCAGCACATCTAGCCGTATGATGGGAGTCACTTAGAAACAATAGGTTAAAACCTTTTCACGTTCAACCCGTTCAACATCTTCTAGATGGTGATTCTGCTTCAAGGGTACAATTTTGTGAATGGATCCATCAAAATCGAAGTCTGCACAAATACATTTTATTTAGCGATGAAGCTTAGTTCACTCGTGATGGAATTAATAATTGCCACAATGAATATTAGTGGTCAGATGAAAACCCTCATGCTACATTTGAACCAAACTTTCAACATCGATTCAGTATTAATGTCTGGTGTGGAATGCTTAACGACCAGTTGTTTGGTCTATTTGAAATGGATGGGCGTCTTACTGGAGAAGGATATTTACGGTTTTTGGAATACCATTTGATACACATTTTGGATGATGTTCCGTTAAATGTTCGGCAACGAATGTACTTCCAACATGATAAAGCCCCCCCTCATTTTAGTCTCAGTGTGCGAAATTTATTGAATTATCGTTTTCTTAATCATTGGATTGGCAGAGGTGGTCCGCAAGTTTGGCCACCGAGGTCACCATTTAAACCCGCTTAATTATTGCCTTTGGGGATGGATGAAATCGCTACTATATGAAACACGAATGGAAACGAGAGAAGCACTCTGCGATCGAATTTTCAATGCTGCAGCTTTTATAAAAAACATTCCCCACTCAATCCAACGTGCTACCCGAGCGATTAAAAAACGTGCCGAAAAACGTATTGAAGTTGATGGAGGGGTTTTTGAAAATATTCTTTAAGTTAGTTTGTACTGCAGTACCTGCAATTATTCGCTTTTAAAACAAAAATTAACTTACAAAAACTTTAGAACCTATTATTTCAGAAATGGTTGAGAATCGAACTAAAACAAACAGACAAAACCTTTTTGGAACTAAAACATATGGACTTATTTCTCCCCCCTCTAAACACATTCCCAAAATATTGCCCTTTTCTCCCCAAACACCCTGTATATATTTACCTGAAGTAGAGAGTGTTCCTTTCATTTCGTCAAATTCATTACCAGAAGCGATTTGCCATATCTTGGCTCATCAGTGAGCGACTGAAATAAATGAACCCAAAGTTCAAACTATGAACAATTTACGGCGAGGACCGTCGAAAAGATGAAGTGCTAAGCGCCATATATATTTAAGTTAAATTTCAATAACCGTAATTACAAATTGTATTACACAATAGCCCTATTGTTCAGAAAACATATACATTTAATTTGGCTCACCCTGTACCTAAGATTGGAATCTCGTTGCATCGTGGTTGGCATGCTAGACAAGTCCGGCGTAGAAATCGCAACCCTTTATGTCAACCGGCTGACAGGAACTTTTTGTTGTCATGACACCTTCTGTCTTCCGAAAAAAGAATTACAGTCCACTGCTCGTTCATGGCGCATCTTTGCCTAGCTTAAATTAGTTTCTCTCAGCGCGAGTACAGCGCGTTTTTAGTGTTTTAGTATTAAAATGCTGACTTTTGGTAATCGGTTTCCGTCTCAGCGCGAGTGCAGCGTGAGTCGGTTTAGTTAAAGTTTTTACCTCGGTTTTTGCTTTCTAACCTGTATAAAGTGCAACTTTTTGTACCTAATAAAAATTGTTACTGTTGTTACCCAATGAGTTTAATTGAAGAAAGACGACGACGATCTCCCTAAGTACGAGAATAAAACATTGGTCCTTCGGACCGGATTATTAACCAGCTGACACCTCAACATTGGGTAACAAGAAAACAAAAATAAAATAAAAGTGCCACAAAGAAATTCGACATCTCAACAGAATGTAAGTAGCATTTTAATGTATGTTAATGTAAATGCTATATTAGAGATTTTCACGGGTTTCATAAGAAAACCAATTAATGGAAAATATCCGAATTTAATAGACTTTCAAGGTTTTTTCAAGAAAAACAATTTAATAGACTTTCAAGGTTTTTTCAAGAAAAACAGTTTAATAGACTTTCAAGGTTTTTTTCAAGAAAAACAATTTAATAGAGACTTTCAAGGTTTTTTCAAGAAAATCAAATTATTAGAGACTTTCTGAATTTTAGGATAAAGTACTTTTTACCATTTTTATGACCTTTGCTCGAGTTTTTTAACTTATTTGATTTGTGCGAGATTTTGTTTTTACAGTTATTACTATACCTACGTTTCAAAATCTAGTTTTGTTAAGGTTGTTAGGATACATTTATTATTATTAATATGGAAACACTAAAAAAGCAAAGAAAAGTTTGCAAACAGAATATCTCGCGGATAGACAATTGGTTTAAAAGTCAACAAAATATCGAACAGGATTTTTATAAGTTTCAGATTCGCGAACTTGAATTAAATTCGCACTATGCTAAGTATAAAGAGATTCAAAACGAGATTGAAATCTTAGATACAGGTGACACCGATACTGAAAATAGAGAGGACATAGAATTAAAATATTATGATACTTTAGCGGGTATATTACGTAAAATTTCCGAATTGAAACCAAAGGCTGTGATAAGTCATCAGACAGTACAGTCAATTTTAGTTCCACAATCTACACCGACTAATGTCAAATTACCTGAATTAAATATTCCTAATTTTTTAGGCGATTTTACGGAATGGACGTCTTTTTATCAACTTTTCACAGCTTTAATAACCAATAACTCGGACTTAACTGATATTCAAAGATTTATGTATCTTAAAACTTATTTAAAAAATGAACCACTTCATTTAATTGATAATTTACAATTATCGGACGTTAATTTTAAAATAGCTGTAGATATTTAAAAAAAAGATATTCTAACAATTCATTAATTGTCAGTGCTCATATTCAAAAATTGTTAGATATTTCTCCCATTACTAAAATAACTTCTCAAACTTTAAGAGAGTTTTTAACAAATATTAAAAGGCAAATTGAGTCGTTGCGAAATTTTAATCTACCCGTCGACCAATGGGACGTACTGGTAATTCACATTTTATGTCAAAAACTTGATCAAAATATGCGTAAAGCTTTTGAGTATGATAGAGACAGAACAAAATTACCAACAATGCTAGAATTTTATAATTTTTTGGAAAAGAAATGTGAAATTTTAGAAACGGTTGCTACATCTGATACTCATTATGAAAATAAAAATTTGAATAAATATCAAAATAAATATACAGACAAGCATAGATCAACTTTTAGTACTCATATGAGTATTTTAGACCCAAAAGGAAATTTTAATAAAAATACTACTTTGAAATGTGCTTACTGTAATCAGTTAAATCATTTTTTAAATAAATGTGAAAAATTCTTAAATTTGCCTCACAGTGAAAAATTAAATTTTTTAAATACAGATCAAAGATGCTCAAACTGTTTTGGAAAACATGCCTTTTCACAATGTCGTAGTGAAAGACTTTGTAATATTTGTCATAGAAAACATAATACTGTTTTACATATAAATAAAAATCCATTTTTCCAAAATAATAACAGAAGTCAAGCAGGAAATACTGCTAATTTATTGTCAGGGCAAGGAAGTACAGCTACACAAAGAGTATTTCCTCAAGGTCAAAGTTCTCAGAGTGTTAATGCACACACTTTTGTAAACTCGAATCGTCAAAACTCAAGAAATGAGTTGCCTGTTACTACTGTAACTACCATGTCAAATACTACATTATTACAGAAGTCAACTTTTGTTCTATTAGCGACTGCCCAAGTAAATTTAAAAGCCAATGATGGTTCAATTATTACGGCTAGAGCACTAATTGACCCTGGAAGTCAAAGTTCTTTTATAACGCAAAAGTTAGTAAACAAATTAGGTGCACATCCCTATGATATGCAGACTCGTATTTCAGTCATATCAAATAAAAGTACTATAGCCAATAAAATGGTGGATATAAATTTATTCTCAACTATTGACAAGAATAAATCTTTTGATGCGTCTTGTCTTATTATAAATGAAATAACTAGTAATTTACCTCAAGTTCAAATTAATAAAGAAAGTTTACACATTCCATTTAATGTATCCCTGGCGGATCCTTATTTTTATATTCCTTCAGAAATAGATATTCTCCTAAGTGCTGAAGTACACCGCAATTTAATTAAACCTGAGATAATTGATCTAGGAAAAGGTTTGCCAATTTTACAATCGACACATTTAGGATATGTCATATCAGGTGCAATATCAAATTGTAACCAATTACCTAAATCAAAATCGAATGTATCTTTTTTTATTCAAAGTCCACAATCCGAATCTCACAATCTCGATAATGACCTTGATAATTTTCTTCCCAAATTTTGGGCTTTAGAAGAAGTCGAAAATAAGGCTAATTTATCACAAGATGATTTACGATGTGAAAAAATATTTAAAGAAACAACAAAAATTTTGGACAATGGTCGATTTCAAGTAAATTTGCCTCTTATAAATGATGAAGATATATTAAAACTAGGTGACTCTTTTTATTTGGCTGAAAAAATATTTTTATATCTTGAAACCAGATTTAAAAAGAACCCTGAACTTTTTGTCCAATACAAAAACTTTATTGACGAATATGTTGAGTTAAATCATGCCAAAATCGTGTCCCCGATAGAAACAAAAAATTCTCTATTCAGATATTATATGCCTCATCATTGTGTGATACGTGAGTCAAGTGTCACTACTAAACTACGGGTTGTTTACGATGCATCCATGAAAACTACTTCTGGATATTCATAAAATTATATTTTACTAAAAGGTTTTCCAGTACAACCAGAATTATTTGATATAATTTGTAGATTTCGTTCCTCGGAATTTGTATTTATTTGTGACATTGAGAAAATGTATCGTCAAATTCGAGTTAATCCCGATCAGTCGTTTTTACAAACTATTTTATGGAAAGATAGTACAGAAAAATCCTTAGAAAAAATAGAACTGACAACTGTCACCTACGGTACTAGTTGTGCCCCTTATCTCGCCACTAGATGTCTCAAAGAGCTCGCTGATAGCAATAAAGAAAAATTCCCTCTCGCTTCGCAAGCTATCCTAAATCAGTGTTATTTAGATGATTTTCTTTGTTTTGCCAAATCTGAAGAAGAGCTTAAACAATTGTCTCAAGAATTAATTTCTCTATGCTCATCTGCTAGTTTTTCACTACATAAATGGTGTTCCAATTCAAAAAAATTTCTAAAATCTTTACATGAAAATTATGTTCAACAAAAGTAAGATATTATTCTAGAAAATACATCCAATAAAGTGTTAGGGATTACTTGGAATCCCGAAGAAGATTATTTTGCAATTTCATTACCAAAAAATATTCATTGTGATTCTTTGACAAAAAGAAACATTTTATCGGTAATCGCTCAAATGTTTGACCCCTTGGGTTTCATTGGTCCCGTAATACTTAATGCAAAATTGTTCATGCAAGAATTATGGAAGGCAAAAATTGACTGGGATGAAAGGTTACCTGATAATTTATTGATGGCATGGCAGTCATTTTCTAAAGATTTTTCAGAATTGTCTAAAGTAAAAATTCCCAGATTTTTTCTAATGAGTCATGAATATTTAAAACTTGAATTATGCGGATTCTCCGATGCGAGTCAAAAAGCCTATGGAGCATGTCTCTACATTAGGGCTATATATAAAAATAAAGAAGTTTCTTGTCAACTAATCTGTTCTAAATCGAGAGTTGCTCCTATGAAAACTGTGACTTTACCTCGATTAGAATTATGTGGTGCGGTTTTGCTATCGAAATTATGTGCCCGAATTCTTTTCATATTTAAAGATGTTTTCAAATTTCAAAGTGTAAATTTATTTTCTGACTCTCAAATTGTCCTAGCTTGGATTAATTCTCATCCTTCTCGGTGGTCAACATTTGTCGCAAATAGAGTTTCTGAGATTCAGGAGTTAACTTCAGAAACATGTAATTGGTTCTATATTCCTTCTCAAGAGAATCCTGCCGATTTGGTCTCAAGGGGTTTAAACCCTCAAGAAATAAAAAAATTCCTCTCTTTGGTGGCATGGTCCATTATTTTTAGAAAAAAATGAAATTAATTTTAAAAATTATGATACTAAAACTGATACCTCCGAAGAAGAAAAGGTAGTAAAACGTAAAATCCATCTTCAAATTAATGCAGACCTAGACTTGGAAGATACATTTCTGAAATTTTCATCAATTATAAAACTACAAAGAACAATAGCATATTGTTTAAGGTTCTGCAATAATATTCAATCAAAAAATGAAAAATTGACTGGTTCACTTTCCGTTCCAGAACTTCAAAAAGCGGTAGACTTAATCATTAAATTAGTGCAAAGAAAACATTTTTCACAAGAAATATCAGAACTAAAGTTAAATAAAAAAGTTTCCTCTAAAAGTATAAGATCTTTAAAACCTTTTTTAGACTCTAATAGGTTTCTAAGAGTCGGTGGTCGTCTTTCTCATGCAGAAATTTCTTATAATCAAAAGCATCCCTTGTTGCTTCCATCGAAGAATCATATTGTTAATTTATTGTTAAGAAAAGAACATCTATTACTTTACCATGCAGGAGCCAGGACAGTACTTTCAAATTTTCGTTTGAGGTATTGGCCACTGAACGGCTTACGAGAAATTAAACGTATAATTAAAAATTGTGTAATCTGTTTTAGATTCAGGAAGGAAACTGCTTCTCAGCAAATAATGTCTGACCTACCAAAAGATAGATTCACTATTGTTAGACCATTTCATTGTGTTGGAGTCGATTTTGGTGGTCCTCTTCTAATAAAGTCTTCCAATCTTCGTCGAGCACCCTTAACAAAATGTTATATTGCTCGTTTTGTCTGTATGACAACAAAAGCTGTTCATATAGAACTCGTGTCAAGTCTGTCTACAGATGCGTTTCTGTTGACGTTAAAACGATTTATTGCCCGTCGTGGAAAGCCACATTCAATATATTCCGACAATGCTACTAATTTTGTTGGAAGTCGAAATCAGTTGAAGGAAGTTACTGAGTTCTTTAAGTTAAAAGCTACTTCAGAAGTTATAAATAATTATCTTTCTTCATTAGAAATTCAATGGAAATTTATTCCTGCCCGAAGTCCTCATTGGGGAGGCCTATGGGAAGCGGCTATAAAAAGCGCAAAATTTCATATTACTCGTATTATCGGAAATAGTCATTTAACTTTTGAGGAACTAAGTACGGTTCTATCTCAAATTGAGGCTATTCTTAACTCTCGACCACTGTGTCCTCTGTCAGAAGATCCTTCTGATCTTGAATGTTTAACTCCAGGTCATTTTTTAATAGGAACCAGTCTTATGTCTTTTCCAGAAAGAGACTTAACTGAAGTTCATGTTAATCGCCTATCTCGTTGGCAATATTGTGCTAAATTGCAACAAGATTTCTGGAAAAGATAGACAACAGAATACTTAAATACTTTACAAAAACGTTCAAAATGGTTTTTGGAATCAAATAATATTCAACCTAATAATATTGTATTATTAAAGGAAGATAATGTGCCGCCTTTAATTTGGCCAAGAGCCAGAGTTATAGAAACAATTCCCGGACCTGACAATAAAGTAAGAGTAGTAAAATTGAAAACCAAAGATGGAGTTTTTACAAGACCCATAACAAAATTATGTCTCTTGCCAATTATTGATAATTTATAAATAGAATAAAGTAAGTTTTTTCTTTTTGAATTTTGCATATTAGATTGATATATGTTAGTCTGTTTGTCTATCCTATGTCATATACATACGTGTCTTATGTTTATATGTTAAAAGTACTCTTTTAATAGTTTGTCTATTGTAAATATTTCTCATAAGGCTTATAGTTAAATATAATTTTTTTGCCTTTATAACAGTCATGTTGTCATTTGACGTTTTCACGCCAACGGGGGGAGTATGTTCAGAAAACATATACATTTAATTTGGCTCACCCTGTACCTAAGATTGGAATCTCGTTGCATCGTGGTTGGCATGCTAGACAAGTCCGGCGTAGAAATCGCAACCCTTTATGTCAACCGGCTGACAGGAACTTTTTGTTGTCATGACACCTTCTGTCTTCCGAAAAAAGAATTACAGTCCACTGCTCGTTCATGGCGCATCTTTGCCTAGCTTTAAATTAGTTTCTCTCAGCGCGAGTACAGCGCGTTTTTAGTGTTTTAGTATTAAAATGCTGACTTTTGGTAATCGGTTTCCGTCTCAGCGCGAGTGCAGCGTGAGTCGGTTTAGTTAAAGTTTTTACCTCGGTTTTTGCTTTCTAACCTGTATAAAGTGCAACTTTTTGTACCTAATAAAAATTGTTACTGTTGTTACCCAATGAGTTTAATTGAAGAAAGACGACGACGATCTCCCTAAGTACGAGAATAAAACACCTATTATACATTTTTATTTACAACCATACATGTAATGTTGACATTACAACATTTTTAAAAGTTTGGAAGTGTCACATTACCTACGTCTACTTCCCTCTTCCACTTCCCTCACCCATTTCCCTCATTCTTGTCATTCAACCAGCATATTTTTGTTTGGCGTCAAAACAATAAATGTCATATTTTAACATTTAAAAAAAAAATCAAATATTATCTAATTTTCAATTAACGGTGTGGTTGTAAATAAAATAGTATACAAACCTCAGAGGAAAGTTTTCATTACTGTCACGAGATTAAAGTTAACCTCGACGCTTCGCGTCTCGGATAACTAACTAATCTCTCGACAGTAATGAAACACTTTCCTCTTCGGTATGTAATATACTATTATTACACTATAATATAGTACAATTAAATAAATAATAAAGGTACCTACTTTAGTGCCTTCCGTATCAAATGACCTTGTCCCTCATTAAATAAATACTCACATTTTTGATAAGGGCTTTAGTATTGTAAGAACCATGATTTTAATAATAGACGCGAAAAAATTGAGTAAAAGAGGAAATAAACTTTTTTTGAAAATGATTATATTTACGTTTTCGATGCTTTCATTAAAAGTGAAGGTGATGTAAAATTTCGAAGAAGTGAGCGCATAAACATAATGTCAGGCAGGATTACATACAAAAAACGACGATGTCATCAAAAAGGTCAATATGCACACACACGACTCTTTCATAGTCTCTATAGAAGTTGCACAAGTGGTGCCGAAACGTTAGATGGTACAGTCCAGATAATTACTGGTTGCCTGACCGATTTATCACAAGCTGCGCAAGCAAAATTACCCAACCAATGTGCTTTGAAGAAAACAGTAAGGCGTAAGCGTAATGAGATCCATGCTGCATCCACAAATTCTATAAATCTCGAAGAACTTATCATTCCAAAATCTTACCGCATTTGGGTGCAATTGGGGATTACAATAATAATCCCTAATTCGCGTTACAGGATGGTCACTTCCCTGGCGTTTATTCAAAATTTGGATGAAGCTATTGATATTCTCGCTGAAAATGTACCTGTCGAACTGCAACCAACCACTTCTCAACTGGTTTAAAGAGAATTATGTTGGACTCTTGAACAGGAGAGGCAATAGTAGGCGCCCACCACTTTTTCCTCATGAAATATGGAACCTATATCAGAGGACGTTAAGTGCCAAGATCAAACTAACAACCATGCAGAGGCGGTCAACAGAATAATACAGCTGGAATTAGGAATGGATCATCCAACGATAGGGAAATTTATTAAATGTAGTCTTCCGCCCGTAAAGTTAAAAAAGTATAGACGATGAAAGAATTTGGTCGTTAGTAAATAATTTTAGAGACGACAATATAACAGAATATTTTTATCGGTATAATATCTTAGACTTGCCTTTGTATATTATTTTCCAAACAATTTAGCAATATACAGTGTGGTTGTTTAAGTGTGCAACATATAGGCATTTTTTTTATTACCGATTTCTCAGAAAATTTAATTCTTGATAAAAGTTGATGCATGTTCGATAATCAAATTAGGTGCACTTGGAATGGTTGCAACTCAAACGGCGTACAGGGTAGGCCAAAAAATATAAAACTTGTACAAGAATAAAGTACCCCTACTTCAGAAAAATCAGCAAAATATTATTAAGAAAAGTTGTTTAGAATTAAAAGTTATGCATAGATTCAAAAACGACCTCCTAAAATAAAAAAATATATTTTCTTAAAAAACATTAATAATTTCCCAATTTTTTTTTATATTTACCATAAAGACATTCGTAAATTAATCAAAATCAAATTAATTGCACATACCTTTGTTCAAATTCAAGCATATTTGTAAAATTTACTTGACCTTTTAATTTATTAAGGAATTCATGTTTGTTGCAACGATATTAAACAAGACAAAACATTAGTAATGATAATATGCAAATTAAAAAACTCTCATTTAAAGTGTAAAATGTTTATTTTAAATTTTACTAAAAAAACTGTCCAAATTAGGCGACAACATGAAATCCTACTAAAATAATCGCAGATACCTATGGAAAAAACAAATAAGGGCTAAAAGTAAACATTATTATATAGTGCCAATGGATTTACCAATTTTTATCGGTTTTTTTTTATCATAACTATTTAACAATAAACAAATTTAAAAAAATAAAACAAAAACTATTTGAAATGCAGAAAAAAATAAAATTAAGTATGTGTAAAAAAATTATCGACGCGTTTAATGCATTTATTTGTCCGATCATAAAATTCCCTAAAAGTGGATACACTTGCTGGAATATTTCTGCAACGAAATTGTATCGAGTTATCAAGCTCCCCAACATTATTAAATGATCGATCCTTGTAAACTTTTTGCTTTAAATATCCCCATTAAAAAATCTAATGGAGTGAGATCTGGCGAACGAGGAGGCCACCGTGGATCGGTATTTCCTCCTAACCATTTATCACCAAATTCCCGCTTTAACCATTCCGAAACAATTCTAGCAGAAAGAGCCGGACAACCATCATGTACAAACCATAATTTATGTTGTTCTTGTATACCCATAATATCCAAAAAATCCGTCAGTTCGTTTTCCAAAAACTGTAAATAGGTATCACCAGTTTTGGCGAAAAAAACCGGCCCTATTAATTTGTTGTTAATAATACAGCACCAAACGTTTGTTTTTAATAATGCAGGTTTTTGTTGTCAATGACAAATTTTGGAATTTCGTCCGACCACCACCTACAATTTTGGGTTTGTTCGGGTTTGTTGAACTTGTTTATCTGGATGTTGTTAATTTTTTTTTATGATCGAGCACAAGCACTATAGGAAAAATCCTCCTTTAAGGCGCTCTGGGAGCGGTGCGTGTGCGAAGAAAACGATTCACGTTTTTCTTGAATCGTTGGTGGTTATATTCGGTTGGAAACACGGTCTCAGAACGGCCGTTCCACAAAGATGACGTCCTCCAAATGACAGAGTTCTGAAACAATGATGTTCGGGGTGTACTAAGTTGAACCACATAGGGATGGACGGCAGTGGTTCGTCGTGTGTTTCTGCTATGCATTACTCTAGGTGGAATCGAGCGGGCAATATCTGTCGAACACTTGCCATGGAAATATCTGTAGAAGAGAGTCAAATCACCAACCTGTCTTCGATGTTTTAAGCTGTCGAGGTTCTTAGTCAGCTCGTGGTCATCACCGATTAGACGAACGGCTCTCCCTTGAATGGAATCCAACAACAGAATTTGTTATATATCTCTTGCTTCACGCACTGTTTTATAGTTTTCTCCACCTATTAACACTAATTCTGCCTTCTCGGCTAACGTTAACTGTATTGGAGGAGGCATTTGAAATCAGATAACAACAATAATTATTTATAAATAAATAATGCCACCAAACTGTCATAATGTTTACTTTTAACCCTTATTTGTTTTTTAGTAGGATTTCATGTTTGTCGCTTAATTTGTACAGTTTTTTTAATAAACATTTAAAATAAAAATGTTGTACTTTAAATGAGAGTTTTTTAATTTGCATATTATCAATACTAATGTTTTATCTTGTTAAAAATAATTTTTAGGATATTTTAAAGTTGTGTTTAATGTCGTTGCAACAAACATGAAGTTTGTGATTCCTTAATAAATTAAAAATTCAAGTAAATTTTACAAATATGCTTGAATTTGGACAAAGATATGTCAAATAATTTTGATTAATTTGTGAAGGTCTTTATGGTGAAGAAAACATTTTTTTATTTTAAGAGGTCACGTTTTTGAATCTATGCATAACTTTTAATTCGAAACAACTTTTCTTAATAACATTTTGCTAAATTTTCTGAAATAGGGGTACTTTATTCTTGTACAAGTTTTATATTTTTTGGCCTACCCTGTACGCCGCTTGACTTGCAACCATTCCAAGTGCACCTAATATGATTATCGAACATGCACCAACTTTTATCAAGAATAAAATTTCCTGAGAAATCGGTAATAAAAAAATGCCCATATTATGTTGTACACTTAAACAACCACACTGTATAATATAATTAACCTTTATTACGTATCTTATTAATTTCTACTTGACGGCGAAATGGCGACGACAAAACGGCGACAGATGAAAGTCCTATATCCAACACGCATTGAATCGGCTATCGGTTCATGACAATCGTTGGACTATTGTGGTTTATAAACGCAGTAATGTAACAGAAGGAGAACGTAAAACAAAATTAAACGAGTATTTTTCTGTCATTTTTAGACTTGTAAATTATAAGATTCGATAATTTTAGTTTCAATTAATTATTTTCAGTTATAAAAATGTAAAAATTGAAATGCTACAACAATGTTCCGTTATGTGGGAAGACTACGATGCCTGTATTCTTTTAACGTTTTCCTTGCCTATTGTCAAGTCAGAAGAGTACGAAGTAGACACGATGTGGCGGGGATACCAACTAAGCGAATCCCATCTAAGGATACTGTGGGACTCCTATGGTGCAAAGTATATGGGCCAAATTGGATTGTCCCTATATGCTGTACCAGATTTGAATATCATTTTCAAGTATAGAATAGTTATAATTTCATTGGTTATAGTGATGTTAGTTATACTTGTCCTATCCGTGCGACATCTAGTGGGAAAATTACACAGAAAAAGGTAAGACTCAAAAATAAATTATGTTTTTGTACCCAGAATTCTAAATAATTAGACTTGCACTCTGATTAAACGGTGTGAAATTATTTCTTTGTTATATGAAAATATTAGGTCCACCGCCCAGGCATGTAGATAGATTTTCTTCCTGGGAGGGGTAGGATTAAATCTTGGTGTGTGTGTGTGGGGGGGGAGTAGATAGGTACCACACGCGTAAACCGCTGCAAACGAAAACATTTTTGGACCACGCCCAAATTTTGTTAAATTCCCTAAACATTTCTGTTGGTGGAATTGATTTACAAATATAACGTCGCTCATTTGACAAAAAAATAAACAAGACATCTGTCAGTTTTAATCATATGGGGGTTTTAACCGCGTTTTCCTGCTGCTTTTGGGGTTTGGGGACGACTTATCTGCGGCAAAGACCAAAGAGCATTTATTTTTGATAATATAGAAAGTTTTATGTCACTTTTTTAGATGTCAGCAGGTTTCCCGTTTTGCCTATTCGAACTAACCTAGGTCGAATAGAAGTTAAATCTTTCTTTATAAAGTTTTTTTTGGTTATTCCTGTTTTCTAAGCATATTATACAGAACACAGATGTTCAGTCATCTAGGTGATTTTTTTACCGATTTTTCTTTTTAAAGCCTGTTTACATTAGGTGCAGTCAATGCAATTGCAATAAAAAATTGCCTCAAGGCATGCGCTTTGGTGACTTTCTGATCAGCTGATGCAATTTTATTTGCATCGCACGAAATTAGGAATTGTTCTAATTTGATTGCAAATAGCATGCAATTTTAGTGACTTTTCTAGTATTATTTTCAATACCAACCTGAGAACAAAAGTAAACATAACTCTACAAAAGTATTTGTTTGTATTGTGAAGCGTTGGGTGTAGGTTTTTGTGATTTTATTTAATATATATTTTTGAAAGTATATAATATGTTTTAATTAACAAAAATCACAACAAAAAATTACAGAAACACTTACAGGAAAATCAACATACCACATAACCTCTTATTTAATCAGCAGTTTGGGTTGGTAATATCTGTTGTCAAGATACTTGCTTGAAATTATTTGCTTCATAATGTAAACGGTCATGCAATGCAATTACTTGCCTCGCTATAAACTGCATGCAGCGATTGCACCTAATGTAAACAGGCTTTAACACATTGGTCGTTATTCGTTATATGCAGTTAATGGTTTAAATATATGCAACATAAACGTATTATAAGAGTTTACACTTTTTTATAAATTGTTTTACAACTATTTTATGATTATATTATTAATGTATTGTGGATTAATGTTTTTGAATAAATAAAATTTAAAAAATATATATATTAAAGACTATTAAAGTCCGAAAAAAACGATATTTTCATATTATTCATTTTCATCAACAATTATTCTGTTCACTTGCAGGCGAAGGCTCAGCGACACCATGTGCATCCTCGACCGACCTTCCGACAGAATTAGTCAACAATCCTTACCCCCTCACTATCTGCAAGAATTGCCTCCCCATTTTGTGAGAAACCACATTGCAAGCTATCCTGAGTTCAATATGGCATGTGAGTATCGTGTACCTATATAATATGTAATAGAGATAGGCATAGAACAATGTTAAAGAAATTTGTTTAGGAATTAAAAGGGGGTTCGAAAATAAAATACAGGGTGCTCCATTTAAAAAGCCGAAGTTACTACTAATTTTGGATAGAATAAAAATGGCAACATTATCGTCAAAAATATTTTAGATAAATAGAGCATGTCCGTTTATAAAAATAACTAAATTTCAAAACGATTCATTACCTGATCATCGGCGTAGCTAGCTTTAGTTTTCAGGGGGAGCCTGGGCCCTAGTGTACGTGTAATTTTTTTTCTATTGAATGTTTCAGAGGGGCCCCAGGGCCATCAGGGGGGGGCAAGGCCCCTCCCTGGCCCCCCCACCCCTAGCTACGCCGATATACCTGATTCGTCATATTATACGTCTAACGAACCATCTCCGCGAATCACCCTGTATGTATTAATAATTTTACATGCACTTTGCCGTCGCCACAACTATTATATTAAAAACTATGACAAAGTAGGTACGCCTTTACAAGGGTAACAATTTAAATTGAATAACATACAATTAATAGCCTGTCCAAGCGAGATAGTGATTAATACCAGCGGTTATTACTACTTCAAATGTCAAAATACATCACGGTTATGCAGGTCGCTTGGATAAATCGGTATTTATTGCGCACCGTAGCTTATTAGCTTTACCATTGTACGGGATTAGTTAAATATAATGTGGGAAAGAAAACACAAATCTTTATCAAATTTGTATCGTATTTGTTTACACAAATAACTAAAAAGGTGAAATTAGCGGAATTGTCAACCTTAAATGTCCAGCTCCCTAATACTGTTACTGGCGGTTTTACCGGTGACGTAATTTTACGTCAAACGATGACGTCACAGTTAATATCAATCCTCGCTTGGACGCACCGTTATTTACTTTTGGTTTAAACCACCCCTCGCTTGGATAGATCTAATGTTAATCTGAACCAGGGTTGGCAAATATCATGGTATTTATATAAATATCCAAATATCCGACATATTATTATATCGATATATATATCTTAAGCGAGAAGGGTAGTCTTGACCGACTAGTTAAACAACAAAAATGTAATTGTTGGGGTATCGGTCCTTTGATATAATATATATCGATATATTTTATATCCGATATATATCCAAATTTAGATATTTATTTATATTTTTAATTATTTAAATTGTTTTATCTGTTTTCTGTAAAGATATATTTTAAAAATTCAAAATCACTTAATTTAATATAAACTTGTAAATTTGTATTTCAATTCTATTCAATGATAGTTGCTATCACAATAAGTTTTTTTAGTACTTCTATGTTAGGAAGGTAAAATGTAGGTTAAAAATACAAGTTTATGAATATGAACACATCATATATTTTTGCTTTTAACTTTAAAACCCAGAATTACTGGGCTTGTTAATTAAATTAAAATGAACCCAAACTGGATTTTTTATTGTTGGCATTGTAAATTTTTTATTTTATTAAACAAACAGCAAAATATTGCTCCGTTCAATCAGAAATCAGAAATCAGAACTAAATAAAAATGCCACGCGGCAAAGAACAACTGAACAACAAACAGTAGAGTTGTTAAGAAAAGAACGGAACAGGTTCTTTAGAACAGGTTAGAGATAGCCTGTTCAGTGAACTGTTCTTTGTAAAAGAACTGAACCGGTTCTTTAGATAGACTTATGACAGATGATTGCGGTCGAGTGATGTTAAGAGCAGGGAAATTGCTGCGGGAGTTCAGCAGTTCTGACCCGGGAACCTGTTCACCTGTTCTATTGTGACAAAAAAGAGGTAAAAGGGCACCATAATAGTAAAATAGTAAAAAACCGCTTTTTGTTAATAACTTTCTAAAAAAAAAAAAAAAGGTCGTCACTTCCGTAAACAAAGTAAAATCACAGAACACCGCTGCGTCCGCGTGTATGCTCTCACTGCTCTCTGTTCCCTGTTCTCTGTTCCCTGTTCCCTGTTCCCTGTTCTCTGTTCTCTGTTCTCTGTTCTCTGTTCTCTGTTCTCTGTTCTCTGTTCTCTGTTCTCTGTTCCCTGTTCTCTATTCTCTGTTCCCTGTTCTCTGTTCCCTGTTCTCTGTTCACTGTTCTGCTCCAAAAAAAGAACAAAGAAAGAACAGCCTGTTCTTTTTATTCTCAAACGACGACCCGCAAGCCATCTTTCACAAATCACCAATCACACATAAAAAGAACAGGCTGTTCTTAAGGAAACAGGAATGCAGCGGTGTTCTTTCCGTGTTGTTAGTTTACGGAAGTAGCGACCTTTTTTTTTTTTTTTTTTTTTTTTTAGAAAGTGATTAACAAAAACGTGGTTTTTACTACTCCCGACCTTTCACTTTCACTTTTCTTTGTTACCAAGTCAGTGGGCGAGAATAATTTATAATCAAAAGAACAGGTGAACAGGTGAACAGGTGAACAGGTTTACGGAACAGGTTTACGGAACAGGTTTACGGAACAGGTTCCCGAGTGAGAACCGAACTGTTCGAACCTGTTCAGCAATTTACCTGTTCTTTAACATCACTAACAAACAGGTGGTCAACGTCTCGGAAAGATGGGGAATCACCGAATCGTAAGCAGCATAATACGCTGTTGCCGGCTCAGCGGCAGCGGGGCCATATTTTTATACTGATGAATGGAATTTTAGAAAAAAAAATATTGATATATATCAGGATAAATATCGTCGCATAAATATCATGATATTTATCAAGATATATATCAGGATATTTATCACGGATATATATCCTGCCAACCTTGATCTGAACTAATTTAAGAATTTACTGTGTAATCTAGTAACGTCTAATAATGTTTTAATAGTTGTAGAAGATGAGGACAAATCAATAACACAGTCACCAATTGTTAACCAAATAACTATATCCAGCGACGTCAACGACTTGAAGGATGCAGATGCTTAAATGGGCTGTTAAATAAATATAAAAGTTGGGCCTCGTACAACATATTTTTGATCAACTTCTAGTTAAACGTTAAAGGTTAACATTACATGTGGAATGCACCTTTATTTCTGGAAATTTTTAATTATAAGGTAGTAATGTATAAAATATTTATTACTTATTTAATTTTATAACTCGTTATAGCATAGATAGCTAGATAACATCAATATGTATGAAAAACTACAAGATAATTAAATATATTTAAACGGTATCCACAAGGTTTTAGCTGTACACATTTGCGGTTAATTTTATCAATCACTCAAAAAGAAACTGAAAGTTTATGTCACATTAATTCATGCATATTAAATACTATATTAGCGTTTCGGTTAAAAAACTATCTTCAGGCTTACAAATTACAAAACTACTATCAAAATAACTATAGGAGTTTTGCGAACTACAAAATAAGGAAGCAAAATCGATAAACCCGTTTAATTATCTTTTATTGTTCATTAGCTATCTACAAGATTTTTCCATTTAAATTTGTTTTGTAGGTGTTAAGATGGTTTTTACCTTAAATTATACACCTAATATTAAATAGACAATTTTTGTATCTAAAGGTGGCTACACACGATTTAGCAGATCAGTTCGACTGAAGGACGGTCGCCGGATGGACTGTCAAACCTCCACACGTTCAGGTGAATCTACCAAACCTCTCAGTCTCAGCCAGCCATATCTACCGTGCGAGCAAAAATTATTTGCATCAAAGAGGGCCTTGCATCTAAGAACGTAATGCTTAGCCGTAGAGCTTAATACCTGTTGGGTGTCAGTAACTACCTGAATTAACAATCAATCAGTTATTCCGTCATCTTTGACAGTCGTTACAAGTAATTTGATTCATCGCTAATTTTTCCAATTTCTTGAACAATTCACACAATGGGCTTTACGGAACAGCACAAAACATTTATGGTTGATGCGTATTTTGGAAACGGGGTTAGAGTAAATGGTGAGTGGCAATACAATCCGGGTTTGTGCATGGACGATTTTCACGAACATTTTCCTAACGTTGCTTTTATTGCTGGGGATTTTTATCATTGCCTGAAAAGAAACGTGGCTGTGTTTACGGAAACAGGTTCTATACAACACAAAAAAGGAGCAGGAGGACCATCTGTAAAAACAAAAGAACTTGTTGCAGCACTATTCTTAAGAAGCAGCTAAATTTATTTCCTTATAAAGTGCAAGTATTATAATTTTGTAAACAACAAAAATAAATTTGTATTTGTCTAAATACTTATTTTATAACTCATTAGTTTGGCATATCATGTCATAACATGAATTTGACAAAATTTTAACCTACATTTGGTTAGATATATCGTCCCCATATCATTGTGATCTAAACCAAGCCCTACGTTTTTTTATCCAAGCCCTCTTTGATGCAAATAATTTTTGCTCGCGCGGTATAATAATTAATGATGACTATGTGCTAGCGCCTTTTGGACTAGTAATCGCGTTTGATAAAAAAAATAAGAAGAAAAAAAAACGGAAAGTGTGGTGTAAAGAGTTGGTAAAAAAAGAGACAATATGTAAATTTGCTGAGGTTATTGGGCCGTTGTCGACGAGAATCCGTCGAAGCAAAATGCATGGAATAATATTGCAGGCAGGAAGAGCTATAATATTTGTGTGTGTGTGTGTACAAATTAATTGTTTGTTGCTAATAATGGAATTTCCTTTAAACATGTGTTTTTCCTTTAAGAATCCAGATATCGGTATGAATCAAAAAACAAGTTGTTCAGAAAAGATGGGACATAAAAATGGCGTACAAAAAAACATCAATCAGATATTATTTTTTCCACAGGATGTTCAGAAGTTAAGCGTATAATGCAATTTTTTGTGCTACCCTGTATGTCAACATATCCATTTACTGTTCGAAAAACGATATCAGAACATGATGAAGACGACAGCATCTGCAACAGGTCAAAAAATTATCGAACTCGGTAAAAAAACTTAAAAGGTATTTAAGGTGGGAGTATCAACATGCCTGCCAACCATCAACATGCCTGCCAACCTATAACCTATTTCGCATAGATTTATTTATGTTTTCTAGCTTTTACACAAAATTTAGAGAAAATCAGTATGGACTTGATATTCTATAGGTAATAATTGACATACTTAATGAATATCAAGGAATGTCCTACCTTATTTTAGGAGAATTGTATAGCGAAAAATATTGAGTAAGATTTTTTTTAACATTATTATGTCATTGTTCTTTCACTATACAATTCTCCCAAAATTAGCAATGAAATAAATTGATATTTTTGTAATATGTCAGATATTACCTAAATATTGTACCGACGATATTGATTTTATTTAAAAGTTAGTAAATAATATAATAAACTAAAAAAAAACAACGTGAAATAGGATATAGGTTGGCAATAGATTGAATGACATTGAAAATTCCACCTTAAGAATGAATTGATCGGCGTTGTGGTCTAGTGGTCAGTGCAGCGGCCTCACGGATCGAAGGTCCCGGGTTCGATCCCCGGGGCCGGCAACGTCGATGTTAAAATTTGGAATTTGGTTTTAAGAGGTGCACCGTCTTTCGGAAGAGACGTTAAACTGTGGGTCCCGTGTCTTGGATGTTGGCACGTTAAAGAACCCTACCCTCGATAAAGAGGGATTCGGCAAAATTACCAGATAGTGTGTGACAAATTCCCTGGCGTCGGTGATTGGCCTCGTTGCGGAAATAGGCAGACGTAAAAAAAAAAAAAGAATGAATTGAACCAAATTTTTTTCCGTCCCGTTAATTCTGTGGTCCAGTGAATACTAGCCTCTTCACAAACGCAATTTGACGGAACAAGGTGGGGGGTGTCAAAATAAAGCAAGACGCCAAGACGTTGACATCCGTTTGTTTAATAATTTAATATTTTGAAGTTAGTTTTATCACAGCACGTTGACATTGGTATATTTTCAGGTAAGTTTGGTTTGTCAAATCATGACAAGAAGTCATAATATCAAAAATTAACTGCCATTTTGGTTTGCTTCTCGACTATACAGTTTGCTTTGTATCTTTGCTCCATAAATTTCACCTGCTTTTTAAATGAACAGGCCTGTATTCTGTTTCACTTACTTCTCCTTAAGTACCAGAAGGTCTTGATCATTAAGAAGGCCAGTGACATTTCTGGTATTAAGGTTGGTATAGAGACTCAATTTATCAAATGGTCTGTTCGGTTGAATAGGTCAAGCGAACGTAATCATCTTGTCATTTAAGTTTAACTAAAGAACTGGTTCAACTGAGGAAAGAACAGTTCCCTGAGTTAACAGCCTACCTCTAACCTGTTCCTAAGAACTCAGTTCCTTAACAAGCAGCTACAACTGCAAAATACGATAAGACTCATTTTCAAAAGGCCTATTTCATAACATAAAATGCTGATTTCTTTAAAATGGTACAATTTAGCAGAAAACTAAATTTAAACATTAACTAGATCAATTAGAATAAGTAACAAAGTGTCACATAGAGGAGGTCTTGGAGAAAGAGAAAAAAGGAACCTCAAATTAAATTTATAACCAGGGATTGATAAAAATGGCCTATAAACTATATATCGCAAGTGAGCAGAGTGTGCTAAAAGGCCAAATAATAGTAAATTTTTCTATATGTAAGTAAAAGTCATCGTTGTTAAAGAAAAAAAAAGTAAGAAAGGATACAACTTTATATGATGCAAAACTGCGGACTTTATTACATACTCCAGCTCTCCAGCTATTTCTGTGTCAAAATTAAAACAGATTTTTTATGTCATAGGTATTTAGGGAAGTAGATACATCTCCTATTTATTAATTTTGAAAGGTAAAAGTTTTTAATTTAAAATAATGATTACCTACTTACTGATTAGGTACCTACTTACTTAAAAATTTAGATAAGTAAGTATTAGTTAGCACAAGGGGGCATGTTAAAAACGCAAACAACTAAAGACACTAACCGAATTTAGGTGTGTATAAATATAATTTGACACACGAACCTGCGCCGGATTTCTCACCCGCCGGTCGACGAAACGACCTTTCGTGTAAAAGAGCCCCAGCCAGGATCTATTTTCCTCAGACCGAAAAACTAAGCTCAAGAATGGACAATGGCTCCCCGACTTTTTGCCCCAAAAAAACAAATTAAATAACGACCTATTCAAATGTATGTCTCAGTCAGTATTTTTAATTATATTAATTTCATTAAAATGGTAATACTTAGGTGGTTAACTAGATGAGGTGGTTTTACTAGATTACCAAAAACTCTAATTTTTAACCATGTAATTAAATCAAATCAAATCAAATCAAATCAAATCAAATCAAATCAAATCAAATCAAATCAAATCAATCAAATCAAATCAAATCAAATCAAATCAAATCAAATCAAATCAAATCAAATCAAATCAAATCAAATCAAATCAAATCAAATCAAATCAAATCAAATCAAATCAAATCAAATCAAATCAAATCAAATCAAATCAAATCAAATCAAATCAAATCAAATCAAATCAAATCAAATCAAATCAAATCAAATCAAATCAAATCAAATCAAATCAAATCAAATCAAATCAAATCAAATCAAATCAAATCAAATCAAATCAAATCAAATCAAATCAAATCAAATCAAATCAAATCAAATCAAATCAAATCAAATCAAATCAAATCAAATCAAATCAAATCAAATCAAATCAAATCAAATCAAATCAAATCAAATCAAATCAAATCAAATCAAATCAAATCAAATCAAATCAAATCAAATCAAATCAAATCAAATCAAATCAAATCAAATCAAATCAAATCAAATCAAATCAAATCAAATCAAATCAAATCAAATCAAATCAAATCAAATCAAATCAAATCAAATCAAATCAAATCAAATCAAATCAAATCAAATCAAATCAAATCAAATCAAATCAAATCAAATCAAATCAAATCAAATATATATTTCGAGCCAGTAAATTACAAAAGTTTTACTCACGTCATACAAAGTCATATATGTGTAAAAGCTAATCTCTAACTAAGAGTAAACAGATTAAAAATTTTTATATTCTAATTAAATGACAAACCTTACATATCACTAACGTACCAAACAAACAAGACACGAATCTCACTTTAAGATACACATTAGAATCATCATTCCAAATTAAATTTCTCCCAATCCACAACCTAGACTTCAATGAAATTCCACTGCAGAAATTCGTCGATGCTGTAGAAGGCACTTTAAAGTAACAATTTTTTTATTGCAATCATAAACCCCCGTTCGGACAAATCCCTATACCGTACTGGCAGTCTGTTAAACAAAATAGGTGCAATGTAAAGTGGGAACCAGAAGAAAGCCAAGAAATGTTCATATTACTTGCCCATAAACTAAATAAAACAGTGAAATAATGATAATCCAAATCACTTACATAAAACAGCTTTCTTTAGCATCTTCCTTTTCACTTGCACTACTTGCAGAACTACTGTATAATGCAAAATCGGGTCAAAAGATATTAAAATAACTATAAATCCCCGGCTTTTAAGAAATAAAATGGTTCGATCTCTAAATATAAACAAATAATTTCAGGTTAGGTTAGCGGAGGCGGTGCTAGCTAGAGAGAAGCGAACAAACTCTTTATTTTTCTGTGGAGAGAAGCGCAATAGCACAAGCACAGAAAAGTTGTTGATGATTACAAGGTCCTCTAGTTTTACAGCCTCCAGTCAGTCTTTTTCACTAATCTTCATAAAAGCTTGAGGATAAACGCATCTTAGGTGCGTCAGGTTATTTCCTTTAACGAATACGTACACCATCAGCGTTTCCTTCATATCCCCCTTATGGTATAACTATAAAATATAAAGGATAACGTATACACATAAATGAACTCTTCTTTCTGGGAGCAAAGCCTTTCGCGACTTAAGGAAGAGAAGCTACAGGCTTGCTAATAATAATGATTTGCTAGATCACTGCTTGCTAATAATGGGTTCTTTTTGCTTTTTTAAGCAGCAAAGCAAATAAAGTAAATATCTTTGCGTAGCTAAGTTGTTAAAAGAACGCTCCGCGTACAACTTCGCGTATAATCGCACGAGAAAATAGAAGGGCATACTTAACCGCGGCAAGGGAGGAGGAAAAATCTTTTAAAAAAGTTAAATTTCAAAAAAAATCAGTTCAGTGATCCAAGGTGAAACACCGATTTTTATGTCACTTGTTTGTTCGGTTTTCGATTTTGACTTAATCTCATTTCATGTTTAAAAATTAGTCAAGGAGTAGCGTAGTAGTATTTTATAAAGCGAGGGCCTAAAGAAAAACAACTTTAACATAATTAATATAACCCTGTATTTTCAAATTTGGCTCAGCTCGAGTCTCCATTCCTACAGAGGTAGGTATTATAGTGCGCCATTTATATAGCCTATTAAGGATTCTATCTTTTTTTATACGCCTGTGGGTCCATGGGATTCAATAACTCATGTTCCTGTAATATGTTTCAGTAGAGAATACAGATATCCGGCCACAACGAAATTACTTTTTGATAGGGACGAACCCAGGGTCTCGGAGGTTGAAAGGCTGTGCGACGCCTAGGGCTCACTGGTTGAACTGACAATTTATTAATAACCAAAGTATTTTTTATTTGACTTTATTTTTATTATTTTTATTTTTATTTTACGATACACTACAGAATATAAATTCTAAATGGTATGCCTAAAACTAAATACACCTATACATAACAATTGCCAAAAGCATACAAAAAAATAAAATACAATAGTCTTAGCTTGTTTACAAAAACATAAAAACAGTTCAATATATAAAACGTAGAAGTCTCTTTAGGGACGAGCTGCTCTTAGCATGAAAAATGTCACATGCGGAATAGTAATTGTTGTAATTGGACACCAAACGATCCATAAAGGCACCCCGACCATAATTGGTTCTATGTGTTTGCTCAAAAAATAATTGCGTTTGCCGGGTCGCTCTATTTGGAACTAATATGCGAATTAAGTGTAGTAAAAGAGTCACAGTCCATCATTCCATTAATGAGCTTGTATAGGAATAGTAAAAGTGCTTTTCTACGTCGGCATTCAAGATTTTTATATCCACACAGTAGAAGCCTGGTTTCATATGTGATGTTGAAATAAAGGAAGTGAAACTTGTAGAGAAGATATTTCATAAATTTATTTTGGACACGCTCTAGTTTTTTTATATGACACACATAACGGGGTGTCCAAATAACAGAACAGTACTCCAAGATGCTGCGGACAAAACAATTATAGAGACATGAAAGAGCCTTTGTATCGTTAATATGCTTTGTGTTTCTCTTTAGAAACCCCAACATCCTAAAACCCTTTAAAACAACATTGTCGATATGCAAACCGAAAGAGAGTCCCACATCGAAAATCACTCCAAGATCGTTGAATGAGTCCACCCTCTCGATGCCAACACCATCAATACTATACTGAGCCAGTAGTGGGTTAAGGCATTTGTAAAAACTAATAGTCTTACATTTGAGAATATTAATGCTTAGGAAATTTAGTTTACACCACCGCACAAAACTGTCCAAATCCGACTGCAAACCATCAAAACCAGGGCCAACAATGTCAAAAAACTTCAGATTATCCGCATACAAAAGATACTGGGAAGTATCATCAGCAAGAACAGCACAGGCCCCAAGTGAGAACCCTGAGGAACTCCGGATGTAACATGCACTTCACGCGAGGCGGAACCACAGACAGTAACACGTTGACGACGATCAGATAAGTAAGACTTGATCCAGGACAAATACTGTCCCGAGAATCCCATTTCGGACAGCTTCTTCAGTAGTAAGGGGTGGCAGACACTGTCAAATCCCTTAGATAGGTCGGTGTAGATAGTGTCGACCTGTTTACCAGCCTCAACCGAGGATATTAAGTGATTCTGGTAAATTGCCAGGTTTGTAGCTGTTGAGCGTCCTCTGTAGAACCCGTGTTGCTCGGGAATGATATAATGCTTGAGGGTACTGGAGATCTCATCAGTAAGTATTGCTTCAAATAGCTTTGGTATTGCCGAGAGAAGAGATATTCCACGGTAGTTCTCGACGTTAGTCCTGTCGCCGGATTTAAAAACAGGTTGTAAACTTGAACATTTCCAGATGGTTGGGAAAATAGCGCAGTCAAATGATCTTTGAAATACCATACTCAGTGGAAGTGAGAGTGATTGGCAGCAGTTCTTAATGAAAACTGGAGGGATGCCATCTGGGCCAGCACCCTTGGAGATGTCAAGATGTGATAACTTCTCGCTCACTTCCAGGGCAGTGAATAAGTGCGTTGAAAAGGTATTGGCAAATCCTACAGGACTTTGATTAATGAATTCCGGGGGTCTCTCATCCACCCAACTAAACTGTCTAATATCATGGTCTAAGAATTTTGTCGCCACGTACCGTGCATGGCGTACATCATATATCTAAACAGCCCTAAATTTACGAGCGTCTCGCCGTTGATGTCCTCTCGGCTGTTGGCTGCCTTCCTTATAGGCAAAAAGGTATAAAAAGGTATATCGGCAATCGGTTTGTTCGTTGTTAGCAGAGCATTTTTTTTTAAATCCAATTCATTTCATAATATTTCATAAAATGTTAATTAAATTAAAAAAATATCTGGGTAACAACAACGAATACTTACACCAGGGGTAACAACGAACAAACCGATTGCCCGTAAGGAAGGTAGCCAACAGCCAAGAGGACATCAACGGCGAGACGCTCGTCTAAATTTGGCATTTTAATAAATTGGCATAAAAATTCATGTGTGGCTTCCCGTATCTTCTCTAGTGTAGCGACCATTATTCCTCTGTGGCTTAATTTCGGCAACGAGGCTTCTTGCTTGTTGAACAAAAGCTTTAAGAAGACTAGTTATGTGACACTGTCAATTCTTTGCTGTCAACGTCAAATGGTTGGAATTTTTCGTGTAACGGGTGTTTTTAAAAGTATATAAATTCGTCTTATGGCTTACCAAATATAATTTTGGCAATATTTATTTGTGATCGATGAACTAAAAACTTTTAAAATGTATCCGAACCGCAGGCGAAAGAAGCGCCCCAATTATGGACTAAGAACTGTGGAAGTTGTGAGAGGGCCCAACGGGTTTGGTTTTACCATATCGGGGCAACAACCATGTATTTTATCGTGTATTATAAGTAACTCGCCCGCAGATCAGGCAGGCTTAAGAGCTGGAGACTTTCTTATATCTGTAAATGGAATTTCTGTATCAAAAATGGCACACGATGCTGTCGTTAATCTTATTGGAAACTGTGTTGATCCAATTAAAATGACAATTGCAGAGAATTACTATTCTGATAGTAGCGATGAAGACCTAGATTGTGGTCGAACGGTAGGTGCTAGAAAGCCTAAATATATGCACAAACCACGGCAATACCGTCGACCAAAGGGTGCTCTAGGGGAACAAAATACAAAACATATTGAAAAATTTAGAGAAAATGTTAAGCCACGCATAAGTGCTAATGTTTTTAATAATGAAGTTGAGATGAATGAGCCTACCCATAAGCCTTTAAATATTTCACATCCAGTACCAATGGAAGATGAGGCAGGCCCTATTGAATTTAAAGCACTCGTTGGTTATCTGGGAACTATTGAGATGCCAAAACAGCTTCTACCTAACTCAAGATTACATACTGTTTGTAGTTGCATAAAGAAATTAAGACAGGAGAAAAGATCCCCAACTGCTGTTTTAATGACTATTTTACCGACTTGCCTTACTTTAAAGAATGTTTCAAATCATATTATAGCTATTTATCCCACAAATCGTGTTGTATATGTCGGCTCAACAACTGATAAGGAATCTCGATACTTTGGGTTAGTTACTAGTGCTGTTAGTGAAAGAGATCATAGTATTCCCAAATTAAGACTAAATTCAGATGATGTTGATATATCAAACAGTTGCCATGTCTTTGTAATTGATTCTAAAATTGTAGATCATAGAATTCATGTTGAAAAAGCTGAGCATTTTAAAATAATTTGCACAGCAGATGCTATATCAGGATTATGCCTGGAATTTCCCCAAAATGCATTGTATATTGTTAATTTAATTCAAACCATGTATAAACTACAGAATGACACTCCTATTAAAAATGATCTTAATAATCCCCTACTTGCAAATTCACCACAACCCAGTGCCTCCAGCAACTCTGATTCTGGCATTGGTTATAGAGACGATTGTGGAAATATTAGTGATAGGATTTTAGTTGTTGAATTTCCTAGTCACCGGCCATTGCCAATAATAAATATTATTAATAATAATAATAATCGTCCTCGAGGCATTGATGGAGAAGAGTTACCTTTAAATGTCTTGGATTTTCCAGAAAACAATGACCTTTATTTAGAATTGAACAATAAACCCCTATCTAGGCCTAACAATCTTAATAATAATACTGGTAATGATGAGGAAGCCAAGCATATGAATAACGTAAATAACATTAGAGCCTATGATAACATAAAAAATCATTTTGATTACCCTTCAGCACTGTTACTTAAACAGAATAACAAAGCTTTTAATGAAAGCAATCGCCTTACTTGTAGAGCATTATTAGATACAGATACACAAAGTTTACCATGCTCATCTACAAGACCAGTCAATGCTATTAAACATGGAAATGTAGATTCTGGACAAACATATTTGGAACATCCTGTAGATGTTCCTCTTGATGTGATGACAAATGGATCAATGGTTGATGCTGTGCTACCAAGCACATCTCTAGGGAACAAAGAATGTAAAACTTCAATGGATAATATCTCAGTACAAAGTTCTAAAAGTGGGGATTTTGCTAGCCTGGTTAATATCTTTAGAATTCCATTTGAAGCAAAGAAGTTGAAGAAGCAACCAAAAATGGTCAGTAGCAGTGAGAATTTAGAGTCAAATCAAGATAATACTATAAAGTATGATAAATTAAGTCCAAAAGTGTATGGAGTTTCCAAAGTAAATTACAGTTGTGAAGAATTAAGTAACTGTAACTTGTATGAAGAAAAATTTTGTTACGGCAGTTTACAAGATCTAAGCAATTGGACAGATCAAGGACAGCACAGACGAAACATAGCCCAGAGTGAACCTGATGTTAGGATACATAGAAATGCAGAACATGGAGTAAGTTAATATTTTTTTTAAACATTTACCTTAGCATTAAAGAGGTTTAAAATTTAGAATGGGTCTAGTAACAGTGGAAATAAAACTGTTGGTAGGCCAAGTGAGTACTTATTCTGCTTGGTTTTCTGTATTGTTCTTGCAAGCCATTTAAAACATATGCTGGCATTACTTGGTTGAAAAATGTTGTTAAGAATTTAAATTTGCATTTGATAACCTTCCTGGACTTTTTGTACAGTAAGTTTGTAAGTAAAAACAGGTTTAGCTATATTGTGATGGTCAGTACTTACATATTTAAATGCAATTTGTATGAGGTACCTATTTAATTAAAGGAAAATTTGAAATATGTATTTAAGATTCAAAACTCAGCTGGTTTGTTTTGACACTACTTACCTACTTAGTCCTTTTAATCTTTTAAACCACTAATAATCGTAAAATTAGAACCATTTTGTATTTTTGTAGGTACCTATAACTGCAGTAAATAGAACAAGTTTTAGTAGCAGTAGGTTTAATATGTTATTGCATATTAGGTATATAATACTATATAAATTGTGTTTTAAAAAAATAAATAATTACATAACCCTAAAACTAACAAACTTGCTTTTCTAGTAATTTTGCATTTTTGGAATAGAACATTTTAATAATTTGGTGGAGGGTAGCATATACTCGCACATGTATTTTAGATCCATATCAGTATTTTGCCACCTACTTCTATTATACAGTTGATTCATCTCAACTCAAAGGCCAGGTAAGTCCTATTGATAATTTTGTAACGCAGGTAGGACACTTAATTTGTCAGTGCCATCTGCTGAATTAAATTATTGAAACTTTATTTACATGAATCATTTTATTTAAAGTCTAATTTTAGATCACTTTCGGTATAATTTAAATTTGACATTAGTCTGTACTGTACTATTGATTGGTTTGAAACAGTTAAGAACGAAATTAAGGTGCATACAATCTCAGTTGAGACAGTAGACAGTAAAATGCTCTTTAAGGGTTAATAATATAAATTTACTAGCACTTTACAGTTATTTATTGACAGTTTTCCATTAAGTTGTACAAGATCTAGTTGAAATTAAGTAGGGTTGATAATGAAATTGATTAAACGGGGAATTTTCTTGCAATGAAACTGATGTGTGTACTAATTTTCCTACCAACTGTTAAGTTTAATAAGTAATATAAAATATTTATTTATTTAATTACATGCCTTACAGGTTCTTACAAACCCCACTACTAACTATCAGGCAGAACCATAAAATGTGTACAAGTTTTTTTATTAAATAAAAAGTAAATATTTTAGTAAATCAGAACTAACAAAAGTTAAAAGGTTGATAATAAATATATTAGATTACTACCCGCCATAATATAAAGTCAAATTAATCTAAGAACTCCGCCGCATCACCTGTCATTAATTGCACCCTGTTGAAGTCTGGTATATTTTACTTTAGGCGGTTAGCTACAGAAACAGAACCGGACTAAGTTCTTTTACCTTCGCTTTCGCCATCTTTTAAATCTTGTAAGGGAGTCTTTTGTAAAGAGATACCGTAGATATTAATTTTATCATTTATTTATTCACAAGTATCAAGAACACTGGTGCCAATTACAGATACATATTAAAGCTAGTAAATATAAAAGAAAAGCCTATGAGGCGAACAAGTATCAAAACCCCATAAAAGTTGGTACTCCTCAACTGAGCATCACAATATTACGTCTGTTAATTGGATCTCAGTTTTCTCTCGACCAAATCCTTGAACTAACCAAGACTAGTTGTATCTACATCGTTATCAGATGCACAGATTAAATAAATATAGTTAAAAAAAACTGAAAAACACTCTTTAATAATTAATTAGACTAAAAAGCGGAAAATAAATATAGTTTAAAATAATTATTGAAATTCTTAATATAGGCAGAAAATAATAATGAACGATAAACATTAGTATTATTGTGAAAAAAGCGTGGGGCCCCGCGTGGGGCGCTTTGTGCTATATATTTCGTATATCGAGCACCCCTCGCTTTTTTCACAATAATACTAATATTTATCGTTCATTATTATTTTCTGCCTATATTAAGAATTTTAAGAATTATTTTAAACTAGGTATATTTATTTTCCGCTTTTTAGTCTGATTAGTTATTAAACGGTGGGTGTTTTTTAGTTTTTTTAAACTATGTAAGTATGTATATTTATTTTTCATTTTTCAGTTTGAGCTATTGTTAAGA
Source organism: Polydrusus pterygomalis (assembly GCA_963969555.1). Lineage (NCBI taxonomy): Eukaryota > Metazoa > Arthropoda > Insecta > Coleoptera > Curculionidae > Polydrusus > Polydrusus pterygomalis. The sequence goes on from OZ018375.1 coordinate 71,907,485, forward strand.
AAAAATTTAGATTAGTAGATTATTGTATTGTCAGCGGTTCTTGATAAGTCTACAAAATTTAAATTAAATCTGACCGTTTAAAGTGAGTCAAAATCGGGTTCAAAGAAGTCGGTTACGAACAAACATTCATACAACCCGATCGTTTATGACGATTTATAATAAAAGAACGATATTGCAAATTTTTGAAAATTCTGACATATTGACAGGTGTCACATTTTGACAAGAGAATTTTTTGCGTATTTTTTTCAATTTTCCACCGTCAATATACATACGACCTTATCGTTTTTTCATTAATATAATTTTTTTTATACGATTTAACATATTGATAGCTGTCAAATTTTGAGAGAAGAATTTTTTGCTTATTTTTCCCGAAGTCTCCGCATCGAATACTATACGACCCCATAATTTGTTTCGTCAAAATCGCATCTTCGTTTTATACCTGACAGCTGTCCAAATTTGACAGGAGAATTTTTTGCGTACTAGATTATTGTATTGTCAGCGGTTCTTGATAAGTCTACAAAATTTAAAGTAAATCTGATCGTTTAAAGTGGGTCAAAATCGGTTTCAAAGAAGTCGGACATACAAGCCCGATCGTTTATTCCAATTTATAAGAAAAGAACGATATTCGTAAATTTTTGAAAATTCTGATATATTGACAGGTGTCAAATTTTGACAAGAGAATTTTTTGCGTATTTTTTTCAATTTTCCACCGTCAATATACATACAACCTTATCGTTTTTTCATTAATATTTTTTTATACGATTTGACATATTGATAGCTGTCAAATTTTGAGAGAAGAATTTTTTTCTTATTTTTCCCGAAGTCTCCGCATCGAATACTATACGACCCCATAATTTGTTTCGTAAAAATCGCATCTTCGTTTTATACCTGACAGCTGTAAAAATTTGACAGGATAATTTTTTGCGTATTAGATTATTGTATTGTCAGCGGTTCTTGATAAGTCTACAAAATTTAAAGTAAATCTGATCGTTTAAAGTGGGTCAAAATCGGGTTCAAAGAAGTCGGACATACAAACCCGATCGTTTATGCCAATTTATAAGAAAAGAACGATATTCGCAAATTTTTGAAAATTCTGATATATTGACAGGTGTCAAATTTTGACAAGAGAATTTTTTGCGTATTTTTTTCAACTTTCCACCGTCAATATACATACAACCTTATCGTTTTTTCATTAATATTTTTTTATACGATTTGACATATTGATAGCTGTCAAATTTTCAGAGAAGAATTTTTTGCTTATTTTTCCCGAAGTCTCCGCATCGAATACTCTACGACCCCATAATTTGTTTCGTCAAAATAGCATCTTCGTTTTATACCTGACAGCTGTCAAAATTTGACAGGAGATTTTTTTGCGTATTAGATTATTATATTGTCAGCGGTTCTTGATAAGTCTACAAAATTTAAAATAAATCTGACCGTTTAAAGTGGGTCAAAATCGGGTTCAAAGAAGTCGGACATACAAACCCGATCGTTTATGCCAATTTATAAGAAAAGAACGATATTCGCAAATTTTTGAAAATTCTGATATATTGACAGGTGTCAAATTTTGACAAGAGAATTTTTTGCGTATTTTTTCAATTTTCCACCGTCAATATACATACAACCTTATCGTTTTTTCATTAATATTTTTTTATACGATTTGACATATTGATAGCTGTCAAATTTTGAGAGAAGAATTTTTTGCTTATTTTTCCCGAAGTCTCCGCATCGAATACTATACGACCCCATAATTTGTTTCGTAAAAATCGCATCTTCGTTTTATACCTGACAGCTGTCAAAATTTGACAGGAGAATTTTTTGCGTACCAGATTATTGTATTGTCAGCGGTTCTTGATAAGTCTACAAAATTTAAAATAAATCTGGCCGTTTAAAGTGAGTCAAAATCGGGTTCAAAGAAGTCGGTTAAAAACAAACATACATACATACAAACCCGATCGTTTATGCCAATTTATAAGAAAAGAACGATATTTGCAAATTTTTAAAAATTCTGACATATTGACAGGTGTCAAATTTTGACAAGAGAATTTTTTGCGTATTTTTTTCAATTTTCCACCGTCAATATACATACAACCTTATCGTTTTTTCATTAATATTTTTTTTATACGATTTGACATATTGATAGCTGTCAAATTTTGAGAGAAGAATTTTTTGCTTATTTTTCCCGAAGTCTCCGCATCGAATACTATACGACCCCCTAATTTGTTTCGTCAAAATCGCATCTTCGTTTTATACCTGACAGCTGTAAAAATTTGACAGGAGAATTTTTTGCGTATTAGATTATTGTATTGTCAGCGGTTCTTGATAAGTCTACAAAATTTAAAGTAAATCTGATCGTTTAAAGTGGGTCAAAATCGGGTTCAAAGAAGTCGGACATACAAACCCGATCGTTTATGCCAATTTATAAGAAAAGAACGATATTCGCAAATTTTTGAAAATTCTGATCAATTGACAGGTGTCAAATTTTGACAAGAGAATTTTTTGCGTATTTTTTTCAACTTTCCACCGTCAATATACATACAACCTTATCGTTTTTTCATTAATATTTTTTTATACGATTTGACATATTGATAGCTGTCAAATTTTGAGAGAAGAATTTTTTGCTTATTTTTCCCGAAGTCTCCGCATCGAATACTCTACGACCCCATAATTTGTTTCGTCAAAATAGCATCTTCGTTTTATACCTGACAGCTGTCAAAATTTGACAGGAGATTTTTTTGCGTATTAGATTATTATATTGTCAGCGGTTCTTGATAAGTCTACAAAATTTAAAATAAATCTGACCGTTCAAAGTGGGTCAAAATCGGGTTCAAAGAATTCGGTTACAAACAAACAAATAAACAAACAAACAAACAAACAAACAAACAAACATACATACAGGTGAAGCTAATAAAAGCGTGTTAAAAAGTGGCACATATTGTAAATTGGAGAATTTTTGTAAAAGTTTGTTCGAGGATAGGTCAGATAAAAAATATTTGAGGCTCACGAGTTGACTCTATTGACAGCAAAAGTTTACCAAGGATATCAGGGCAGTCAATTTCACCTTTCAAAATTCTAAACAAAGTGCATAATAAAATTTTGATTCTTCTTTTATTTAATGAAAGCCTGCCAAAGACACCCAAAAGGTATTCGTTATCACACCCTTTCTGAGGATATATTACCATATTTCATAACACATTATTTGTAAAATAAAATATTGACAGACCTGTACCTACCAAAAGAAGTATGTGAAAGCATTGTTAAAATAAAGGAAAAGAAGAAAACAACATTTATCTCTTTTAGTATTTATTTATAAAAAGCAAAAATAGGTATTTATGTATTTATTTTTATTATACAAGGAAAAAAGTAATACATTTTTTGCGAGGTGTGGTGCACATCTAATTAAAACACCATATTTTGGGAACCCTTTTGGTATTGTTACTATTATGGGAATTTTATATAATATGGATATTTATATATAAGGTGTCCCGTAACTAAGCAACAGGAAATAGTAGACTTGAATTTCTTATTTGGTTAAAGAGATACAGGGTGATCCAAGTAAATATTTACTTTATAAAATTGGCGATGTTAAGCGAAATGCGGATATGAATTAAATTTGGTGTAGTTGTGTTTTTGAGGGTAAGAAGGGGGATTCCATAATGAATTTTAAGATATCTCCTAGGGAACGCTAGCTACACAATCTGAGTTTGATAAATTCTCGCATATATTTTTTGTCTCTCACATTTCTGACCGCTTTACCTCAAATTATGGAGGAGGGATCTTTTATACGTAAAAAAAGTTGTACCATTAATCTCGATATTTCAATAAGTTTTTGAGATAATTGCATTTAAAGGCTAGATGGCAAGAAACATTTAAATAAACACCTTTCTTAACGAAATATAATTATTAAAAACCGTATCTACTACAAGTCTATTATCTCCTGTTGCTGTATTTGCCCCTTAGTTATGAGACATCCGGTATATAACAATAAGTAAATAGTTTAACTAGGAGGCACTTTATTAATATGATAATAGATGAGTTAACTAAAATGATGTTTGTAAACACCATAAAATCGGTCTCTGAAATATATAAAATCTAAAAGTAAAATGTTTAAAACACACACTACACAAAAAACAGCCACAACATGCCGAAAATGGCAGCTATCTTAATCATTAGGTAAACTTCATTGGGTGCTTTGATTAGAGACTGTTCTTTCTGTTCTTTTTCTAAAATCTTGGATTTTTTAGGCTTATAACCTACATTTAGTCGCTTTATACAGGGTTGGGCAAATGTTCCGGAACGGCTTAATTACAGGCGAACGAAAAGTGATATCGGATCCGGGTTTTGGGCAATCTATAGGACTAAAATTTTACTATTTGACTATTATACCATATGTCAGTAATGTCACCAACTGTCAAGTGTTGACGTTATTATTATTTTTTTAAATGGAACACCCTGTATATTTTTACATTTTTAAATTCCACATAAAATTATAATTATTTTTTATTAAATGCACTATTAGTCTATACTTCATAGTTTCCGAGATATTGACTCTCGAAAAGTGACATTTTTGAACTTTGACAGCTTATAACTTTCTAACAGTACGTCTTAGAGCAAAACGACTTACATGTCCGTATCTTCAATTCAAAAAAGCTTATAACTTTCTATAGTCTATTACCAAAAATATAGGCAGTGACGTAGCTCTCATAACCATGAAAACGACCAAAATACTGTATGGTCATTGACGGTTTGCATTAGTTTCCATGGTTTCGAATAATACGTCACTGCCTATAATATTGGGTTTTGAGTATAACAGTACGTCTTAGAGCAAAACGGCTTACATGTCCCTATCTTCAATTTTTATTATCTTCCCAAAAAAATCAACTTCCAGTTAAATCAGAACAACTATATTTCCTGCTTTCGAGTTACATCCGGTTTAACAGGAAGTTGATTTTTTTGGGAAGATAATAAAAATTGAAGATACGGACATATAAGCCGTTTTGCTCTAAGACGTACTGTTAGAAAGTTATAAGCTGTCAAAGTTCAAAAATGTCACTTTTCGAGAGTCAATATCTCAGAAACTATGTAGTATAGACTAATAGTGCATTTAATAAAAAATAATAATAATTTTATGTAGAATTTACAAATGTAAAAATATACAGGGTGTTCCATTTAAAAAATAAAATAAAATAACGTCAACACTTGACAGTTGGTGACATTACTGACATATGGTATAATAGTCAAATAGTAAAATTTTAGTCCTATAGATTGCCCAAAACCCGGATCCGATTTCACTTTTCGTTCGCCTGTAATTAAGCCGTTCCGGAACATTTGCCCAACCCTGTATATGGCATTAACTTATAGAATCTTTGAATAACAATGTTTTTGTAACATTAGTTTTAACATAGAAAACTTTGACCATAAACTTGAAGGTGAATATTTTTTAGAGATCTAAAGAGAATATACAGCGTGTGCGTGGATTAGCTTGCCAAATGGAAAACTTCTTTATTATCAATTTTCCAAAAAAAAGTTATTCTTTATAAAAAGTTTTGCTTTTAAAATTATAAAGATTGGGATAAGAATTTCTTTTTAATGTTGTACATAGTGTCTCAGAAAACGAAAAACTTTAATTTTAAATATGAAAAAACTTTATACCAATATTTATTAACCGGAAAATTGGAAAACGCGAAAAGCGCATTAAATCGTCAACTAATTTGTAGTATACAGGGCAATGATAAAGTTTTTATTAATAGTTATTTAACATTTTTGATAAACAATATGGATAAATACCATCGCAATATTTATTATTAAGCCATCAATGTACTATTTGCAGGTTAATTTAGTATACAGAGTGATTAAAATATTTAGATAATTTACAACCTAATTGAAAATTTATTAAACAATCATATAAACATATTTACACATAGCAAGTGTTTTAATTACTAGTAATTACACAGTAAATACAAACAAATATACAAAGAAGATTCAATTTCAATGTTCATCATACACCTAATAATTTTTATCAAAAATGTTAAATAACTATATTAAAAAAAAACTTTATCATTGCCCTGTATACCACAAATTAGTTGACGATTCTTTTCAATTTGCCTGTTAATAAATATTGGTATAAAGTTTTTTCACATTTAGAATTAAAGTTTTTCGTTTTTTGAGACACCATGTACAACATTAAAAAGAAATTCTTATGCCAATCTTAATAATTTTAAAAGCAAAACTTCTTATAAAGAATAACTTTTTTTCGAGAAATTGATAATAAAGAAGTTTCCCATTTGGCAAGCAAATCCACGCACACGCTGAAAAAATAGGTATACTTCTATATAGATATATATATTATAAGAAAATATGCCAAAAGAACCTCTTCGTTAAATCCTGATGCTTTTTTTTCTTCGCACCCAGGGCCGTCGAGAGCCAGATCAGGCCCGGGGGCTGTGCGGCATCACGGGCCCGCTCCTAGGGCTGCCAGATTTAAAATAATAAAATGCGGGAGGTAGGGTCCTAGCCAGTGGAGGCTTTTGACTTATTGCACTTAAAGCGCGCTGCAGGCGAAATGCGCCGCAGGCGAAAAAAATTTAAGACCACGCCCAAATTTGGTCAATAATTTTTAATAAATATTTTAAAAATTTATGATTACCTACTTATTTTATTGAAAATGAAATAAGATAAAAAAAATAAAAAAGGCCAATTTATTTTTCATTAGTGGTACATTGTTTAAAAGTAAAGTTCATTCTTCTGTTTTTATTTGCAGCAAACTTATCAATAACAATAAAGTCCCTAGATTTACACTTTGTGGTCAAGTTAATTTCGAGTTTAGGTCTTCCCTCAATTTCAATTTCAATTTCAATTTTTTGCTCAATACTTAATGAGCTAAAATTGTTTCTCAAAAATTCCATATTCATAGTCGTTTCGGCATTAAAACTGTTCATTTTTAATAAAATAAGTCTTTACTACTCTTTACTATAGTATAATTTGTAAATAAGAAACCCATTGTTGGTCAATTCTAAAATGTACAAAATTTTCGGGTAGGTTCTCCAAAAAAGATGAGAGTTTTATAAATTCTTCGAATAATAAATCGATGTTAATACAAAATATTGGGCCGGACGGGCGAGGACAAAATGTATCGATATTTGATATTTAAAACATTAATTATTCGCCAACTCGCCTAACAATTTACATAGGTACCTATGTAATACTTACAAAGTAATTTTTTGTCAACAGAGATTTTATTTTTTTTATAATTTATTATATTTTTTAACTGCGCAGCCCGAGTACGGGCAGTTAAAAGAGTCGTGGGCCCGGGGAATTTGCCCCCCCCCCCTTCTTGTCAGCCCTGTTCGCACCATGTTTGTAATTGTTCATATTCTTTATAATTAAACAACTGATTGCTGCATTCGCTTTTTCGGAGCTCTCCATCTCTAGGGAATAAATTTTAAACCAGAAAATGAAAAATTTGAACCACGAAATACGAACCTATCTAATCTGTCTGGGTGGTATCTACAGACGCGAATTATAATAATGATTTGTAGCTGTGGGAACAGAAAATGCAACGCAGTCGAGCAGATTTTGATAACTCCCATCTTTCTCTCTCATATTTTAGGTACAGGGTGTTTCATTATATAAGTAGGGGTAGGGAATAAACTTATAGAAGCATAAGAAAAAATAGGTATACTTGTGGTATACTGTGATACTTATTCACGATTAGTCATGGTTAGCATCATTATGTAGTAAATTAAAAAGAACATTTTTGCATATAGGTAATAAAATATAATATAAGCATATTATTACAAGAGTGCGGTAACGAATTTTTACAGCTCTGAGTGCGGTAAAGTACTACTTACGACACACCGCACGCGAGTAGGAAAAGTAATATACATGTTACCTAACTGGGAACCAGCAATCTGTCCATGAGTTAAAAATCCTTCTTAGATGAGCTAACAAAATTATTGGTTGGAGACGTATCATTTGAGAATAGTGTTCTTTGAAATTATTACCTAATGAGTCACAGGCGTTTTGCGTAGAAAAGGTTCGTACAGTCACGACGACGCTCTTCTTTTAAATTCCCACACTCCCGCAGTCCCGCGCGATTTCTCGAAAGCTATGAAGTTGTTGCCGTGTCGCACTGTTGTCAGGTATAACAGAAAGTTTTATTTTAAAGGAAAAGTTTATAGAAGTCTTTATTTTTAGTGTTTACATGGAATCACTTCCGTTTTTGTCTATCCGTCTGTCATTTGCACGGCCCTTTTCTATAAGACCTAACACGGAGACGTTAGATTTGACAGTGTTTTACTTGAGGTGGATACCATACTAAAAAATATCAATTTTAACTTTTTGACGAAAAGAAAATCGCTGTATAAGTATCAAGTAAAATCGTGAAGATTCAAAAACTATAATATACAGGGTGTCCCATAACTAATGGACCAGAAAGCAACAGGAGCTACTAGAAGCTACCGTGCGAGCAACAATTATTTGCATCAAAGAGGGCTTGGATTAAAAAACGTAGGGCTTGGTTTAGATCACAATGATATGGGAACGATATATCTAACCAAATCTAGGTTAAAATTTTGTCAAATTCATATTATGACATGATGTGCCAAACTAATGAGTAGTTAATAAAATAAGTAGACAAATACAAATTTATTTTTGTTTTTTACAAAATTAACAAAGTAAGAATATACAGAAAGAAAAAGAAAAATAATTACATAAATTGCTTCAAGCATAAATTCACACGTCTCTTCATATTTTCGAAAGTGTTGACCATCATCTCTGGAGAAATGTTACCACATTCTTGGATAATCCTTTCTTGTATATTCTTGGAATACTTGCACTTTATAAGGAAATAAATGTAGCTGCTTCTTAAGAATAGTCCTGCATGTTCCATAAGATCTTCCCACTTCTTGGGACAGGCGTCTTATACAATTTGTTCGCGTATTTTACATTATTTCACGAACGTTTGCAACCAGTTCTTCTGTTCTTACAGATGGTTTTCCTGCTCCTTTTTTGTGTTGTATAGAACCTGTTTCCCTAAACACAGCCACGGTTCTTTTCAGGCAATGATAAAAATCCCCAGCAATAAAAGCAACGTTAGGAAAATGTTCGTGAAAATCGTTTATGCACAAACCCGGATTGTATTGCCACTCACCATTTACTCTAACCCCGTTTCGAAAATACGCTTCAACCATGAATGTTTTGTGCTGTTCCGTAAAGCCCATTGTGTGAATTGTTCAAGAAATTGGAAAAATTAGCCATGAATCAAATTACTTGTAACGACTGTCAAAGATGACGGAATAACTGATTGATTGGTAATTCAGGTAGTTACTGACACCCAACAGGTATTAAGCTCTACGGCTAAGCATTACGTCCTTAGATGCAAGGCCCTCTTTGATGCAAATAATTTTTTAAATACTTTTATTGTTAGCAATCTGGCAACGTTGTTGTGATTATGATCATACGCGGGACCACCAGAACCGACCGCATTGAAGAATGAGGCTGCGCTTACAATCGCGCTCGTTTATTTAAATTGTTGTTAATTATTATTGAAAGTTACATTGAACGCTATTTTAATTTAGAATTTAGGGTGTGTTCATGGGCGCCGTGCATTGAAACAGTTCTGTAGTAATCAGGAAAAGCGGAAAATTTTGTGCCCGGGCGGTGCATAATTTAAAATTATGTTGCAGTGCATGTTTCAGTTTCACCACTTTGTGGATTGTTGTTAGATTTACCTGTGTGGCAGAAAGTCATGGCATCATGCATGTAAGCTTTGTTTATTTATGTTTACTAGGAATTTAAAAGTATTTCGTCATGTTATTTGTCTATTTGATGTGTGTCATATTGATATATTATTTGCTTTTATTGATTGGGGATATTTACATACATTTTTTAAAATTTAATATGGGAAAATGATTTAACTTATTTACCCTGTATCGAATAGTCTCGGATTTATTGGGGACCCTTGTAGACTCCATGATAAGTCTATAGGGACTCTACACTAGCAGTTTTACTGATGTCAATCCTAAAATTACTATATAAAGGGGCCCACTCACACTCCGGAAATCCTCAGAGGAAAAACTGCACAGGCCTGGCCTTGTGTGGAGCCGGGTGTATTCATGCCAACATCAGTAAAATCCTCAAGGACAGTTTTTCCTCCGAGGATTTCCGGAGTGTGAGTGGGCACCTTAAGGAGGTAACTTCGTTACTGTACGTAAACTGAAACCATAAAACGATATTTTTCTATTATAATATTAAATATTTATTTTAAATTTTATTGCAAATTAAATTTTAAAAACATAGTAGTCGAATCTGTCCCAGATCCCAGATATATCTGACTATGGAAACCATAACCAATAGAGGTATTTGACAACAAACGTGTTGAAGATTGCGGTTTCTTAAAGTAAAATAAAAATATAAATAATACATTAATGAATAGTCTCGAAAGTAAAGATACTTTATCCTGTACTCCACCAGAAATATCAGATGCAGCCCAACTTGTTACGCTGAATCTTCTACCGGAAAAATATAGACGGCAGTATGAACAATTTAAAACATGGTCTTTAAAAAACGGGAAAAAGCATCAAAAAATATTTTTAAAAGATCAAAAGACGTTAAATTGTCCACATTATGGTCAATATATTCTATATTGAAGTCAGCTTTTAATGTCAAGGAAAACGTAAATATAAGAAAGCATCCGAAAAACTAGATTTTTGTTTAATTCTTGGGTATACATTAAAAATAACTATAGTCAATTTTTCGTCAATAAAATTATATGAAACAGCCAATAATTTAATTTACAGTAGGTATGTGATGTGCAAAATATTTTTTGTGCACGGGGTCATGGTAACGCAAAAAAATAATGTCAATGAAAAAACTGACGTTAATGCGCAAACATTGTCATTTTTTGCCGGTGGTAGAAAAATATTATTTGTGGGATTGACAGTAATCCTGATACGTTACGGATACTAAAGTGGGACCCTATTTGACAGAACCGGCTAACTATTAACTGTATTAGCTTACATTTTTTCCTTCCACCTTGGAAGTCAGACGTCACTAACAAAGTTTATAAAAATGTCTAAAGTAAAGTAAGTAAGTAATAATAATTGGCACTTCCCTCAATCAGGGAATAAAAGTATGGAATGTAATGTAACCCACTATTTATTTTTGAATTTCTGTTACCTCATAAAAATTTAAAAAGGTGTGATTTCTTGATTATTTACTTATTTATCACGTGACTGTCGTTCAACAAATCAGGTTTTCGCATTTTACACATATTGACCAATCACAAATGTTTATACCGAATAAAAGAGCCAAGCATTTTAAACGCGATTAAATTCCTCTAATTTTTGAAATAGAAATTATATACTTAAATTAGCTTATGTCTATAACAAATGATATCACAGATGATCTTTAATGAAGCTAAATAATGGTTTTTAATAAGTTTTTTCTTAAATAAAACTCCTATAAACCTTCTTTTTATAAAGTTTATAAATTTAAATTCCTTGCGTCAGAGATAAAGCAGAATTTGTGTAAATAGTAGGCCGTGTTGTGTCAAGTATAGTAGGTGACCATAGACAACGGGAATGGCAGCTAACTGAAACAATACGGAATGGTACGGTTTGGGCAAGCATTATTATCTGAAATAAACCAAAATATTGAAATTACCATACCAGTTACCACAAAAAGAACACCTAATTCAATTTAGAAACAGTTTAGCCGCGAATACCACTGTAAAAATCATAGCTAGTATACTAAAAGACTGGGCATTTAATATGCGTAAACTACAGGAAATAAGTATTAGGAAGGTGTGGTGAAAACCATGTGGAATATTACTGCAAAAAAGGTACAATTATCATGTTTTCAAAATTATCAGGGAAATATGAAATCAGTTAATAAACTTAATATAAACCACTCGAGCTTTAAATTTGACCTGGTAAACTTCACGTAGGTATATTTTTTTAAAACTTTTACTTCTCATCAAATGTTCTCGATTTAATAATTTGCGATAAAAGCCCTCGACCGTTTGGTCTCGGGCATTTATCGTCAAATTGTTAAGTCTCGGACATTTTAGAAGTAAAAGTGTTCGAGAAACCACCTACGCGAAATTTACACGGTAAAACTCAATTCTGTACTCAATATTGTAAATAATTTTGGAAATGTTCACCTTTTTTTTTGTGGCAGAACCTTAGCCCAAAGAAAAATTATTTTTTAATGTTACCTATGTATGTACAGGGTGTCCCAAATTCGAACCTCATCATGGGGATCTCGGAAACTATATGAGATACAGCATCGGTCAAATTGTGGCAAAGTTGCGCAATTTCGTACTGAGCAATATCGCAAAAAAATATCTCGGCTATCTTTTTTAGTTTTTGAAATTTTTGCAAAAAACTAAAATTTGGAGTTTTTGTTTTTTTAAATTACTCGACTTATTTTATTCGCTACAGAAAAACAAGCACAACATTGTTAAGGCAACTTTTTACGCTCCATATTGTGACATTTTTAGAATTTCGTACAACGTTTCGTTTTTGTGGAACTATTATCAACTTTAATTTTTTAAATACGGACCTGCATTTTTTATTTTATTTTTTGATAGCCCTTTAAGCCCTGAATTCAACCATGTACCACACTTAATTATATTTAGACGTTTTGATGTCATTATTACATCTTCAGGACTGTGATAATTATTTTTAAATACGGCCCTGTTGTTAGTTAGTTAATCTTTTTACCACATACAACATGTAAATGGATCCAGAATTTTATACAAATAATTTACTATATTTATGTTTTTATATAAATTGTAACAAAGTAAAAATAAAACCAAACAAAACAAAGGTGGCTATGACAAGAACTTTTACTTGATTGTTTGGCTTAATTATCTTGACAACTGCAGTCACCATTTATACTGAATATTTCAGCAAAATTATGTTTTCTGCTTTAGAAAAGCGCGACATGTTACTAGTTTATTATTCTTTCAATAGGAATTCACAAATTTCATGGGACCGTTATTTACAGGACTATCCTGAACGCTTGCAGCCTCATTATAGTTATTTTGCTACGCTTGATACTAATTTAGCCCAGTATGGTAGTTTTAATAAACCAAGAGTCAAATATGGTACACGAATGGAGCCGGAAGAACAACAAAATATTTTAGATTCTGTAACCCACCAAAATCCTGCTAAATGATATTTCAATCTAACAACTAACACCAGGGCCGTATTTAAAAATAATTATCACATTCCTGAAGATGTTATAATGGCATCAAAACGTCTAAATATAATTAAGTGTGGTACATGGTTGATTTCAGGGCTTAAAGGGCTATCAAAAAATAAAATAAAAAATGCAGGTCCGTATTTAAAAAATTAAAGTTGATAATAGTTCCACAAAAACGAAACGTTGTAACGAAATTCTAAAAATGTCACAATATGGAGCGTAAAAAGTTGCCTCAACAATGTTGTGCTTGTTTTTCTGTAGCGGATAAAATAAGTCGAGTAATTTAAAAAAACAAAAACTCCAAATTTTAGTTTTTTGTAAAAATTTCAAAAACTAAAAAAGATAGCCAAGATATTTTTTTGCGATATTGCTCAGTACGAAATTGCGCAACTTTGCCACAATTTAACCGATGCTGTATCTCTTATAGTTTCCGAGATCCCCATGATGAGGCTCGAATTTGGGACACCCGGTACATACCATTACTGAAATTATTTTTTTCGAATTTCGTGTATGACTCGTTTCCTCTACATTTTTCGGTTTTGTTACGTAAACAGCCCTATAGAAAACACTCAAGATTTTACCATCCACTCCATTGTACTTGTAGGTATCCCTATACACCGGTTAGGAAAATCTTTATTCAAAAATGTTGGATTAGTTTTCATCATTAAAATGATAACTGACAACACCTATAGAATAGGGTTCAATTTTAAGATACCATGTGTTAAAATGATATTTTCAAAAATCTTTAAAAAATATAATGCATGACATGTTTGTTTAGTAAATTTCAGCACTTTCTATGATTATCTTAGATCCTTAAAAAAGGTTTAAAAAATATACCGAAATGTTGGGAATCAGTAAAAAGTAAAACGTGTTTTCATTGAAGTCCTCTTCCCCACTAATACCCTGAAAGAATTAAATTATTAAGGACGCTAAATCAACTTACATATTGATGTTATGTTTAAAAGATGCTAATTAATTCTACCTAATAATGACTCTTTACGAAATCCAAATATATCCTTTCCTTTTCGAGATATAATAATAAGTTTATTTAAAAATTTAATAATATAATAAATATGTTTATGTTGTCTTCTATAAACTTATTCTTCAATCCCCTGAAGCTGAGCTTGTTGGAGTTTTAAGTGGAAACCCCTGTATATATAGGTACCTGATTTTATGACGAAATATTTTGTTTTGAATGGGTGATCGAAAATTATAAAGAGGACATAAGAATGGGTTAAAAAAGATTATCGCCATGGTTCCAGTTAAACCGGAACAACTATATTTCCTGCTTTCGAGTAGCATCCGGTTTAATCGGAAGTTGATTTTTTTGGGAAGATAATAAAAATTGAAGATAGGGACATGTAAGCCGTTTTGCTCTAAGACGTACTGTTAGAAAGTTAGAAGCTGTCAACGTTTAAAAATGTCACTTTTCAAGAGGCAATATCTCGGAAACTATAAAGACTAATAGACTAATAATGTATTTAATAAAAAATAATTATAATTTTATGTGGAATTTAAAAATTAAAAAATATACAGGGTGTTCCATTTGAAAAAAGTACATTTTTTATTGTTCCGCTTTTTTGAGCCACCCTATAGTGTTAAAAATAATTTTACGTTATAGGCAGGGTTCGGAGGATATATATCAAGCGATATATATCGTGATATACATCATGATATTTATAGTTTGATATATCACGATATATTCAATATTTGAATTTTTTTAAATTTCGATTATTCAGAATATATTTATCAATCGACGAATCAAACAAAAAAAAAGCTTTTACGTTTTTAACTAATATAAGGGGGGGTCCGTTTTGAAAAGATGTGTACAGGGTTATTTTTTATTTTTGCGTACCCACTTACAGGGCTTAATATAAGTGACAGAAAAAAACTTTTATTACAAAAGTTGCATAATGTTTCCCGTCATATCTTTTAGACTTATTAAAAAAAACATCTGCACATCGGAAAGTTAAATAACAAATGAAAGTAATCTTTTTTTAAATGGAACACCCTGTATATTTTTTACCAGGGCGAAAGATCTCTTTCTCCTGATTTCAAAAATATATAACATGTCCTCATTTAATCCAGTCGTTTGTGAAATATTTGAGTTTTTGATTAATTGAATTGACTATAATCTAGTCGGCGTTCCGCATACTTTAACGTGACATATTTGTCACTTTACTTTAAATTGAAAGATTCAGTAAGGAAAATGGGATATTCGGAAGAAGACAAACTTCAAATAGGGCGTCTTTTTTACTCTAATAACAACCGAATAGCTGTAGTTCAACAGCAATATCGTCGAATTAATCCTGGACGACGGGTACCATTGATTGACACAATCAAACGCATTATCCAGCAATTTAATGAAGCAAAAAATTTCAAAATCATTTACTTTACTTTATATCATAAATTATAAATTATAAGTTATTTTTTCTCCAAATGACATTAAAAGCGGTCTTTTAATGACACCTGACAGGCTCAAAAGGTGTAATTTTTATGCCTAGTCAGAAAAAGTGGACTTTTTATGCCTAGGCAGAAAAATACACCTTTTGAGCCTGTCAGGTGTCATTAAAAATTAAAATTTAAAAAGACAAGTAAACACAACAATTCAATAAATGTCATAAATAACATACATAAATATAAAAAATACGATTTTTCGGGAAATTGGAACAAATTTGGAGAAAAAATTATATGTTTTACTACGCAGGCTGCGCCTCGTCTATGAAACACCAGCCGCGGCATTAAATCTTGTGCTTTTCTGCCTAGTGAAACAAATAACTATTCTTTACTGCATGTTTCAATTTAAAGTAAAGTGACAAATATGTCATGTTGAAGTATGCGGAACGTCGACTAGATTATAGTCAATTCAGTTAATCAAAAACTCAAATATTTCACAAATGACTGGATTAAATGATGACATGTTATATATTTTTGAAATCAGGAGAAAGAGATCTTTCGCCCTGGTAAAAAATATATAGGGTGTTCCATTTAAAAAAATAACACTTTCATTTGTTTTTTAACTTTTCGATATGCAGATGTTTTTTTTAATAAGTCTAAAATATATGACGGAAAACATTATGCAACTTTTGTATTAAAAGTTTTTTTCTGTCACTTATATTAAGCCCTGTAGGTGGGTACGCAAATATAAAAAATAACCCTGTACCTTTTTTTTATTGGATATCTTATAATTATTAACCTTTGTGATTTATCTGTTTAGGTCATGTTTTTTAAAGTCAGTTTATTTTAATAAGTATCCTACAAAAATATTTAGTTTTCAAGATAAGTAGTATGTTTTTGATCGAAATAGTTGTCCTTTCATTAAAAAGAAATATCTTAAAATGATTTATATGTCGGATATATATATATCCGTCCCAGATAAGAATGCACTCTACAGGGATCTCGTAAACCATAGGAGATACAGAGATGGTTAAATTAGAGAAAAGTTGCGCATAACTGAATCCTGTAAGGTTATGTTTTCAAATTTAAAGAATTCCGAATACTTCCGAAGATATTTGAATAAATCCGAATTTTCGCGATTTCGTTTTAATTGATTTATGATTCTATTTGAAGAGACATGTCAAAATAAATTTTATATTCTCATTGCCACTTTTTCTCCCCTACAAGATGGTTTAATTGCATTTTTGATCCGACGTTTCGTTAAGTCACAACCATCATCAACTTTGTTATTTTATATAGTCGGAAAATTTTATTTTATGCTTAATAAATTCTACGTTTTATTGTAAATCTAACGGTGTATCAAACTTATTATTTATTAGACGTTTCGATAAAGAAAAACACATCATCAAGGAAAATAGTCACATTATCAAAAATATTCTTGTTTTTATTCTTGTATTTAAACACTAGTTGGATTTTAAAACATTTTTTAAAAGAAACTTATAAAAAAACATAATATCTAATAAAACTTATGTGAAAAATGCAACAAGTAATAATTAATTTTATTTTTAAAAAAATGCATGATAATATTCAAACATAACGTACCATTTAAATTCGGCATCATATGGGTGGCTATGAAATTGATTGACGTTCGCAATTGCTTAAATAGTTTCTTTAGATCTGTCACTTAGTTACAGAGACCTGTTCGTTTTAAATTTGGTAATTATTATTATGTTTTTTTAAATTTTTAACTGTTGCATTGTGTAGTAAAATTTAAAATAATGGAACATTATTCTAACGAAGAAAAATTTGACATGATTTGCTGTTACATCGAGAGTCATAAGAATTGTGCGCAAAATAATTGTATTTAATTATTAAAATTAATTATTACTTGTATTGTTAGATAAGTTTTATTAGATAATATTATGTTTCTTTTAATTTTGTCAAGTCGCTTACGGCCCTTCAACTTTTGTATTAATATTTTTAATGTAGGTATTTGAAATAGTAACGGAGCTATTGTACTTTGCCACACTAAAGGGCCACCCTGTATAAACGAAAAAACTACGAAAGACTTCCAAAAGAAAGCCATGAAATTCCATAGTTTTGCAATGTACTGCCTTAGTAAAGCCATGTACTTCCAAGTATTGCCAAGTATTCCCGTGTACTGCCAATTACGTCCATGTACTGCCAAGTACTTCCATGTACTGCCAAGTACTTTTATGTACTTCCTTGTACTGCCAAGTACTTCTAATAGTAATGCCAACCTAACGTACATGTATTGCCAGAAGTGAGACACCCCTCGTAAACAACCTATATGATTATTCCTTTTATTGTTACCAGTTACAATCAGAGGCACATCTAGCCCATACCACACAGAATAAATCAGAGTATGAAGTATGAAGTGCTAATTACAACTTTGCATTTTTTATCTATTGTAGGTATAAATATCAACTGGTAACTCTATTGCAGTTTTAGCTTATGCATCCAAAATCCCCTACCGTACTTTCTTTGTATCACGAGCCGGCTTTAAATAGTAGTACACACTCATATCCGTTAAAAACATATTTTATGCTTTTAGCTTTTCTTACCTACAATATATGTTCTTTTTACTGTTTTATACGGGAATAAATCGCCAACTTTCTTCTTGTACGTTTATCACGTTTTGTGAATCTTGTAAGTTTTATTGTGAGCAATCTAAGATTCCTTTATTTTGAATATTTTCTCGGTTTAGGTAAACTAATTTTCTTTTACAAACATGCTATTTATTTGGATAATGCTGCTTTTTGGCGGATAGCTTTTTGTTTCTGTTTTTGCTGTTAAATCAATTAACAAATTGTTCACGTTCGAGCTTAAATTACCTTCGAT
The DNA here is from genome assembly GCA_963969555.1 of Polydrusus pterygomalis. Taxonomy (NCBI): domain Eukaryota; kingdom Metazoa; phylum Arthropoda; class Insecta; order Coleoptera; family Curculionidae; genus Polydrusus; species Polydrusus pterygomalis. The sequence continues at coordinate 71,925,953 of OZ018375.1, forward strand.
ACTCTCTGCTCCATTTGTCAACAGCTGTTTGCAGACCTTCCTTTAAACATTTGTCGATTCAAGGTTTGTTTGATTCTACACGTATTTGTTCAAAATATTTTCGTTTACCCAACGATTGCGTTTTCCGCGCCTGCTGCGAAAAATTTAAACTGGTTTAAAGCACCAGATGTGGAACAATCCACGGAAGTGTTGTTTGTATTGTTTTACTATTATTGCAGATTTCATCATTTCTCTTTTACATAAATATTCCGGTCTAGATACTAAAAATTGTATCCTTTGCGATTTTTATTTATGTTGGAAACAGTGATATTAAGGTTATTTGTTCGGTCAAAACTTCGTACTTTTTATACTGATTTAATGGAAGCAAACACGTTCAGCTAACGGCTTCTTTAAGAAACATTCACTAAATAGAAGAAACTATATCCTTTGATCTGGCCGGTAGCCACTTATTTATTTTTAGAATGGTTGGTACTTCTACTAAAGCTCATGTCTTCTAGTCTAGATGACATAAGCTTTTTGGATAGATGTTTATAATACCGTGCGAGCAAAAATTATTTGCATCAAAGAGGGCTTGGATTAAAAAAGGTAGGGCTTGGTTTAGATCACAATGATATGGGGACGATATATCTAACCAAATCTAGGTTAAAATTTTGTCAAATTCATATTATGAGATGGTATGCCAAACTAATAAGTAATAAAATAAGTAGACAAAAACAAATTTATTTTTGTTGTTTACAAAATTAACAAAGTAAGAATATACATAAAGAAAAAGAAAAATAATTACCTACATAAATTGCTGAAATTGGCCACCGCCATGCTCCAAGCATAAATTCACACGTCTGTGTGTTCTCAATGTCTGATCGAAAACTGATCAATCTGGCGTCGAAAAAATTGCGTAAGTAGTTAATAGTTTCGGCGGCTGATGGGCGGTTGCACTGTCCTGTTGAAAATATCCAAAACGTAGTGCGTCGTCAAGTAATTGCTCCACAAATGGATTCAAAATATTGTCTCTATACCGCTGTGCTATAACTGTGTCATGGAAAAAAATAGGACCAACAATTCTTCTTCGGAAAACAGCTAACCATACACCAATTTTTGAGGGTGCAATGTGAACTCTACAAAAAAATGGGAATTTTCACTACTCCACATGCGTGTATTCTGAGAATGCACATAACCGGAGAGGTGGAACCGGGCTTCATCCGGAAAAAAATGTCAGGTTTAATAAATCATTTCTTTCCATAAATTTTGGGTAAACCATTGAGAGTAATTCCTGCGTCTTTCAAAATCTGCGGCTTGTATTTCTTGGAATACTTGCACTTTATAAGGAAATAAATTTAGCTGCTTCTTAAGAATGGTCCTGCATGTTCCATAATATCTTCCCACTTCTTGGGACAGGCGTCGTATACAATTTGTTGGCGTATTTTGCATTATTTCACCATGAATGTTTTGTGCTGTTCCATAAAGCCCATTGTGTGAATTGTTCAAGAAATTGGAAAAATTAGCGATGAATCAAATTACTTGTAACGACTGTCAAAGATGACGGAATAACTGATTGATTGTTAATTCAGATAGTTACTGACACCCAACAGGTATTAAGCTCTATGGCTAAGCCTTACGTCCTTAGATGCAAGGCCTCTTTGATGCAAATAATTTGTGCTCGCACGGTATATATCGATTATATTTACATGGTCACGGCTTGTGTGAAGGGGAGGATTAAGTCGAAGGTGAGGCCGGTTGAGCATTTTATTAAATAATAGTACCTAAACATAACAAAATATATACAACAGTTTTTAAAACAATCATTTTGAACTGTTTGCTATACATAAATAGATGTATGTAAGATTGTGCATCATTAAATTATGCATCATATAACTTAAATATTAAAATAATAATAAAAATAACTAAAAAACTTAGTTTAAAAAATAAAAGTTGATGGTTTTCCATCTCTATCTGATCCTCCAAATATCCCTAGATTTTCTAAATTTAATTGTTGCGACTTAAATACTAATTTTGGATGCCTATCGTCAGCCTCATCAACACGTCAGATCTAAATGTTTGTGTGTTTTTTTTGAGTATATAAATACCATATAAAAACACGAATTTTACGTAGGTAGATCTAATAATATATGCATTATTTGTGAATGGGTCGGAATAAATCTTACTATATGCATTTCCATTGTTGATTTCTATTTATATGTATATTCGCGTTGGCGTCAAGTTGGTAATTTACTTTCGGTAATGAGGCGCTATATGCATTTTCGGTTTGTTTATGCAGACATTGATATTTAAATTAGACGGTAGGTCAACCACCTTAAGTAAACGACTAAACGAGTACCTACTTTGAACACCGTTGAAAAATAAAATAATTGACTATTAAACACCAACCTCGGTGTTGTGTGGTAATTTGTTTATTGCAAAAACAAAAGGAAAGGCACCAGTAAGTACTTATATTATTATCTACTAAGGAAATATTATAGGTACATACTAATACAGGGTGGCGCACCGAAAACTTTCCACCTAGGTTTATTTTCTTTTTAATAAATAAATCAAAATTCGTTCGAACACGAAAATGTTCACCTCCAACCATGCAATTGTAAAGGCACTGTTCAAAACGTTCGCGAACATTATGGAGCATTGCGGGAGTTATTTGTCGGCACTCGTACACTATTCGTTGTCACAAGTCTTCCAAAGAATTGGGTTGGGTTGCATAAATTTTAGACTTTAAATGTCCCCACAAAAAAAGTCCAGTGGCGTCAAATCAGGAGATCTTGCAGGCCATTTAATAGGACCTCTTCTTCCAATCCATTTTCCTGGAAAATTTTCATCCAGAAACTGCTCCGTCTTGCTGATAGTAAGTATTTTCTGGCCGATAACGGTCATTTTCTTCTATGGCATTCGTTAAAGCAGGGTTAATAAAATGGTTGCCAACAGGTACAGGTAAATTTCACCTGTTAAATTTCCAGGTATAAAATACGAATATATGCAACTTGCGTACGTGCAACTTGCGTGCAAGGATTATTTCTTCCAACTTGCGTACACGGGTAGGTAGGTCCCGCGAACCAGGTAAAACTGCAAGAGTACATTATTCCAACTTGCGTACATACACAAAAATTAGAAGCCTATAAACAAACTAAGGACATAAAAAAAATGCTCTGATAACAACGAACAAACCGGTTGCCAATACACCTTTTAGAACCGATTGGAGAGGGCGTATTATTACGGTCCGTTTAAAACACTGTGTATGTGAAGACATAAAAAAATGCTCTGATAACAACGAACAAACCGGTTGCCAATACACCTTTTAGAACCGATTGGAGAGGGCGTATTATTACGGTCCGTTTAAAACTCTGTGTATGTGAAGACATAAAAAAATGCTCTAATAACAACGAACAAACCGGTTGCCAATACACCTTTTAGAACCGACTGGAGAGGGCGTATTATTACGGTCCGTTTAAAACTCTGTGTATGTGAAGACATAAAAAAATGCTCTGATAACAACGAACAAACCGGTTGCCAATACACCTTTTAGAACAGATTGGAGAGGGCGTATTATTACGGTCCGTTTAAAACCCTGTGTATGTGAAGACATAAAAAAATGCTCTGATAACAGCGAACAAACCGGTTGCCAATACACCTTTTAGAACCGATTGGAGAGGGCGTATTATTACGGTCCGTTTAAAACTCTGTGTATGTGAAGACATAAAAAAATGCTCTGATAACAACGAACAAACCGGTTGCCAATACACCTTTTAGAACAGATTGGAGAGGGCGTATTATTACGGTCCGTTTAAAACTCTGTGTATGTGAAGACATAAAAAAATGCTCTGATAACAACGAACAAACCGGTTGCCAATACACCTTTTAGAACAGATTGGAGAGGGCGTATTATTACGGTCCGTTTAAAATAGGGCTGCACCGAGTACCGAGTAGTTCGGTGCTCGGCCAGAATTTTCACCGAGTAATGAGTACTCGGTGCTCAGTCTTATATTCATTACTCGGCCGAGTATAGTAGAATATTAGAAGCAATTCTTTTCGGCATGTCAAAAACAGTAAGAAATCCTCCTGTACCATTAAGGATAGCGGAAAACTTTTGACAAAGCTTATTAAGGGTTAAGAGATGCTTCTTTAAAAATTAATTCCGTCCATACTATACAGGGTGCTCCAAAAAACCGGAACGGTAAACATTTTCCATTTTTTAAATAGAACACCCTGTGTTTTTTTAAATTTTCAGATTCTACATAAAATTATAATTATTTTTTATTAAATGCATTTTTAGTTCATACTTAATAGCTTCCGAGATGTTGACCTTTTGAACAATATCATTACTCGGCAGCCGAGTACTAGGTACTCGGTCAATACCATCAGCCGAGTACTCGGTCAAGTTAAAAACAGGGCTCGGTGCAGCCCTAGTTTAAAACCCTGTGTATGTACGCAAGTTGGAAAAATGTACTCTTGCAGTTTTACCTGGTTCGCGGGACCTACCTACCCATGTACGCAAGTTGGAAGAAATAATCGTTGTACGCAAATTGGACGTACGCAAATTGGAGGATACCATAAAATACGGCCCAATAATACGGTCCCCAAAGCTCACACATTTAATTTTTCGGCATGTTGAGTATGCACTTCTCCAAAAATTCTAGGGTTGGAATCCGACCAATACCTGCAATTCTGTCGATTGACAGTACCGTGAAGAAAAAAAGTGCATTCATCGGAGAAACAAATGTTAAAAATAAATTGTGGATTGCGAATGATCATTTCACTAACTAACTCGCAAAATTGCAAACGGCGATCGTCATCGTCTTCATTAAGTTCATGAACCAGTTTTATTTTATAGGAATGTAACTTATGCGTTTTTAAAGTACGCTGAATCGTTCTACGCGAAACACCCGATACATCTGACACTATCCTCGTGCTAAGTGTGGGATCGATGGCAATATGCAAAACTGCAACTTCTACAGCTTCATTTCTTACAGGATTTTCAACAATCCTTTTTTTGTTTAGCACTGATCCTGTTTCGCTAAAATTTTGCCACTAAATATGAGACAAGTGTGCATTTAGATGCAATGCATTATAAGACAGGGCGGCAGCTCGAGCACAATCGTTACTTCTAAAGAAAAGTAAAATATTTTTTTTTGTATTTTATACCATTTAATTTGTTTACACTTAAGCACAAATTTTATATTTTTTTAATTTCTCGAAAATTACTCAACCAAATTCAGGGCCTTAGCCAGAATTTTTTTTCGGGGGGAGGGAGAATTAAGCGAGCCAGTAATAAATTATTATGCTGATTTTGAGACAATTTAATTGCTTTTAAAATAAGCTATCGCTCGACCTTCCTTTTCATTTAATGTCCAATTATATGCTCCATAATGTTCGCGAACATTTTGAACAGTGCCTTTACAATTGCATGGAGGTTGGAGGTGGACATTTTCAACAACTACTTGATTGATACAAGCGGTAATACATTTTATTACTTTTAAAGTTTCTTTTTTTTAGCCCTATTTCTCAGGAACTATTCACTCGATTTAAACCAGCAAGGTCGCCTTTGGAAGGCAATTCAATTCCCTTTAAAATAAGGAATTACTTGACCCCCCTTTCCATTTAAGATTTTAAGGGTGGAAGCCACCCCATCGTAAAGATTCCAGCAGGGGGGGAGTGAAAATAGCAAAAAAATATGTCCCCCTGAGAACTAAGGTTCCCGTGTTCGAGTGAATTTTGATTTATTTATTAACAAGAAAATAAACCTGGGTGGAAAGTTTTCGGTGCGCCACCCTGTATAAATTGTACTTTTTGCGTATTTGAAAAACAAACATTCTGCACAAAAACGTTTTTCCGGAGTTTGTTGGACAACATATTTTGTTTGAGTAACTTTGGTTTATAGCAAGGCTTGTTTAAAGTGTTTTTGCAATGCGTATACCGTGCGAGCAAAAATTATTTGCATCAAAGAGGGCTTGGAATAAAAAACGTAGGGCTTGGTTTAGATCACAATGATATGGGGACGATATATCTAACCAAATCTAGGTTAAAATTTTGTCAAATTCATATTATGACATGATGTGCCAAACTAATGAGTAATAAAATAAGTAGACAAATACAAGTTTTAATTCAAAAAAGTTTTGTCTGTTTCCTTCCGCCAAACAAAAACCAACTGAGCCTCACTGATGAGCCGTAATAACGGCGAAACGCGTCTGGGGATGTGTTTGGCAGAAGGAAACAGACAAAACTTTTTTGAATTAATATCTGTGGTCCGGCACTTCTACCGGTTTTGAGAGCAAAATTTTCTGTTTTTACAGAATAACCCCTTTACCACTGACCTTTTCTAAGGTACCGTACTGGGACGCAAGATGTCGCACTGGGTTCAATAAATACAAGTTTATTTCTGTTGTTTACAAAATTAACAAAGTTAGAATATACAGAAAGAAAAATAAAAATAATTACATAAATTGCTGAAATTGACCATTGATCTACCCACTTCTTGGGACAGGCGTCTTATACAATTTGTTGGCGTATTTTGCATTATTTCACGAACGTTTGCAACAAGTTCTTCTGTTCTTACAGATGGTCTTCCTGCTCCTTTTTTGTGTTGTATAGAACCTGTTTCCCTAAACACAGCCACGGTTCATTTCAGGCAATGATAAAAATCCCCAGCAATGAAAGCAACGTTAGGAAAATGTTCGTGAAAATCGTCCATGCACAAACCAGGATTGTATTGCCACTCACCATTTACTCTAACCCCGCTTCGAAAATACGCTTAAACCCTGAATGTTTTGTGCTGTTCCGTAAAGCCCATTGTGTGAATTGTTCAAGAAATTGGAAAAATCAGCGATGAATCAAATTACTTGTAACGACTGTCAAAGATGACGGAATAACTGATTGATTGGTAATTCAGGTAGTTACTGACACCCAACAGGTATTAAGCTCTACGGCTAAGCATTACGTCCTTAGATGCAAGGCCCTCTTTGATGCAAATAATTTTTGCTCGCACAGTACTAATTACCTGAAAGGTAAAAATCAAATAAATTTTTTTAAACTGAATAAAGACAGTTCTTTACTGTTCACAAAAGTTCAACCAAGTAAAATTAATTGAAAATGTCCCCCTTTATTTAACGTATATCTCGAGGTAGCCACCTGTTAGAGGGCCAACCTGCTTCCTCTAAATCCACCTGACACTTGCGTTTGTTTCAACCGTTTTTCTCACAATTGCTAAAAGTCAACTGCATTCCGTTACAGTTGTAACATGGCGCGCACGGGTTCAACCATTTATTAATTTTTTTTGCTTATATTATAAAGTTATGTGTTAATTTAATTACTTATTATTGATACGGTATTTATACTATAAATATATTTATAGAAATGTGCTAATTTACTTGCTTACGTTGGTGATTTTTCTAGTAAAAAAATATGATTGGACCTCTTCCTATTTTCTTTAGGTAAGACAAGGACATTATTTATTATGATACTTGGGTGTTTTTGCTTATTTATACCTACTTAACTTTTGCACACGTGATTACAAATAGACGAAATCAATTAATTGTGATTGTTGTTCCGTCAAGTTTCTCTTTACATATACCTCTATTTTTAAAATATTGTAATTTGTACCACAGCCAAGGACGTCCATAGAGCGTTTTTCAGGGGGGGGGGGGGGGCAAAAACTTAAACAATATTTTTTTATATATGACTAATTATTTAACATATAGGTACCTTATGCCTAACGGAACCTACAGAATTCGTAAAAAATAAACACAAAATTACAATTTATAAGTTTTCATCATAAAATAAAAATGTTAAAATCCTAGACGTCTTGCCAAACTCGTTGATTACTTTTTTTATTAAATTTTCTTTATTTTTTTTGTAAATAATCATAATCAGTTTAGTGATTTGTTGGTCTCTACTAACTAACCACTGTACTATTCAATATTTACAGGCGCGGATCCAGAACTTTGCTTGGGGGGGGGGGGGAGGGGGTCATCATGATATAAATGAAGTTAAAAAGCGCCGCAGGCAAAAAAATTTTGCGACCACGCCCAAAATTTGACAGAGAATGCGCTATAGACGAGAAAATTTTCAATGATAATTTTTACATTAAAAAGGATAATATGCATGTAGGTAAATTAATGTTAAAGTGAATTCAAAAAAAGAAAAAATATAACTAATTTATGGTATAGTAATGTTGTCATGAATCTTGTGAAAAAGCTGCAGAGGTAGTCAAAACAGTAAATTCATTTATTTATTTTCTGTTTTGGGGGGTCATGACCCCCATGACCCCCCCCCCCCCCCTGGATCCGCGCTTGAATATTTATGCCGAGGGGTAATTCACTGGCGAAAATGGTGTACAACTTCTAGAAAATACAAAAGAAAATACAGAAAATAAGAGGAAAATGCAGAAAATACGAAGAAAATACAGAAAATACGAAGAAAATACAGAAAATACGAAGAAAATACAAAGAAAATACGAGAAAAATACAGGCAACATAAGGAAAATATGGAAAATACGCGCGCCAATCAATTTGGCAATGACGTAAAGTCGTTAACGCTGCCGGGTTTTCGACGGTTTTAATGATGGGAATAACCAACTTAAGATTCTGGAACAACGCTGCTTTGACTTATAAAAAAAAATTTAGTAAAGCCAATTTTTTTTTGGCGAAAATGGTGTACGAGTTCTAGAAAATACGAGAAAATACAAGGAAAATACAGAAAATACGAGAAAAATTAAGAAAATACATGGAAAATACAGAAAATACGAGAAAAATTAAGAAAATACATGGAAAATACAGAAAATACGAGAAAAATTAAGAAAATACAAGGAAAATACAGAAAATATGAAAAAAATTAAGAAAATACAAGGAAAATACAGAAAATATAAGGAAAATACGAAGAAAATTCGGCAATATGGAAAATGGTGTACAAATTTTTCTCAGTGAATTATCCCTCGATTTATACTGAATTATGAAATAAAATAGTAATGTGGACGCCTAGGGGGGGGCAAGTGCCCGTTTTGCCCCCCCCCCCCCTATGGACGCCCTTGACCACAGCGTGTCTGTTAACTTCCCTAATTTATAAATTATTGTTAATTTTAATGATCGTACAATACAATAATATTTGACATGCACAAAATAAAATGTATTATATTTTGACCATGGGAATTCCTAATTTTATTTTACTACGTCAAAACGCCTGCTACGATTTTTCAAATGTTTTGTTAAAATGATTGTCTAGTTTAATTGGAAAAACCTCTTGGTTTTTGGACCTTTGTGATTAGTTAATTGGCACGAAAGTTCACAATAGCCTGATTGTAAGTAAATTAAAATATGTAATAGAATTTTTTGTCTGATACCACCTTATTTTCTTTACTTTTAAAACAATACAAATGTAATATTGCTATTTTTAAAATAGTTTCTTATTGTTATCGCGTAAAAATTAAAATTTGAAAACGAAACACTTATCTGCCCGTTCCTTACTATTTTCGCAAAGACCATAGAGTATAGTTTATCATACTTGTATAGATAATAATAAATTAAACCACGCAAAAATAACACCAGCTAACAAATACAAAAAAAATTGCGATTAATGTTATAATAATACGAGGGAGTTTAAAACATCCCGATTGAGCATTTAACAACCAAAAATTTCCACCATGTATAGATTTTGAGTTATAGAATAAAAAACAAGATATTTTAAGGATAACAGGATTTATTTACAAAAATATACATGAAAATACAATTATAGTACATATCTAAGTCTTTTATACATAACTTTTTGCAAATGCTGACTTTCGTTTATATTTCTGATCGCTTTCCTCATGAGAAACCAACAATAATTCCCCATCATTGCTGGATCCCATCTGCATTGGTAGCGTTGCTCCATTGTTAGTAGGTATGTCTTAGTCTTAGTGGAATCTTTCCTTGTTCATCACTAACTGCACCCAAATTTTCTGGGAAAGTATTTAAATGGGAGTAACAAAAGTGTATTTTAAGAGACATACGACAGCCCATTTTGCAGTAGAATTCCACGCAGCTAATTCCACATCACTTAATTTGTGATCAAGCTATTGATCCCTTAGTATTTTTCTAATTTGTGGTCCAACAAGTTTCCTTTCTTAAGCTTAGCATCACTTGTATCGGAAAATTTTGTTTAAGGTATTTAAATGCATCTTCTTCCTTGTCTAATGCTTTAAAGAAATTTTTCCTTAATCCAAGTTTAATGTGTAATGTGGAGGTAACAGAACTTTTTTGGGATCTACAAGAGGTATATTTTTACGTTAGCCTTGACCTGGAATTTATTGATCTCTCGGAAACCATTCTTTTACTTGGTAATGTCTCTCTGTTGCTCTACTATCCTAAAGACAAAGAAAACAACAATATTTCGTTAATCTACCCTGAAGCCCATGGGCGTTGTTGGGGGGGGGGGGGAGGTGGGGCGTTTTCCCCTCCGCTGGAAGTTGACTTATTGACGATTATTTATGTTTTAACAAGTTAGCAGTAAAAGAAAGAAAATATATCGTATTATTTTTGAAGTCTGGCAATCAATATGGTTTGATTGAATGTATGAATTTATTATTTGGAATTTTCCTTTATATTTTTGTTATTATTTTGGGGTAGTAACGACTTATTTTAATAAAAATTAACAGTTTTAATGCCAAGACGACTATGAATGTGGAATATTTGAGAAACAATTTTAGCTCATTAAGTATTGAGCAAAAAATTGAAATTAAAATTGAGGGAAGACCTAAACTCGAAATAAACTTGATACAGACCACAAGTGTAAATCTAGGGACTTTATTGTTATTAATAACTTTGCTGCAAATAAAAATTGAAGAATGAACTTTACTTTTAAACAATGTAACCACTAATGAAAAATAAATTGGCCTTTTTAATTTTTTTTCTAATTTCATTTTCAATAAAATAAGAAGGTACCTTATCATAAATTTTTAAAATATTTACTAATAATTATTGACCAAATTTGGGCGTGGTCTTAAAAAAATTTCACCTGCGGCGCATTTCGCCTTCAGCGGGCTTTTAGTGCACCCGCAAGTTAACAAGTTACGAGCCGCCACTCCCCCCCCCCCCTCCCAAGAAACCGTTTAACGACGCCCATGCTGAAACCCTAGTAATAGTCCCATGACTCACGAGTCACCACATATTTGCTACTTATACGTATCATAGCTTATTGCATTTAGAATAAGTGACATACTTCGTATGTTTCCTTCATGACAACTGCATGTGCAAGAGGAGTAGAGGGTCTTTTGTTGCCATTATGAAGCAGAACTGCTTTTAAACCTATTTTAGACGAATCTATAAATAAGCACCATTCGTCCGGGTTATATGTGCAAAATTTTTCACGCTATTTGGGTTAATACAAACACAAACACACATTTTATCCTGCGCAAAAATATTACGTGTTAAGAAGTTTTTACGATCATTATCGCATTTAGAGACCAAAAATTAAGTAATTAGTGTAATTTTTTTTTATATAAACAGAAGCGGGTTTGGTCTCATATCAATTTGAGGGTTTGGCCGGGTTTGGCTTAGAGTTTACGGAAGATGTCATATCATCTCGTAATAAATCATAAATTCTTCCATAAGACCAGGATCGATAATTTTTAAAACTTGGAAAAGGAAGAGAATATAATAAAAATGAAAGGAAAAATAATTTACGGGCGATCCGAGGTCGAGAAGTGGAAAGGGGTGAGTTTTTAAGGGTAGAAAACGATTTATCTCGATTTCCGGCAAAACTACAACTCCTATAGAAAAACGTTAAATGGCAAAGTTGTAGGTACTAAAAAGATCTACAACTTTTGTATTTACACTTTTTTCACATAACCTCAAAAATTATGTGAAAAATTCAAATAACCAAGTTTTTGGTTTTTTATTTTTATCTTTTCAAAAAAAAATTTTTTTCACGAAATTTGGTGAAAACTAACCTTTTTATGTCCCAAACACACTGTAATTTTTTTGATTTAAAATATTTATTTTTTTACCTTATTTTGACTTAATATCGGAAAAGCACCCTAATTTTCAATCGAAAATTCTCACGTCAAAATATCTGCTTTTTTAAAAAAGTCGGTGGGCTTTTTGTTCGTTGAAATCTCTACTTTCTGATGGTGTAAAAAAAATATACATTAGGTACTATGGTAAATGTTCTCAAAAAAATGCAAAGAAACGAAAAAAACTCGAATCCGAAAATTTTTTTTTTAATCTTTATGTACAATTTTGAGCTACTTATTAAAATTTATACTTTAATTACTCGAAAAACGTAAGATTTTATGTTACATTGATAAACAAAAAAAATTACAAATCCATAAAACATAAAGATCGCAAAAAACATGCGAAAATAGTTGTTCTAAATATAATTAAAGGTAGGATTTCTTTGCATTTCTTGAGAACATTTACCATGTAATGTATATTTTTTTACACCATCAGAAAGTAGAGATTTCAACGAACAAAAAGCCCTTTTTTAAAAAAACAGATATTTTGACGTGAGAATTTTCGATTGAAAATTAGGGTGCTTTTTCGATATAAAGTCAAAATAAGGTGAAAAAAAATTACAGTGTGTTTGGGACATTAAGAAGGTAAGTTTTCACCAAATTTCGTAAAAAAAAATTTTTTTTGTAAAAGAAAAAGAAAAAACCAAAAACTTGGTTATTTGAATTTGTCACATAAATTTTAAGGTTATGTGAAAAAAATGTAAATACAAAAGTTGTAGATCTTTTTATTACCTACAACTTTGCAATTTAACGTTTTTTCATAATACTTGTAGTTTTGCCGGAAATCGAGATAAATCGTTTTTTACCCTTAAAAACTCACCCCCTTCCACTTTCCGACCTCGGATCGCCCGTAAATTATTTTTCCTTTCATTTTTGTTATATTCTCTTCCTTTTCCAATGGGTTTCATCCTACTATTATTGTTTTTCACTTTTTACCATTTTCAAAGGCTTCATTCAGCCCTGGTCTACATGGTTTAATCGAAATTAAGATTTTAAAATTGAAGTTGGGATTTGAGCTAGAATTTCAGGGATTAACGGTGGGGACCACAGTGCATAATTAGAAAATTTGCCTGATCCCAAACTAAAACTAACAAATTAGAAACCCAAAATAGAAAACAAAATAAATGTATTTTTGAATACATTATTCACATTTTTTTCCTGTCTAACTTTTACTTTCAACTAAATTCCGACAGTGCACATCCAAATGCAATTTTAGTCACATTCGTCGATTTATGATTTCCTTGCATTATAGCGCATAACGTCATTAACATTCAGCAGAAATGTATTACGGCTCAAACATGGAGCATCCCTTTATTGGCTTATTCCACTTGCGTCAATTCGGTTTATTGTTTCTCTTTAAGGTAACAATTTTCATTAAATTGAACGCAGGTGACGCTCGTTGCTCATTAAATCTTAATAATAGATAGCAATATTATTATTTGGATTGAATTTTTATTAAGCTCTTTATTGATTTATATACGCTGATAACGCTTTATGAAACAATTGTTGTGTCTACACACAGGATGGGTATTTGTCCAATTTATTTTAACTTTATACATGCTTTCGACTTTCCCCGTTCGAATTCCTGCTGACGAATTCGCGGGCCTATGATTAGAATCAGATATGATCTCTACCAATATTATATATAAAGAAAAACATTTTTATTTTACATGTTTGTTGTCAAATCGCGCCTGAACAGTTTATAGACCTTGTAGTCCATAAATGGACTCTTAAACATAGGATATGCGCTTCAAAATACAAGAGCCAATAAATGGGGCTAAAATTAAAAAAAATCTTTGCTTTTTATCCTTCTTGAAGTATGGCCCCAGCTGCCAAATGATATTCTAACCAGTTTCTCTCTTTTAGTGGGTTGCTTTTATTGTGTCCGCTTCTTGTATATAACTCCTCCCTAGTTGTCTTGGAGCTACCATTGTCTTGAAACTGGATGTGCATGAAGATATTTATCATTGATTATCATAAGGTAGAGCCCTGCGCGGGCCGGGATATTACGGCCCGACCCGACCCTGCCCGGCAGCCAAGACATTGACGCGGCCCGAAAAAATTGTTAACTAAGAGCAGAAAAGCCCGGCGAATCCGAAAAGCCCGGTCGGCCCGAAAAGTCCGGTGGGCCCGATAAACTCAGCCGGCTGGAAAGGTAATTAAACAAATTTACCTTGACATCTAAACAATAGACTAAACGTCACAAGTTTTTCAAGTGACGTTTAATCTATTGTTTAACTGGTAAAGTGACATACCATAACATGAAACATGAAGTCTAAACTATCAGAATCTATGATGTATTGTCTTCGGCCTATCAGCTGTTGCGTATTACCTACGTATAAAACGTAAAAAGCCCAGCCGGCCCGAAAAGCCCGGTCGGCCCGAAAACAGTTATAACCGAATCGATATGGAGAATAAGTAAAGAGTAAAATGTTTTTTTTTATTGAAGTCCCTTCCCCACAAAGAACCTAGACAATAAACTAAAATATTAGGGACGATAAATCAACCTTAAATATTATACCGTAATATCAAATTTTTACTCTAATTTAAAAATATAACTGTTTTAATAAACTCACCGTTTGAAATAGCCAAATTTAATACATTTATTAAGGTTATATTAATCATTTTACTACGTTACAAGGTATAGAGGTTAATTAATAATTATCATCGACCTTAAGTGCTTAAAGAAGGTTAACATTGATTATATAGTTGATGTTAATAAAAGTTCTGTAACACCAGTTACGTAAGAACTAAAGGTGCATTGCGATTTGTGAAATTATTATTGATTTACACTAAAAAATTGAAATTGAACATTTGAACTTATATAGTTATGAAAAGGTCCGAATAAACTCGCAAATCCATAAGCGAGAAAATTCACATTTTGTCTTTTGCTATTTATGACTCGTCACTACACAACCTTTGACTTTGGGCATAATGCTTTTTTTTTATAGTTATGACTAGGAAATAGAGCCCTGCACGGGCCGGGTTTTTATCTCGGGCCTCTACGCGGCTCGAACAAACCCGACTCTCGGGGTCGGGTCGGGCCACTTAATCAATAAATGTTCGGCCGTTGGGCATTATGTTTTCGGGCCGACCGGGCTGCCTGGGCTTTTTACGTTTTATACGTAGGTAATACGCAACAGCTGATAGGTCGAAGACAATACATTTGGATTCTGATAGTTTAGGCTTCATGTTTCATGTTATGGTATGTCACTTTACCAGTTAAACAATAGATTAAACGTCACTTGAAAAACTTATGACGTTTAGTCTATTGTTTAGATGTCATAAATGTCAAGGTAAATTTGTTCAATTGCCGACCGGGCGTTTCGGGCTCACCGGGCTTTTCGAGTCGACCGGGCTTTCAGGCCGACCGGGCTTTTTTGCTGTTAGTTAATAATTTCTTCGGGCCGCGTCAATGTCTTGGTTGCCGGGGGCCGTAAAATTCCGGCCCGTGCAGGGCTCTCCTAGGGAATGGGCTTTCTCACTATTCTCAAATTTAATAGTTTGGGCTTTTGAATTGTTAAGTTGGTACTATGGCAACTGTTTTTCATTAATAAAATTGCTGCCAGGTGATAACATTAATTTTTGTAAGCTCAATAAAAGAAATATCTGCTCAAATTCCACCAATTTCCTAATCTCAAACAGGCAGTATAAATGACGTAGGTTAGATCAAATTTGCTAGTGCGCATGCGCCCACCGCGCGACTCCCTTGTATAAATGCAGAAAGGACATTGTTATCGACCAGTTGCCACGCTTGGTCATTCTTGTGTTTTATCGGTGTTTTTGTTTACCTCCGAATCATTTCGGAACTAACTGTTCTTTTTATTTATTTGATAATAGAGCCAGGCTTTGAAAAGGGCTGGTTATTCCTAAAGAGCCACTGTTCTTCTCTTGTTAAGGCTATGATTATTTTGTTTGGAATACTGGTGAAATAAGTTGATGTTTTGAACAATTCTTTTGGATGACTATTCTACTCGCTATTCTGTCATTCTTGGGTTCATATAATATAAAATGTTTAGAGAATATTATTGGCCATATTGACAACCTGGCCTTTTCATGAATTTATGACTTTACGCTTGCGATGCGATGACGTACGTCGAAAAAGTATGTTTATTAAATTAGTTTTTTTTTAAATTCATTTTCAAAAATATTACAAATTATAAACAAATTAACAAGGAGAATTTTGTTTTGGGGTCTGGTGCATTTTAGGACCCTCGGAATTTTACAATTTTTTGAAAGTGCAATGGAAATACCTGTTTGTATAGAATAAAGGCAAAAAAATTATGGATGAGACTGTTTTTCTCTAAAAAAAAAAGGAAAATAAGTTATACTTACAGCTATTTTTATGCGAAAACTCCTCGTTACGTTAGTTATTCCTAACAATGTAGCCAAACTTGGTATAAAATATAAATTGATAGGAAATTCATAAAGGATTTGACCTTTTTTTGGGCCAATTCAGTTAAGAAAATATTGATTGAAAAAAAATAAATTAAAAAAAATGCTCTGACAAACCAGTTGCCAACACACCTTTTATAGCCGATTAGAGAGTATGTTAAGTCCCTTTTAATGTATAAATTGAGAATATATTTGACAACGTTGCTTCTTTAGTATGACAACCGACAAGCTGTCGAAAACAGTTTCGATATTTTTTGTTTAAAAGAAAGCAGTGTTGACATGATAAACTAATACTAAGGTCGTCGTCGTCGATTATTATTAAAAACGATTTTTTTAATAATAATCAGCCCTTTTTATTTATTTTTTGTTTTTCATATACTTTAGTAATCCCTATGGATAGGAAATGGGTAAGAAATATTCCATAACAAAGCACGCTTGCTGTAAAAAGCATCACATACACTTCCTTGTATCACCATCTTAAACGATTTTCTGCTATTAACTTTGTAAAAAAACGGTACATCTATAATTGTTTTATGTAGTATTAATCAAAATTAAATCCTTTGTAGTTTGTCTTTTAAAAATTGTGAAATTCCGGGGGTCCTAAAGGGCACCATATTTTGTGTTCCTTCATACCCTAAGAGTAAAATTTGGTGAAAAAGCGCATTAGTTTTTAAAACACTATAACAAAGAAAATAACAAAAAATAGAAAATATTGTAAATTTTTAACATTCGCCAAAAAATAAATTGAGTTTTGTAGAATACATAAAATATTATTATATAACAACCAGGTATTTCTATTGCCCCTATTTTTTTTTATACATTTTAATTTAGTGTAATGAAAGACAATATCTATATTATTATCTTTACTAACTAGTGCCTATACAGGGTGTCCCAAAAGTAATGGGACACAGAGCAACAGAAGACTCCTTTAGGCGAAATAATGCGATTTATCTAAACTTGCCTTATCCCAAAACTGATAACAACCGAGATACAGGGTGTCAAAGTTTTAATTTTGTTTTCGTTTTTTTGCGATTACTCTTTAACGAAACGACATAGCAGCATAAAATTAGGGGTTTTGGGGTTTTTTGAGGTGAGGAATTCAAAATTATCCATAGTTTTTGTGTAACCAGTAGAGGGCGCTGCCTACGACATGGTCCACTCCTTTTAGCTGGCATAACTTTGTTTAGGCTTTTTATATCGACCCGACTATTAAAAAAATAAGTTACTTTACTTCTTTTACATCAAAAATGTATAACTTATTGAAGTCGCTAGGAGCAACCATTTTTGAGATAATCGCATTTCATATGTCCAATGCAACTAAGTACGTGGTCCAAAAGCAACGGAAAATCGAGCGACGGTAAATTTCTGACTTAAAATTATTGTAAATGAGCTACATTAGCTAAGTGTCAGTTAATGTAGATATTTAAGGTTGACTATTTTTTTCTAATAAAAACGTATTTTCGTATACGGAATTACTAATTTTATTTTAAACAAAAATTTTTTTTAATACTTACTTTAATAACATTTAAAAGTAACAAAATGGTTAGAAATAAAAATGGTAACGCCGTGATAGCCATTGTTCAAAATGGCCACCATTGATTTCAATGATTTAATTAATTTAAATATTTTAGAATTTTAGCATTAAAAATATCGAATGCAATTATCTCGAAAATGGTTGCCCCTAGCGACTTTAAAGTTATACATTTTTGATGTGAAAGAAGTAAAGTAACTTATTTTTTTAATAGTCGGATCGATATAAGAAGCCTAAACAAAGTTATGCCAGCTAAAAGGAGTGGGCCATGCCGTAGGCAGCGCCCTCTACTGGGTACACAAAAACTATGGATAATTTTAAATTCCTCACCTCAAAAAACCCCAAAGGCCTTAATTTTGTGCTGCTATATCGTTTCGTTAAGAAGTAATCGCAAAAAAACGAAAACAAAATTAAAACTTTGCCACCCTGTATCTTTGTTGTTATCAATTTTGGGATAAGGCAAGTTTAAGTAAATCACATTGTTTCGCCTTAAGGAGTCTGCTGTTGCTCTGTGTCCCATTTCTTTTGGGACACCCTGTATAAACTATTGTATGTGGACTATTTCTTACCAGGAAGTTGATCAGGTTCATGCAGCTAATTCTCTTTATGTACCTACTTTATATTTTACTTAAATACAAACAAACACGATTTTAGGTTGTATGATTTGACTTTATCAGTTTCCTCGGCAATAAATTGTCCCGTGAAAAACCATCTATTATCAGGCCAATCACATAAGTTTTTTTGCTTTGGAGAAATTAATACCTAGCGGGCCATATATTGGTGAAAACAGATCACCTTCGTTAAGTTAAAAAGACGATAGAGATGGAATTGTCAATTACCCCATTACTGACCACCAAATTTTGCCGGAATATTTTTTACATACAGCAGCGTTATGATAAAGAAACGGATCAGCCTTTTATATGGAATTGCCCGGACCCGTCAAATTAATTTTTTTGAAATGCATTTTTTTTGAAAAAATACATTGTAAAGGGTGGATCATAAAAATATATACAGACTGTCCGCGGATAGGGTTTACAATAGAACAAATGGATGAAAAATTTCATTTTTCGGGAAAAAGTCATTCTTGACAAAAAGTTTTGCTCGTAAAAAAATGCAATTCACGAAGAGAAAATTTTGATTTTTTTATAGGTACAGGGGTCGCAAAAATTTCAAAAACATGATTTTTCTCCAAGAGTAAACTAGGTACCTTTATTTTTCATTTTTGACCAAAATGCCAATTGATAACTTATTTAGAATAACGTTTGTAATTTAAATCCGAGATTTAAAATAAATCTTTGATTTTTTTAGTTTTTTTAATTTTTAGAGATTAAATAATTTTTTTTTTTGGATAGCAGCATTAGCGGTCGAAATACATACATTATCAATGACAGAGGGGTATCAAAAAGTTTCAAAAACTGATTTTTAATGTTACCTTACCAGAAATATGTATTTTTAATTTCACAAATGAACTGACAGAGACTGACGGGGATAACACAAAAAAATCTTAAAATAACAACATAATAATTTCATAATTTGCTATTCAAACACTCCCCTTCCATATTCAACACATTTTCCCAGCTGTAAACGAATGTGGTCAAAACTTCTTCGAATTTCTTCAATGGAAATTGTTTGAACAGCTTCAACAATTCGCTGTTTTAGAAGCTGTACGTCGTTCTCAATTGGACGGGAGTACACTAATTGTTTGAGGCGCTCCCAACGATAGGCATCTGAAATAGTTAAATCGGGACTTCTTGAGGGCCACAGAACCGGACCATTCCGACCAATCCATCTGTGGCCCAATGTGTTATTAAGCATTAATAAATTAATAAAGTTAATGGTTTTAAAATTAATAATAAAAGTTTCTTTATGATAAAATTGCGAAATGCGCAGGGCATCCATCTTGTTGAAAATACATTTCGTTTCTAAATTGGAGAGGCAATTCTTCTAGGTTGTCAGAAAGGAATGTTTCCAACATTTCAAGGTACTCCTACGGATACACGTGTTTTCGAAAAAGTATGGGCCAATAATGCCATAATAAGAAATCGCACACCAGACATTAACTTTTTTGTACTATTGTCTTCTTGCAGGAGTTCTAAAACGGGGAATATTTTCGCTCCAGTATCTAATATGCACAGAAGACACTTTCCCGTTTGTTGAAAATGTCGCTTCATCGGAGAACATGATAAATTTATGAAAATTCCTGTTTTCACTTACAATTTTGTTACCGACCCAAAGACAAAAATCCAAACGTTTGGCTTCGTCTCATTCTTCCAACGTTTGATTAAAAGTTGGCTTAAATGGAAATATTTTGTTTGCCTTTAAAATATACTGAATATGAGTTTTTTTTACTACATCAAGTTCTTGAGCTCGGTTTCTTAATGAAAGGGTAGGATTGTCAGCAACAGATTGCAATACGATTACGGAAACTGCGTCATTCTGATCATAGTTTATTTATTTTTTTTAATTGGAAACAACCAGTTCGCTGAAATTTTCTTAATAATTTATGAAGTCCCATTTTTAAGACGTAAACGTTAGGGTATCTTTGATTAAATTTCTCTATCACAAAGTTGCAAGAACTTTCGCCCGCACCGTAACATTTAACTTAATAAACCCTTTGTTCTAAGGTCAACGTTTTCAAAACACATCAAATTCTACTTGACAACTTCAAGTTTGCCCCATACGTAAAGCAAAGTAATAAAAAGTAAAAAAATCCCTTGTTTTTACCAAAGATGATAGGAATGCATTTAAAATTTTAAAATAAGATACACACCACCCATTATGAAAATAAAGTCTAGTAAAATTTTATATTAATATTTTTATTGAGCAGCAAAATTTCCCCTTACCTCTAAAAATTAAAAAAAACTAAAAAATCCAAGATTTATTTTAAATCTCGGATTTAAATTACAAACGTTATTTTAAATAAGTTTTCTAATTGGCATTTTGGTCAAAAATGAAAAATAATGGTAGTTTACTCTTGGAGAAAAATCATGTTTTTGCAGTTTTTGCGAACCCTGTATAAAATATCAAAATTTTCTCTTCAAGAATTGCATTTTTTTTTAAAAGCAAAACTTTTTATCAGGAATGACTTTTTCCCGAAAAATGAAATTTTTCATCCATTTGTGCTATTGTAAACCCTATCCGCGGACAGTCTGTATACATACAGGGTGATTCAAAAGTACTTTGACAAACTTCGGGAGGTAATTGCCGGCAATATTTTAAGATGAAAAGTTCTTATAAATAGTGGTCCTTGGCGACTTCGTTACGGAGATACAGGGTGTTGAAATGTTAAAAGGAATAGTAATAATTTTTAAATAACTCCTTAACGAGTTATTTTTTTTTAATGAAATTTAGTGAATTAAATAAGCATCTAAGGACACTTATTTTTGAAGTACAACACGTTCGTAAATTTAACCAGTGGCGTCGGTACAAAATGTTACTCTCATATTTTTTGTGAAAACCATGCTACACCACTGACTTATTTTATTTTAACTTTTTTCTTATAAATCCGCCCTTCATTTACAACAAAAAAGATCACGTGTGTTTTTTTGATACGAGGGACGGTTTAAGGGTAAATGATTATTTTATCTGACTATACACAATTATTAAAAAATGGGATTTAAACTGATCAACCACTCAAATATTTATTAAAGTATTTTAACGAATACCTACATACATACTTACTAATAAACAAATATGTATATGCCCAAGGAAGGTATCTGAGGATGCCTATTTTCTAAGTATAACACGTTTTTAGTGGCATACATATTTATTTATTAGTATGTTATTTTTTAATATTTTGTATTTTGAGAAGGCGGCTTTGGAAATGCATTTGTCGATAAATTAAAACATATTTGACAGTTAGTTACCATTGAGTTTTATTTCTTCAGTTTTGTTATTTTCAATGGTAACTAACTGTCAAATATGTTTTAATTTATCGACAAAAAATGCATTTCCAAAGCCGCCTTGTCAAAACACAAAATATTAAATAATAACATACTAATAAATAAATATGTATGCCACTGAAAACGTGTTATACTAGAAAATAGGCATCCTCAGATACCTTCCTTAAGCATATACATATTTGTTTATTAGTAAGTATGTATGTAGGTATTCGTTAAAATACTTTAATAAATATTTGAGTGGTTGATTAGTTTAAAACACATTTTTTAATATTTGTGTATATTCAAATAAAATAATCATTTACGCTTAAACCGTCCCTCGTATCAAAAAACACACGTGATCTATTTTGTTGTAAATAAAGGGGGGATTTATATGAAAAAAGTTAAAATAAAATAAGTCAGTGGTGTAGCATAGTTTTCACAAAAAATATGATAGTAACATTTTGTACCGACGCCACTGGTTAAATTTACGAACGTGTTCTACTTTGAAAATTAGTGTCCTTAGATGCTTATTTAATTCACAAAATTTCATAAAAAAAAAATAACTCGTTAAGGAGTTATTTAAAAATTATTACTATTTCTTTTAACATTTCAACACCCTGTATCTCCGTAACGAAGTCTCCAAGGACCACTGTTTATAAGAACTTTTCATGTTAAAATATTGCCAGGAATTACCTCCCGAAGTTTGTCAAAGTACTTTTGAATCACCCTGTATATTTTTACATTCTACCTATCTTCAACCATTTACGAAATATTAACACTTTATTGCTGGTATGCACAATTGATATGTTTCTCGACTTCGACTCGACCTCGAGTCACAATCTTTAGGCATTGACAATGACAATTTGCTATTAAGGTATGAGACGTCAAAAAATGTCAGTGAATGTTTATCAAATTTGCTTGCTCTGCTGATATTACATCCAAAATGCGCCTCGCTGAAGATGAACGCATATTTTTTTTATTATATTGGGTTGTGGGGATAAAAGTAGAAGTCATAGGAAAGTTCGTGATATGTTCAATAAAAAAAATACCCAAACCGCTGGCCTATTAGCCAATCGACAATGTCTAGGGTAGCAATTAAGTGGAAAACTTCCTCTACGATTAAAGATAACGTTAAAAGTGGTCGTCCTGGTATACCTAAAGAGAAAAAAAACATTATCATTACAGGAAGATTCTACGATACTCACCAAACCACCGTATCTAAATTTTAAAAAATAGGAGTTTCATCCAATGATGCTGATAGGGGAGAGCAATTTTGTGAAATATTGATTGAGCTAATAGATAATCACGCACGAATTTTCCAAAGAATTTGTTTTTCTGAGGAAGCTACGTCTTCTTTAAATGGTCCGGTTAATAGACAAAGCTACTGGAAAATCCTCACTGCTTCATAGATCACCCGATCTTAACATACTGGACTTTTTTTTTGTGGACCTACGTCAAAAATGGAGTTTATAAATCTAAACCCATCTCGATAGATAGGCTTAAGGAGTCCAATACGAGAAATTTCCCCACAATTAGTACAAAATCTACAATAGGAATTTTTAGATCTATTGATCTACTGCAAAACAGTTTGTTGGTAAAGAACTATTTCAACATCTCATAAAATAGTTTTTTCTCATACTTTGTCGTTTGTCTATGTTGCTTTAAAAGCTAATATTTCGTAAACGGTTGAAGATAGGTATAGGGCATGATTTATGAAAAATGTCAATACTTAATTGTGGAATGGAAAAATATACAATGTTTAATTTAAAAAAAATAAGTTGATACACGTAGCATTTTTATCGTTTAATATATTTTTTTTTTATTTGGACGGGTGTAAGCGATTCTTGATTTGGTTCTTTATCATAACATTCATAACCCTGTCAAATCCGACAGCTTTACTCTTGAGTAAAAACAAGCATTGTTTTTGACAAATCTTGCTCCTCCTAACTTTAACAGTACGTTTATTTAACTTGACGTTTTGATCTCTATCGTCTTTTTGATGTTACGAAGAGTATCTTTTTGTTTCATTAGAATGTGACCCAGTTAGATTTTTGCACGCACGTTTATTTTAACGTTATCAGCATAATAGCACAGATCATAGAACCTAAATATTCAAAAACCTACTAAAAATCTACGTTTTTATACTCATACACTGGGTTTAGAAAATTACCAATAATCAGCATAACTCTCCATTTCTTTCTAACCTGACAAACAGCTGCATATTTTTCAACTTGATTTTTGTAAAATAGATACTTCCTAATTTAAGACGCCATAGTAGTGTGCAAAAATACTGTTCAGAGTTTTAATTTTTCCGAAGATACTTACCCCTTTATATTAACTTATGTTATTGGACTATATGCTTTATTCTTAAAAACAACTTAACTGGGTGCATGTTGGTGGTATTATGTAGAGATGGGCACCAGGGTACAAGCGTGGTGGTAGCTCTTCGACCCATTGCCGTAACCCCGTTCAAACGCTTCCATACTCTCGGTGCTTCACGGAGACGCATTGCTTCAAGGTTTCTTTCCAAAAGACCGCTTTCCACAGTCGACGTTAGCCTGGATAATGATGTGGACTTCAAGAACTTAAAGGTACCTTGTAAATATTTTATTATTACTATCGAATTAACCACTGCCTAACGTAGATTAATAGATACTTCTTGTAAAAATATCTATGTACCGTATAAAATAACATTTATTTAGTTCACGCATGTTTACTAGTTAAAAACGAACTTATATTTTTATAAAATGTACAAGAATACTTACATTAATTGAAATTGAAAAGCACAAAGTCTCGGTCAATTCGGTTCAATTTCAATCGAGATTTCAATTAACTTAAACTAGGTAGGTCTCTTTGAAAATAATGGATGATTTCTTCAATTTTCAAGAAATCTTAGATTGTAAGGATATAGAGATCATTTTTAATGTTGATGATTGCAGCCAAAGAACATAATAGAACTCGTTCTTGAATTGAGCCAAATTGCTCTCTTTCATTGACTTAGTAATGAGACTACTTTGCCAATGTTATTTATGTTACAGTACAGTCTAAGTAGTCTGATAAGTTAATTATTTCTTTAAATTGGGCAACCCAAAAAAAGAGGTTCGGTGCAATTTTTCTTTGTATAGATACATGGAGCTTCGGCTAGCCCAACGTAACAAATCCCATGCAAAATTAAAGGTAAAATACTGGCCCCCTTGTATATTTTTAGGAGTGTATGTAATTTTTTTAAAGAATTCAATTAGAAGAAAAGTATAGTCTGTGTCCACAAGTTTTCTAGAATAAAAAAAATTATCTCAGATTGTCTCAACATGTTTGAAGCGTAGAAACGCTCCTCATTTAATGGAGCTTTAAAAAAGATGGAATGCTCTTTAGGCCTCCAGTACACAGCCGGAATGTTTGATCTGAATTCAGAAACGGAATCCAGAATCTGAATTCCGGCCCATTGAAAATTTGAAAAATTCATGCTGTATAATAAAAATATATACAATTCCGTACGTTCCTGAATTCAGATTCTTAATTTCATTTCTGAATTTAGATAGACATTCCGGCTGTGTAAGGCCAGCCTTATATAGTGGTTAAAAATATGAACATTTTTAAGGAGACACATTCCAAGCATACTGAAATATTGTTCAACAAAAAAAATTGATATCATTAATAAGGACAAAAGCTATGACCGGCTGAAAGAAGATAAGAGAAGATGTTCTTCAGACGAAGATTTTATGTAGGGAAATGAAAATTATGAACCATTTTGATTCTTGTACGGGAATTTTTTTTTATTGTAAAATTTTGATATTTAAAAAAAAAGTTGTTTGAAGAAGGTATAATTTTGGCATTGTAGAAAACGTACCAACTTAATATGATGATATATTATAAACTTTAAAGATAAATTATTCTGAATTACACTAAAAAATCTGAAGTTTTTACAATAATAATAAAAAAAATCTTTTCCCATACAAAAATCAAAATGGTTCTATAATTTTAACTATCTACATAAAATGTAAGGAAATCTTTTTTTGCTGAACAATATGTCAGTATGATTGGAATAACTATAAATAATATTACACTTTTCTTCAAGCTTCAATAAAGTTGCATACCATAAACCATTTTCTCTTTTGCTAACAACGACAGCAACATTTATATTTTATTTATTTTGGCTCCTGGCCGGTCAGATCCCTTGGCGTACAAACCCTTTTGTTATTAGGTTTCCTGCTTTATCGACATCATATAAATACACTATGGAGGACTTGCGTTCCAACGATGCTTGGTTTTTAAAATACAGGGTATTAAACATTCATATATTATTTTGTTGGTCTATATTTTAACTTACCTTTGGAGCTAGAAAGAGACTTATTTGGCTGCGTTTCCTCTCTGAAGAAGATCCTGTCTTACACCCCGACACAAAGCAAACTCTACTTTTATAAATTGTACCATTATTCATTATAAATATGGAAATCAATTACAATACAACGTTATTTGTCTTGTCTTGTCTTCAAACGTTATTTGTTATTTCGAAAAATAAAATGTCAATTGTCAAAAGTAAAAGTCAAAAACGAAGAAGAAGAAGACGACACCAGCCCACCTGCGAAGCGAGAGCATCTATCGGCCAACTAGCGAACTAACCAAAAAACCGGGACAGAAATTGAAAATGCTGCCATTGTCGATCGGCCTCCTATATACCCTCTAGTTCTCCATAAAATACACTTCAAAACCGGCTCGGCGCTATTTTTGTTGGTACGTTTTATGTGTGGATTCCTTATATTCTTTGATATTAGGTACTTTCCTTTTGCTTCTTTTAAACAGCATAGCAAAATAAAAAAATCTTTGGTGAGCTGAGTTACATTTTTAAAAGGAACGCTCAACTTGGCCGTTGGCTTTGCTATTTAAAGGCAACTAAAAGGAACTCGGTTATTGTTGATTGTGTGTGTTTTATATTTCGGATTTCTAGTTTTTGTGTAGTAATTGTAGTTAAGTAAATTGTGTTTGTGCTATAAACAATAACTGGTACCGAAAAACTTTTCAGAGTCTTGTTCAAGATATTGAGCTTGAAAATGTTGTTTTACACATTGCCAAGTTTTTGGTAAATTGTACCAACTAATATTTGACTTAATATTAGGTAGGTACGAACATCGAAGATTGCTTTTTTTTATTTGATAAGGTCAGTTTAATTGCTTTTCGAACTTAAAACACGACGGCGAATAATTTTTAAACAAATTTTAGAAACGAGGCATTAAAACGATTTTCTAACCTAAAAACCTGATGAGTTGGCAGCCACTAAAAACACCATAAATCATTACCCTTTCCCCCAACCTGGTAAAAAAATTTTCCAAAAGTTCCAGTTTCTTGACAATAAATTGGGGCAAACTTTAGCTGTTCACACGTGAAATTACATTGAAGAGCAACTTTTACAATTTCTTGACCAACGACTTTACCCATGAAATACGGTCTTAAAATGTATGCACCACAACCACAACATTAAGCTTTTAGTAAGACATTTAAAATTTCAAAGCCCGGACCTGTGTATATTTCCTTTCATTCAATTAGAATTTTTCAGAGCACATCCCCATATAGGGGAGAAGGGGGCAGGTTGTTACATTTTTGTATTGTTTGTGAATCTGAAAAAGACTGTTTATTTATTTTATTATAGTACAAACATTGAACAGTTAAAATTAGCACACAAATACCATCTAAAACATACAAGTGGAAACAAAAAAAAATCTTTTAATGCATATTGTAACAATGTGCCCCGCCTACGGGGTAGGTTGATACACTATGCGGGGTAAGTTGTTATATGTAAAGTTAAATGTAAAAGCATAAAAATACATTTTTTTCTTTAATCGCTATCAGACAAACAATGGATACACACATAATAGTTATTTTGGCCACAAGACACATGGGCCCATGATGTGCATTGGATCCACTGCTCATTATTTTTGGTTTGGTTCGAAACATACCAAACAAACTGTGTTTGAGGGCAGGTTGTTACATGTAACAATGTTCCCCATACGTATGTGTAACGACATGCCCCATTTGACAAATTTTAGGTTATAATTTATTTTATTGAAGTAGATGAATCTAATTTAAACAATACTTATATAGTTGAATATGTAGTATTTATATGTACAATAAAGTGTATAGGGTAAATACTCGATGACGTACCGCATTCAAAATATTTTCAGATCACTCGACTATCAAAAAATTTCTTTCGGTACACTCAAACACATGCGTCTAACTAATTTGATTAATTTTGAAACGTGCACCTCTAAAGTCCGTTGGTAGATGGCGCTATATGTTCTGATGCGTATTTTAAACTTTTAAATATTTGAAGTGAACAAGAGTTATTATTAATCACTTTGTAACAACCTGCCCACTTCTCCCCTACAGTATGTATCAGCCAAATAAAATAAATTCGATAATAAATACATGGGGGCGTGTCCGAAAAAACGCTCGGACACGTCAATTGGTATTTCTAGTTGAGCATTTTTTTCAATAAAAACTTTTTATACAGGGTGTGTCATGTAACAGTGGCCAATACCAACTTTCTTATTTTAAATGCAACACCCTGTATGTTATTCAATTTTTGGATTCTTCAGAAAATTTTAGACATATTTCATGTACAATATCCTATACCTATCTTCAACTGTTTCGGAAATACTAAGAGTTTTCAGATTTATTGCAAAAATTACCAACACACTCAAAAACTAATAAGTAATACTGTTGATTTCTTGATAATATAAAAACAAAATAAAAATTAATGTAGAAGATGTTCAAAATGCTCGCCGCGAACGTCTTGGCAACATCCTAATCTTAAATAGAAATTTCTTCTAATGTTAGTGAACATCTTATGAGGCGTGTCCGATCTAATAGCAGGCGTTATTCGTCTTCTTAAGTCAGCTAAGTCGCGGGGTTTTGTTTTGTATACAATATTTTTGACATAGGTAACCCCATAAGAGGAAGTCTAATGACGTCAGATCAGGGGATCGTGCTGGCCATTCCATCGATTCACGCCTCCCTATCCACCGATTTGGAAATACTCGGTTGAGGTACTGTCGGACATTGATTTGGTAATGGTGATTGGTGCTCCATCTTGCTGAAACCATATCCTATTCGCTGGAAGTTGTGGGTTTGCTGGATCAGGATATAAGTTTGTCACTAGAAATACCAATCGCGTACGCCCCATAGACAATTTACCTTTAGATAAACAAACAATAATCACGAATGTGGCAGTTTTATGGCCTCGCGCATGTAAACATAACTGGGAACTATTAGACATGCGCACTGCAACATTATCGTTTGACGAATGGGAAATAGACAGGTCCGGGCTTTAAAATTTAAATTCTTGCTCATATGCCACCATAGAGGGTTTATTTTACCCCTATTTGGGCATAATACAATTATACAACGGATGCAACTAGTACTAGTCATTGTTTATATTACAATCCGAGTCACTAAAAGCACAAACACAATTCACTAACTAAACTACACAAAAACCAGAAATCCATAAATATTAAACACCAGTCCCACAATCCACGATAGCCGATCCGATAGCTGAAAACTTTAGAAAACTACAAGGAATCCGCAGATAAGAGAAATCTTACAACACAACAACAAAAATGGCGGCCGAGCCGGTTCTGGAGAGTATTCTTAAGCGCGTCGATTATTGTCGATAAAGTAGGACGGCCGATAACACGAGGTTTGTGCGCATGCACGAAGGTTCCCCGAATGAAGACAGCTGACCGACGAGTCATGCGCTCGGACGTATTTTTTCACCCATAAAACGTAACTTTTATTTGCGCAGGAGATAAGCTGTAGGTATCTAAAGGTAAATTGTCTATGGTACGCCCCCATGTATTTATTGTCGAATTTATTCCATTTGGCTGACTCACACTATGTTAGGCATTGTTTACAAGCGCAAGGCCATAAATTTGCCACTTTCGTAAATATTATTTGCTGATCTGAGGGTATATGTCTATGGATACTACTGACGTAGTAAAATACTATTTGTTATAATTATTTAGCCGCATAAAAATAATTTCTTATGTATATGTTTAGAACCCTATTTGCAATCAAGTGAGTTATTTAAATTTACCGGAAAGCCAAATAAAAAGAAAGTAATTTGGCGCTTGCCAAATCGTTCTACCCCCTTAAAAGCACGGGACGCCACTGATTACACTGATCGACATCACGCCTAGATAAAATATTATCGATGCTAATCAATGCTACTCATAACATAAAAGTGGACTTTATAAATTATAGACGTTATTTGGCAATACAATGAACAGCCAAACAATAAATTAAACCTAAAGTCTTGTTTGCCTAAATAAAGCAAACATAATTGGGTTATTATAATTTTTCGCTCAAACGTTTATCAAATATTTAAACATTTAATAAAACATGAATAATTCGCTCGTCTGTGCCAAGGGGAAACCAAACATAGTTTGTGATTTTTTTTTCTAAACATTTTGATTTATCCATTATAATTTTTCTTAAGGAAAGCTGTTCCCTTTCCGTACTTTTTTCCAGGGCATGTCCTGGTTTTTAGGATGCCCTAGGTATTTTTAAGCAGCGTCGTGATAACGCCCGCCAATGCTGCCGGTCGGCCACGAGGTGCGTCGCGGATAGAGGTCATTGACTTATTTGAAAAACGCTGCAACGTGCACGCTATATGTCTTTTTCAACTTAGTATTTTCGCGGGCTTGGATAAAAAAACGTAGGGCTTGGTTTAGATCACAATGATAAAGGGACGATATATCTAACCAAATCTAGGTTAAAATTTTGTCAAATTCATATTATGACAAATTATGCCAAACTAATGATTAATAAAATAAGTAGACAAATACAAATTTATTTTTGTTGTTTACAAAATTAACAAAGTAAGAATATACAGAAAGAAAAAAAAATTAATTGCTTCTTAAGAATTATTAGTCCTGCATGTTCCATAAGATCTTCCCACTTCTTGGGACAGGCGTCTTATACAATTTGTTGGCGTATTTTGCATTATTTCACTAACGTTTGCAACAAGTTCTTCTGTTCTTACAAATGGTCTTCCTGCTCCTTTTTTTTGTTGTATAGAACGTGTTTCCCTAAACACAGCCACGGTTCTTTTCAGGCAATGATAAAAACCCCAGCAATAAAAGCAACGTTAGGAAAATGTTCGTGAAAATCGTTCATGCACAAACCTGGATTGTTTTGCCACTCATCATTTACTCTAACCCTGTTTCGAAAATACGCTTCAACCATGAATGTTTTGTGCTGTTCCGTAAAGCCCATTGTGTGAATTGTTCAAGAAATTGGAAAAATTAGCGATGAATCAAATTACTTGTAACGACTGTCAAAGATGACGGAATAACTGATTGATTGTTAATTCAGGTAGTTACTGACAACCAACAGGTATTAAGCTCTACGGCTAAGTATTATAGTGGAGTTAAAAGATGTCCCTATCGTGTTATCCCGTTTGCACTTTGTTGCTAAAATGTACGACCCCTTTTATATCATTCCTTATACCTTAAGGAAGCAAAATTGACTTGTCGTCCAAAAATCGTACCATGCAGGGGGTGGTCGGGGGCGGTTTTCCAAAAAGTACCAATTTTTTTTTTTTGCCTTTTTTACATCTATAATACCTGATCATCAACCTGCTTGAATCTTATTTCAAAATCTTAATTAGAAATATATTTTTTTTAATTTTAAAAACATCGCGCGCCGTGCTTGTATATGGAGCGCTTTAATGAATAACCGCTCGCCCTGAAAACCCATAATTGTGATAATTTGTAACTCGCCATAACTCCAGAATCCTTTGACTTATCAAAAAAATACTTGCCATAAACGTTGTAGATAAAAAATCAGGGATTACAATGCTTTTTTAAAATTATCAGTCCGATGAACAGTTTCGTCAAAAAATTGAAAAATGTCAAACCATATCACCGTAAGCGTGGTCAACCGTGCGGATGCGATGAAGGATCAGATTGCCGTCGTAAAGCCATGAAAAACGACCGTATGTTATATCGCGCGCATAAGTTCGATATTCGTTTAATATCGCGTTTTCAATAGTGTTTAGTCTAGAATTCCGTGCCGAGTAGCCGCCGCGCCGTTAATTTTGAAGCTAGACCAGCAAATATTGGATTGTGGATTTCCATTTTCTATCTTATAGCAATATTTTTTGACTTACTTTTATTTTAACCAACAATAGTTGTTATACTTTATTAGGGTGTGTTGTATGCTGTGAAGTTATAATTCTTATCTATACATTGGACTTAATGGGCATTGCTAAAAGTTGAAAGTGTTTTACAGATGCCCTGCATTAAATGACTGTTGTAATATAGTTGTTATTAACCTTTCCGTGGCCGAGCGGGGTATTTTAGGTACCCCAGATGCGGTTTTTTTTAAATTATCTTCCAAACAATTTTTTTGTAATTTTTTTCCCTCCAGGTAATCCTAGAAAAATATATTATAAAGCAATTTTTTTATAAAAATACTCAATTTAACTTCAATTTTACACAAAAAACTGCTTGCAGCGTATCGAAATCGTCGACCGGCCGAAAACGGCGAAAACGTAAAAAAAATTCATTTTTTTGTTACTCTTAGGGATAGAAAGACTAAAATATCATGTAGTGCATGCAATAAACCCATTTGCAACATACACAGAGAAGAAAGTAAAAAAAAAATTATGTCCCGATTGTAAAAATAATGAGGAAGAGTAAATATTAATTTATTGTAAAAATTAAAAATGTTTTATTAAAAATGAATTATTAGTGTTTTATTGTACATCTTTGCACACCATCATGCATCATTGACAAAAGATCATGCAGTATTTCAATGGGGTATCATAGTTACCCCACACGGCCGAAAATGTAACTTTTTGTAGCATGGCCACGGAAAGGTTAAGGAGAAAGTTTAAGTTTTCAGGTAAGATTTTTTTTAATAACAGTATAGTGCCTTTTAATGTTTATATACGACACTTTTTATTGAAACGATTAAGCAATGGATTTTGAAAGCAGTACCAGTTCAGTGAGTGAACTACAGCCCAAAATTAAATTAAGACCACTTAAAAAAAAACTATCAATCAAAACACAAGGCAACATATTTAATTCCCAATTATCTGACATTTGCCAAGAATCAGGGAATAGTTATATCCCGACCAAAATCTAAACAAAGATTTATTGAATGTACAAAGGTACTTATTGATATTTGTCAAGGAAATGATGCAAAGTTGTTGCATATATTCTTAAATTTGAATAATTAAAAAGAGCGAGAACATTTAAATTGGCATAAAACTTGCTACAAAACGTATACCAGCACGAATAATATTAAATCATATAAATCAAAGTATGCAAAAATATTTACTAACCCACTCCCAGTAGATATACCCCTGAAAAAACCATTTTTACGAACTCAATTTGATGTACAAAGGTGCATATTTTGCCAAAAACGTTTACAAAATCAAAAACTATGCCAGGTAATGAGCAATAACATGGAAAATAAAATTAAAAGTATAGCGCGAGACAATTCAATATTTCATTCCAGAATTGGCGGTATAGTAGACTGTAAAGATACAGATGTTTTGGTACTATTGGCTCACTTTAAAGATATTCTGACTTCAGAAATTTGGATGAAAATTGGAGCTAAAGAAAGCCAACGATCCATTGTAATTCATGAATTAAAAATGGAGAGTTCCATGATCAAATGTCTACCAGCCTTTCACGCACTCACAGGTTGTGATACAACTAGTCAGTTTGTGGGACTAGGCAAAAGAACATGCGGGAAAGTCTTCTTATCACATTATAATCTACTAGCTAGAGTTGGCAAAGAACAGTACCTACTTAGAAGAAGTCTTTAATGACGTAGTTAAATTTGTAATTCGTTTATATAGGTACTACAAAAATGAAGATATCAAATGTATAAATGCTCTTAGAGGAATTTTAGCATCCTCCAAACCTGTGAGTAAATTGCCTCCAACCAAAGATAGTCTAAGACAACACTGTCGCCCTGTCCACTATCAGACCAAAATATGGCTGGACAGTACTATGCCAAGGTCACCTTTACCGGACTTATCAAGTTGTGGCTGGAATATTGCAAACGGTAAACCAGTGCCTGTATTAACAACCGACGCAATACTACCGGAGGATACTTCAGTTCTAAATACTTGCAACTGTAAAAAAGGTACCTACACAAAGTTTGTTATTTTTTACTATAGTTAAATTTTAAATTGCTACTCTATTTTAGATTGCACTGGGTCACTGTGTTCCTGTAAAAAAAAAACAAATAAATTGCATTGGCTCCTGCAAATGCATGGCTGACTCTGACTAAAAACTCTAAGAATCTTTCTTTTGGAATAAATATGTTTATTAATAAATAGATTCTTTAGGGGAAGATTTTACCCAAGCCTTTTATTATTAGGTATATAAAGAGCATTTGTCTGTTTTCCGATTTCTATACTTGTTCCTGTAAATAGGTTCAACAAAAAAATCTTCTGTAAGTATCACCCTTTTTTCTTTATTTTCGTTAAATAACACCCGGATTCTCCCCGATTAATAGTAGTGTTATTTTCAGGTATCCTGCAACACGCTGATACACACAATCAAAACCACAATGAAATTTTAAGGTTATTCTCTATCTCTACTGAGCAACCATGACCTTAACACCTGAAAAACACTATAGTATAGGTACTCTAGGTAGATCAGGTACCTACTTATAGACAAATCCCGAACGTATAAAGCCTGTTTTCTGTTTTTCTTTATAAAAAAAATTAAATAGTACCATTTTTCATTTTTTGTAAACACCCTATATGTACAAAAACTTGGACAAATACCAATTTTTCTAATAAAAAAAAAAGTTCCTTTTAGTAACAACTTATTAATTAATATTAATATTGAAAAAATTTAGAGAAACATAAATTAATTTCAAATTAAATTATTCAAAACAACATTACTAACCGTTTACAAAATATAATCCCTTAATTTTATAAGGAACTAACTTATAATGTAATAATTGCATTCCAATCACACCAAAAGCGAAGGAAAACCGAACTTATGCGCGCGATATAACATACGGTCGTTTTTCATGGCTTTACGACGGCAATCTGATCCTTCATCGCATCCGCACGGTTGACCACGCTTAAGGTGATATGGTTTGACATTTTTCAATTTTTTGACGAAACTGTTCATCGGACTGATAATTTTAAAAAAGCATTGTAATCCCTGATGTTTTATCTACAACGTTTATGGCAAGTATTTTTTTGATAAGTCAAAGGATTCTGGAGTTATGGCGAGTTACAAATTATCACAATTATGGGTTTTCAGGGCGAGCGGTTATTCATTAAAGCGCTCCATATACAAGCACGGCGCGCGATGTTTTTAAAATTAAAAAAAATATATTTCTAATTAAGATTTTGAAATAAGATTTAAGCAGGTTGATGATCAGGTATTATAGATGTAAAAAAGGCAAAAAAAAAAAATTGGTACTTTTTGGAAAACCGCCCCCGACCACCCCCTGCATGGTACGATTTTTGGACGACAAGTCAATTTTGCTTCCTTAAGGTATAAGGAATGATATAAAAGGGGTCGTACATTTTAGCAACAAAGTGCAAACGGGAATCTTTTTTAGAAGGTATTATCGGGTTGGTAAACTCTACTATTACGTACTTAGATGCAAGGCCCTTTTTGATGCAAATAATTTTTGCTCGCACGGTAGTATATTTTTTATTGGCAAACTTGTGAGTGCTTCCTGCACGAATAAAATCTAGTCAAAAATTTGTCACAAAAGGACTAAGTTGCCTATTAATTAGGTATTATATAATTTTATAATTTAACAACAACAATTGTATTATTTTTGCAGTTTCTACCACGGGAATGTTGCTCTTCTATTTTATTTTAACATTTTTAACTGGTTGTGAGTTTAGGTTACTTAGTTCAGCTGAAATATAGTTGACCTGTTTACATCGCGTATTCATTGCTCTTATACTGCGTCCCGTTTTTAACTAAGATTTCCTGGTATTTTCATCTTCTTATCCTGGTTCATAAAACTTGGAAATGGCAACACTGCACGTTGTTAAGCGTCTATATTATAGTGCATGTAAAATATTTGGGAGTTCTCTTGATTTAAACTGGACGCTCATGCAATAATAGTAGCTGTCTAAACATTGGTTAATAATATACCATTATGATACCTCTAATAGCTATGGCCAACGAAGGATCTTAGGACTTATTTATAGTATACAGTGTTGCCAAAAGTTAAGTGGTTATTAATTACTAAGCGATTATATACGGACCAATTACAAATCCAAACTTCTAGATATCAAATCAAGTAAAATCGTTATAATGTTTCCTCTACAACCAGAGATAATGACATTTTAAAAATTTGATTTTTTACACTGACGGGCTACAATTCACATATGGTACAACATTGAGAAAAACATTTGTACAGTCATATCTAAAGTTTTTATTCTTTATTCAGAATTTTCAACTGAAGAACTTAAACAGAGATACCAACCGATTAAAAAAAAATCAGTTTAGTAAAGAATAAAAAAATATTTCGGACTTCTCTGGTTGGGCGCCGTGCCTTAGCAAAATAATAACGGTAGTAGACCGTATAAATTAGATATAATTCGTGAATATTTATAAAACAATGCACAGCTAATTAATAGGTTAAACTTTACTTATAGCAATATCCACAAAGATCATGTTTTTGACACGAGACTAACTTTTAACTCACGTGTCTGATTTGGGATTGGGACTAGAATAAATATCAGTTGCAAAGTCACGATATCATACTTAGCGAACATTCGAATCTGTCGCTAAGGAAAATCAAAAAACAAATACATTTTATATTTTCGGGTAATTTTATGAAACAATGATCTTTAATAAATATCTTACAGGCGGAGAACGCGTGCACTAAAGTGGCATCAGCATAACAGCGACCTGCAGAATACTTCCGAAGGGGGGGGGGGGGGGGGGGGGTTGCGCCCCCTGGTACCGTTGTTGTTCAAGGGGTATACCCTAGTTTATTAATATCGATTGATTCGGATCTTAATGACGAATTTTTTCCTGAAATAAAGCTCCTTTTTGTTGACTATTAACCAGTTAATTTAAATCATAAGTATTGGACTTTTAAATATTTGTTTGTGGAGTTCTCTTTGTTAAACATACCAAATAATAACACTAAGAAATATAATTTTTTTGAAGTAAAAGTCGCCGTAGTGATGGCAACCGACCGAGTGGTCGCATTGAATCGGGACGGATAATCGGCCGCCCGCGCTTGATACATCTGTATACCTTGCCCGTTGGAATATGGCTGTGTTTGGTTTAAATTATTCTAATTGATTGCTTACATACATTGCATTATTGGTTTTTTAAGTAAAGTATTTTTGGATTCTGTTTGAAATAATTGCAAGGAGGGCGGCGCCCCAGACCCCTTCATTAGGAGCCGCCACTGATGGTAAGGAATATAAAAATAAGGATGAAATGTCTTCGTAATAACTAACAGGGTTCCGCTTGCTTCGCCGCGCCGGGCTTTCACGTTCCATCGATTCGCGACGGTTCCCGTCGTTCACTGTTTACCATTGTATCAAGAATTTTTTTGTTAAATCCATAAAATATTTTTCGAAATACCTATAGTCATTGTCCTTTTTTTTTCGAATAAATAAAATCTTAGCTAATCTGATGTCTGGGGGATGTATGACCAATATCTGCGGATGTCCAGGGATTTCCAAGAATGTCCGGTGATGTTAAGGATTTCCAAGGATATGGGATGTCCTTAGAGAAGGGGATGTCTAGTGTACACATTTCGGTCAGCGGTTTATCCCTCGTTGAATACTTTTTAAAGAAGTTTTGATATGTTCTATTTACAGATAATGAACTAAACAATTGAAATAGCCAATTAAAGGATGATTTGTTAGACGCCCACTTCCGCAATAATTGTGGTATTGCATTCCTAATTCTCGAAAGTGATTATTCATGTTGTGAAATAATTGAGTACACTGTTTTCCCGTTGTAATACAATTTCTTGTTTAGCGGTTATTTCGGATTTTACATGTTAAAACCTACATACAAAAGAACTTGGTTTATTTTCAGTTTTACGAGTACCTCTCGAGCAACAATATAATCGATCATAAAAGTAATGCGTCTTTTCTAGTTTTAAAACGAGTGTAAGTTTATTAGACGGAAGCTATTCTGCGTAAATTGTCGGCTATGTGTATAAATCCTTATACAGAAAGTTCTTGTGGAGTACATAGAGTTAATTATTTAATAATATCAGGATATCGCGATAGACGAAACAAAATTGCTTCTATTTTTTATGTAAGTAGATTTTTTTATGCTTAAAATAGATTTATACCGGGTGGTGCGCCGCCAGAGTGGCCATGGGAAATCCCATGTAAATATTGCTACCCTCGAATATTTGCTCCCTTATTAATTTTACCTCGAAATTTTTGTAGGTATACTTTTGTGAAGGTCCTTGTAGGTATGATATACTCGCACACGAAATTGTATTATTTTCTAATAACCCAATTAAAAGTCATTTAGAAAAACTCTTCGCTAAATTCTTAAAAATTAAATACGGCTCTGATACATACCACAATGAAATAACCAGTAATAATGTCAAATGTTACGTTTTATTTTTTTTTTTAGTTTCAACAAGTTTTACAGCATTCAAGAAAAAATAATGATTGTATTAATTTAATACCTTTACCGAGGGGTAAACCGCAGTCCCAAATCTTGTACACTAATTCCAAGTAATACCACGGATTCCACTAATTCCAGGACGAATTCCCTAATTCCATGACTAATTCCTCTAATTCCACGACTAATACCACTAATTCCAATACTAATACCACTAATTCCAATACTAATATCACTAATTCCACCAATTTCGCTAATAATTCCACTATTTCCACTGGTAAAATTAGACATTATAAAAGAAATATGTAATAGTCAAGCCTTGGTTTAGATACAGACATAAAAACACCTTATTTATAGGAAATAAAAACTAAAGCGCTGCTGTAACATTTTTATTAAGTTAAACATGTAAGTAAGGAAATAAGAATTTTAAAAACAATGTGACGAAACCTATATCGAGGCTTTTTTAATAAACATTATATTAAATTATGCTTTTTTAGTCCCTTTATACTTTTTAACTATATTAAGATAGTCATGTCGTTTTAATTCGAAAGGTCCAGCCCCTACTAAATCTATAGGACCGAAAAAAATGTACTTTCTATTAACAACATCAGTGTTGTCTGACCGTGGCCATACAAATTTGTCCAATTCCGATTTCAAAAATTTAATATTATAGTTCTCCTAGTCAACACATTCGGTTATTCTTCTAAAAAATCGTTTTTGATATCAGTAATTGCCTGACTAATTCCACTAATTTTAGTACTAATTCCACTAATTCCATCAGTAATACCACTAATTCCAGCAGTAATACCACTAATTCCAGCAGTAATACCACTAATTCCCCTAGTAATTCCACTAATTCCAAAGGGTTGTACACCAAAATTCCACTGCGGTTTACCCCTCGACCTTTACTCTCAAAATTACGTGCTACAGTGCATTTTTTATATCAAAATATCATTTATGTTGGGTTCCACAAAGGTTTTTAATAATAATTAACTAACCAGCAACTTTGACGGTGACATTAGTAACATTGGCAGGCATTATTTACTCACAATCAGAGCTGAAACCATAGACATTTACCTTCAGATCCGTAAACAAGTGGCAAATTTATGGCCTTCCGCGTGTAAACAAAGGCCATGCGCACTGCGAAATTTTCATTTAGCGAATGGAAAGATAGACAGGTCCGGGCTTTAAAATGTCTGTCTTACTAAACGCTTAATGCTGCGGTGCACAGATTTGAAGCCCGTATTTCACGGGTCAAGTTCTTGGTCAGGAAATTGTAATAGTTGACCTTCAATTTATTTTCACATGTAAACAGCTAAAATTTATCCCAAATTATTGCCACAATTTATTGATACTTGTTCTAATTTTTTGACCAGATTGGGGGAAAATGTAGTGATTTTACTGGTTGCCAATCTATCAGCTTTTGCGGTTCGAAAATCGTTTTTAATGTTGTGTTTCTAAAATTTGTTTAAAATGATTCGCCTTCGTGTTTTTAGTTCGAAAGGCAAGAAAGCAAGTCAAACTTACCTTGTCAAATCGAGAATCAAAAACAAACAAAACAGCAATCTTCAGTGCCATCGCGAACCTAACCTTAAGCCAAATATCGTTGGTAACATTTAACAATTTGCCAAAAACTTAGGTACATACCGTGCGAGCAAAAATTATTTGCATCAAAGAGGGCTTGTATTAAAAAACGTAGGGCTTGGTTTAGATCACAATGATATGGGGACGATATATCTAACCAAATCTAGGTTAACATTTTGTTAAATTCATATTATGACATGATACGCCAAACTAATGAGTAATAAAATAAGTAGACAAATACAAATTTATTTTTGTTGTTTACAAAATTAACAAAGTAAGAATATACAGAATAAAAAAGAAAAATAATTACATAAATTGCTGAAATTGGCCACCGCCATGCTCCAAGCATAAATTCACACGTCTCCTCATATTTTCGAAAGTGTTGACCAGCATCTCTGGAGAAATGTTACCACATTCTTGGATAATCCTTTCTTGTAATTGTTCTAAATTTGCAACTGGTGTTTTAAAAATAGTGTTCTTTAAATGAGGAAAAACGAAGTAATCCATAACCGTTAAACAAGGTGATCTAGGTGGGAATTCAATGTCTGATCAAAAACTGATCAATCTGTCGTCGAAAAAATTGCGTAAGTAGTTAATAGTTTCGGCGGCTGTATGGGCGGTTGCACACTGTGTCATGAAAAAAAATAGGACCAACAATTCTTCTTCGGGAAACAGCTAACCAGATACCAATTTTTTGAGGGTGCGATGTGGACTCTACAAAAAAATTGGGATTTTCACTACTCCACATGCGTGTATTCTAAGAATTCACATAACCGAAGTGGAACCAGGCTTCATCCGAAAAAAATGTCAGGTCCAATAAATCCTTTCTTTTCAATAAATTTTGGGTAAACTCTTTCAAAATCTGCGGCTTGTAATTCTTGAAATACTTGCACTTTATAAGGAAATAAATTTAGCTGCTTCTTAAGAATAGTCCTGCATGTTCCATAAGATCTTTTCACTTCTTGGGACAGGCGTCTTATACAATTTTTTGGCGTATTATTATTTCACGAACGTTTGCAACAAGTTCTTTTGTTCTTACAGATGGTCTTCCTGCTCCTTTTTTCTGTTGTATAGAACCTGTTTCCCTAAACACGGCCACGGCTCTTTTCAGGCAGTGATAAAAATCCCAGCAATAAAAGCAACGTTAGGAAAATGTTCGTAAAAATCGTCCATGCACAAACCCGGATTGTATTGCCACTCACCATTTACTTTAACCCCGTTTCAAAAATAAGCTTCAACCATTAATGTTTTGTGCTGTTCCGTAAAGCCCATTGTGTGAATTGTTCAAGAAATTGGAAAAATTAGCGATGAATCAAATTACTTGTAACGACTGTCAAAGATGACGGAATAACTGATTGATTGTTAATTCAGGTAGTTACTGACACCTAACAGGTATTAAGCTCTACGGCTAAGCATTACGTCTTTAGATGCAAGGCCCTCTTTGATGCAAATAATTTTTGCTCGCACGGTACATCCTTCAAATGTTGCGCTAGAGCCAACAATAACCCACATGCCGATGGTAGAATCCTGAATTCCAATTTTTTATTATTGACTATTGACTGCAACATATATTTATTATTGCACCGAATATTGAATGACATTTTGAAATATTTATATTCCTGCTAAATACAATTATTATGTAAGTAGGTAAATAATATTGTTTGCGTTGCAAAAATTTTGCAAACAATCGTTTATCTTAGCAGGAAGTTATATATTTTTTAATCCAGGTCAGCAATTTCGTGTGGTTCACATGGTGATACAACAACGAAATTTCAATTGCAATACCTTAGTGCTTATAGTATTAACAATATGCGATATACCGGGTGATACACCGTCAGACTGGTCATGGGAATCCCACGTAAATTTTTCGGCATTGATATTTATATTGATAACTTAAACGACCTATCCTGTCTTCAATTTCCACTTATTTATTGTATATTAAAGCGGTATGCAAATCCCGCCCTTAATCCAGATTATTCTTTATTGGTGTCTACTCTACCACAGTAAAAATATAAATTAGATTAAAGTTGATCCAACAAGTGGAGTCGAAATATTTAAATCGACCACGACCAAGACATCTAGGATAAATTGGAATTTGGTTTTCCAATGTTAAATTTATCTTCTATAGAAATTCTGTTTTTTTTTTTGTCCTCTATTACACCTGCATATATTTTTGCACAAAGTTCGGCATATGTGTAACCCAAAAAAGCCCGAGCGTGATTTTTATCAAATCAATTTTAATTTAAACATGAATAACCAAATAAATCAAAATAAAATAAAAGCAACAACCTTCTAAATTTATATAACAGGTAACAGGACCAGGGTGACCACCTTGTATCCAGTTGAAAACCGGAGATATTAATTTTTTTAAAATTCGGGTAAAAATGCGCCGCAGGCAAAATTTTTTGGGTGCCACGCCCTTTTTTGGGCTATCAAAACCTAGAGATTCTATGAGTAACGGTCAACAACTTTAATAGCAACAATAAAAGCTGAAATAAAAAAAAATATTTTTATTTATACGTCAGGAACTGC
The DNA here is from genome assembly GCA_963969555.1 of Polydrusus pterygomalis. Lineage (NCBI taxonomy): Eukaryota > Metazoa > Arthropoda > Insecta > Coleoptera > Curculionidae > Polydrusus > Polydrusus pterygomalis. Next base: position 71,968,466 of record OZ018375.1, read on the forward strand.
CTTAAAAACCAATAATTATTATGGGCGGTGCGGTAGTTCTTTAACCAGGTAAGGCCATCTAACTAAACACCACCACATCTAAATAAATTCCAAAATAAGTTTTTAGGTCCAAATTAAAAAAAATAATAACAAACAAACTCTTAGTCAAAAGTTAACACAAACATAAAATAAATTTTAAAATCACGTTAAGTAAGTTACCTACTTAAATACAAAAGAGAATATAAAAAGAAAACAAATTCCTAACCAATGGTAGGTAAGGTAAATGAAAGCATTAAACTTGCTAAAATTTAAAAGAATTTAAAGTTTTTTATTAGGAAAAATACGAAAATTGTTAAAAACCGGAGATGTTACTAAAAAAACCGGAGCCCGGAGGTCAAGTATAAAAAACCGGAGACTCCGGGTGAAAACCGGAGAGGTGGTCACCCTGAACAGGACGGATTGGCGACTCTCATTCCAGCTGACCCTTGGCATAGTTTACCTGGAAAGAATGAAAACATCGTTTGAGCACTCTTCTTCTACAAATTTCCACTTGTTAAAAATTAGAAACAAGTAGCGACTTTTAAATAAATACTTCTTTAAAACCTGGCTTAATTTTATCTGATGATTTAATAACCAAATGACATTTCTGTATGTAAATTACTTTTCAACCAACTTCATAACATTAGTTATTTAAGTTATATCTCGAACCAATCAACAATCAATATTAATCATCTTTGTCATAAAGTAATATTTCTTTAACTGAAATGCTCTGCAATAATTAAAATATTAGTATCAACAAACAACTGTCCCCTGTACTGACAAGCAGTACCAACGTTGGATGTGCAATGGGGTATTAACCCGTCCAAAGTGCCCAAACGTACTGATGGTTATTATGAGTATAAAAGTAGCTCATTCCAGTACATGTAGTAAATTACTACCAAAACAATACAAAACGAGGTTGATACAACAACCTCCGGTCAAGACCAACTTGGCAATACCACACTTTGTACGGAGACGTGCAATGGACACCAAAACGCGAGGGTCCGCTCCAGATGCAAAGCTTGTAAGTAATATATCTTCATGAGACGTGCAAACTAAATAGTATTTTTTCCAAAGAAACATTTTAACCCAGAAAATACAATTTTTTTTAACTTTAAACCAGTTTTCCAAGTTTTGTCATTTTTTGCGTATTTTAATAACAACGCAGCTGTTTTACGTCGCAGCGACAGCGGTACACAGTGATCAGTGCATCAGCATACATGGATTCGTTGAAAGTACCTAAAATAAAGATGTGTACTACGCGGTTGAATTTAGCAATAATTCTGAAAATAAAGCAAAAACAAATGGAATTTGTGAATACATGACAGAAATTTTTTTTATAACATCTACTGCTTTTCAAATTTTATAAACAATTTTCTCTCCTCACACTTACGGTGCTGTTTCACGAATATGTGATCTCACACAAAATTATTAGTCCCTTTAATTAGTCAATTGAATCGACCCTTCATTTTACTCTATTCTTTCTTTTCCTCCTTCCCAACAATCAGCTTGGTTTCTGCTTATACTTTACGAATAGCCTCTCGTTAGGTCTATCATTATGTTTGAAGTTTCTCCAAATACCTAACTCTACCTTTCCATCATCTTGTAGCTCCGTTTGGACTGTTCGCACCTATTGTATTTCTTATATTCCTTATTTTATTCTCCTGATGATGAATCTATATACATTCGAAACATGTAGAGAATTTACCCTTCATTAAAACTTTATTTTAATATACCAGTAGAGGAAGACTTAAAGTGACTTACTTATTTCTCTCCTTTCAAATGGAATTTTGTATTTTTATGCTACTCACTATATATATATATAGCAAAACCAAACCATACCCTGTTTTGAGCAGAGTTAACACCTACTCCACATACAAAATTTCGTCATTTTCCGTCAAGTAGTTTTTAAGCGTTCGAGCCAACGGATTAACTGACGGGAATGGAGAACAAGCCGTTTGTCATCTATAGGAACCCTTAAAACGTCGACATCTGATAATATCTCGTAACAGTTTTTTGCGATTATTTAGTTACCATACTTTCCTCGGAAACAAGATTTATTTTAATTAAATAATCGGCTATCATCATCAGTAACCTTTAGCCAATTTTGATTACCAAAAAAGTATGCGTGAAATGCAAAAAAAAATATGCATAGGTGTCAACGCGGAAATTAAATTAGTGATGCTAATTATAGATTGTTCTAATTAGTAATTCATAAACATAAACAATAAGTCATCACTTTATAATAAACCCACCAATATCTAGATTTGAATATGAATGTTTCGGTGTGAGGACAAATGTTCTGTTAAAACCCACTAAGAATTCGAACGATATCATGAATATTTTAGTACGAAGGGAGTTTTTCTATTCGCGGAATCAGGAATATAGGCTTGACATAATGTTTATCAATTCTTTTTCACTAAAATTTCTTCTAATAGCAAAACATTAAGTACATACATATACAGGGTGTTTGGGATGGAAAGGGCAATATTGTGGGAATGTGTTCAGAGGGTGAAAATAAGAGAAATAAACCCATATGTTTTAGTTCGATTCTCAACCATTTCTGAAATAATCGATTCTGAATTTTGTTATATTGAAATAATGGAGGAGGATTTAGTTTTAAACATCCGATACATTTTGATTGATAGTTTTGACATGCATAGTAGTTGTCAGTTGGCTTCATATTGCGCGTATCGAATTGAACCAAGATTTTCATACTCACAATGCCCCACACATTCAGTCACAGGGAGTATGCCGACATGATATTCGTGTATGGTTACTGTAACGGTAGTGCGCGCAGTTAATGAATATCGACGTCGTTTTCCAAATCGAAGAATTCCTAATAGAAGAGTTTTTCAAAAAGTATTTGCAAGTGCTCAGGAAAGTGGAATGTTTCCAAGCGTGAGAATTGTTTCTGAAAGAGTGCAGGGTTTAGATGTGGAAAATGAAGAAAATGTTCTGGATATTGTCGCAGAGAACTCAGGTATAAGTACGAGACGGGTTGCAAATGACCTTTATATACCATCACATCTAGCCAAAGGAAGTTACTTGGAAAAAACGGTTTAAAACCTTTTCACGTTTAACCCGTTCAATATCTTCTAGATGGTGATACTGCTTCAAGGGTACAATTTTGTAAATGGATCCATCAAAAACTAAGTCTGCACAAATACATTTTATTTAGAGATAAAGCTCAGTTCACTCGTGATCGAATTAATAATTGTCACAATGAATATCGGTGGTCAGATGAAAAGCCTCATGCTACATTTGAACGAAACTGCGACAACAAATGCACTTCCAACATATAGAGCCCCACCTCCGTCACCGTGTGCGAAATTGTTTGAATTTTCGTTTTCCTAATCGCTGGATTGGCAGAGGTGGTCCGCAAGTTTGGCCACCGAGGTCAGCAGACTTAAACCCGCTTGATTATTGCCTTTAGGGATGGATGAAATCGCTAGTATATGAAACAAGAGTGGAAACGAGAGAAGTACTCCGCGATCGAATTTTCAATGCTGCAACTTTTATAAAAACAATCCCCACTCAATCCAACGTGCTACCCGAGCGATTAACAAACGTGGCGAAAAATGTATTGAAGTTGGTGGAGGGGTTTTTTGAAAATATTCTTTAAGTTAGTTTGTACTGCAGTACCTGCAATTATTCGCTTTTAAAATAAAAAATAACTTACAAAAACTTTAGAACCTATTATTTCAGAAATGGTTGAGAATCGAACTAAAACATATATATATGGGTTTATTTCTATTATTTTCACCCTCTGAACACATTCCCAATATTTTGCCCTTTCCTCCCCAAACACCCTGTATAGCAGACGTTTTATTGAATAAGTCTAAAAACCGTTTCGCCATTTTAAAAAAAAAATTATTAATGGGACCTCTCCACGACGGATTTAACCAATAAGTTAGAGTTGCTAATTTACCCAGGAGACCGGAGCTATCAAAATCGAACTATATCAATCTAATTATAATTTATTTGTTTACTTAAAAGCTGCCAGTCACAGTTGATGTTTTTTTTACGACTGTTGTCATATTTTGTTCGATTGCTTGCAAATAAAATGAGAATGTGACAGGAGCTACCAAAATTAAATTGTACAAGCAAAATTCTGATCTGAATGTGTACATCATAGCACTTTAGATCTGTTTATGGGTAGAAAAAAAAACAGAAATCCCGGTCATTCCAAAATGGCGTTCTGGATCGGGGAGGGGAGGATAAGAGGCTAAACGACGAACAATTTAAAAAAAAATGTTTAGTAGTTGGCATTTAAAAAAAATTAAATTGTTTAAATTAAATCTGAATGCTTCTTTTCCTAAGGCCCAAATTATTGATGTCCTGTTAGTACATTCTATCCACTAATCGAATCCATGATTTCTCTACAACACATTTACAAATAAAATAATAATTTGTCTATCGTGCTTTCTGGTCGTTGGGCAAAACAACATACTCTGCGTCTATATAAATATTGTACATTTCCATTGCTCTGCGTGCAACAAGTTGGTTTCAATTGGCACCACACATGAAACAATTAGGGATTTTATTTCCCATCCACTTATTCAATTAAACGAAAACATTATGCGACTGGGAGAAAACAATATTTTTTAATTGTGTCGACAATTATATAGATAAATGTTTGTGTCGGTCTCTCCAGGATAAAAGAAGATGTGTCGTTTAATACGTTTTTAAGCCAAACTTTGAATTTTTTAAAAATATTTTTATGATTTTTGAAGTTAACTTTGCACACTGCAAGGTTTAAGGACGCGAAATTTTAACAATAATTATTATTCAGCCATTTTTGAATTTAAAGGGAAGGAAATGAGACACTTTAAGTCTCCACAATGGAGGGAGGGGGAGGAGAGACTTAAAAGTGTCGCATTTATTTTCCTTCAAATTTGCACTCCACTTAAATTATGGACTACTTCTTCAAGTTGAATTATTTGGCTGACCTACCGACCGACAAAACATACACAGTGACTGGCATACGCCACATATGGGATAGATTTTTATTGATAGAATACTGAATACACTTTTTATGCCATTGTTAATGGGAAATCTAAAAATTTTATTTTGACATTTCTCACGTGACGTGGATATTTTATCATGAAAAATGTTATTAGATGACGAGATATCGAAAAAAGTTATATGAAAAAAAAGGTGTTTAAATTTTAATTGTATGCTTTTTTACACAGTTTGTCAAAAATATTTTTTTTGATATTTTCTTAATAATATCCAATATTACTAATATATTCCCATGAATTTAATGAAAATGCGTTAAATGATCGAAAACCAAGTTTTAAGTTAAAGATGTATGTTGTTTCATAAAGTTTTTGTTTGTCAAAATTTAAAATTTAGATTTTTACTATGTACTTGAGTATGGTAAGCCCCCTTATCTGACAACCACATTTACCATTTATAAATATTTTAGGAAAAATATACTTGCAAAGGACCGTTTTTCTAATTTTGACCAAGATCAAAGACCTTTATGTTTCTAAACAACACTTAGTTGATGTAAACAAAAGGGGGTTTATTGACAGTTTATTTAAATATAAATACCGTAAAAGTAAAGGTATTTTTCTTCCATGGGTATTCCCCACTACAAGTAAGTACAAAGAACCGAATTAATCCGAACAGACCCGAAATCGATTATTACACCCATGGCCGCCTAGGATGTTTGCGAGTAGACAAAGACCGGCCACGACAAAATGGCGTTTTGACTGATCCCGGGATCGCACAGATTGAGGGGTTGAAAGTTTCGTTGGTTCTAAGACAATTTAATTTTTTTCTCCTAGTATAGGTTACTTACAATTTATTTTTATTCAGCTATCTCTTGTGTGCATATTTTGTAGGTTATGTAAATTTGCTTTAACTCTTGTTTGACAAATAAATATTTACTATGTAGGTAGATTAATGTTATTGATTCTTTCCTATATTTTTAAACGATTTTTGATTTAAAAAATCGAGCTCAGAGTAGGTATAGTCACATAAGTAAAATGTCGATTTGATTTTTTAATTAGGTGTGTTAAGTAAGTGGTTGTAGATATATAGGGTTTTCCAACAGTACAACAAAGTCAAATTACCCTCTTGTTCCTTTAAAAAAAATAATTTACTATAAATGTCATTAAAAAAATTGCAAATTTATGATTTGTCTAGAGTATTAATTCAATAAGAAAAAAATTATTGCAATAATTTAAATAACCTTTCTCAAGTCAAATTAATGTAAGAACTCGCCGCATCACTTGTCATTTATGGCATCCTGTAAAAGTCTGGTCTATTTTACTTTAATCGGTTGGCTACAGAAACAGAACCGGACCAAGTTATTTTACCTTCGCCATCGCCATCTTTTAAATGTTGTAAGGGAATTTTAATATTTTTTGCAAAGATATAGTTATACCTACTAATCTTATTATTTAAAAAATAAATATTGACAGGCCCGTACTTACCAAAATAATTATGTGAAAACGTAAAATTAAAGGAAAAGAAGAAAACAACATTTATTTCTTTTAGCGTATATTTATAAAAAACAACTACAACTACATAACCCCCTTTGGCGTTTCTAATGTTTTTTTAAAAGAAGCAAGAATCACCGTTTCAGTAACTAAAATAGATGGATAAACTAATAATAGGGACTATTTATAATAGCAAATGAAATGTGTATAGCTTTTCTTGGATATTTTCTATAAAATATACCGGTGACCTTTATTGACCTCGATTTTAGACACGAGGCATTTTTTAGTAAATATTACAGTATTAAATTAAAATAATTGGTGTAACTTACCTTATTTCCTTCAACAATATCAACGGGGCCATTGAGCACACAATAACCATGATCCATATTCATCTAAACTCAAAAATATTATTGATAATAGATGAGTTAACCAAAGTGATGTTTGTACTCACCATTAGACTTAAGTAATAAACACCGAGAAAATCTAGTCTTTAAAATACAGGGTGTTCTCAAAGTTGAGTCATTTATTTCACCAGGTTGTAGAACTCGTAAAAATAAGTAATTGTACCAAAAATCATTTATATAAAAGTTGCAGAATAAAGAAGTTATTAACAATTGAAAAAATGTAAAATTTAAAAACTGTAAGACCTGATTTTTTGATATTCTCGACCACTGCGTTATCAATGTTTTTTTTACTGGTGATACTGGGTATGGCTTATTTTTTTGTAGGATACAAATTACTTATTATTAATTTATCTTATGGGTTTGTTGTGTCGAGAATACCAAAGAGCAGGTCTTAGGTTTTTAAATTTTACATTTTTTCAATTGTTAATGACTTCTTTATTCTGCAACTTTTATATAAATGATTTTTGGTACAATTACTTATTTTTACGAGTTCTACAACCTGGTAAAATAAATGACTCAACTTTGAGAACACCCTGTATATAAAATCCAACAGTAAAATGTTTAAAACACACACTACACAAAAAACAGCCACAGAAACACTTCAAAAACACCAAAATCGGAAGAAAATAATCTGACGCAACCTGACGTGTGAGCTTGTTACGGGCCACTGCCGATCTGGGAACTTTTTCGACGCAACCAAATCAGCTGTTAATGTCATATGTCACTGTCTTCTGTCGAATCGCTTTGTTCTACCAAAAATTAGATCATGAATTATTAGCCATATGCACCGTTTTTAAATGTTAACAAAAGTTTATTAACCATATATAGCCAGTAAATCAAAGTCTTGCTCTTATGTATCGCATTGAAGTTACTTAACTCGTAGTAAAGTGCAATCAGCATTTGGAAACATCGCCATTTTCTAGGTTATATTATGAATATTATGATGTATGAGATGAAAATAAAAATATTTGTTTACCTTTCCACAACATATTGCAGCAATGTTTTTAAAATTATGTTGGCACAGTTGGTAAAAACGCGGTCTCAAAAATCACTTTTACATTTATGGTTTTTATTTTAAGCATAATATAGGGGAGAGTCCCCTAGTACCGGACACCTTAGCTTTTTTGGAGCTGGCCACTTTAAGAATGAAAAAAATAAAATAAAAAAAAACACTCTGTTACTCATAAACATATACCATTTTAAGTACGAACTACATTTTTTTTAAATATTTAAGGTATTTTTAATTAAAAAATAAAATAAAAAAACGGTTACATTTCGATGATTCGAAAAATGGTCACCCAGTACCCGACGCAAAGAAAAACTAACAGATTCTAGTTCTTCTGAAAATGTCTTCTTAAATCTCCCCGTTTTAGCAGGTAAGGTAACGTCAACGCCAGACTTTAACAGTTTTATTCTGTCTGCTAATGTGCTTTTCGGTACAGAAAAGTGTAATGCGGCAAAATCACTGCACACAGGCTTAAAAGTACAACACTATAAATTAACCTTTTCTTTGATAACTTGTGTCAAACTGACCATAGATTAAAACGCTTCGGAGAGGTAACATTAGTAACAGACGCGACTATAACTCTATACATGTTTGGGCGCCACCTATCGGCAATGTGAAGAAACTGACTATGTCCGGTATTGGGAGATGACCGGTACTAGGGGACTCTCCCCTATTATGGACGTTTAAGAAAGAAACAATTCCCCAATTTTATCCAACAGAAAAAACATATGTTTATTAATATATTTGCTATACCGGGTGTCCACGGAAGGTGGCTCGCCCCTCTAACTTTTTTGTTTTTCAAGATAATGAAATAAAATTCGGCGGATTTGTATACGACATAATACTGCATTTTTTGACAAGTGACTCAACATTATGGAACTTCCGGTTTAACCGGAAGTGACATAAACTTTCAATTTTTAAATGGAACACCTGGTATATTTTTACTTTTTTTGACTCCATATGACATTCTAAATACAACGATGTGTCACTTGTCACCAAGAAAATATTTTTTATAAACTTTTTCACTCCTTGTAAAACTATTATTTTCCATATTTTTTAAACAACAAAATAATTTACTTTGGCAGAAGCTGTTGGCATTTCAATTTTCTGCCCTTTTCACTTCAATTTTCTACTTGATGCATTTAAATCTAAATTTACCCTCAAAGGATGCTTTATTTTAGGAACGGTCCAAGTTAACTTTTTAAAGTTTTTTAATGGCAGCTTTTCTAAAACCTAATAGTGTATGGTATCAAAATAATCGTAATAAAATCCTCTTTTTTCTTAACCCGACGAGCCACCATGTTGCCATTTTAAAAAAATGAGTTATACAACTTTAAAGATTAAATTTTACATAGCACATAGCATTGGATCAAAAATAGTAAAATTGTATTTTTCCCAAGATTAGAGAACTGAAATAAGTGATTTTAAGGTATTCATAGCCCTCTAGATAAAACAATAAATTTGGAAAAAAAAATATTTTTTTGGTGACAAAAAGTTACAAGTGACACATCGTTGTATTTAGAATATCATATGGAGTCAAAAAAAGGAAAAATATACCAGGTGTCCCATTTAAAAATCGAAAGTTTATGTCACTTCCGGTTAAACCGGAAGTTCCATAATGTTGACCTGTCAAATAATGCAGTTTTATGTCGTATATAAATCCTTCAAATTTTATTCCATTATCTTGAAAAACAAAAAAGTTAGAGGGGCGAGCCACCTTCCGTGGACACCCGGTATATATTACACACATTATTAGCAGTGACCAATCAAAATTTTCTCAAAAATCCTCTTAGTGAAAGGTCGCATTTTTGCAATCTACAGAAAATTCTGTATTAATTAAGTTTTTGTTTTAAATTTTTCTTTAATGGGGTAAGAATAAAAAAAATCTTCATATCTTTGGTTTGGCTGATCAAAATTTGACGAATTTGAAATCGCTAAATAGGGTTTATTTTGTTTTACCAAGTTAATAAAAAACTGGGTTGTTTTGGATTCCATTGTGACAGCTAGAGGGTGTTATTTAGCAGAATCGACAGTTTATTAATTTTTATCAAAAATTTTAAATGCTACGATAGATACAGTGTCACCAGTAAAGTCCACATAATATATGGAATTTTTTTTTATTAATATCTTTATTCAAAATTTGACTTTGGCATCAAGTTTTGCTTCGATCGAGATGACAATTAAGCAAAAAAATAGTAGTCACGTGATACGCATTAGCTGTCAAATTTTATTTTTTTTTCAAAAAATAATTTAAAAGTGGGGTTATTTCTGAAAATATCGAAAAAAGTTATAAGAAAAAGTTTTTTTAAATGCAGTTTCTAGCCCAGTTTGTGTCAGACACAAACTACGTTTTCAAAAATACTTATTTTATGAAGTTACCTTCTACAGGGTCAAAAACAAATAAACTTTGCATCACATGCGACCAAATTTTAATAGCCCAATTTTGATTTTGTAGAAAAACACACATTTAATATGGCGCTACTTTAAAATTTGACAGATAATACGAATCACGTGACTACTATTTTTTTGCTTAATTTTCATCGCTATTAATAAAAAAATCCCATATGATGCGGACTTCACTGGTGACACTGTATATATTTTTTTAACTTAAACAGTAAGAAAAATATCAGTGAAAACCGCAAGTCAATACCTGTTTTTAAACCGGAGATAAATATAATATAAAAATAAGCTCCATAAGATCAAACTGACGTTTTAATACGGTATTTGTAGGCAACAAGCTACAAATATAGCAATGTGTTTTCTACAAAGCCATAATTATAACAGCTATTAAAATTTAGTGTTTTTTGTCTATTATTTACAACAGAAATACCAGAGGATATGTTTGCATTAATGAAACAAATTACAGTAAAATTTTAAGTGTGCCATGAAACAAAAAAATTCAAAAAGACTTTGGTTAAAATGTGAAATAGTACGTGTCAAAGTTTTGATAGGTTAAAATATTGATTTATCTCTTTAAAATTTTGTGCTGCGTCAAGATGCTGACCTCAAACGAAGAGGCATTTGACGTCCTTAAAATTTATTTTGAAGGTTTAGAAAATTCTTTTATTGTGGCAAGAATTTATCGCTAAGGCCAATGGCACACTAAAGGCTGCTTTCACACGGCGCCATATCAGTACAATATATGGCGCACGAGAAATGGCCGCAACATAGTCCTAAGTTTTTACACACGACGATAATTAGCTACCATAAAATATTGTTAACTTTAACTAAAAACCAGTGTTGCCGCATCTCATATGATTATACCAAGTCCGGTATGTTCTGATCGAAGTGTCATTGAGCAAAGACGTAGAAGGCTACTATTGGCACTGATTCGTAATCGACGAAGAAAAGTTAAACAAAGGGAGGTTCGACGCAAAAACCGCCGTTTCTGGGTTCATCCCTTGTTACAAACAAGATGCGTAGATGGTGCCTTTTATACGCTTTTCGAAAAATTACTTCAACATGAAGAGAAATTTTACAATTATTTCCAAATGAGCCCAGCAACTTTCATTTACTTGGTAGAGCGTTTATCGGAAGCTATAAGAAAAAAAAAATAGAACAATGAGATTAAGTGTTCCTCCTAAAGAAATGCTATATAGATATTTAAGACAAACTATAGTAGGCAATTCTATTTCATGTAGAGTTGAATCTGACATAAAATTACTAACCTGCTTCCAGTTTCATCTCTTCCTGCAAGTTTTCGAAATCTTCTATCAATAACTGATATATCTCCGTCCATGCTTTTGTTCTTTTAACTCTATCTTTGTAATCATCTAATGTTTTGTCCCATAAGCAACGTCTTTCTTGGATTAATTCAATCAGGCTTTTAAAGGATCGTAAGAATATTTTATGTGTTTTGCCATTTTGGACACATGCACGCAACGCTGCTTCAACAAACTGCGACCATATATGGTTAGACGTGTGGAAACCTGCATAAGCTTCCACTGTCGATAGAAATGGTAACGACAAAAAATGGTGCGATTTTAGTAGAACAAATCGCGTGTTCACGCGATATAGCATCGCCGTTACCATGGATTTAATTGTATCGCCTATGTGTGAAAAGGGTTGATTAAAATACACGAACATTTGGTGTAAAGCGATATCGCCACCATTTCTCGCGCGCCTTATATGGTACTGATATGGCGCCGTTTGAAAACGGCCTAACTTATCGTTTGCGATAAAACGGAACGATATCGCAAAGACCTAAAATTCAAAGTTCTAAATAGCACAATCACATCACAGGTAAGTACATGCTATTTAAAGCTTTGAACTTAAGGTTTTTGTAATGGCGTGTTTAATCGCAAACGATAAATCGCATAGTGTGCCCATCCAATGGCCTTATAAATTCTTGCCGCAGTAATCACATTTTCTAACCATTTAACATACATTTTAAGCATGCCAAACGCATTTTCGTTTAAGGCTGACATTTTGACGCAGCACAAATTTGAAATTTAGCATTATTAAAAATTTTACACGTACCTACCTACCGTACCAGTAAAAATTATTTGCATCAAAGAGGGCTTGGATTAAAAAACGTAGAGATTGGTTTAGATCACAATGATATGGGGACGATATATCTAACCAAATCTAGGTTAAAATTTTGTCAAATTCATATTATGACATGATATGCCAAACTAATGAGTAATAAATTAAGTAGACAAATACAAATTTATTTTTGTTGTTCACAAAATTATAATACTTGCACTTTATAAGGAAATAAATTTAGCTGCTTCTTAAGAATAATCCTGCATGGTCCATAAGATCTTCCCACTTCTTGGGACAGGCTTCTAATACAATTTGTTTGCGTATTTTGCATTATTTCACGAACGTTTGCAACAAGTTCTTCTATTCTTACAGATGGTCTTCCTGCTTCTTTTTTGTGTTGTATAGAACCTGTTTCCCTAAACACAACCACGGTTCTTTTCAGGCAATGATAAAAATCCCCAGCAATAAAAGTAACGTTAGGAAAATGTTCGTGAAAATCGTCCATGCACAAACCCGGATTGTATTGCCACTCACCATTTACTCTAACCCCGTTTCGAAAATACGCTTCAACCATGAATGTTTTGTGCTGTTCCGTAAAGCCCATTGTGTGAATTATTCAAGAAATTGGCAAAATTAGCGATAAATCAAGTTACTTGTAACGACTGTCAACGATGACGGAATAACTGATTAATTGTTAATTCAGGTAGTTACTGACACCCAACAGGTATTAAGCTCTACGGCTAAGCATTACGTCCTTAGATGCAAATAATTTTTGCTCGCACGGTACTATACAGCCTTTATTAAAGCGATAGATGCCAACTAAGACACAGTGCACGAATGAAAATCGTTTTTATAAAGTAAAAGAGTATTGTTTTAACAATAAACGTTTAAAAAGTACACTTTTAAATTTGGAGTTTTAAATATCGAACCCTTGGTTTACAATTTAGTTTAAGCCCTCTTGGGCGTTAAAATGTTTTTAAGTTTTATTTTAAATGGATAAGTTCGACCAGAGTATTTGGCGTTTGGAACGTTTAAAAGTTCTTTTTACTGACTGTTATTACGCCACGTTATAATAACTTTTTCCTGTTTATTATTAAGCAGACTCAACACGGGGTCACCATTGAATATGTTAACTTTACACTCTGTCTGTGGGAAACACCGTCACGGAACTTTGGTCTCAAACATATATCTCCGTTACTGCTTTTGTTTAGTTGTATAAAATATGCTCTGGTGTTGTATTTAATTTGCGTTTTCTATTTGCTTACCAAGCATGCATTTATCATTATTACACAATAATAACAACAAAATGGAGGCGACAAAGGGATAGTAAATTTAAAAATAACCTTTATTTTTTGGATGGATAATACAAAAAAAAAATACATTTTACTCCAAATGGGTCGCCACCTATTTAAAGATTCAATAATATAACACAGACAATAATTTATCGATGAATAAAACAACGCTTTTCTGTTTCTGTACTTCCGTGTATTCAGGTATAATTTGGTTGTATCAATTTTTAACCTCGTTCTCCGGCCCATATCGAGTTGCATCCCGAAAAAGGTATTCTTACCTCGGTCGAAAAAGGTCACAACCGAGTTGCATCCCTTGTAGATAAAGCTCTACATGTGTTTGATAGCCAGTTATGGATGGAGAATTGAAGCAACGTTGCCAAGTTTATAAAAGAATGGTTTATTGGAATAATAATTCGTCAATCACAAATCATATTATAAAAGAATTATGATCAATTAAATACAATAATCTGGCAATAAACAGAACAATAAAATAATCATTATATGTAAAATAAGTATCTTAAAATAATTGTAGTCAATTTATTCGAATAATCGGCAACAAATATTTAACAAACAATAAAAGGTAAAATGTATTATACAAGTACACAATTTTTTAAAATAATTATAGTCAATTAAAATAGTCAAATAATTACATAATACAATATTTACAATCTGGCTCTGAATCGATACGAAACCGCTTTTACAAAATCAAATTTATTTATCTTATGATTTTTTAAATCATCGATTTTTGCATTTAAAAATTCCGTTTTTATTGAACTTCGAGAATCAATAGGCTTGGGAGTTGAAAAAGTACTATTCTTCTTTATACTTGTGTCAATTTGAAATTGTAACAACACGTTAATAAAGTTGTTTATATTCGGATGTGCTGAATAGAACGAAGAATTATATTTGGAATGAAAAGATTCGCAAGCGTTCGTTGTTCTTTGTAGCCATGATGAATGTTCGGCCCAAAGATGAGGCGGAAAATCGGAATCTTCACTGATATAATTATCGATAAGGTAGTCACAAAATGCCATGATTTTTTCATGGTCGGGCTTAATTTCTGCCAAATCTACAGCGAATATTTCTCCTACATCTTCGGGATGAAGAAATGGCAATCCAAATATATAAGTTAGGAACTTAGTAATTTCTGTTTCATCTCCATTTTTCTTTTGGTACTCTGCAGCTAATCCTAAATTCTGAATTTTTCGATACCATGACTGGCCTAAATGAAACCTACAACCTCGAAGAACAGCTGCCGGAAACGCTTTGTGAATGGCTTTGTGAATGGCGACTTCAAAATCGACAGTAATGATTTTGGGAGATACTGAATGATTCAATTTTTCACATTCATCTTTAATATATTTGAAAGCATGATAGTATGTGAAGGAAGTTTTATTAGGAAGAAGACAAAATACTAGAGGAATATAATAGTCGTTTTTCAGACCGAGAATAGTAAACAACTGAGTAAAAAACCGAGGACAATATTCAAAAGTTCCATCAACATACCAACAAGAAGTTGAAGAGAGAAATTTTAAATTTGACGAAGATGAAAAAATGACAATATTATTTTCTTTGTCATTTTTAAGCAGGAAACTTTCATTTTTATGCGTCACAATAGGGAAGGATTCAACTGCATCATGAAATTCATTAATATTTTTGGGAATTTTAATCAGTGATGATAAGGAAGCTCTAGCATGGTATATATTTTGCCTAATTCTCACAATGTCCTTTGTAGTGAAGGTATCAATGCCCGTGTTGTTAATTTCATTTCGAATGAGTTTCGTAGGTTTTTCACAAATATCATCTACTGCTTTCTGTTTAACGGCGTTACTTATGAGTTTTCTGTTAAAAAGAGCTTCTGGTACCTTCTCATGGTTATGTCCCAAAACAGATTCCACCACTATATCTTCTGTACTCTGAGTTTTTACAAAGGCCTTACACGTACGCTTGCTGCACTGCCACCGTTTCACTGTACCTTTCACTAACATTTTTTGAAAGCTGAAAGTGTAGCCATCAATCACTAACAAGGGTTTTCCTTTTTCACTGGTACAAACTGTAACTTCCATTTTGACACGTTTCCTTCACTTTTACTTTATTATTTACTGAAGGGTGTAATAACAAATTCGACAGGAGACTAACTAATTATTGAGTGCTTAATTTTACAGTTTTATTCTATAAGTGATAATTACCGCCCCTTATACTCTGATGGGCATCTCATTGGCTGGAGATGATTGTTATTATATGTAGTACCCAACACTTACATCGTCGGTCATCTTCTAAGAAATATATTGTACCTAGGATAATTAGGTAGAAAAACCCGTACAGATAACGAGGGTCGTATAGATAAGCTGTCCAAATTATCAATTTTAATTTAATCCTCTGATTCTTTTTAATCATCTACTTCTTTTTAATCCTTAAAGCTCGGCAACACTGCAAGAATAATTTCAATTTTATCTTAAAAATCAAGTTTAGCTCGGGGATGCAATTCGGTTGTGGCCGGGATGCAACTCGATTGTCAAATTCTCTACCTACCTTCTGCGGGATGCAACTCGATTTGGCCGGTTCTCCTACAACCGTGCCGAAAAGAACCCTTTTCCGCACTCATTTGCTTGTGAAAATTTTACACCTTTCCGCCCCAGTGCCTAAAATTATCAATTCATCTTATTAAAAATGCCAGGCTTATTTTTGCTTCAAATTCTGCAATTTATGATGATCTTTTATTTAAAGTTTTAAACATTTATTACTAATTTTTCACCACTTTCCAGTAAAAATTGTACCTAAAGACGTGGATACAGTATAGGAAGAAGGAAAAAAATATTATAAAATCATTTTTTGTTTGTTTTTTATAAATAATACTGTATTAAAGTACATTTTATAAAGCATCATTTTATAGCACGCGTCCATGTTAGAAACGCGGCGAGTTTTATAACAGGACAAGTGCTCTAACTGCTTTATAAAATATGTACTTTATACTATTTTTTCTATTTTGTATTTTTTTTTTTCATTACATTATTTTTGATAAAGATCAAAAATTGTTACTTTTCCACTTCCCTGTATCTAAAATTTAATTTTCCGACAATTCATTATAGAGCAGTATAATATCTTAGTCTACAACCGGAATTTAGAGTTTCTCTTATTTTTGAAAATATATTCAATTTTAGGCGACACCGGGTCAAAATTTGAGAAACAACAATTTTTTTTTAGAAACTGATAGGATACAAAAACTTTTAGCAAAATTTATTGGAGATAAAGAAGGGAACACAAAAAAATATTATATAGGGTGCTCTATTTAAAATAAGCAAGTTTGAGACAACTTCCGGTATAAACGGAAGTCGCATTTGGTCGCTATTATTTCATTTGAAGAAAGCGCCTTCGAAAACCACATTATCCAATTTTGCCGAAATTAAATCGCATTAGTTTCCGAAATATTCTAATTGACAGTCACCATGAGACTCTGTATATTATGTAAAACCCGTTGGCAATTTACTGTATATTTATTAAAGAAACTACCATAAATTGAAAAATATTTTCAGTGGCGTAACTTAACTTCACTTTTATCAGAAAGGTACAAGAAACATACACAGGTCAAAAATACACTACTGTCAAATTCAGAGATGCACTATCAAAATGGTCAAAAGCGTCAGCTAATATTTAAAATGTCAAAAATTGGTGTTTTCTTAGTCAGATTTTAAAATCACTATGACTTCAATCATTATGATATTAAGACTTTGACAGCTTCATATTCCAAATAAGTTTTTAAATATCACGTTTTGTACCTTTACCAGTTGTACTTTTAATAAATAAATAATTCTTTAGCTGCGAATAATTTTTTTTTCAAAAATTGTTCTGACCTGATATCCCTCGGACATTGACGAACGCCTCATAATTGTATGTCAATCGAAAGCACGCTGCCTTGGTAACAGCCCTACGCCGAAGGCTTACATTATCACTTATAATCTCCCTAGCAGCAGAATTATTACCGATAATTTTTTTCAAGAGTGAACCCGATAAAAAAATTATCAGGAACTAATTCTGCTGCGTGGGAGATTCGGTAAGAAAATTTCATAAATAGGAGTTTTTTCTTATTGTAATTTTTTTGCTAAAATGCTACAAAAACATTTCCGGCGGCTTTAGTTAATTGTAACTAAGTTCATTTTAGCCGTTAGTAACTCATTTTTATTACTAAAATGTGAGAAACATTAAATAACAAATTTGTTATTTGAAATCCAATGTCTTTATAGTTTTAAATTCAAATAAAACTTTAAAAAACATATTTCCGATGAGTTTAGTTTAATATGACGCACTGTATTTTTACAATAGAAGTTGATTTTACTTGATAGTAACTAAGGTTTATTACTAAAATGTCAGGAACATTAAAAACATTAATTCGCTTTCAACCGTAACATCTGATATTACATGTCTACATAGTTTCAAATTAAACTTAAAAAAACATATTTCCGATGAGTTTAGTTAAATATGACGCACCATATTTTTACAATAAAAATTGATTTTACTTGTTAGTAACTAAGGTTTATTACTAAAATGTCAGGAACATTAAAAACATTAATTCGTTTTCAACCATAACATCTGAAATTACATGTCTACATAGTTTCAAATGAAACTTAAAAAAACATATTTCCGATGAGTTTAGTTAAATATCACGCACCATATTTTTACAATAGAAATTGATTTTACTTGTTAGTAACTAAGGTTTATTACAAAAATTTCAGGAACATTAAAAACAATAATTCGTTTTCAACCATAACATCTGAAATTACATGTCTACATAGTTTCAAATGAAACTTAAAAAAAACATATTTCCGATGAGTTTAGTTAAATATGACGCACCATATTTTTACAATAGAAATTGATTTTACTTGTTAGTAACTAAGGTTTATTACTAAAATTTCAGGAACATTAAAAACATTAATTCGTTTTCAACCATAACATCTGAAATTACATGTCTACATAGTTTCAAATGAAACTTAAAAAAACATATTTCCGATGAGTTTAGTTAAATTTTTGATGTGTCTCTTTTTTTGCCCCGGTGTTCGATATGTAAAGCAAATTGGTTAGTATCAATAAAAATTATAAGTTAGCAACAAAATGTATTTTGATTTTATTCTGAGTGACTTTTGCCAATAGATACCTATATAATAAAGCACCTCATTTTGACAGAAAATTATCACTTATTAATTTCATTAAGTTAATAGGAACTAACAAAATTATCGCGATAATCTTCCGTTGCTATAAGCAACGTAAACAAAAAGGAGCCTTCTAATTGGTTGAAAATAAATTTATGTAATTTTCAATGTACTAGGGATATCATAGTGTATATTGTAAGAATATTATTTATTATGCTATTAAACCCTCTTCCGAGCACCATAATCAACTAGCTTTTGACACTGGTTACAGAAATGTTACCTACATCCTCTCGAAAATCCTTAGACCCGCTACTGCTTCCTAACTACTGTATTACCATTATTGCTTGCGTAAATAGTTAATTTTATGTTGTTTGTTATTACGTTTACGTTCATCAATTTGCGGGTCGCGTTTTCAAGCAGTGTACGACTCTCGCTCTCAGGCAGTTAGATAAAATTAGTTTCAGCGGCGATTTCATTGCGCTATTGTTATTATAGTTGCGGCGTTATTCCTTTGCGCTATAATCGTTATAGCTGCGATAGTATGCTTGTGCTAATCGATTACCTCGTGTTTCAGTGCGACCAAAATGGCGGAGGCAGCGTCGGCGGGGGAGGAAAATATGGAAGTACCGAAGGAACAGCCTCGTGGGCGACGTCCTTTGAAAAATTACTGGAGGATCCCGTAGGACTTCATGCTTTCGCTGTAAGTTAATTTTTTTATTATTATGTTTAAGTAGAGATGTATATTGTAATTCGTGTTTATTCGAAATTCGAACCAGAAAGGTAGCTACTAGTTTAGCTAGCTACCTATTCAAAAAGCAAATATCTCATTTTTTTAACTCAGGTATAATAACGTATAACAACAAATTGTACTTTAAACTATTTTAAAACTAAGAAAAGACAGTTTTCTTTTTACTTGGCTAAGTGGCTTTCATTACACATCTAAATAAAACTATACCTGGAAACCTGAATATGTTAAAGTTTAAAGACTCAGAGCTAACAAAGAACTACTTAATTTGACACTGCCATGCATCATTTTCTAACAACTGGAATAGCCCGGTTAGCTTAATTAATGATGTACTAACTTTGATTATAAGCAAATTAATTATGCATTGGCGGAATTAGGTGGGGAAGAGGGCTGGGTGAGTTAAGCCCCTTCCCCGCTCGCCCCAAGCTAGTCATTTGCTCTCCTCCTGCAGGAACGAAATTAGATTATTTCGTACTCATTGCAGGGGGCAACCGACAACATGCAAAGAAAGCAAAACAATTTTTTTTTTTTGAAATATTTTATTCTTGCATTCTCTTATTTTGATGAAATTGTACATGCCTATAGGTACGGTGTATGTTAGGGATGAGGTTCTGCCGACATTATTTAAGATAAATAATTGATATCATAATATAACATATTATTTTGAAGAAGTAGTCCATGCTTAAAGTGGAGTTGAAAGTATTGGAAAGAAAGAAAAAACTAAAAGTCTTCCTCCACAAAATTTAATAGAATATAGAAATTCTTTAGGGGTCTCTACATGTTTCGAACGTAGGAACGTTCATCATCAGGAGACAGAAAATTTATATAGTGCTGATGGTATTAGCAGAAGAGAAAATGATATAAAACCTTAATGGAGCATTTATGGCATTGAAAAATTGAAATGTAGAAGTAACACATATAAAACATGCTGAGCATGTGAAGAAAGTTAGTAAATAAAGTCTAAACAGCCAAATAAAATGAGGAAGAAGAAAAAGGCCTTCTAAAGAGAAAGTGTCGAGGATTTAAAAAAAAATTCATATCAAAATTTTTGTAAAATTATTGATATGTCTGTAAGACAGTATAAAGATAAGAATTATCATTTTTTGTAGAAGTCATAATGTCAAAATAGCTGAAGAATGATTTTTGGGGTACTGGGGGGTTAAAGCCCAGTAACCGCTCGAGAAGGTAATTTAAATATGCTGAAATTAGTAATGTAATCACACATTTTAGAAAATTAAAATAAAATTTTCACGTCCACGTGTAGCAGAGAGTGAATGTTACACAATAATTATGTTGTGATAAGTACAACACTCCATATAAACCAATGCGTTTGGGACTTTTTTGAAATAATTATCATCCGAAGGTATTATGTATGGGTCATTAAATGCAAGTCAAAAACTACTTTATCTACAACCACACACTTAAAAATAACTAAACCCCAAAATCACTTTTAGTTCTAACTAATTAGAAAAAAACAATTTTTGCTTTATTTTGACATTTTGACGCCTTATTTTGCTCAAACTAAAATGATGAGATACCAAATAACCCGTTTCGTCCATAGTTTTCGTTCAATAGATTTATATAACTTAAGAAACTAAAGTGGAAGTACTCCATTTTGGCCTTTTTTTGACATCGCATATTTTAATAATTTCAATCGAAATGTCGAATTATTACGAATCATTAATTACACTTTCTTTATGAGTAATTATAATAAATGTACTGTGCCTGTATTATGTAGAACATAAAGCTCTTATTCTTTTAATTAAATAGTTCTGGATAATTAAAATAAATTTACTTTATGAACATAACCAGTGCCCTGTATCTACTTCCTTTTTCATTAAAGGTCACGTTTTGAAATTTTCAAATATATTTACTAATTTTATACCATATACCTTCCTTTTATGGGCAGAGCTTCTAAAAGTAATAAATGGAAGTACCAATTTAAAACCGTCTTGTGTATCACCGGTGCCATGAGACCGAACCCCACCGCAGCAATGGAAATCATACTAGGACTAACACCTAGATAAACACATCATAATGGAGGCCAACTGCAGCGCCTCTAGAATGAAAGTTAATTGAGAATGTTGCCCTGAGACAATAGGACACACAAGAACCACGGACCTTATCAACGACGAGCTCTGGGAGATGCAAACCGATTGCGTGAAAGCGATATATAACTTTACCAAATCATTTAATATCAGCCGCAATTCTGATATGTGGTCAAAAGGAAAACCTCCTTCATTAGAGACAGACCTAGTTTGGAACACTGATGGACCAAAAATAGCCAACGAAGTAGGCGCAGGCATATTTGGAGAAAGACGTAGAATGAAAATCAGTATCCCCCTGGGAAACTAGGCCACAGTATAACAATGGAGTCCCTTAACGACTTGAAAAACCTACCAGCCAGGAACAACAAGGTTGAACTCCTGTGGGTTCCTGGTCACTTAGGGATAAAGGCAATGAACTGGCAAGAACCGGATCGGCTCAAAATTTCAGGGGTCTTGAACCCGCCTTTGGAATATAAAACAGGCAACCCAAACAAGATTAGACAGATGGGCGCAAAAACAACATCTATATCGATGGAATGGCACACCTGGTGATCTAAAGGTTTTACTATCTTTAATTGCTTTGTTCTGAATAAAAGCATGCTGGTCTTATTCTTATTTAAAACTAGCCTATTGGCAGTGAACCATTCTGTGACCAAATTCAAAAATTCCCTTGCTTTTATTATTAACTCCCCTAAAGTCTGACAACTTAAGGGTACATTTGTATCATCAGCATGTTTCACAATGTGTTGATTTGATGAGATAATTAAGAGATACAAATCATTGATAAACAATACAAAAAGAATTGGTCCCAAAATACTTCCCTATATTATTAGGTAACATCTCTGATTTCCCATGTTTTCCTTTCTTAGAAACCAAAACAATTTGGTTTCTATCATTCAAATATTACTCCATCCACAATTTCACATTCCCTCTCAGTCCGTATTTCTCCAGTTTTTGAATGAGCAATTTCCGGTCCAAACAATCATAGGCTTTGGACAAATCTAGAAGCATCCCAAGGGCCAATTTGCCCGTATATTGACCAATGTGGTGAATTTTTGTTCAATTATTTGTAATCTTTCTCATTATAAAATGGACAGACATAGTTGCGCCACTAGAATTCTGCCAACGTCACTAATGTCACAATTAAAGTCGTCTGGTTACTTATCTATTGTTTAACTTTTTGTACAACCCAACATAAGTATTATTCATTGTTGGTTTTCTTTTTTGTAATTCTATCAAAGTAAATACAACCATATCCGTAATTCGCTTGCTTTCTGCATTTTCGCAACAACCTACAGACGGGTCGTTAAAAATTAACAAATGTGATTTAATGATTATTTTTGATTCGCATCATACAATATTTTATCCACAAACACTATTAAACCAGACACTAAAATGAACCAAAAAAATTAATTCCCTTTCTACCAAATTCAAAATTAAAGTAAGAAAAATCCAATATTAAGTGGTTTACCTTATTTCTTTGTTGTTAGTTACGTGGCAACCAATGTGTATTGTTGTCAGTTACGAAAAAAAGCGTTATTTTTGAATTTGGGCGATTTTCGATCCGAATCCGGAAGAAAACGATCCAAAATCCAAATGTGGAAATAAATAAGGCAGCTAGTAAAGCTACCATTAAGTTGTTTCCAAAAAAGTTCAAGGAACCAAATTGCTTATGGGAAATTTCTCTTTTCTCGAAACTAAAATGGAAGTATATGTCTCGCATATTTCGAATAGAAATCTAATGTATGGAAGGAAGTATTCATTCATCTCTTTGGTCTCACTGTTCAGTGATTAAAGCCATGTTAAAATTAAATTGCAATATACATAGATACCAGCAAATATTATAAAATTGTCGCTTTTTTGAAGCGAAAAGGAGAAGCTATCAACCTAAAAAGTCTATGCTTTTGATGAGAGACCAAATTGAGTAGATGCTTGTCGCAGAGAAGAGCTGTGCCATTGACAATCGACAAAATTAAGGATTTGAATACTACATTGGTAGTGAACAGTCAATGTTCCACGAACGTTAGTAGGGAAATACAGAGCTCTTCGTCCAGCAGATAGCGGAATTTTCGCGTGAAAATAATTCAAAAATTACTGTCAATTAAAAAACTTTTATTTGAATTTTTGGCGAAAAAAGTGGTCCGTCCAATGATTTTATTATTTTAATCTATTCTATACACTCCCAGCTTTCGATTAAAAATTCAAAAATTGTTAAAATCGAGCAGACTTATACTGCACAAGACCCTGCGAGCTGTTATAGCAGAAGTCTTGAAGCTCCCAGATCCAAAGCTTTACACTGGCCACTGTTTCCTTCGGTCTTCGGCCACTTTGCTGGCTCTGGTGCAAACCTGAGAAGCATCAAAAGACACGATGGATGGAAGTCCTCAACAGTGGCCGAAGGATATAGTGAAAACTTACTGGAAAATAAGAATAGAAAACAAGCATACAAATTGACAATAAACCCTTGATCAGTAGAACTGCAAAAGGAATTCATATTTACGATTGCTCAAATTGTACAATAAAGCGCTGTATGGATATTACTTTGACCCTACTTAGATAAATCACCCAGTTTCCAGGCTGTGTTACATATCGAAATACAGCCATTTTGGGTTAAAGGAAAAATTAATTCAGAATTACTCGAGGAATTACCCAATTGGATAACTAGTCTAATTGAATCATTTCTACCAATGTCACAGTCATAGTGGTCAGTAGATAAGTATTGATTATTGCGGATAAAATGCCTAGTACAAACCAGACAAGTTTAACCATTGCCGAAATGCACAGTAGTGACAATGGCACTAATGATTCCTAGCGCCAATGAGATTTAATACATATTTATGTTTTTTTATGGAACCCAATGTAAGTGATATTTAGTATGGTTGTTAATGTTGATCCGTTAAGCACACACAAATTTGCATTTATTAGTTAGAATTATGCTTAGTTTTGTAGTCATTACATTATTTGTTAATTTTTTTTTCTTTTCTTGTTTATTCATAACTAGCAAAGCACTACCTAACACCATGTAACACAAGGTTGCTAATGGTTCTTTTATTATAAAGGTATTGAAGCTTACTATAAAAAATATCACTTTTGACACTTTGCACACACTTATTTATTTGTACGAATCTTCAAATTGTCTACCATTATAATTATTAAGATGACAAACAATAACACAAATGCAAACATTTGTAACCGGACCTAAACAACAGTGTAAATCGATGTTATACCTCGGATATGAGAGGTTTACTATAAAGAATGAGGTCAAAAATCACAGATACGAGGGCAGAGTGAAAGGAATCCCAAATAAATATTAGTAAAATCTAACTTTCGGTACATTTTTACTTACCCAATCCCCCAAATTTTAACTTGCGCATCTCCAACGTTTCGATCCCTTCAAGAACATGTTTTTCTTCGAAATTTGCAAACTGGGCATATGTAGTATCAGTTAACTGCTTTTTAGCCAAAAACCTTTTTTGGGAACAAGTGGTAGTTTGACGAAGTCAAATCTGGTGAATAAAGTGCATAAGAAAGGATTTCCAAATTTAACTTTACCATTTTTTTACAAATATATAGTGCTTCTAGTTTTTCTAAAAGTAGTAATACTAATGTATTATCTAGTTGTGGGTTTATCTTTTTATGGATAATTGATAACCTTTTGCATCGCAAAAAATGGGTACTATCACTTTTAGAGCCAGATGGTAAAGTTTTGCCCTTTATACACAGATTCTCCACTCACAATACACTTTTTTGATTGCCTTACTTTTTGGAGTATCAGTGGCCTGAGTGCTGTGTGATTTTGGGGAAGCGCCGCAAAACATAGTTTCATGGATTTTGTTACTTTTACTAAAAATTAAACAACACCAACAAAATAGTTTTACCAATGTGTGACATCCCAGGTAGCGATTCGTAAAAGTTATTGTTAAAGTGTCTAGTAAGCTTTTTCTTTCTAATTTTTGACTTTAACATTCCAAATCCTGATACCTAATAAATAATCTAATTTTTTTTGTGTAAATCTACAACTAGAAAATTCCTTTCCTAATATATTGCATACTAGGCACACACTCTTACGTGGCGATTAGGTGCGTGATCACGGGAGCAGCCCGAGCCAGTTTGAGTAAGATATGCATTGTGCATTATTCTAACTAGATCTGTTCGGTGTGTAGACTATAGCACCTTACCATTCATAGTAAACGTTCTGGCTTACTACATTTTCTAGCAGTGTGAGCTAACTTTTCAGTTTGGCATCTCGGTTCATCCCCCACCCCTGCTTTGGATTTGTATCCGCGCTTTTAAGGGCAATCTATCACTCATATGCCCTCAGAGCTTAAAAAAATTGTTTTTGGGGATATTTTTGTTCTAAAACGAAAATTATTTAAAACTGGGACACCATCAATCTTCGTGACTAGTTGCCCCTTTGCTCTTATATACTCATACACAATGATAGCAACAAAATTGACATAATATGTGAGCCTGTTTGTATATTACAGTGTTGTCATGTCAATTCGGCTAATTGGCTCTAAAAGGTATATCGGGGCGGGTTTGCACTTTTAACAGATTTTCTTTTTAAATATTACAATATTACCTACCGATCAGTAAAGGCAGATTTTTAAAAGCCCCAAAAACGGCAGAAAACCGTTTACGGAATACCCAATAGAGTGGTAATAAAAAACATGTTTCATTTAAAAAGTTATTGCTTAAGTTCCTCCGCGGTATGAAGACTCTCAGACCATTTCAAACATCTGGCAGCATTGTTAGATCTGAACCATAAAATGGGAGAAAAATATAAATATTGGCGATATTAAACTAATTGTTTTTTGAAAACTTTATATCCCCCGAATTTTCTTTAAAAAAAAAACACTATTAAGGTGTAGTGCATCATGATTATTTTTTAAAAATGCCAAAATCGAGTGTCCCTTAAACGTTATGGACCCCAACAAATCAAAACTTACCTGCAAGTTCACATAATATGAGTAGGTAATAGACGTGTTTTGGAGTTCCATTGCCTTTAGTTTTTCATATCACAACGTTTCAACTGGTAAGTATCTCCAGTCGTCTTCAGGTGAATACTTACCAGTTGAAACGTTGTGATATGAAAAACTAAAGGCAATGGAAGTCCAAAACACGTCTATTACTCAAGATACATCATTGTATTGTAACCTTCAAACATTCACATAATATGTTACCTATATTCCTCCAGGAGATTAAAGCCAAATTTCTTAGTCCCAGTATTGTTTGGCTGCAATGATACATAAAACAGCTCTAATTATGTGTCTGTTGAATATTAAGCTGACTGTCAACATAATAGTAAATTATTTAACGAGCGTATAATGTAGGCCATAATAAAACGAGGATGAAGTTTACGGCACGAGCCAAAGGCGAGTGTTGTAAATCATCCGAGTGTATTATGGTTCATTAGACGCGAGTCAAATACTATACTTTATCTAAAACCATCCATTTATACAGTGCCTGAAAAAAAGTTAAGTTTATATGGGAAATATAATAATTTCACTTGTTGTTTTATGATAATTGCACTTGTTGTATTATGGATAGCATAATGCTCTTATTATCAGAAAAAAAGTTGAGTTCATATGGGAAATATAATAATTACACTTGTTGTTTTATGATAATTACACTTGTTGTATAATGGATAGCATAATTCTCTTATTTTCGGAAGTATTATGCACCTATTATTAAATAGTTGTAGATAAAGGATTTAAAAATACTTCTATTATTTTCAGGAATTTCTTAAGAAAGAGTTTAGCGCCGAAAACATTTACTTTTGGACAGCTTGTGAACGCTATAGGCGTCTACCTTCAAATTCCGAAAGGGCAGCTGAAGCGCAAAGAATATTCAAACATCATCTTGGAAACGGAGCAACCGAAGCTGTCAACGTGGATTCGCAGGGACGTCAGGCGACCGAACAAGGGCTTTGTGAAGCTAGTCCGGATCTGTTTGACACCGCACAGAAACAAATATTTAACTTGATGAAATTTGACAGTTACCCGAGGTTTTTAAAGTGCCAGTTGTATAAGCAGTGTTTGGCTGGCGAATTGTTTGCACCAGCATTTGATCATAGGTAAGATTAATAATAAAATAAATAAATTGAAGAAATAGTCCATACTTCAAGTGGAGTAAAAGATTGAAAGGGAAAGAAAAACTGTAAGTCTTCCTCCACTAATATATTCCAAATGAATCTTATTTAAAGATACCTCAACATGTTTCGAACATAGAAATGTTCATCTTCAGGAGAATTAAGATGTTATAAGCAAGAAAAATAACTAGTAATAACGCTTTAAGCTAGGCTTTAAGATAGTGAGAATGACACGTTAACATTCTAAGTCAGAAAAGCATCAAAAAACAAAGAACCGAAGTATTAATTTGCCAGGTGTAGGGTAATAATAGTAAAATTAGAGGAAGCAAGGCCCATATGTAAAGCGAAATCAGTACAGCCGTGGAAAAGAGTAAAATTTAAATTTGAACATGCTGATGAAAGGGGAAGAAAAAGTGATCAAGTGTGAGGAAAGTAATGTATAAAACAGTAAAATTAAGAGTGGAAAATAGTGTTAA
Source organism: Polydrusus pterygomalis (assembly GCA_963969555.1). Lineage (NCBI taxonomy): Eukaryota > Metazoa > Arthropoda > Insecta > Coleoptera > Curculionidae > Polydrusus > Polydrusus pterygomalis. The sequence continues at coordinate 71,996,627 of OZ018375.1, forward strand.
AATTTAAGGAAGGTCGTCATAATGTGAGTAGTCAAGTCATTCATTAATTGACTACTCACATTATGACGACCTTCCTTAAATTTTAACACTATTTTCCACTCTTAATTTTACTGTTTTATACATTACTTTCCTCACACTTGATCACTTTTTCTTCCCCTTTCATCAGCACGTTCAAATTTAAATTTTACTCTTTTCCACGGCTGTACTGATTTCGCTTCACATATGGGCCTTGCTTCCTCTAATTTTACTATTATTACCCTACACCTGGCAAATTAATACTTCGGTTCTTTGTTTTTTGATGCTTTTCTGACTTAGAATGTTAACGTGTCATTCTCACTATCTTAAAGCCTAGCTTAAAGCGTTATTACTAGTTATTTTTCTTGCTTATAACATCTTAATTCTCCTGAAGATGAACATTTCTATGTTCGAAACATGTTGAGGTATCTTTAAATAAGATTTATTTGGAATATATTAGTGGAGGAAGACTTAGAGTTTTTCTTTCCCTTTCAATAAAATAAATGTCTTGAAGACCAGTGACAGTTTGTGAAATGAACGTTAATTTTAGATTAATGTTTTCGTTTGTCCCGAAACACAGGCATTGTAAGGGGCTACACACACAAACAAACGAATTATCGTATGTTTATACCACAACAGGCTTTTATTTCTACCATATTCCCCTTTAACTATGTTCATGCTTAAAGGTTATACCAGTGGCGGCTCGTGCTCTATTTATGCGGGTAGGCGACGGGTACGATAGAGGCGTAAAGCCCGCCACAGGCGAATGCGCCGCATGCGAAAAAAATTTGGACCACGCCCAAATTGGGTCAATAATTTAATGTTAATATTATTACTTTATCACTTATAAAAGAAAAAAAATTACCGCAATAATAAATTAATATAATTTTTTTGAACCATTTATTATTATTATTATTAGGTATTGAAGCAATGAATAATTTGAAGTGCCCTAGATAACTCTTTTAAGTTATCGTACCCGCTTCTACTCCATGGATTTTGATTTTGTCCAATGTTGTTTTTAGAGAAAAGCGCGCATGCCCAACAAAAAAGTTTATTTTTGACTTCACTTCCAGTAAGCCATTGGTATTTTTGATACCAATTTACATTAAATAATCTGTTCGAACCTTTCCCGCTAGTATTTATTAATGAAGACATTTTTGGCGTTGGACGGCCATTGTTTTTTACAATAATTTTTTTCATCATGCAGAAGTGATGCAAAGTTCTGAGATAAAAGGTCACTAACAATATCTTTACTCTTGGTAATACTTACAATTTGAGCTGCACTTGAAACGTTTCCTTCCATTTTTTTAATACTACGATACCAGTTTACCTTTACTTTCTTTATAGACAATTTTTAAGCCGGCAAAAAATATGTTAAAAAGCACGCACAAGACACAAAAACAAATTACTTAGGCACTTCACCGCTTTCACACTAAGGAAAATAATAAAAACTGATTACTTATTTTAACCGAAAGTCAAAAGCTGTTACGAACGATTAAGGATGGAGCCCTAATTACGAAATCCACGTACGAAAAAGTAAAATTAGCGAAAAACACTTACCGATTTACCCACTCTGTCATTCGCATTCCTAATAATTTACCCAGGCATCGCGGCAAATTTCCGCAGTTACGTTGAAAATTGTAAATATAATTTTAAGAAAATAAATAAAAACCCGAAAACCACTTCACATTAAAACAATCAATAATATACACTACGTATTAAATTATAATTAAATTAATATTTGCTCTTATTCCAAAGTCCAAGTTTTTTAACTTGATTCACTTGATTGAATTGAAACCAATAATCAATATAAATTTTTCACGAAGAAAAACCGCGCAAATTGGCAACGTGAGGCAAATACAGAACTGCCGCACAGTAAAATTGAAACATGGCGTTGAACTGCTGGGAATATAAGTCATACCTATGTTTTGTTGCCTATTTTGCTGCCTTTTTTCGGTGGCTAGCCGATAGTTCGTCATCTGTGAGAAGACCTGCTACTATTACTTTCAGCCGTAGACATTGTTTAATATAGAGGTGACCGACCGGAAAAAGAGTTAATAAATTTTTAAATTAAAGCAAGCAACTATTAGTTTAAATAAATAGTTAAAATACAAAATTTTTTAAGTATGGAAATGGGAATGTTTATTTTCTTAATTCTGCTGGGTCGGCACCGCCGCCCCTGACGAGCCGCCACTGGGTTATACTCTGATTAATACTTCAATGCTGAATACATGACTGTGTCATTGAGATGAGATATTAACTTTAGACCGGATATAAACGTTTTTGAAACTGCAAAGTTTGACAGAGGTTTTATAATCAAATCTATACGACAAATTGAAATACCTACATATATTAATTTCCGCTTATTTTCAAACAACATAGGCAAATTTTAATTTACCTATCTACGTATGATTGTGGATTAAATATTCGGTAGATATATTAACCACACGTGTTACGTTTTATTTGTACAATATTACCATTTTTTTTTATTAATAAAACGTTATTTACGATAGGCATGTGATAATGGGAGTATGATTAAAATATAAATAATTGTTCAAGCAATTAATTTACAACTCCATAACTTAATGCAAATTTTCTGACAAGGGATGTGTTGTAGGTATCCCAAGAATTTTAATTGTGCCGCGAGTAGCAAACAACATTCTATTATTAAATAGCAATAATAATAGTTACTTTAACAGAGTAAATATTATTTAAAAATATGTATTTCGAGAATTTACCCGATGAAATATGTTTATCCTTTTTTCTAATAAGTGTCTCAGATTTTTTTACATTTCCTATAAGCCATTATACCTTTTGCTTTCAAAATTTTATGAAAAAACATTATATTATTATTCGTAACACAAGGTTGCAAGGGTATTCCCCTTTTAAAACTAACATAGGTAAGCGTCGAGTTTCTGACAGGAAGAAACGTTTAGTACAAAGTACAAGGCCTTGTTAAAAGCTGCCAATTTCAAAATCATATGAAGCATAAGCAAACTCTCATGAGGGGAGCCCCTGGAGAGTCAAAATGTAGATATTTTGTACCTCGTCACAGTGACGTAGCCAAGTGGGGTCAAATGGGGACGGTTGCTTGCGCCATCTACTGTTCGGCCAAGCCCATGTGTTTATTCTAAACCTAAAATTATATTCTATAATGTGTATAAGTATGCATGAGAGCATGCGATAAATAAAAATTAATTTACCACAGCTTTTAAAATACAAAGAACATAATTTAGATTTTGTTCCGCGAAATGTCGCTATGAGGAACCTGAAATGATACTCGATCTTCGCTGTCGTTCGCCGCGTGGTCACTCATCTGCTGTGTCTAGTCAGTCTAGTGCCTGCCCTTGTCAAAGAAGCGTAATTGTCCCCATTGAATATCAAACTATAAGAATAGTGGATCTTCGAGAAAACTTGACAGCCCTGTTTTGGAGACGGTTTGACCGCCATTGAGTTGATCGTAAATCTATAGTTATAAATGCAGCGCCTCGGCAACAGATGTCTTAAATTCACTGATGTGATGTCGTGGTGTTGCCGCATATCGTATTTTATTGGAATTTTTAAGAATTTAAGCATTTTTAACAGACAATAAAATAGGAGGTTCTCAATTCCAGCCAAATGTATGTTTTTGGTAATAATATGTACGCTAATTACTCCGGGGTAATTGGACCGATTTTCATAATGATTTTACCGTTGCATTAGGTATTAAATGTTATACAAATAAAAGTAGATAAAAAGCGACAGCAAGTATAACTAAAATAGGTTTTATTTCGTCGAAAAATAGGAAAATACGTAATACACTAATACAAACAAACTGGATGTTTCTTAAGTAAGAAAGTAAAACCTCCTTATTTTAACCATTTTGAAAAGTAGTAATAATTGCAAATAAAAACCAAGTTATACTTACAAACCGCACATCATTCATATTTTATCCATCATATACGTTGTAGCCTAGGTATGTATTTAATAGTGAGAATCGTTATTTAATTCTGTCTGTAGAAAACATGGCAGTCAATATGTTTTCATGTAATTAACGTTGGAACGTCAAAAGGTTGAAAATATTATATGCTACAACTTCGTAGGCATTGCAATTATTGCACATTTTTTTGATAAATCACTTTAAACTCCGCCATTTCTGAAAACTGGGTTTTACTCAAAACTGTCAATTTTCACTTAATGAATTTTTGCACTAAGCCGACGATATATTATGCCAGTGCAAGGCAATCCAGGCACCGCGATGCGCGTGACGGTATGGTTATGGTAGTGGGGAAAGGATCATGCAGCAAGTCAAACAAACAGGCGGCAACATTGTTTTAATTTAACAGTGAAAAGGCTTGTCGTTAGTGGCTGCATCAACACGCTTTATTGTTGGTGCCTTATTGTGCCATCTATGAATTTAACGTAGCAAATTTAGGAAATCTGCTTATATGACCTTCTTATAGTTTGATATTCAATGTTGTCCTACAAACTACACACATTGCAAAAAATGAGAAGTGGGCTCGGGTCGTCTGCAGAGGAGTAGCCCCCAGGGGGGGGGGGGGAGTAAATTGTGGTGTTTTTACTACCTTTCTATTCTCACTTCAATATTTCGGCGGATTTATGAGCGTTAATTATGGCAACCCGTAAGATTCTAATCCAGCTTTCAGTATTTGTTTTTATCGTGTACTTTGTTTCTTCGTCTGTTAGAAAGTTAGCAACAGTTTCGGAAATTCGGAACTGTTTGTGTACCAATAAACACTTAAATTTAATTATTCCATATCAATTTTTAGACTGGCTTTACACAACACATCACAATTGAACACGCTTAATACTCCCTCAAAACTAAAAAAATCACTAAGCAACGCTGAGGATCGGCGTAGAAAATCTTTATTACCATGGCATAGAAAAAATACCGGAAACCAAAGGTCTAAGTCCCGTGATCGAAATGATCTGGCCATAACACAAAAGAGCTGGGATGGTGTCTTAACAGTGCCTGGAGAGGAAAATAGACGACTTCTTAGTATGGGAAGTAGCGATATACATTCCAGCCATTCTTCGTTGACCTCACTAGACCTAGCTGCAAGTCAGGTAAATTTTTTATTTATGTTTTATTTTGTGAATAACCATTTATTTTCTGAACGCCTAATATTTCCCATAATAATGTACATTGTGACTGTGTAACACTTGAATTTCTAAATAAACAAGCAAATAAGTTATTCACTATGTTAATCATCATACATATGCCTGTCCAACGCAATACTTATTATCTCCAAAAAAAACTACCTAACTCGTTAGTTCTAATAAAAATGCGGGGTTCATTGAAACTAATATATTGAGCCCTGTTGTAAGCGCGGAGCCGTCGAAGCAAAATTAAAAAAAAAAAAAAATAAATAAATAAATAAATAAGTCCATAGGACAAAAAAATTTCAAATATTTATGTTTTTATTTAAACGATTATTTACCAACAAAAATTAAAAAATTCATTTCATTAAAAAAAATTTAAGTCGTAATAAAAACATGGATATTAAAAACAATTTGAAAATATTTTTAGAAATGCTTTAATTAATTAATATTGTCCTGAATAATTTACATAAGTAATATTTTTTGCTTAAAAAATTATAAATTAATAATTTTATTATAGGAAATATATTTCTTAAAAAAAAAATGCGTTTATACTATAAATTAACATTTTTACTTTAAAACTTGATTTTTAATGCATATTTATGATCTATGATTTATGATTTTACATACTAAAACAAAAAAGAAGATTTGCTCCTAACAAGCTCAGCTAAAGAATAAGTTTATAGAAGACAACATAAACATATCTATTATATTATTAAATTTTAAATAAACCTATTATTATTATCTCATTATGAAGGCAGAAAGAACTATTCGGTTTTCTATGTGTATAACAGAGATAAAGCGAATCACACAAAATACTAGGTAATTAAATTCTTATAAAAACTAAAAAATATTTGAAATTTTGATTTTTGTCACTGAGTTGGTAAAACGGCACCAATAAAAATTAAAATATTTTTTCCCTTTTAAGTTTTATTTATGCAACTTTTAAAGAGTCTATCCCTAATATAGTATTTTAACCAAGTTAGCGCCATCCGATTCTATGTTACACAATGACTGGCGCGTATTGGGGGTAGTTACCTCCCCCCATGAGCCATTTTTTTTGCTTAAATTTTTTAAAAATTGGACAGGTGGAAATCAAAAGCAATAAATTTTCATTGATTTTCTTGTACAAAAAACTTAATACTCCTTATAACCCCCCACCAGAATCATTACTTCCCCCCCCCCCCCCCCCAAAGATCAACTCCATATACGCGCTAGCACAATGAATGCCAAAGGAAATTTGTAACTTTACTTAAAAGTTATGTTAAAACTACAAATCCGCTATAATCTTTGTTTCAAACATCTCATTCCCACCAACGAATATATTATATGGGGTAGAGGGAGAATATGAAGATCGGCTTCTTTGGGCATGTCGTGGAGAAAAGATAACATTAAGGGATGAAGACAAATCAAATGCCCTTAATGATAATGTAATTATTTTTTAAAATAATTTTAGGACAGTCTTAAACCCGAACAAGGATCAGACACAAGAACGGCGCTTTGTAGAGTACTTCTCAACAACGGCAGTACCACCGTAGTTCAAATAAAAGATGATGAAACCATCCAACAATTAGTCAATAGGCTTCTGGAAAAAAGGGGACTGACTTACTCATCGTTTGAAGTATTTACAAACAAGCATCCTAAGGTAAGGAATATCAATATTAGTCACATTACTAAGCTGTGTTGTGTTTCTAATTCGTGAAGCGTTTCCAACATTGATCTACGGGCCAAGGCATTCTAAACGTATTAAACTCAAATGAATAAAGCTTTTTTTTAATGGTTTGCTCATATCTTAAAAACAGACTATATATTAATGGAATCAGGAAAAAAATACCTTTCATAAAAAGTAAGACTATATAGGGTGTTTTGTTAACAAAAAACTTTACGCCACCGTTCCTTTGTTTTAGGCCAAGTTTCTTTTTAAATTGTCATTTTAGATCTAGATCTACGGTAAAACATAAACCAAATGGCTATATTGGTTTTAATAAAAATACAGGAAAACTCAAAACATAGGCCAGTGTTCAGTCCTGGTTGGATGACCCTGTACCTACTTGAGTGTGATCAGCTCCTCTATCTGACAACAATATTTACCATTTTACGGTTATTTTTGGAACAATATGCTTATAAAGGACCGTTTTTTCTATTTTTGATCAAGATTTCTATTTTTTTAATAAAATTATGTTTTGAATTTTTGGATCAAACGTTGTAAACGAGGTTAAAATTAAAATCTGATCACCTTTTTCTGATAACTTTTTTCGATATCTCTTCATCCAAAACCAATTTTTATGACAAAATATATTTTTACAATTTTCCCGCCAAACGAGGGTTTTAGGTTACCGGTTATGCAGACATAATTAGCATAACAAGTTTTTTTAATATTCCATCAATAAAACTTTTTCCCGTAACTTTATATATTGTGCATGTAAAGTATTTTTCACCCTAAATGGTATCGCCTTATTGACTGCAATAAAACTACCGGTTTAATCCCATTGTTATACACAGTCAACAAGCAAATACACTACAGGGTAGGACTTTAGATATATATTATTTAATGACATGAAATATCCTAAATAAATAGTACAAGATAGTTAAATATTACCTGCTATAATAAAATTACAAATTATAATCCGACCCTGACCGACAGTTTATTTGCATTTTTATGGCCAAGCTCTTGCAAAACGTCCCAGGTAGTTAAACGGAGTCAACCATTTATTGTGAAAAATACTTTACTAATTATTATGTCACGCTAGATTAGTGATGGGCAAATACCCGGTAAATATATTTTGGGTAAATACCCGGGTATTTACCCAGATATTTACCCGGGTATTTACCCAGATATTTACCCGGACCCTTAATGGATATATAAATAGATTTAAGGTTTTTAATATATTTTATTGGAAATGTAAATTAGTAAAATCCTTTAAGTCGTATTTAAAATCAAATAAAACAACACATCAATAAAAAATAATAAAAACATAACATTAACATTACTAGGAAGCTAATAATATGAGTTAAACAAAATAAAAGAAAAACAGTGAAATTTTTTTAACATGTAAAAACATAATCTCGATTTTCTAGACTACGACTAGCAGAGATAATACTTATAGGATAGGAGTAGAACGAATAAATATATAAAAAATATTAAAATGAAAAAACAGTATAATAATATAATAATCTGCATAAATTATGTTGTTTCTTTATTTTAAGGAAAAAACCCAATCTTCCCACGGGTAAATATCTTTCGGGTAAATACCCGGTATTTACCTGGTATTTATGAATTTACCCATCGGGTAAATACCCACGGCCCATCACTACGCTAGATACATAAAATAACTCCTTTTTTTTAACCAAATTAGATTTCAAACATTTAAACTCCCAAATAAAAAAACGTGTAATTTGTATTTTTAGGCTTTGGATATTGCAGAACCATCTTCTATCCTCGCAGGTTGTGAAGTTACGGTAGAACAGAGAGTAGTATTTAAATTGGATCTACCCAATAAGAAGATAATTTCAGTGAAATCAAAATATACAAAAAAAATTGTGGACGTTTTAAGGCCAATATTGCACAAGTACAAATTTAGTTTAGAGCAAGTGACAGTTACAAGGGTTTGTTACCCGGTGGATGTTAATTTGCCAGTAACGACAATTGATAATGCGAGATTAAATATTCAATTAAAAGGTGAGTGTTATAAAATATGTATACAGATTATTGTACAAAGTTCGACCAAGATACCCATGTTTCATTCATAAAACGCCTGAAAATTCGATTCCTTATCGTTTGAAATGTTATTGAAAATCAGTAATGCATGGCATCATCATGATTGTTTATTACTGAACAAGATTTTTCACAAAAGTTATAAGAAAGAACAAGAACCAAAATAGCTACTAAATTACGTTGGACTAATCCGGCAACGTCTCAACAACAACCTGTCGTCAATTCCATTCATTTAAAATGTTCGAATAGTATTAAAACGATCGTTAAATAAAATGCATGTTGCCAGTGTGCCGGATACGATTCCAATAAAAATTATCTTATTGTCGTTTGGCAAAAGTAGTAGAATAATTATTGATAACTAAATTTATTATGACGGAAATAATTATACGGATTACTCCTTAATTAAAGCAGTTGCTAGATCGATTGGAATTGCCAAATTAGCATCTGTTTTGGGGGATTTTACAAGGTATTTTTGCCAAATATTTAAATCTGGCTATGGCGCAATGAAAAGGATGGAATGATGAGCTTAGGGATCGGGTAAAAATGTAAACAACTGATCATCTACTTTGAAAGGTCGTTGGTACACTCGTTTTACTAAAGAGTTTTAAATTCATTCTTATCAAAATATTCTTATTTATAAAAATTATTTGCATCAAAGAGGGCTGGATTAAAAAACGTAGGGCTTGGTTTAGATCACAATGATATGGGGACGATATATCTAACCAAATATAGGTTAAAATTTTGTCAAATTCATAATATGACGTGAGTAATAAAATAAGTAAACAAATACAAATTATTTTTGTTGTTTACAAAATTAACAAAGTAAGAATATACAGAAAGAAAAAGAAAAATAAAATAAATGAAAATGGGACAGGCGTCTTATACAATTTGTTGACGTATTTTGCATTATTTCACGAACGTTTGTAACAAGTTCTTCTGTTCTTACAGATGGTCTTCCTGCTCCTTTTTTGTGTTGTATCGAACCTGTTTCCCTAAACACAGCCACGACGGTTCTTTTCAGGCAATGACAAAAATCCCCAGCAATAAAAGCAACGTTAGGAAAATATTCGTGAAAATCGTCCATGCACAAACCCGGATTGTATTGCCACTCACCATTTACTCTAACTTCGTTTCGAAAATACGCTTTAACCATAAATGTTTTGTGCTGTTCCGTAAAGCCCATTGTGTGAATTGTTCAAGAAATTGGTAAAATTAGCGATGAATTAAATTACTTGTAACGACTGTCAAAGGTGACGGAATAACTGATTGATTGTTAATTCAGGTAGTTACTGACACCCAACAGGTATTAAGCTCTACGGCTAAGCGTTACGTCCTTAGATGCAAGGCCCTCTTTGATGCCAATAATTTTTTCTCGCACGGTATTAAACGACGTACAAATCTGTATTGAGTTACGCTGGACGTTGCCTGTGATAAACATTTAGCAAACGCGATCCGTCTAAAGTCACGTCGCTTCTGGGCATTCACATCGCGGCCTTGCACCTCGCTATCGCCCCATTAGATGGGATGTCTAGGTTTACTTATTTTATGGTAATACCTAGTTTGAATTTTGATAAATATTTTATGTTTAAAATACATGGTCGTCCACAACCCAATTTATTAATTACACAAACAAGTAAGGACAAAATAAGGAAATTACTAAATTTATATACTTTTTTACTAGGTAGCGGCCACTGGTCGTAATAATCACTTCATGCAACTTCATTGATTTATGTTTCCCATTAAATTTTTTTTCAGATGAAGCTTTATGTAGTGATATTTCTACAAACCCAACAATTAAAATAAATAATGTTAAAATTAGCAAATTAGAAGAAATTACCAATAAAGTATTTGAAGGCATCCTTCAAGAAAAGTCTGATGGAGAGGTGTTTAAACCAACACGGTCTGATAAAGGGTCTGTAAAGGTAAGTTAAAGTGATATTTTCAAATATACCGGGTGGTGCACTGTCAGACTGGTCATGGGAAATCCCATGTAAATTTTTCTACTGTCAAATATTGGCTCCCCTATTAACAAGGTTGGCAGGATATATAACCGTGATAAATATCTTGATATATTTATATCTTGATAAATAAACTAACCGACAAAAAAAACCGGCACCTAAATTTTTTTTAGTAATTTCAATATGGCATAACTTTTTTATTTTTGACTTTATTGCAATGATTTTTCACTGGGCGATAGATTAAAATTACGCTGCAGTTTGTTCTGATGTAATTTTGGTCGCTTAAATGTTTATATACCAGGGTAAGTCAAAATGACGCTTTTAGTAGGAAGTTTAAAACGTCGTGTGGAAAAAACACGCCAGAGAACCTTGATTAAACATGATTTACGATAAAGCTGGATGTATTCCTAGCATTTTGTTTTTGAATCATCTGGTTATCTTGTTTCTTCTACGCAATTTTTATTAAAACGCTGCCATTTAAAAAAAAGTTTTACTTCAAACATTAAAAGTTGTCATTAGAGCACCTAAAATTAAAATAAAAGGTTAATAACGAGTGTGTCCATCTCTAGCCGCAATGACAGCTTGCATTCTTCGTGGCATGGAATCAATTAGAGTGATTATTTTTTCTTGAGGAATAGCTTCATATTCTTCATTTAATGCTAACCTGAGCTCTGGTAAAGTTGTAGGTTTGTTGGGATGGTGACGAACGCGTCTTTTTAATTCATCCCAAAGATGCTCAATTGGGTTGAGATCTGGGCTACAGAGTGGCCATTCTAACCTTTGAATTCCTTCATCCAAAAACTCATTTACTACATGTGCAACATGTGGTCTGACGTTGTCTTGCATGAGTGTAAACTCTTCTCCAATGAAAGGGGCAAATGGAATGACAGCTTCCTGTAGTATCTCTTCAATATATCTGTGGGCATTTAGAGCTCCATTTTCCACAAATATTAGGTTTGTACGTCCTCTAGAATTTCCCGCCCAAATCATCACAGGTCCGCCATAGAACGAAAGTCGCTCCGATATTGTACAGTCGGCAAACCGTTCATTACGTCTCCGGTAAACCCGCTCACGAAGACAAACTCTTGATTCGTCCATGAACAATACGTTTCGCCATTCATCTTCTGTCCAATTAACATGCTGCCTTGCAAATCTAAGTCGATTCTGACTATGGTGAGGAAGCAATCGAGGCGCTACAGCAGGTCTGCGGGAATTAAGCCCAGCTTCCTTTAACCGTCTTCTTATGGTAACTTCAGTTCTTTCCACGTACCTGCTGTGTGTAATGTTTTAGTGAACTGGCGGTAGCTCTTCGTTCCCTTAATGATTTTAGCAATATGAAACGGTTGTCGGTTAATAATTCAATAAATTTGTGCTCATAAAGGCCCTTCGCAGAAAAGTTTTGGGGTAGTTTTGATTTTCTCCATTCTTCATGTTTTTTGGGATGCTAAATCCGAATCTGAGGTTTGCTAACAAAATTTCGTGACTCAACATTAAAAAAAATGCAAAAAAGGTAAAAGAAAGGTAATTTTGGAAGTCTTTTGATTATAACTTGAAAATCATCAATTTTTCGGTAAAAATACTTCTAATCAAAATGAAAGTACATAAAATTTTCTTCAAATTTCATTATTTTTTAATTTTCTCTCGGACAAACCGTTCGGGCTCAATCGCTAGTTGAAAAGTGGCGTGTTTTATTTTTGCCTCTCCAAAAACCCACCTTTTTTACTCCAAAACTCCAACATATTTTTCTGAAAAATCCGATAACTATGGTAACGCTGCACGATAAGTTCATACGTCAAGTTTGGCAGCGCTGAAGAAAGGGATTAGTTCCGTTTTAGAATACTATTAAAATGCCCTCGAACGTGTGTTTAATTTGTGATGAAGTACTGGATAACGACGTAGAGAAACTGACAACGGCGCAAGAAAAAGGTTTGAATACGTTTATTGTATCAAGTAAGAAGAGGAGAGATGGTGAGCCATGTACATCTAAGCAAAAAACCTTGAAGTGGTGGTTCATGACCGATGTCGAAAGAATTATAATAATGAGATAATGATTGCCGCTCATTTGAAGAAGGCGAAGCAAGGTAAGGTGCAGGTCAATAGACGTTCAACTTTAAAACCTTTCTCTTGCAAAACTCATTGCTTTATTTGTGACCTCCTCATAACACCCGAGTTTATAGAACAACAAAGAAAAAAGAAAACTAATCGCAATATTGTGTATCAGGTTCGAGCTTTAAGGGTCAAGGAAACTATAATAAAAAGAGCAGAAGAACGCGGTGATGAGTACGGACAAGCCATAGTCAAGCGTCTTATACCTGTCTCAGACTTGATGGCGTCTGATTGTCAGTATCATAGTTTATGTATGAGAAAACTGTACAATCACCCAAAAATTCCAGCCAAGGGGCCATGAGGTCCATTCGCCAATGATGTTGAAGCAGCAATGGAAGATGTGCACAGTTATCTTGAGAATAGTGATAGGGACGGAGAGTGCCAGTTTTCGTTCGAAGAGTTGATTAACCAAATCAAAGGGGATTATTGTCCTGACAGAAAAACAGTCAAAGCTCATCTACTCAAAAAATATGGAAGCGATATACTAATCACTTTTTTCCCAAACAAGACGCAGGTAGTATGTTTCAAAAACACAGGATATAAAATTTTGAATGATGCTTGGTACCAGCAGGCAATGAAAAACGAACAAGGCGAAAGACTCCGAATCGTTAAGGCAGCTGCTGCAATTATTGTTGAGGATATCCAGAGCCAGGCTTATGACACAGAACCCTCCACCTGACAAATTTTCAGATACAAATATAGGACTTATTCTTGAAAGCCTCCGTACATTCTTGGAAACAGTTGTACTAAACAAAAAACGTGGAGACCATAATATGTGGAAAAAGAAGAGCTCCTTCAAATAAACACGTGACAGTAGTGGGGGAAGATATCGACCTTTTGGTGATTTTGATTGGTCTGTGTAGTCCTGATATAAAAAATGTCTCTTTCATGAAACCAGGAAGAGGAAAGGTGTCTCAAGCCATCTACGATCCTCACCTATCAGACAAACCCATCAGATCATATATTGTTCCTGCACGCAATGAGTGGTTGGGACACTACTTCCGTTCCATTTAATCAATGGAAATTAAAATTTCTCAAAGTCCTGCAAAAGAACACTGACTTGGTACCAGTTATTAGGGCCACTTTTCAACTAGCGATTGAGCCCGAACGGTTTGTCTGAGAGAAAATTAAAAAAGGATGAAATTTGAAGAAAATTTTATGTACTTTCATTTTGATTACATGTATTTTTACCGAAAAATTGATGATTTTCGAGTTATAACCAAAAGACTTCCAAAATTACTTTTTTTCCTTTTTTTGCATTTTTTTCAATGTTGTGTCACGAAATTTTGTTAGCAAACCTCAGATTCGGATTCAGCATCCCAAAAAACATGAAGAATGGAGAAAATCAAAACTACCCCAAAACTTTCTTACGAGAAATACTATATTACTGCACTATAAGGTGGTTGTTTTTTTTCTTCCAGACCCTGGCCTTCTGATATGATTTCCCGTCTCGAGATACCTATTCCAAGCATCTTGTACCGTAGATCGCGCAATTCGTAAAGTACGGGCAACATAACTTTTATTTCGACCATCTTCTATTAAAGCGATGATTTTACCCACGTCTGCAGTGGTTAGCACCATTTTAATTACGATTTTATTATTGACAATGTCACTGACAAAATAATCTAATAAAGTAACCACTAGCTAACTTGATTATTTTACGATGACTATTTTTATTGACATTGAAAAAATGCAGCGTTTCAATTAAAAATGCGTAGCTCGTAAAAGAAACAAGATAACTTTTAATTGGCTTATTATAAAATAATAAAGTTGGGTGTGCGAGTCCATCATACAAGGACCCTCAAAAATGTCTAATACAATTTTGATGTACAAGTAATAGGGGAAACAATATTTAAGGGTAGCAAAATTTACATGGGATTTCCAAAGGACAGTCGGGCGCTGCACCACTTCTAATAAAACATGCGTTTACTCTAATGTCACAATAAAAAAAAACATCCATTTGAGGGTCGCATTTTTTTTAATCCATCGCTCCCCTATTGAATTTTGCGATACCGCGCATGGGGAATAAAAAAATTAAAAGAAACAATTTATTTTCTGTTTTATTTCCCTATAACTTTCAATCTCTGGGATTTTATACATTTTACAATACCTATTAAACTATTAAGTAACTGTGGGTTTATTGTTCAAAATAGCAATCCTATATTTTAGAGTGAAGATTGGGGATCTGAACATTCGTCGGGATTGCTGGGAAAATTTTTAAGAAAAGATTCTGCCATTCATGAGAAAAAGAAAAAAATCTCATGCCAGCGAGTAAAACCGAATGGCGAATGTTTGGAGGACTTAAATGTTGAAAGCGGTCAGAAAAAACCTTTAATAGCGAAATTCAAGGCAGGAGTAAACAAGTTACATGTAGGGGCTTGCAGTGAAAGTGACGGTAAGTCATTTCTCTTACTATTAGGACCTTAGTTTTGCTTGAAATTAAAGAGAGAAATTCCGCACTATACTCACAAAAACTTATTGTATGGAGGCATGCGCCTAATTGAAAATACAACGTAAACTGGATTCTTTCTTACAGCATTCTGCACCTGACCACAAGAAAATATATCCTATATCCTAAAATAATCTCTAGAAATAATCGTTCTTCTTGCATAGTGCGGTCAAGATGCACCCCAATCGTTTACATTTATGCCTGTTCGGGTATCCGAAAGCCTCGCTTTAATACCATCCATAAAGAACCGGAAGGTTGCAGATTGGTTTTTGAACCACAACGCACATTGTGCAATTGTGGTTGGTCCCATTTAATTTAATATAAATAAATTCTGTCAAAGTTTAATAGCTGAGCCATTCTGTAGTAGTTGGTACCTTGCGTTCTTTTTATTTTCATTCCTATTAAATCGGTAATACAAATAGTGCAAAGTATAATTATTACACAGTCAACAAAGCTAAAAATTTTGAATGCTTGAATAAACAATAAAAAATAATATATAACACGCAAAAACAAAAAAATTTCTGATGTATGAAAAATAGCTGATATTTTATCCATTTCCTTATAAAATTTTTGGAATGCACTTTTTCAAAGGTATGAAATAGTTATTGGAGCTAGTGAGCAGTAGATAGTTACAATTTACGAGTAGAAAATTTGCGACATATTGGAATATAATCCTATACTTTTTTGTGTAACTAACTTCGAATACGACTGCAAAAATTTGATATCTGATTGTTTCATTGAGTAATAGATGTGTTTTGGACTTCCATTGCCTTTAGTTTTTCATATCA
This sequence comes from Polydrusus pterygomalis, assembly GCA_963969555.1. NCBI lineage: Eukaryota > Metazoa > Arthropoda > Insecta > Coleoptera > Curculionidae > Polydrusus > Polydrusus pterygomalis. The sequence continues at coordinate 72,012,758 of OZ018375.1, forward strand.
CAACGTTTCATCTGGTAAGTATCTCCAGTCGTCTTCAGGTGAATACTAAACAAGTTACAAAGGTACGAGCCTATTTATACTACCTAGGGGGGGCGGAGCTAGTGACGAATTCGGGTGCAGTCGTGAGTCCCGAATTCGTCACTAGCTCCGCCCCCCCTAGGTAGTATAAATAGGCTCGTACCTTTGTAACTTGTTTAGTATTCACCTGAAGACGACTGGAGATACTTACCAGTTGAAACGTTGTGATATGAAAAACTAAAGGCAATGGAAGTCCAAAACACATCTATTACTCAAGATACATCATTGTCTACAACCTTCAAACAAACACTGATTGTTTCATTTTAGGTATTAGACCATGCAGAAGTTTTTATGAAGAACAACTTTTTTTTCTTAAAATTGATAATAGAAGTTTTCCATAATATTATTCCAACTTAAGTAGACACACTGTATAAGATGATTTTGACCCCAGGCCACCTACAAATATTAAAAAATGATAAACCTTTCTAAAGAACGAACCCTTCAGTAAGACTTTGATAGTTTTCAAAAAAATTAACTTCAACTATCTTAAAAATACAAAATTCCCAACCAGAACAAACCCAAAAGGTTTTTGTTGATATTATGAGTGGGCTTTTGTATTTTTAATAAGTAATCAACAAGTAATGCAGAAAAATGTATGCTATTATACTCCAAAAGCCTTTTAAATATCACAAAATAAATTGTTGCCGATTAACATTGACAACGTTGGCCCAATACCTTCGTCCGATACTAAAAGAGTAAACATAACCTAACTTACACCAATTATGTTAGAAGAAAAATACAATACTTAAGGTGGGAGTATCAACATGCTTGCCAACCTATAACCTATTTCGCGTAGATTTATTTGTTTTCTAGCTTTTATACAAAATTTAAAGAAAATCAGTATCGACTTGATATTCTATAGGTAATAATTGACATATTTAATAAATATCAAGGAATTTCATAACTTATTTTAGGAGAATTGTATAGCGAAAAATATCGGGTAAGATTTTTTTTAACATTATTATGTCATTGTCACTCATTGTTCTTTCACTATACAATTCTCCCAAAATTAGCAATCAAATAAATTGATATTTTTGTAATATATTATCAGATACTACCTAAATAATGTACCAACGATATTGATTTTCTTTAAATGTTAGTTATTAAAATAGTAAACTTAAAAAATCAACGCGAAATAGGTTATAGGTTGGCAATAGATTGAATGACGTTGATAATTCAACCTTAATTCAAATTTATAGGGCGTAGAACGCTTGGGAAAATATTTTTTACTAACCTTATGTATTTTTTATTCTATTGACACAAGAATTTACATGCCCCTTGCTTTTAAAACCGCGCGTTGTCAAAATATTTAGACAGTTTTATCTTCATCAGGTTAGTCATATCTACAAGTTAGAAATATACGAATGGGGCCATCATAGAGGGATGGTCAACATACCCGGTTTTCCCCTTTCCCCTAATAATATTATGCTGATCAATGATCATTCCAAAATAATCAAATGAATAATGTATTGATATTATTATTGTTTTTGTTTCAGAACTTGTCGAAGGATTGACAAGAGCACAGAGACGTTTGGAAGACCAAAGGGGCACGGAAATTAACTTTGAACTTCCGGACTTCCTTAAGGATAAGGACGAAGAAAATAACTTTCGCCGACCTTTTCAAAACACAACTGATAGTTCTAGTCGTTACTACTCATCAAACGCAGATTGCCAGACGAAAGTTGCATTTACAAAAAATTTAAGACAAGAGGTTCAACCCAATTATGAAAATCAAAACGTTAAGGTTTCACCTGGAAAATCAAATTCTTCTCCTAGCAGTCCGATAAAATATTTGAGCGGTCAAGAAAAACTGGTCTCAGAAAGCAAAACTCCAAGAGCGGATCCCCCACCATTGCCTCCCAAGCCTAAAATTGTACCTATTAAGCCCCCAAATTGGGGTCATACTGGCTTTTATAAAGCCAAAGAAGTACCTTTAGAGAAACATTCTGACATGTTTCTTGAACAACCTTCAAGCAGCTTTGTATAAAAATGCATTCATTTAGAAAAAATTAGATTTGTGATAAGTTTATATAAAAAGTTATATATTTATTTATTAATTTTTTACTAACAGAGTATTATTATAAATAATAAAGTTTGTTTTTATCAAATTGGTTCGTCTGTTAATAAGCAATAATCGACAAATAGCGTAAGATCAAAGAAAATACCTCGAGCTATGCCGTGGAATCGATTCCGAACGTTTCAAATTATTACTCTTGAAAGGTGCCTATACAGGGTGACGCGGATCTAAATGAACATACTTCAACACAAGACAAAGAATACCTTGGGGGTTCTTAATCACCCATCTTTGATAGTTCAATTGTCGATAGTTAATAAGATACAGGGTCTTTTATGAACTTCAGCAATTTTTTGTTCTTGTCATATTTTTTAATGCACTCCGTATAAAATTTTCATATTGGGTCAACATCTGTAACCTATCTGTCGCTTAAAATTGCAGTATCAGAAAATTTTAAATTCCAGGCCCGTATTAAAAAAAGTTGACATTTTCAATTTTTACATTTTTAACACCCTGTAGATCAATTTTTTCAAAATATTATTTTTTTATTGGAAAGAGCATAAAGAATTGACCCTAACGGCATAATTTTCAAAGTTCCCGCACCCATCACTTGATTAGAATAAATGGTTGTTTTGTAAAAAATTTCAAAATGGCGCATATTTGGAAATTAGAAATTAAGAAAATAACAATAAAAAAGCAAAAACTGCTTCCGAAGTAAAAAAATAAATGTACTAAACGTTTAACACTTTTAACGAGACTAAATTTTAGGGAACAACACAACAACAAATAACAAAGCAATAATAATAATAACAAAACTGCAAGTTAAAATCGACTGCTTAAAATCTAATACATAGAAAAAGTTTTAGCAAGAATTAATTTTAAGAGCACTTAAGCAGAACACTGTTATTAAAGAAGCTGTTCAAAATGCCCTCCATTGGCTTGTTCACATCTTCGTCTTCTGATGTTTAAATTTGACACTGCTTTTCTAATTGCGTCTGGGTTATTTTTTATTTCCTGAAAAGCATTAATAATTCGTTGCAAAAGCTGCTCCCGCGTGTTGATTTCTTCTAAATAAACCAAATTTTTCATATTCCCCCAGAAAAAAAAATCCAAAGGATTAAAGTCCGGCGACCTGGCTGGCCATAAATGGGGCCCTCCACGGCCTATCCATCTGTTAGGAAACGTAATATTTAAAAATTCAGATACAACCCTTGCAAAATGTAGTGGGGCCCCATCATGTTGAAAAAAGAGCCCTCTCACGTTAGCATTTTCATTCTGCATAAGTCCTGGCAAAATGTTTTGTAAAAAATTTAAATATTGATTTCCATCTAATCTTTCAGCAAAAAAGTGCGGCCCAATTAATTTATTATTTATTATACCCGCCCAAACGTTTATGGAAAATTTGTGCTGCGAATGCGATTGTCTGATGGCATGTGGATTTTCTAACGACCATACATGGGAATTCCTTGAATTATTTACACCATCTCTGGTAAATTGTGCTTCATCGGTCCAGAGGATTCGATAAAGACTCCTTTGGTGTCTACTGAGCCACTGGCAAAAGAGTAACCGGTTTGCATAATCGCCAGGTTCCAATCGCCTTCCTTTTGCAGTGTTACATTAACTCTTTTTTGCGGGATTCCTAGACGTGTCGCAATTTTTCGAGTAGATGTTTTGGGATTATCTTCAACAAGATTTAAGATATCTTCTTCCTCCTGAACTGGATGTCGTATTGGTTGATCAATATTATTGTCAGTGGGAAAATGTCCATGTTCTCCAGCAAATAAAAATACATTTGCAAATATTTTGTGATATGGACATCTTCTACCCGGAAATCGCCTACGATATTCCCGAACAGCAGCTCTTCCATTACCGTTACAAAAACCGTATACAAAAATAATGTCGGCATATTCGGCATTTGAAAATTGGTAAGGCATCTTCAACAGAAAATTGCAATAATTGTTAACCGAATACTAACAAAGGTCAGACAACTGTCACATATCTGATAGTGACTTGAATTGTTGCTATGGAACAGTATCTCAATAGTCTTTGGTTTGTTTTTAAATGAGGCAAAGCCTACTTTACAAAGTTTGAAATTTCTGACTGTAATTTACGATTTTTTGTCGATGTCTAAAAAGCAATCATTATCTTGCAGTTTTGTTATTATTATTACTTTGTTATTTGTTGTTGTGTTGTTCCCTAAAATTTAGTCTCGTTAGAACTATTAAACGTTTGGTACATTTATTTTTTTACTTCGGAAGCAGTTTTTGCTTTTTTATTGTTATTTTCTTAATTTCTAATTTCCAAATATGCACCATTTTGAAATTTTTTACAAAACAACCATTTATTCTAATCAAGTGATGGGTGCGGGAACTTTGAAAATTATGCCGTTAGGGTCAATTCTTTATGCTCTTTCCAATAAAAAAATAATATTTTGAAAAAATTGATCTACAGGGTGTTAAAAATGTAAAAATTGAAAATGTCAACTTTTTTTAATACGGGCCTGGAATTTAAAATTTTCTGATACTGCAATTTTAAGCGACAGATAGGTTACAGATGTTGACCCAATATGAAAATTTTATACGGAGTGCATTAAAAAATATGACAAGAACAAAAAATTGCTGAAGTTCATAAAAGACCCTGTATCTTATTAACTATCGACAATTGAACTATCAAAGATGGGTGATTAAGAACCCCCAAGGTATTCTTTGTCTTGTGTTGAAATATGTTCATTTAGATCCGCGTCACCCTGTATATAAACAGTAGCCAGTGGGTGATCAGAGCATGTAAAGGTGGAATAGTAGATTCTGTAACGAGGTTGGAATGAAAATTCGATCCGAGTGGAAGAACCACGAGTATCGAATTTTCATTCTGACCGAGTAGCAGACTATATTTTCTCCACGACCATCCAGTTCCATATCTGATTCATCCGATTTGTCACTCATTTTTCGACTTGCACTAAAGTTTGTCTGAAAATAATTACTACAACGCGGCCATTTTTATCTGACACTGACAGTTTCGAAATTCATGGCAACCTATGTCGTTTATATCAATTACAGAATATTCATTCCGTATCTTGTTATGGAATGAAAATACACGCAAAACGCATAAGAAGCAAGTGTTCAGAATAAATATTCCAACTCGAGCGAGAATTTTTTCATTCTATTTATCAAAAATGATTTTGGAATTATTGCATTCAGTAATGGTCGTGGAGAAAAACATTACTATCACCTCATGTGAGTTCACGTGAAGACCAGTGGCGGCTCGTAATGAAGGGCGTTGGGGCGCCGCCCTTCTTGCAATTATTTCAAACAGAACAAAAATACTTTACTTAAAAAACCAATAACACAATATATGTAAGCAATCAATTAAAATAATTCAAACCAAACATAGCCAAATTCCAACGGGCAAGTTATACCGAATAAGCATTTTCTATTCGTACAGGCAAGCGCGGGCGGCCGATTATCCGTCCCAATTCAACGCAACTATTAAGTCGGTTGCCATGACTACGGAGGCGTGACGTCACCTACACAACGAGCTGCACTGATGGGCTCAAAATTTACCGTCAAACAACAGCTGTTCGCGTTTTGTTTCGAAGCGACGCGACCTGTCGATGCCGCTGATGTTTTGTTTTGACTAATTTATTAGTTATGTTATAAAGTTGGAAAAGGTCGTCTTTTATATGAAGGGCAGTGATTTACAGAAGCTTGTGTTTAGTTCTCTGAGCTTGAGTGAAAAACTTTATTTAAAAAATACCGGGCGGCCACTACTCTAATATTGAACATAATACAAGTAAGGGTTTTCCAATAAGAACGATATGATTTTGAAACGATATGGTAACCATGGTAATAAAGTTATACCTGTCACCAGTTGTCAGTTATTGTCAGTAAACCATAACAATTTATTATGGCTAAATACGCGCTTCAAGAACGTTTAGTTATTATCCAAAAATGTTATGAAAATAGACGATCTTTTGTGAACACTTATCGCGCACTTCGCGAACACTTTGGTGTAAATAATCGTCCTCCTTTGCTTGCCATTCGTCGTATCGTTGAGAAATTTGAAAATAATATTACTCTTCACGATGTAAAAACACCAAGAAGACATCGAAACGCAAGAACTATTGAGAATATTGCGGCTGTAAGAGCTAGTGTTGCAGTGGATCCAAATTTATCAATTCCTCGTCGTGCTCAAGAGTTAAGGATTAAAAAAACGACAACTTGGCGTATTTTGAAAGAAGACTTGAATTTACACCCGTATAAGATTGTTTTGACCCAAGAACTTAAGCCACTGGACCATCGTCGGCGCAGAGAATTTTCTGCTTGGCGATTAGAACAACTTGAAAGGGATCCTAATTTTGCCAAAAAAATTATATTTTCAGATGAAGCTCATTTTCGGTTAAGTGGATACGTTAACAAGCAAAATTGCCGTTTTTGGTGTGAAAACAATCCACAACAGATTCATGAGAAGCCTTTGTATCCGCTAAAGTTAACTGTATGGTGTGGTTTATGGTATGGTGGCATCATCCGACCATTTTTTTTCCAAAATGAGGCAGGAGATGCAGTTACAGTAAATGGTGAACGATATCGACAGATGTTAAGAAATTTTTTGTGGCCAAATTTAGATGCATTTGATTTGGAGGATATGTGGTTCCAGCAAGACGGTGCCACATGTCACACTGCTCATGAAACTATCGATATACTGCAAGAAAAGTTTGATGAAAGGATAATTTCAAGGAATGCTACTGTTCAGTGGCCTCCAAGAAGCTGTGATTTAACTCCTTTAGATTACTTCTTGTGGGGCTATTTGAAATCTAAGGTTTATGAAAACAGACCACAAACACTTGATGCATTAAGGTTGAACATTGAACCCTGCATTCGTCAGATCACGCCCGATTTATTGCATAAAGTCATCGAAAATTGGGTTCGTCGAATTCGCTCGTGTACACGAAGTCGCGGAGGACATTTAAACGATGTGTTATTCAAAACATAAATGTTATCGACTATACTTTAAGATAATATAAAACGTTTTGTTTTATCTGAAATTATTTTAATTTTATTTCATTTTGAAATCGTATCGTTCTTATTGGAAAACCCTTCACAATCAAAATGTAAAACTAAGGCACAGTTTTCGCGTAATTTTGACAAAGAAATATATAATAAAATATCCTGGATATGCTGTTGTGAGGACAAAAACTTTTTTTTGTTTCGTGTGTCTTCTTTTTGGCGGGGATGATAAGATTTGACTTTCACTTCAAAAAATAATATTTGTTAGTGTTATCATTTGGTATGTTAACAAAAATAAACGATTTGATTATAAATAGTTCAGTAAATTTAATGAGACCAATTTTTTCATAGGTACAGATTAACAAGAGACCACTATTGTCATACGGTGTGTTCACGTAATATTGCAAGTCTTCACGTGCTCAGATTTTCTGTTATACATAAATTTCGTGACGCGTGAGTTTAGAAAAATGGGGGAAGTTTCAACGACAGTACATCTTACAACGATCTTCATCACCTTGCAATAACTCTTGGAATAAAGTGTGAAATTCACTTTTCTCCCTTCTTTTTAAATTAATGTCATGTATTTTAGATCGACTGTATTTCAAATGTGGATAGACTTTATGTGAATGAAAAATTTAACTGAAGTAATTTAAGACCGCGGGATCGATTTTACGAAATACTTTTGGGAACGTTTTTTATCTTACGATACCTTTTCACTTCAAACTTCGAGGGCCTATATCTCGAAACGAATGGATATACAGGGTATCTCTAATAGGTGCAGAAAAAATGCTCCCAACAAATTCCTAAGGCTTAAATATGACAGTCTAAGCCAACTTACATTAGTTTAAAAGTGGATGATTTCGGAGATACAGAGATACAAAAGTTGAATTTGGTTTAAGTTTTTCATAAATAATTCTTTTAATAATTCATATTATTGTTCTTTTTAAATTTAAATTTACTCTCATTTTTATTGTAACATTTCGAGTGCGCCACCTTGCACCCATTTAAATCGAAATAACTTTTAAGCCACTCTGATTTGAACTTTAATAGAATTCTTATTCTCCAACGTATTTTACCTAAAAAAGTAGTAAGAGTTGATTTGAGCAGCCGTTTTTGAGATATATGGACTTAAAAATTCACTTCGTGTATCTAAATTATTAACATATCGCGGAAAACCGCGATATGTTATACATCGCTTCGGCACGAATAGCCAGAACCCCTGATCGCCTCTTGAAATTTCCGTCTATATAGGCGCCTTGGTGAAAATAATGTATTTATGTGTGTCGTCGTCAGTTTCGACATTTTCACATTTGCGATTTTTTTTTTCGGAAACGGTTAGAGTGGGACGATTGAAACTTTTTGGTTTTAGAGGGGAATAATGGGGGTACGTTGTGTAAAAATTTCGACTATACAGGGTGTACCGGAAAAAAGTTATTAAACGCCAAAGTCGAAAAATATCGGGTTTCACGTGTGCCACACCGTAGTCCCAAAAATGAACTTGATCGATTCAAACTTTTTCAGCGTGTAGACGACCGTGAGTTACATAACCCTATTGTTTGTGAGCGCGATCGAGAGATTGGAAGTAATTTTTTTGATTTTTTCAAAGTTGAAAATTGGTCGAAAAAGGTACCTATTGGATCGCTAATAAGTCGAATTGGGTGCATCCGATCGACATTCGGTTTGGATAATCGTTTAGGCCATCTCAAATACTACCTTTTTCCAATACATCGTTCTATACCGAACTGGAATGGAAATTGTAGAAAATTGTAAAAAAGTGGAAACTCCGATTTAAGGCATGATTTTTTTACGGTTCTTATTTTTCTTCGTACGGAAAACGACTTTGGATCGAAACGTTGTATACTTTAGCGGATAGAGCTCGTCAAATTGTATTAATGAGATATTTTTTAGTTTCTTTATCTTTAATACGGAAAAAACGGCAAGCTTTTCAATTTTCATTTAATGACCTTAATGACCCGACGTTTTACTATATCGACTGTACTAACTTATTCAATTTTTAACAAAACCTTATTTTAAATTTACAAATTCTAAAACCATTCTCTTTTGACTAGTGTACTTTGGTTTTCATGTAATTTAATTCTAAAAATCCGGCTGTCAGAAATGGTTAAAAAAGGGGATTTTAAACTTGACTTGCTAGAGTAATAAGAACATTTCGAGATTTTGAATTGGCTGGAATACCTAGCTTGAACCTTCTTCTAATTTTATTGACCAAAATGTTTCAGAAATAGTTGTAATCTCGATTTTAAAGATGGCGTTTCGAGATTGATAATCCGTCGCCACGTGGTCAGAGGCTGTTCCACATTTCGATATTCGCGATTTTTTTGTTCCAAAACGGTTAGAGCAAAACGATTAAAATTTTCTGGATGTTGAGAGGAATAGTAGGGGCACGTTCTGGGAAAACTTCCAATATATAGGGTGTATCGGAAAAAAGTTATTAAACGTCATAGTCGAAAAATATTGTTTTTTTGTTGTTGCGCGATACGAGTGGCAAAAATCATTTTAATTAATTTAAACTTCTTCGACGTGTAGACGACGTTGGGCTACAAAACACTGTTGTTTGCGAACGCGATCAAAAGTTGGGAAGTCAATTTTTTGATTTTTTAAAATAAAATCAATGTAGGGTCATGCTGGATCGTTAATAAATCGAATTGGGTGCGTCCGACATACTTTTGGTTTGGATATTCGTTTAGAGGCCATCTTAAATACTACTTTTTTCAAATATATTGTTCTATACCTCACGGTAATAGAAATAGTGGAAAATTGTAAGAAAGTGAAAATTACTATTTTAGAAACGATTTTTTTACGGTTTTTATGTTTTTTACTGTTAACAGGGTACGGGTGACCAGAGAACAACTACTGCACCCATTTCATGTTTAACGGGTACAAGCTCTTTTACCCCATGATTTTGAACCACGCCTAGCTTTCTGCCTTTCTTCTTCTTCTTTCTATTTCATTTGGGGCATTTTCGATTTTCTGCCTGTTTTATTTTCCATTACAATGCTTTGCCACATGCCCAAATAGACAGCAACGAAAACATATGGTCAAATTAAGATGCTTGTGTGCATATACATTTAGAAAATCAAAGTTTGTTATTTTCTTTTTTAAAAAACATTTTACTATCTCTGACGGGGGCCGTTAATATTTAGTTTATTTACATTTCTACACTGCTTTCTAGTAACTACCTTAATTTTTTCCGTCACCTTGTAAAGTTCTATTTCAATTTCTTCATCAAGCCTAATCAATTCTTCGAATATCCCTTTTCTATTCCTGTTGTTTTGCCAATGCCGCCCCCTCGACAGAAACCGCCGTGTCTTGTCACTGCTGCAGAGGCGCAGGCCGCCGCCTCGGCAGAAACCGCTACAAAAACGCCATGTGTGCATCGCCCTACCCCGCCATACACAGAGGTAATGAAAATTACATACATTAAACCTCGTTAACCCACTAAGCGCTTTCCTTAAAACCTAAAAATTTTTTTTTTTTATTTAAATAATCTTCGACGCTTTCTTTTTAGAAAGGTTTTTCTTCTTCCCCAGTTTTTTAGTTGGTTTAGACCACATTTACTGACTTCTCACATACTAAGTATGTTTTAACTTTTATTAATTTCTCCAAATTATGACTCTTTTACACATCATTTTTTAATTCCATGAAAGCTCCATTAAGGTCCTTCACCATTTTCTCTTCTGCTAAAACCATCAGCATTATTTAAATAAATTTTCTGTCTCCTGATGATGAACCTTTCTACGTTCGAAACATGTAGAGACCCTTAAGAATTCTATTCTATTAAATTTTGTAGAGGAAGACTTTTAGTTTTTTCTTTCTTTCCCATTTTGTAAAAGTATTTTTATTAAGTTTTGTTAATACTGATATTTAAAAAGTAAAGACTGGAAGATGATAAATGTGGATCTGCTTGTAAAACCGGACGGACATTAAAAATAAGGAATCAATTTGAAATCGATAAAATATGTTCGGCAATATAAATTAATTAATGAAGTACCTATAACTAGGTATTTAAGGAATGATAATATATTATCAAAATTTGCTTCATATGTTTGGGTTTTAGAAAATAGTGCTATTCTTGAAAAATCCAAGTGTAGGATAAAGAATGTCAGTTACAGAATTCCTTTCCAGAAACCTGATGTGTTTTGGGAAAAGTGTAAAAATAGATTGTAACTTACTTAACATAACATAATTTATATATTTCTAAGTTGACATATTAGCAGTATTTTCTTTTCCCGAAGTGGGTGGATCATGTGGCACTACACTAGTATCAACTGCTGACGGTTCTATTGGTTTCTTAAATGTGGTTTTAGATGGTTCTTTAGGGGGCATCCATGAAGGTATTATTTTAGCATGCACCCTCCATAATCCGTATTGGTTAGATAAATGTTTTTCAAATACAATATATTCCAAAACATCCTTTGCTAAAATTTCACTTCCATGCATCAATCTGCCAAAACGATCATAAATTGCAAGTATCTGAAATTAAAAAAATGTTGACTGACACTGAAAGTTTATTAAGGAAGTAAATTAAGAATCTCAAAACTATTTTATTATTGGAAATGCTTAAGTAGCTATTTTAGTTGTCTTTCAAATAAAATGGTTATTTTAAAAGACGAGCCTATGAAATTAATTCCTTCATATTTTGGTATTTTATTTAGGAGGTTGATTATTATTCATTTTTTAAAAATTATTTATAACCGACTATGCACAACATGAATCTTCCACAAAGATATACTAATATGTACCGGGTGTACAACTAAAAAGGGACGCCGGCTGTATCTTGGAAACCGGCTTGCCGAAATAGCTATTTTATAGAAATGTTTGGTACAGACATTTTTATTTTACGAGAACGATCTTAAATCACGCGTTGGTCACAAAATTGTCGACATCTGTGAATCATCGCCTACTTTTGTGTCAAGATACACTAGACGTTTCTTTGTTATGGTTTCCATGGTAACTAGAGAGCGTTTTGGTTACTTTGTCGCTCGCCGAAGCCAATATATTTTTTTAAACCAGAGATAATATGGAAAATATAATTTGAACTATTGCAGCAAAAATAATAGAGGATGGTTACATTAATATAACAAACTGCAGTACAATTTTTAACAATGTTTGAAACAAAAAAAATGGAAGAAGGCTTTGATTTAAAATGTGAAATAGTACGTGTCAAATTTTCATAAGAAAGTTTTTTCCTTAATATTTGTGCAGCGTCAAAATGCCGACCACAAACGAAGAGGTATTGGACGTGTTTAAAATTTTAAGGAAATAAATCAAAATTTACCCCTTTCAAACTTGACAAGTGCTATCTCATATTTTAAATTAAAGCCTTCTTGCATTTTGTTCCACAGCCCATTTACAATTTTACTGCCAATTTGTTTCATTAATGCAATAGTCCTCTATTATTTTTGATGTAAATAATTTAAATTTACAGAACATTAAGTAATTTAAAAAAATATTAAGTCGATTTTAGTTTTGTAGAAAACACAATGGTATAATACTTCTTGCCTACAAATACCGTATTAAAACGTCAGTTTATTCTTATGGAACTAATTTTTATATTATATTTTCCATACCTCCGGTTTAAAAAAATATATTGGTTTGCGGTTTTCACATATATATTCTTCTCATTTATTCTTCTTTTTCCTCAAGTTAAAACAGATATATCGTTATACATATTTAAAAATTTTGAGAAACATGAAGAAATTGTTGATTCTGCTAAATAGCACCCTCTAACTGTGGCAACGGAATTCTTCAGAACGACTTTGTTTTTTATTAAATTGGTAAAAGAAAAAAAGCCCTATTTAGGGAGTTCAAATTTGTCAAATTCCGATAAGCCAAAGCAATGTTGTAAATATTTTTGCACAGCAATATTTGTCCCCTCCTACCCACCTTAAACAAAAAGGTAGAGAAAAAACCCAAATACAAAAGTTATCCAGAATTTTCATTAGATTAAAAAAATGCCAACGAACAACCTATAAACTTATATACCGGGTGTCCACGGAAGGTGGTTCGCCCCTCTTACTTTTTGTTTTTCAAGATAATGGAATAAAATTGGGGGGATTTGTTTACGACATAAAACTGCCTTTTTTGACAGGCGACTCAACATTATGGAACTTACGGTTTAACCGGAAGTGACATAAACTTTCAATTTTTAAATGGGAAACCTGGTATATTTTTTCTTTTTTGACTCCATATGCCATTCTAAATATAACGATGTGTCATTTTTTGTCACCAAGAAAGTATTTTTTTCCAAATTTATTTTTTTTATCTAGAAGGGCTATGAATACCTTAAAATCACTTATTTCAGTTCTTTAATCTTGGGAAAATACAATTTTTCTATTTTTGGTCCAATGCCATATATATGCACTTTTTTTAAACGGCAACATGGTGGCTCGTCGGGTTAAGAAAAAATAATATTTTATCACGATTATTTTAATACCACACACCATTGAGTTTTTGAAGCTGCCATTAAAAAACTTTGAAAGTTTACTTGGAACTTTCCTAAAATGAAGCATCTTTTGAGAATAAATTTATATTTAAATGCATCAAGTAGCCTGTGACCAGCAAAACTGATAAAACAAAATCATGCCTTGAAGAAAATTGACATGCCGACAGCTTCTGCCAAAGTAAATTAGTGGAAACATGGAAAATACTAGTTTTACAAGGAGTGAAAAAGTTGATATGTTATTATTATCAGGCTCATTTCGCATTTTCGGAATCAGTTTTGGGTGCCTATAATAGTGCCGGGTTGGATGACGCCGATTAAAATATCTTTATGCGTAAAGGCATGCAGCATCGGTACAATTCTTTCTACATTCTCCAAACACTAATAACATATCAACTTTTTCACTCCTTGTAAAACTATTATTTTCCATGTTTTTTAAACAACAAGCTAATTTACTTTGGCAGAAGCTGTCGGCATGTCAATTTTCTTCAAGGCATGATTTTGTTTTATCAGTTTTGCTGATCACAGGCTACTTGATACATTTAAATCTAAATTTATTCTCAAAGGATGCTTTATTTTAGGAAAGTTCCAAGTAAACTTTTTAAAGTTTTTTAATGGCAGCTTTTCTGAAACCTAATAGTGTATGGTATCAAAATAATCGTAATAAAATCCTCTTTTTTCTTAATTCGGCGAGCCACTATGTTGCCGTTTAAAAAAAAATGAGTTATACAACTTTAAAGATTAAATTTTACATAGCACATAGCATTGGACCAAAAATAGTAAAATTGTATTTTTCCCAAGATTAAAGAACTGAAATAAGTGATTTTAAGGTAGGTATTCATAGCCCTCTAGATAAAACAATAAATTTGGGAAAAAAATATTTTCTTGGGGACAAAAAGTGACAAGTGACACATTGTATTTAGAATGTCATATGGAGTCAAAAAAACGAAAAATATACCAGGTGTAATCGAAAGTTCATGTCACTTTCCGTTAAACCGGAAGTTTTATAATGTTGAGTCACCTGTCAAAAAATACAGTTTTATGTCGTATACAAATCCCCCAAATTTTATTTCATTGTCTTGAAAAACAAAAAAGTTAGAGGGGCGAACCACCTTCCGTGGACACCCGGTATATTCCGTTTTAAAAAGGTATTGGGTAAATCGATAATTATACTGTTTTAAAAATAAAGCCAATTTCAATGCGTAATGAAAAAATAATATCTTAAGAGGATAGTCTATTTTACTAGTCAGATTTCGGTCATATTTATTGAAAATAATACGAAAAGCATATTCTGATAAAAAAAATATAATGTGAAGTTGAGTTTCGTTTAAAGGTTAGTAAAAAAAATCTAGATTTACAGCAAGGTTATAGGATCAACATTAATCAAGAATAAATTCATTTTAACCATGTTACAGTATACCAAGGACGGATGCTGCATAACACTCCTAATTACCTGTTGCGTATGAAACCTAACAGTCACTTGGGAAAATATATTTTCTTTTGTTATCACTTCGGTATGTCTGGCATGCACAATTCGTGGGATCTCAATATCTTTAATATACTTCCAGTGCAATGTCTTATTTTCTATATTATGGATGACTTCAGGATAGGCTCTTTCTGTAATATATCCAATAATATTATCCTTATCTTGTGCTGCCATTAATTCATGCATTTTTATGTAAATGTTTGTTGCTTCTTTACAAAATTGTGGAGAATCAAAATCTTCGTCGTATTGACGAATTTTACGGATAGCCATCATGGTTTTTGTTTTCTTTTCTAAAAACTGCAGGTTTTGTTTGGCTCCCTAGAAAAAAAAAGCATACGAAAATTTAAAAATTATAGTAAAGTAAATAAAGCTTATACAGTGACCGGCAGAAAGTGCGCAGCATATGGAAAAGTTTTTTATCTTTAAGTTTAAAAAAATAATTTTATTTTACAGTGTCCGCAAGAAAGTCCGCATCAAATGGGATTTTTTTTTTATTATTAGGTATAGGTAAAAATTGAAAAGGCAGTTAGTTTTTGCTTACCTAAAAACCAAAAATGCTTACCTGTCAAATTTGACATTTTTAATAAAATAGGTTCAAAAATGCCCTTATTTAACAAAATATCGAAAAACTTTATTCGAAAAAGTTGTTTAATTATGCATTTTTAGTCTCTGTCCGAAATTTTGACTGTCTAATACAATTTTTATTTTTTGCCAGGTTCTTGAAAATTTTGATCAACCCTCGTAGATTAACTTTTATACATCGATGTAAAACCATTTGCCTTTACTTCATTTGTAATCTTAATGCAATTTTGTGTAACATTTTTGTTTCCTATTATTTGTTTTGCTTCAAAAACTGAAATTGTTATTGATTAGTATGTAATGTTTGATGCAAAGTTTATCTAATTACATCAGTTTTGCCAAAACCGACGTTTCCTATTTTTCTTAAGTTCGTAAACAGATGTACAAAAAGAAAATATTAGGAAGCTTTCGTTGAAATTTTACTTAATTAATATTGGATTAAAAGGAATATATATTAATCGCTCGAAACATTTTATTCAACAAAAATGTAGTAATATAATTAATTTAATTTAATATTAATTAAGTAAAATTTCAACGAAAGCTTCCAATATTTTCTTTTTGTACATCTGTTTACTAACTTAAGAGAAATGAAAAACGTCGGTTTTGGCAAAACTGATGTAATTAGATAAACTTTGCATCAAACATTACATACTGATCAATAACAATTTCAGTTTTTGAACCAAAATAAATAATAGGAAACAAAAATTTTACACAAAATTGCATTAAGATTACAAATGAAGTAAAGGCAAATGGTTTTACATCGATGTATAAAAGTTAATCTACGAGGGTTGATAAAAATTTTCAAAAACCTGGCAAAAAATAAAAATTGTATTAGACTGTCAAAATTTCGTATAGAGACTAAAAATGCCTAAATAAACAACTTTCTCAAATAAAGTTTTTCGATATTTTGATAAATAATGGCATTCTTGAACCTATTTTATTAAAAATGTCAAATTCCACAGGTAACGCAAGTCGTGCAGCTGCTTGAGTATACGTCATTTTTGGTTTTTAGGTAAGCAAAAACTAACTGCTTTTTCAATTTTTACCTATACCTAATAATAAAAAAAAATCCCATTTGATGCGAACTTTCTTGCGGACACTGTAGATAGGTTCTGCATGTTCTCAAACCAAAATAACACCCATTAAATCCGGTAAAAGTCTTATGGTATACGAGGTAGGATCAAAAATTTGAAATTCCGCTAAGAGTAAAGTACCTCCATCTTTCATTTTAGAATATTTTTTAATAAGAATTATTGTTTTAATTTCAAAGTTATACCCAAATTCCAAATTTCGCTTATTTTGGACAAAAAAATGGATTTAATAGTGTTTTCTAAATAACCCTGTATAAAAAATAAATGGCAACTGAACAGTAGGAAAATAAGATTTTCTGCAGACTTTGTTAGAGATAACCGTCGATCATAAGTCCGATTAGTTTGTTTTCATAATATTATGGCTTTTTAAAATAAAAAAATAAAAATATTAAATATTTTTGCTGCACACCATATTTTATTTTCTGAGGGACCAAGTTAATTTCATCTAACTGATATTTTTTGATTTACATTGACTTAAAGCGTATCCTAAATAGTTTTTTATGCATTGAAGTACGCATAGAAAGTTTCCTTTTGATTTATAAAGAAAAAAATTTAAATTTAAAATACATTTTGAACGGATTTTATTCGTCACGCAAAATAAGGAAACTTTCTATGCATACTTCAATGTATAAAAAACTATTTAGGAGATGCTTTAAGTCAATGTAAATTAAAAAATATCAGTTAGATGAAATTAACTTGTTCCCTCAGAAAATAAAATACTGTGTGCAGCAAAAATATTTAATTTTTTTATGTTTTTATTTTAAAAAGCCATAATATTAAGAAAACACACTAATCGGACTTATGATCGACGGTAATCTCTAACAAAGTCTGCAGAAAATCTTATTTTCGTACTGTTCGGTTGCCATTTATTTTTTTAAACAGGGTTATTCAGAAAATACGATTAAATCCATTTTTTTGTCCAAAATAAGCGAAATTTGGAATTTGGGTATAACTTTGAAATTAAAACAATAATTCTTAGTAAAAAAATATTCTAAAATGAAAGATAGAGGTACTTTACTCCTAGCGGAATTTCAAATTTTTGATCCTACCTCGTATACCATAAGACTTTTACCAGATTTAATGGGTGTTATTTTGGGTTGAGAACATGCAGAACCTATCTAAAATAAAATTAATTATCTAAACTTAAAGATAAAAAAAACTTTCCCATATGCTGCGCACTTTCTGCCGGTCACTGTATAACCATCAAACACTGGAGCAACTTTTTTCTACGCTACTTGTATACATACAGGGTGATCTTTGACAATGAATGCAGTAGTGAAATAGGTCTATAATTAGCAGGATCATCAGTGCTACCATCCTTATCTATAGGATTTGCCACCGCCACTTTTAAAGAAATGGGAAATGTCCTGGAGTCGAATGAAGCATTTACAGCGTCGACCAAGATAGCCTGCTCAGGCAGACTTTCAAACACCCTTATAGAAATCTTATCAATTCCACACGATTTCTTATTTTTGATTGAGCTGATAATACCCATCAACTAGTTATCAACAGTTACATCAGTATGAATCATTTTAATTAACTTAAATCAATTTAAACAAAAGTTAAAGAAAATTCTTTTGGATCTTGAGCCCTACAGTTTGGATGATTTTATGAATTCTTAGTATAAATGTAAATGTTTGTTATTTCTTATTTCGAGTAGGAATTGTGTGTATATATATAGATATAGTTTTTTCTTTTGTGACGTCATTTCATCTTGTACTTGTTTGTACATTTAACTGTATAAATCTTGTGTAACTTGAAATAAAGAATAAATAAATAAATAAATCATATAAAAAGACTCAGCCAAGGAGACATGCCGCAAATATAGCATCAGATTCGTCGAGGGTTAATAACATGATGACGTTCATCCCAAAGAACGGAAGGACGGACTACTCCATAGCCAAAGCTTTCAGGCCAATAAGTTTAACCTCCTTCTTGATGAAGACACTAGAGAAGTTGGTTGATAGGTATCTCGTGGAGGTGGTGCTAAAAACGCGTCCTATCCACCATAATCAACACGCCTACAGGCGCGTACGATCAATAGGGACCGCACTGCACGCCGTAGTAACAAAGGTAGAGAGGGCCCTACATTATAAGGATGTTGCCTTGGCAGTATTCTTTGATGTTAAAGGGGCCTTCGACAAGGCAAAACCAACGACAATTTGCGATTCGTTGAGAGCAAGGCGGACGGCTCCGTCCATTTAGAATGGGTCAGAACAGCATTAGAGGAACGGACGGTGACTGCCGCCGTCAGGGACGTTCAGCTGGACATCGGGGTGAGGGGCGGCTGCCCGCAGGGTGGCTGCCTATCTCCACGCCTATGGTGCCTGGTGATGGACGGTCTGATATTCAGGCTCGCCGAAGCCGGCTTCTACGCACAAGCATATGCGGACGATGGCCTCGTACTGGTTACGGGAAAACATCTGAACGTGGTGTGCGACAGAATGCAACTGGCCTGCAGGATAGTAGAAAGGTGGTGTAGAGAGAATGGACTTTCTGTCAACCCAGGTAAGACTGAGATGATTCTCTTTACAAAAAGGAAGAAAACAGACGAGTTCAGAGCGCCACAGCTTTACAGAAAATCCCTAGACTTGGTGCAGAAGGTCAAATACTTAGGAATTATTCTAGACAACAAGCTCACATGGACGGCGCACGTGGACCACGTAGTGAAAAAGTCTACGGCGACCTTCTTTCAGCTTAGACGAGCGGTGGGAGCCAGTTGGGGTCTCAACCCCCGCATTATGCACTGGCTCTTCACAGCGGTCATTAGACCGAGAGGCGCCTATGGCTCGATAGTCTGGTGGCCCGCGGTAGAAAAAACCACTGCTAGAGCAAAACTCTCGAAAGTTCAGAGATTGGCTGGCCTCGGTATAACCGGAGCCATGAGGACGACCCCTACAGCCGCGCTTGAAACTCTACTTGGACTGCCTGGGCTCCCACTCTGGATACAGAAGGAGGCAATGGCGGCCTACATGAGAATGAGATGCACTGACTGTTGGAAAGGTATTGGAGACGTAGGACACACGAGGATAGCCCGACTAGCGGAAGCAGAGGTTCCGATACTGAACCTCGCAGCGACCCTGACAGAGGACCCGTTATGGTTGAACAGGAAGTACTCCCTCACGATCCATACCAAGGAACAATGGGAGAGAAAAGAGGTTCTATTCCCAGAGGATGCCCTGGTATGCTACACCGATGGGTCGCGCATGGCCGGAACGGAATCCTCAGGAGCCGGAGTATATATTGAAAAGACTGACACCCGAGAAAGCTACCCACTAGGACGGCTCGCAACAGTCTTTCAAGCAGAGGTGTTTGCCATCTTAATGACGGCCAGCATGGCAGAGGTCAGAGACTGCGAAGAGCGTGCGGTATATGTATGCTCCGACAGCCAAGCTGCCCTAAAAGCCATCTGTAAACCAAGAGTCACAACCAACCTCGTCAGCAAATGCGTCGATGCCCTGGAGACTTTCGAGGAGGAAAGAGGTAAACCTGGTCTGGGTCCCCGGACACCAAGGGGTTCAGGGTAACGAGCTGGCAGACGAACTTGCCAGAGGTGGAGCTGAAACCCCATTCCTTGGACCAGAACCGGCTACAGGAATAACAAAAAAGCAGGTAGGATCCGCACTCAACGAGTGGGCTGAACGCCGCTCTAAGGAGCAATGGCGGACGATCCAAGGGTGCAGACAAGCTAAGGACTTTATAGCTTGGCCGAGCAAGGCTAAGCTAGATTGGATTCTAAATAGAAGACGATGTGTCCTAAATCCCTTGATTGGGATACTGACAGGACACTGCAAGCTGAGGAAGCACCTATCACTGATTGGTGTCGAAGACGACCCAATCTGTGCCGGATGCCTGGAGGAGGAAGATACCCCGCTGCATTTTCTGGGTACCTGCGAGGCCCTGGGAACTCAGGCACCAGGTCCTGGGATCAGCGGCTCTCCAGAAAGAAGAAATCACGGCCCTGGCCTGGAGCGACATACTCAACTTCATAAAGTGGTCGGGACGTTTTGGCGGGGGCCAAGGTGGTTAGCGTGATTGGGGGAAGACTCTGGGGTAGGCAAAAAGGATCGCGGTTGGTCTACTTGCCAGGTTTTCGGAACCTCCCCTCAATTACTACTACTACTACTAATAACATTATAATCAGTTAGGTACTCAACTGGCAGATAAAATAATTGTGGGTGATTGGATCACATACTACTTGTATTAAAACTTTTTGCTTTTGCTGTTTTTTAAATTTTTTCAAAAAAAACTTTAATTCGAGCTTTAATTAAGTAGGTAGGTAGTACAAAAAGAAAATTTTTAACAATTTTTATTATTCATATCAAAATATGTGATGGTACCAATAAGAACCCTCGCAAGAACCAATAGATTAAAATAGGTTAAGAATATTACAATGTAAAATTATTACAGATAGACCTATTTTTTCCTTTAAAGAGTGGGAAACATTGATAGACGAGAAATTACCACTTTCACAAGAATGAGATCGGGCCATTGCTGGATTCCAGCTCACCTACACCGAATTAACCTAAAGAATGAGCCGAACTGTACCTGTGGGGAAGTTGGTGATATTTTTTCTTGTCTTGAATTTTGCAAAGGTCAAGGGTTTGCTGATGACTCTCAGCTCTATTACGAATTTGACGTAGATCAATCACGTGGAGCATCAGAAAACATCAACTCGGACTTGAATAATATAGTAGAATTTTGTAAGTCACATAATTTAAAGCTTAATCCTCAAAAACAGTGTATATGATCTTCGCGACATCTGACCCCAAATGTGAACAAATAAAAAACGACTTTGATCTGATAATTAATAATACTGCAATTCCATATACAAAACAACACAAAAACCTCGGCTTGATAATGGACAATAAGTTACGATTTGGGGAACACATTTCAAACTTAATTAAATAATCATACTGTGCCTTAAAATTCTTATATGCTAACAAACGTATTTTAAATTTTAATTTTAGGAAACAGCTTTGTGAATCCCTGGTTCTTTCAATATTTAACTATGCCAATGTGGTTTTCTTTTCCTGCACTGATGTCATTACAAAAAATAGAATTCAAAAAGTTCAAAATACCTGTGTAAGATTTGTTTTTAATCTAAGAAAATATGATAGAGTCTCGGCAAGCTTAAGAACATTAGAGTGGTTACCGATGTCCAAGATTTGGGAGATTTACTTGCTCGGCTTAACGCACAATGTTGTGTTGACGAGTGAGCCTTCTTATCTCAAGAACAAACTAATTCGAAGAGCCGATCTCCATGAGGTTGCGATAAGAGACCACCTCCGTCAGCAACTTCAACTTCCTCAACATTCTAAAGCAATTTTTAGACGCTCATTCTCCTTTAATGCCATAAAATTATATAACGGAATTGATAATGAGATTAAGACACTTAGCGTTGCAAACTTTAAAAAAAGAGTAAAATATATTTATAAACAACAGTTTAGAAATTAACACTATATTATAAGAATGGAATAATACAGATTATAGAGTAGCAGGTCTTTAATAATTTAAATACTGTGGCTATGTCGGCCTTTAACTTTAAATTTAAACTAATTAGTAAATTTTTTAGATAATATACTAATTGTATTACTAATATAGCAAGGTAATCTGTAGGTTAAGTAGTAGTAGTGTAAAGCTAGACTTCGCCTGTAAATCCTTTTTACATATATATTTAATAAAAGACGTTTTGAATTGAATTGAATTGAATATCACTCATATTTTCGCTGAATGCCCCCTCAACTACTATAATATTGACATCCTGCATCGTCGTCTAGGTATAACACCCCCTATTTCTATGCATGACCTCCTTAATAAGAACTCCTCAGTTGAACATGTTAAAACACTACTTAGCTTTCTTGTTGCCTCTGGGATTAAGCTTTAGATTTTGCTTTGGATAAGTCTTTGGGCTCGCTTTGATTTATTGACTGCTATAGTTTCTACTGGAGCATTTTGTTATGTATACTGCATTGTCGCGTTTCTAGGATATGTCTGTATACCTGTGTGTTTTTCCCTTCATAATGATTTATATATCCCCAAGGATATGGATTGAGAATCCAGACTCGTGAAAACGGTCCTGCGGGGATTTTCTTTTGATCTACAAGAGATCACCACTCTCCAAGCTGTGATTTTGGCCGGATAGTTTTACCACTAAGGCCACCCAAACGAAGCAGAAGAAGAAGAAGTGGGAAACATCCGGGGAAACATCCTTGTACAAATTATACTGTTTAGGTTTAGGAAATACCAATAATGGTCATCTAAAAGCATAAATTTAAAATTTTTCGTTTACTTGGCACCGAAAACTTATAACCTTCTCCCTACTATAGTAAAACAAACAAGAAACAAGAACAAATTTAATAAGGACTGTAATAAATATGTTCATAATCAGTTTGTTGTCTTCTCCGCATTGTTTTAGTATTTTGGCTATAATAGGGCTCAGCTATTGGAGGGAAAATCGAAATAATATTATAAGTAATGTAATTTGTTGATATGGCGGTGAGGCATTACCTTACAGTATATGATATTGTATTATTAGTTTAGGTATTGGGTTAAGCATTTTAACAGATATTAAAGAGTAACAAAAAGGTATTTTCTATGAACTACAACGCACACAGGCGTATTTTATACACCTAGGCGTTAACTAAAATGATGCATTGTAAAATTAAAATAAGTACTTAGAACGTTAAATTGTTAAAATAGTATATTACTATTAATAAACATGGTAGGGATGCAGGGTGTACTGATCCCTCCAAATAAATAAAAAAAAAAAAAAAAAAAAAAAAAAAATAGTTGCCACACTGTACAGGTTTATATGTACCAACTTAGTGAATTGTTTTAGCCGAGCATACTAATTTGATTCTAATATCTACTTTACTATTTTTAATTCCCGTTCTAAACCGTCGCAACTCAAAATGTTTAAATTTTCTGATTATTTTAAAAACAAAATGTCCCTTGCTACTTTATCTGTTTACAAAACTCTGTAGGAGTCGAATAAAAAAGTACATACCAAGGTTTTGAAAGGGATATGCGATATAATATACAAGTAGGTACACCTACCTGGGCTGTAATTGATGAAACTTTCCCATCACCTTCAGGGGGAATATAAGCTTCAAATATTCCACCAGTACTAGTGATACAAAACTGCTTTTCAACCCAAGGTCGGGGAGGTAACAATCCTTGTTCTTTTATACGCGATCTAATTTCTTCTTCAGTTAGATCCTCAACTTTTTCATTGTATTTGGGTAATTCAACTTTAAAAACTTTAAGACGTCTTAATAACTTCCATTTGGGATCCCAATGTTTGGTCCTACGATGCCGTACAATTTGAGCATTTAGACTAGCAGAGCAAGGTGCCAGTAATCCAGTGATTTTTTCCTAAAATTGAACTTGTAGGCAAGTACATAATATTTGATATTATAATATGAAATTAAACTTACATGAAGTAAGCGATTATTCAATCCTACTACAAATCCGCGCAAAGCCATCAAATGAGCCTGTTATTAAGTATTTTAATAAAAAAAGGCTGTTGTTTTTTTTAAATTAACTCCACACTTATTTACATAACCTTAAATATTCAATATTGATTGGGCGTTGTTCGACATCCGGTAATCGGACCAGTTTTTCCTCAGATAAAAGTAGGATTATTTTTACATGTTTTTAATACAAAAATCTATAAACCAAATTCTATATTATAGAAATGTATGTATACATTTTGAATAAAATACAAATTGCATGTACCATTGTACGATTCATTTCATTCATTATTCATTGGGTCCATTATAAAAACACATGTTTGGGTCCTAAAGTTGGCGTTAAAACACACACTACCGGGCCTAATATGTAACTTAACACCCGGAATTCAGAAATAAAAAACATGAAAAACAGGTTATTAATTTTAACTACACTGATATATTCAGTTAAGAAGTTTAAATGTTGAATTCTCTACCTGTTTCGAATGGAGAATAAAGAATTATTAGAAATACTAGAATTCCTTTAATTTTTATTCTCCTGAGGATGCATGTTTATACATTCGAAACGTAGCTTACCATTCTCCAAGAATAAAAATGATATAAATTCTTTCTTCTTTTGGGTAAATTATTATTTTCAATTATACAATAAAAATAAAAGAAACTAGGTATCCATTATAACTATAAATGACGATTTGCAATGCATGCAAATAATTATGCGACTCGTTAAAATGACATAGGTGACTTGATTAATGTTTAAGTTGGTAAAAATCAGTCTGCATGATTAATATTTGCATATTTCATGAACAAGTGACAATTATACCTATTATTATGGGAAAGCTTATTACTTTCTAATAGACGTTAGTTATTACCATTTCAAATTTGCAATTATTTTGCCACACTTTTTGGACACCTTGTATAATTTTTAGCACAAATCTTAATCAGTAGACTCTAGCATAAATTGGGTGTAAAAAAAAATACATGTTGAGAATAACGTACCTAATCATTAAAATTGTTACACTAACACTACATTTTCAAAAAATACAAAATATTTCAAAAATATATGGCGGGGCATTCCCTTAAAAATGAAAATATACTTCGGTATTAATATGTATTAATTAACAATGAAACAGTTCATTTCCGGATTTGCGATCTATATAAAAGGAAAGACACTTTAGAGCCTCGATAACAAAATTGTATATTTTATAAGTACAGAATACTAAATCAAAAATAATAAAAATACAGTTTTAGCCTATAACAAGTTATTTTTCCTGTTAACTTTCTAAAATAACGATTTACCGATATATAATTATATTATTCCCACTATATCGACTGTTTACTATCAATACCTCCTATCTACCACTTTTGTTAAACATTACTTATTTATACCAGTAGGTAGGTAGGATATTTCTCATTCTATGAAATAAAAACACCTCCTAATGACAAAAGTTTACATTAATTTTTAAACGAAATATTAAATCCTTTATTTTTCTGTGGGAAATATCACCGGACGATACTAGCATTTATAACGCGGAAGCAAGATTTATCTCTCATTTTGTTATGAAATATATTAAGTATCAATGGAGTTGTAATATTTTACTAAATACACTTTTTTCGTTTTTTTATTATTAGTACTAATACTTTAATATTATATAGATCGGATATTAACATTAAAACCCAATTTACTTATCACAACTTGTCAATAAAGTGGCTGTGTAGATAGAAGTTGTTTTCATTTCTGTATTTAGCGTGTTTAATATAGGATAGGTATATTTCATTTTATTTTAAACAGTTTTTTGTACCTCCTGAAAAATGTAGGGTTTTACAGATAAAATAGTTATTGATAGTAAACAGTTGATATGATATTTAAATGTGCAGGTTAATTTTAACTGAATAAACAAATTACATTTGGACTGAAAGTTGTACCTAATACGAATAACATCATTGAGTATAAATTTCATATATTATAATCTCTATAAACTGTATTATATTGTAGTAGGTACTTATCAAGATGGTGTACTTATACTTATCCAATAAATACTATTATTTAAAGATTTTAAAAATGAATTAAAATTAATTGTAATTAATTCCTATTGTTAAAGCAGTAGGGTAGGACGTAGGTACGCAATGTACTACAAGGTCAACTTGTAAAAGTTAATAAAAGGTCACTATTATTTGAAATAAGCTAATACTTAGATATCTGAAATACTGTCCAATATGATTCACATCATCGCATCTCAGCGACAATTTTCTAAAAGATCGATCACGACATAAGTACCATTCAACAATATTAAATTTGTTAATTGTATCCACTTTTAATATTTACTTAAATTCTAAATCGTTATGAAGTTAACAGAATACAACTTATTAAAACCATAAAAATATAAACATATCAATTATTATTAGTGAAATACGAATGTGTTTTAAATACTGATAGTTCCGGCTGTTCTAATGCATTACTTGCTTGTTTAATATCGTCATTTATTGCTTTAATTAGTTCTTCCAAGGACGAGAAATTTTTTTCATCTCTAAGATATCCCAATATCCCAACTCGCAATTCTTGTCCATAAAAGTCTGCGTCAAACTTATGCAACAAATGTGTCTCCATAGACTTCTTGGTATTATGGTAAAAGGGATTCCAACCGATACTCATTACCATTTTATAAACTTCTCCACGCTGTACTTGGGCAAAGCCATAATAAACACCTGTAGTCAGAGTTTCGGGAAGTTCCTTTACCACATCTTCGGAAAAATTGGCCGTGGGACATCCTAAATCTTTTGATCCTCTTCCAAACCCTTTTATTACTTCACCTTTGGTAAAATAAGGCAAACTCCGGCCGGACATTGCTAATAGGCTTACGTGATTTGGCTCTTGGATCAAAAATTTAAAACGCCGGTACATATGCGTTTGCGCTTTTCGAGTCAAGGTTGCTCGATCCTTGGTTTTCAGGTTTTTATCTGTGTACAAGAAATAAAAGTATTTTATTTTTCCTGCAAATTTGGTGATTGGGTGGTAATCGGCAATCTTACCTGCTCTAAAGATGCTTGAAGTCGCCGGCGATATGGTAAGAGAAACTTTCTGTGATCTTTTTGTATTGATATAGAGAAAGAGGTTATCGCCTTATCACAAACAATTTAAAACAAAACACGAACCCGTGTCCTAGAAACGACCTTTCCACTTAAACTGATAGATAAAATGACTGTAAAACGCAACTCGTCTACTCGTCATTACATTTTTATAACTTTTTAACTTTATTATTAAATGAGTAATTCAACGATTAAAGTTTAATCTGAGATGTTTTCAGAATTTTTTTTATGAAATAAAATAACCTGCCGATGACCGGTGGACCACCGGCATCGTGTGGCAAGTCAAAAATTTGCAATTACAATTTTACCATTAAAAAATTGCCTATGGTCCTCTACCCTACTTACCTACCTACATTATTGTACAAATATAAATATAGTTAATTAAAATTTACCATCTTTGGTTGTGCTATAGTAAACACCTCGTCAACTCAAAATTGATATATTTTTTTTAAGAGTGATTAGTTTTGGGGCCTACAGATTACGAATCGGAAACGTTTAGTTTTTGAGATAGGGTGATAGGGATTAGGCTCCTACAGTAAAGTGGTATTTATGTCACTAGTCACTACCCATTGTCTTAACAAATAAACTACTATTTTTTATATTACACAAAGTTATTTAAACTTCTTCCACTTTAAAAAAGTTTAAGCACTGAAAATTTGTTTCTTCATAGGTGTTTATAAAGTAGGTTTCTTCTGGTATTTAGGGGACTGGTTGTCCATTTGTTTTTAGTTCAGCATAGCCCGCTATGCAAATGTTCTGTTTAAACCTCCGAAGGTTTGAAATGGGGTTTGAAGGTTAAATTTTTGTTATAAATCTTTCCAAAAGAAGAAAAATCAAAAAATAGTACAGCATGGAACATGACCCATTTTACTTATTTTGTTCTTAATGTCAGCAATGAATACTAGGTAACTTTACATCATAACCCTATCACCATGTTCATATAGGTACTGAGTCATTCCGTATATTAAGACAGCGTCTACTGCGTTTATTATAAGAGATAGAAAAAAACTTTAAATATAAAAGTTATAGGGTTTACCCTAAGTCGCCAGAAAATGTTACGCAAAACAACAAATGAATGTCACAATGTTAGGAAAAACACCAACTTGGTAAATCTTTAATGGAACACCCTGTATATTGAAACAAAAATTAATAGATCTTTTTTTTCTGAATTCAAAAATATATAATATGTTGACATTTGGTTTAGCCGTTTTCGAAATATTTGCATTTTAAAAATGTGAATATATTGTTTAATTAAATCGCACTTGCCATAGATAAACAAATGGCTCGAACGCCATTATTTAATAGTATTTATATTATTTATCGCAAAATGCCTGTTCCTGCTAGGTCCACTTATATACTACCGATACTCTGCTTGCGCTTGAGCAACATTATTGTTGTTTTTGTCAAAAAGTCGAATTATTTATAATTTTTCTTCTTCTGTGTAACCCATTTTACGTATGGACTAAAGGAAATCTGACAGCCATATAAATACTATTAAATAATGGCGTTTGAGCCATGGCAAGTGTGATTTAATTAAACAATATATTCACATTTTTAAAATGCAAATATTTCGAAAACGGCTAAACCAAATGTCAACATATTATATATTTTTGAATTAGGAAAAAAAATATCTATTAATTTTTGTTTCAATATACAGGGTGTTCCATTAAAGATTTACCAAGTTGGTGTTTTTTTCTAACTTTGTGACATTCATTTGTTGTTTTGCGTAACATTTTCTGGCGACTTAGGGTAAACCCTATAACTTTTATATTTAAAGTTTTTTCTATCTCTTATAATAAACGCAGTAGACGCTGTCTAAATATACGGAATGACCCTGTACATGGGAGAGAGACCTTTGCTATTTTCTCCATATATCTGGGAATCTCCCTTCCACCAAACACTGATTAGCAATTTTGTGCAGATATACCCACACCTTGTTCTACATTTTCCATTAACAAGTTACATATTGTTGCTGTCCAACTCAAGAATCTACTTTTTTGATTTTGTGTATGTTAACTGGCTAAAAAACATACTTTGGTGTGTTATACCTACCTACTTACCTGTTATACTTTTTTTTAATGTCTTATAAAATTGTATTCACAGGTTTTATTTGAAACAATGGAGTTTATAAGCCTCCGTACTATCCTAGTATTGTCCTCAACTTCGATAACATTCCTATCATATTATTTTTTGTCCGTTTTACAGCATATTTTACCTGTTGTTTAGTCTAGTCTCCTTATTCAACTCTTCCTATAACTACTATTTTACTAAAATTGGTGGTAAATTAGGTTGCTATCCAAGAGACAAACGATCTTGGATGTAAATGTTGGCTTGTGGCGCATTCTGTCTGATTTTAGGGGTCTTTACAATAAACCCATGTGGTCATTGAGTGCAACTTACGCAGCGGTTATGAGCATTGTTATTGAAAAAATTTCAAAAATAGTTAATATATGTACTCACAGACAAAAAAATTCAAGCTTTTTTTAAAATGTTTATTTATTTTTCTTTAAAACGTTATGTATTTTTCGAGGTATTTTTATTACTAAATTTCTTGTGATATTTTGACCATTTGGATTTGATTTTAACATTTCAAGAAACTGGACCCTTTGGAAATTAAAAAAAAGACAGTAACCTAAAATTTGGATGAAGATATGCAGATTAAGGTTATTGGAGAAGTTTCTATAAATCCAAGGGTTTCAATGCGTCATTTAGCAACAGTTATCGGCGTATCCAGAGATTCTGTTAGGAAAGTATTGAAAATGCATAAGTTTCACCCTTACAAAATAAAAATTTTGCAATAACTAGGCGACAGTGATCGGGACAGAAGAATCCAGTTTTGTGAAACATGACAGGGATAATTATTATAACATTTATAACACCCGAATTTATAAAAAAAAACATTTACTTCACTGATAAGTCTTCTTTTTTCCTAATTGGTCATATCAATAAACAGAACTGTTGCTACTGGATTGACGTTAATCCACATCTTTTTACATAGGGGCCCAGTCAATAATCTCAATATACCCAAAAAATCAATGTTTGGGCAGGAGTACGGGGTGAAAATAACATAGGTCCTTTTCTTATTGAAGAAAAATTAACCGACCAAGTTTATACTAAAATGCTCAGCCAAACTATATAGCGCATTGGATTACAGATGACCTTGAAACCAAAGATACTTACAAGGCAATATAAATGTGAACGAAGAATTTATACACTTCCAGCAAGATGGTACACCTCCAGAATTATTCAAACCAGTGGATTAACAGAAGAGGTACAATTGAGTGGCCGCCAATATCACCTGATCTTACCCCTAGGGACTCTTTTTATGTAGTTACATTGTCACTAGTTTACAAAACCCAGCCAGCTTCTCTGGAAGAATTAAGGATAATTGATGCTTGTCGAAGTATTCCAAGAGATATTTTTTGGAAAGTAAGGAAGGAATTTGAAAATCGACTTTTTTTCTGTTTAGAATAAAATGGAAATCATTTTGAGCACTTAATAAAATCGTAAACAAAAGAGCAAAAAACAAGTATTTGCTTAATGCAAAAAATAGAAAGTGTTTAAATTTAGGCTTGGGATCATTTTTCTACATTTACGTTTATTTTCTACTTTTTTCTGCCAAATTTTGTAAAGGCCAATTTTAAAACATTTTCTCAAATTTTTGCTAACATTTCGTACTTGAATCTCATTAATTTTGGTATCGCTGAAAATCACTTTTGATAAGCTTTCCAGAGACGTGTCACAACACAGATTTTAAAGTAGATGAGCTGCTTTAGGGATGGGTGAGGGTGGTCGCCAAAATAATACCTCATTTTTGTTGCCCCGCGTTTTTGTAGAAATTAGGTATATTTTTGCTTTTTTGATACTTTAGTGTAGAAAATATAGCTTAGCTATTGTAGGTTTTTAAGAACATTATATTTTATACAAAGGAAAATGTTTCCTTTAATTTTGTCAGATCCATCCTTAGACGCGTTTCGCCATATCATTGCTCATCAGTAAGGCTAATAATAATAAAGAAATTAAGGAACGTGTGTACTGCTTTATTTATTATTATTTTATCAATAGCAAGCGGAAAGTCCGATGAAGCTATTGTTTTTGTTTCTTTGATTTTTTTTTCTTTAATTGTTCATCGTGATTTAAAATGTCTAAAAGTCCGTCGGCTAGTTTAAATTACTTGTTAAATTCTTACGCGAAAGTTATTTAAACATGGGTAGGTAAGTATTTTGGACGCACAAATATCATTAAATATTTAAAAACGAATGTCATCAAGCACCGTAATGCACAAAATTTTGAGTTAACTGCTCAAAATTACGATCAACTTTGTTTTTAAAGGAGTTTACACTATTTGCGCAGACTGTACTTTCTTCAAGCGAGTTCCATATGTACACTACCCGATTGATGAGGAAGTTCTTTCTTGGAAATGTCGCGGATTTTTTTTTGCTTAATTTTTTTGAGTGTCCCCGAAGCTGTTGATTCTGATTTAAATGAAACAAATTTCTCAAGTTACAAGAATAGTAGTCTGTTAGTATTTTAAAAGTTTCTATTATATCACCCCTAGTTCTTCTTTGCTTCAGAGTAGTTAGCCCAAATCTTTTAAATCTTTCGGGATAAGATAATTCTCTCAATTCAAATGGAATTCTGGTAACCCGCCTTTGGACCCTTTCCAAAATTTCAATATCTTTGATGTAGTAGGGGTTCCAAATATTATATCCATATTCAATTTTTGGTCTAATATAGGAAGTGTACAATTTCTTTACAATTTGTAGAGAGTGATTTTTAAAAGTCTTTTGCACCATGAAAATAAAACTATTGGCTTTCTTTACCATTTTAAAAATATGTGCTTCCCATTTTAAATTAGAAGAAATTAGTAACCCCCGATCTGTTTGTTCTGTAACACTAATAAATGAAGATTATTTAGCAAATATGTTTCACAGGGGTTATTTGGGCCAATATGCAATACTGTACATTTTGATACATTAAGCTTCATGCACCACTGGCTTGTCCATGACTCAATACGCCTTAAATCTCTGTCTAAGCATTGCTTTTGCAACAATATGGATTACAGAATAACTTGGTATCGTCAGCAAAAAAAAATTATGATTGTCTCAATATTTCATGACAAATCGCTAATGTAAACCAGAAACAGTAATGGTCCTAAAACAGATCCTTGAGGGACCCCACTTATAACTGGATGTTTGTGGATACTTAAATGTAGTAAATATGGCGATCACCCGAAAGGATGACGCGCATGGCGACATCTAGCATTGTTATATTGTATAGCATTTTCCAATTCTAATGATCAAACCAAACAAAAATCCACCGCTACCGAGCTATTGGCATTTGAAAAATAACATTTTTTGAACGTTGGCAGGCATTTATAGTACAACTTGGAGAAAACCCAATTAAACATTTTCACGTTAGTTTTTTATTTTTCATTAAAAAATTGGTACCTACTTCTTTTTTAAGTCTTAAACTTGTGAAACAGTTGGCTAATATCTCTGCAAATTGTTTATCTGTAAGATATTTCCCAGCCATATTAGGTTATTCTAACACAAAACTTGTCGAAACAACCAAAAACTCGAACTCTACATAATGTAAACGTACAAAATCAGTGAAATTTCGCGGGAAACATTCACGGCCCCACCCTACCTCGGTCCAACCGTCCGCCCGCCGCCGCGCCATTTTGAAACGAGCGGCCTGCAAGCAACACGTGGAAACTCTGCCAGCGAGATTATTTGTCTAGATCAGCCTGATCCTATTTTTATAAGCAAAACGTCTATACTCGTCCAGAGCAGTATACGGTGTGGCGAATATATTCGTCCGGAGCAGCGAAAGGGTTAAAGTTATCTTTAACCCGTTCGAAATATTGTTATGTGGCCACGATTTTCGTCACCATTCCACGGTCAAACGCAAAACCGAGGATTGAAGGAGGAGTGAGTGAAACAGACAGGGGGTCGATTGGAAAGTCCTAATTGACAAAGTGCACTTTTTAGCGTTATTCGCATATTTTTCACTACCCCTGTAGGCCTTGAACAAAAGCCGACGTAAGAAAAAAGTATTAATCCAGTAAATATAATCCTTTAAAAGACATATCTAGTCGGTTATAATACTTATATAGCCTGTATTAAGGCGATAGATGCCAACTCATTGCACGAATGAAAATCTAAGGTTTGTACAATGAAAGAATATTGTTTCAAGATTAGCGCTTGAAAAGTATTAGTAGATTTTGAAAAGGTTCCGCAAAAGGGCACCGATTTAATTAGTACGTTTCAACAATTGATCCCCGGGCCTAAGTATTCATTTAAAAAATAGGTAAATATTTGACGTTTGACGTCTTTCCACAGCCTTCTACTACTCGACGAGTAAAGATACGAAACAACTATATAGCCGTGAAGCAAACTGAAATTAATTTTGATGTTTTGACGTCTTTTCATGATCTGATTAACAAAACTAACCTCAAAATATTTATTTAATAAACAAACGAATGTCAATGGCTTGACGACTTGTCATGTCGTAACAAACAAAGCTAACCTTTATTTAGTTAAACCCCATGCCGCTGACGTATAAGTCATCACCTGACCACGGCTGACCCCTCGGAAACACACCTTCACCTGAATCCGTCAAAGTGCCGAAATAGAGTGGCTAGTAGGTACCGTGCGAGCAAAAATTATTTACATCAAAGAGGGCTTGGATTAAAAAACGTAGCGCTTGGTTTAGATCACAATGATATGGGGACGATATATCTAACCGAATCTAGGTTAAAATTTTGTCAAATTCATATTATGACATGATATGCCAAACTAATCAGTAATAAAATAAGTAGACAAATACAAATTTATTTTTGTTGTTTACAAAATTATAATACTTGCACTTTATAAGGAAATAAATTTAGCTGCTTCTTAAGAATAGTCCTGCATGTTCCATAAGATCTTCCTACTTCTTAGGACAGGCGTCTTATACAATTTGTTGGCGTAATTTGCATTATTTCACGAACGTTTGCAACAAGTTCTTCTGTTCTTACAGTTGGTCTTCCTGCTCCTTTTTTGTGTTGTATATCCCTAAACACAGCCACGGTTCTTTTCAGGCAATGATAAAAATCCCCAGCAATAAAAGCAACGTTATATAGGAAAATGTTCGTGAAAATCGTCCATGCACAAACTCTGATTGTATTGCCACTTGCACGGTATTATAATAATTATATTACTCACTTCTTTAAAATTTAGAAGGCTATGGTCAAATAATGGTAATTTCTTCACTAGTGGCGCTTTGTTTTAGTTTGCATTTTTTTTTTAGTTTATAAACCACCACAACCATTACTTTTACATTGATATTCCTTTCACTTACTTAACGTTTTGATCCATCTTGTTTTAGACATAATCAAGTTTAAAAAAAATACCTTGTCGGACTTCCATTGTCTTTATTTTTTACTTAACACATCGTCGTCAAATTGACGAGACGCTGACTTTGTGTTTTTTGATTTGGTTATAATAAAAACGAGTCTCTTTAACTTCTTTGAATTTAAGCAATTAAATATTACTAGTTCAAATCAAAGTGTTATTAAAAACATATCATAAGTAGTTAGTAGTACAAATACCGGGTGGCCAAATAATAATGGACGCTGGCCATATCGCAGGAACCGTTTGTCACAAAGGTTTAAAATTAAAACTTTTATGACAAAATCGACCAAGAGAAATAGTAATAGTAACATGTTTTATTTAGCAAAAAGCTACAATTAAATATTTTTTAATACATTTTTTTAACATATTTTTATAGATTTATTTTTAAATTTTAAAACGCAACCTTCTTTTAACAAAAACAAAGAGAAAAGTTAAACATTTTGCAAATTTTATCAAATATAACGTATCATTTTGTTTTTTTAATTAAATGTAATTTTAAAGTTTTTTTAAACAGTTTTAATGATTTTTGAGATTTAATAGATTTTTCCAAATTATTATATTCTATCAAACCTTTATAAAAAATAGATTTAAAAGCTAATGTTTTAGACACTCTATCCACATACAAATTTTAATTAGTTCTTGTTTTATAATTATGATGGTCATAATTAAAAGGACAAAATTTTTTAAACAATCAGGCAATATATATTTTTTTAAATTTTATATACATAAATAAAAATTAAATTTCTGATATTCAACCAATCTAAATTTTTCAACATAAAATTAATTTTTGTATATTTGTCACAATTTAAAATAATCCGCATTGCCTTATTTTGTAAAATTTGTAATTTATCAAATATTTCCTCACTAGCACAATATAAAATGGACGAACAGTAAAGAAAATGTGGTAATATTATAATATTAAATACAGTTTTTTTTAGAAAAGAAACTTAAACTAGAACTGATTCTTTTAAAATTCTTTGGAAATTATTTTCAAGTTTCTAAATTTACCGCTAGATGGCCTGCAGCCTATGACTAAGGAAATTATCGTTTTTTTTTCAATAATATGCCAAATAAAGTAATATCAAAAATTACATTTTTAATTCTTTGAAATAAACTGTGCAAATTTGATTAAATACATTTTGCTCTAACTTGCAAAATAGACTCAGGGGAGGAGGAGGCTCTATTTTGAACGATAATTCGGTCTCGTTTGAAAGAACTTATCCCATAGAAACAATTAATTTTTTTAAATTAT
Source organism: Polydrusus pterygomalis (assembly GCA_963969555.1). Taxonomy (NCBI): domain Eukaryota; kingdom Metazoa; phylum Arthropoda; class Insecta; order Coleoptera; family Curculionidae; genus Polydrusus; species Polydrusus pterygomalis. Next base: position 72,048,677 of record OZ018375.1, read on the forward strand.
ATCCGTCGCCGCTAGAGGGGACTTTGTGCACAATCATCAGATTTTTAAATTTTCTTCAAAAAAAATATAATTACTTATTTATATACAAAATTGATTTAAAGCGAAGAAAACTAGTAAAAACCACATGTCGATATCTTAATTTAAGCCAAGAGATACAGAAAAAAATTATTAAAATTGAATACTTGCTTGGCGCAAGCCATTAAGAGCAGTAACCCCCTTTACCACAATGAAAATTGCCGAACGTTTTGCTGGTCAAACGAAAAGAAAAAATAAAAATTGATATTTAGAAAATAAATTCTACTTTAAATACCCCATCCAGAAAAGTAAATGACGATCGAAAATATTCCCAAAATTTTTTTTAGAAATTTTTTTTATTTTTAGTAATTTTGTAATATCTTAAACAATTCTTTATTGGTCAAAAGCAAAATGACTTTCCCGGGTGTAGAATGTTGTACCAAACAATTTTTCTTAAAGCCATTTTTCAATATCGGCCTTACTTTTTTCTCAAAAAGTTTGGGCGCGTAAACCCACTTTACACGCTTAAATTCACTTTACGCGCCCAAACTTTTTGAGAAAAAAGTAAGGCCGATATTGAAAAATGGCTTTAAGAAAAATTGTTTGGTACAACATTCTACACCCGGGAAAGTCATTTTGCTTTTGACCAATAAAGAATTGTTTAAGATATTACAAAATTACTAAAAATTAAAAAAATTTCTAAAAAAAATTTTGGGAATATTTTCGATCGTCATTTACTTTTCTGGATGGGGTATTTAAAGTAGAATTTATTTTCTAAATACCAATTTTTATTTTTTATTTTCGTTTGACCAGCAAAACGTTCGGCAATTTTCATTGTGGTAAAGGGGTTACTTCCTCTTAAGACTAATAAGAAAAAATAATATATGAAATTGGCTGCAAGGAACAGACATTTTTATAAAATACATATCGTAGGTTTACCAACAAAAATGATTTTTAAAAAGGTTTAACTAAAGTAATTTATAATTATTGTTAATTCTAAGTTTACCACTAGGAAGAATTTTGCAGAAAAAAATAATATTAACATCCTGATTCGGCCTCATTTAACTCCTGATCAAGTATCTCGTCGAAAGAAGCTTGTCAAATTTGGTTAAAACCGGAGGTATATATGAGTATTTATTTCAAAAGAGGTTCCCCTCCTCTATTCTATTTTGCGAATTAAAGCAATCAAATAATCAAAGCTGTGCCGTATATCTACATAATTTTTGATCTAATTTTATTTGGCATATTATCGATAAAGAACCGATAATCTTCTTAGTCATAGGTGGAACGCCCTCTAGCGGGAAATTTAGGAACTTGAAAATTATTTCCATATTGGTTGATTTTGTAATAACATTTTTTATTTCAAGACTTTGTGACGCGTCCATATTTATTTGGCCATTAGGGATATTTATAAATAACAAATTTAATACAGATACCTTTGATCCCTTTTTTACACATCCTGTAGACAGCCACATGCCTATTATAGTTATTTACCTAACAAGTGCGGAAAGTGGTCCTTTACCGCACGCGACGGCAGTTGCACGAACGACGCGAAGCGGAGTTCGGGCAAGCCGTTAAGGGCGGTAAAGACACTTTACGCACGTGGTAGGTACACAATTTTTCCTTCGAGCAATAATATTTGGAACAAAAATCAAATTTAAAAGAAAAAATTTATAAAAAGTAACAAATATTAATTGTTAAAAGCTATAAATATTTTTATATTATGCATTGCGCGAATGCAAGTACATCAATTGCATTTTTTGAATAAAATTAATACAGTGCGGTAAAGAATCTTTACAGCACTGAGTGCGGTAAAGAATCTTTACCGCACCGGTAAAAAAAAGAATTATATTACAAAATTAATACAAAAAGAAACAATATTTTTTAAAAATATTTATTACATACAAACATTATAATATAAAAATATAGCTAACGATAAATATTAAAATTAAATGTACAATTTGTAGCGCAATGCAAATTAAGTGCTGAGCGAGCTTGATTTTGTTCATCAGATGTAGTTGAGCAGTTTTTGTAAATTACAGAAGCGTTATTTTCTTGCGCCATGCATGGTACAGTAGATTGTTGTGACCTGAAAATTGCTAAAGGTGTAGGCGTTGGGTTGTTTCGTGTTGATAGACCAGGAGCATCCTCTAAAGTCTCTGTCACTGCTACTGACGTTGATGTTAAAGTTGAACACTGCTCAGTGCTTCTATTTGGGGTACTAGAGCTTTGCAGAATGTTTTGAGCAATCCATCATAATGTAGTAAATTAAATAGAACATATTACGCATATAATAAAATTTACAAGAGTGCGGTAAAGAAATTTTACAGCATTGGGTGCGGTAAAGAAATTTTACCGCACTTACCGCACTGAGTGCGGTAAAGTACTACTTACGACATGAAAATGAGTGCTGTAAAGTGTACTTTACCGCACGCGAGTAGGAAAAAGTTAATAAACATTTGATTATTAAGATTCAGTTTCATATTGAGTAACTTTCTTGTAAAAATGACGAAGCAGAATTTCCAAAATTTCCATGTTTTTGTAGCATCTCATCCGTTGGAACGCATTTACATATTTGAAAATGTTATGCAATTATATGCTATAAAATTAGTGCTAATAACATAATAACAAAAACAAACACATTATAGTATGTATACAACATGCACCTTACAGATAAGATTAAGTTTTTTTTGTGTGTAAAGGTCTGCACTTTTTTTGTAGCCAGACAATACATGAAATAATAGGTACAGCTCGATTTATACGTCACTATTTTTAATTTAATTTTTAGTCTCAAAGTTAGAGACATTAATAAATACGGGCCTTAACCGAATAAAATAATAATGGGCAGTGGGGTATCGTATAAGGGAGCGGTTCACAAACTATGGTACGCGTACCACAAGTGGTACGTGAACCCATTAAAGGTGGTACGCGAACATTTATGTACTTGCCTTCAAATAAAATTATCGTTGGCTCAATTTTATTAAGAATCTATCGTTTCCCACATTTTATATTGTAAATGGCAGCACTGTTGTGGGTGTTAATTCAACGGGGAATCCCCTGCTCGTTTTAAATCGTGACGAGTCATGCATATTTTGTTTTATTCAGTGTCGTGATTGTCTTCTAGTAAAGCGAACTTAGCGAACGTATTTACTGTGTTTTTATCGCAAATTAACTCGTAGAAGATATGGATAAATGGCTTAAAAGATACATAAAAACGCTGTTCCATTAAGTTCTACTTCAGAATTAGAATGTGTTGTTAATAAACATGACGAAGATCCTTCCAAAAAAAAAGGAAAGTAATAAGAAATTATAATCCGAAATACATTAATTTAGGATTCACGTTCACAAACGTAAACGATGAGCCTAGGCCGCAAAGGTGATTTGTTTAGAACGTCTCTCAAATCAAAGCATGAAACCGTCATTATTAAAGCGCCACTTTAATGCCAAACATTCAACATTACAAAATAAAAGTAATGAATATTTCGTCCGTAAGTTAACTGCGATGAAAGACACAAAAAACACTGTGTCTTCCTTTGTTGGTAGTTTTAAAAAGGCGACGGAGGCATCCTTCTTAGTGAGTTTAAGAATTGTAAGCTCATACTATCGGTGAAGAACTGGTGCTACCTGCTGCAAAAGATATAGTAAAATGTATTTTGGGAGAAATGTCTGCTTAAAACTAGATAGGTACAGTACCATTGTCACATGATACTGTCCGTCGCAGAATTGAAATGATGGCATCCAACGTTAAAGAACAATTGTTAATCTGGATCTTATTAATAGCATAAAACAACACTGCCAAATGCTAATTAATACCTTTGAAAAATATTTCAATCAGGACTATTCTGAATTCCTTTGGATACGCAACCCATTTATTTTGGAGAGCATTCCCGATTCACGGACAAACGACGAAAAAGAGTCATTAATAGAGCTATCTTATGGAGGTTTAAAAATGGAGTATGCCAAGATGGAGTTGTCCGATTTTGGTTAACAGTTAAAAATAAGTATTCAGCTTTGTCCAAAAAAGCATTGTTATTTTTAATTCCATTTTTAACCACCTGCCTTTGTGAAACTGGCTTTTCTGCAATCGTACAAGTTAAAAATAAATATCGAAATAGAGTTAATGTTAACCCAAATTTGCGTTTCAAGTTAAATAGAATTGAACCTAACATCTCTTCTCTTATTGCAACGACTCATCATTCCCATTGACTTTTAAGGTGATGTGCTGATGTACATTATTTTATTATTATAAATTCTTCGTTCTTTATAATAAAAGCTTTTAAACAAGTTGTATTAATACTATACTCGATTAATCCACATTGCACATAAATGGTACATGAAAGAAAAAGTTTGAGAACCGCTGGTATAAGGCGTAGGGAACCACGTTATGACTTTAAAATACATGTATGTTTGAGAGAAAATTATGCTATCTATCTTTACCTACAGTTAAAAGATAAAAGCCTAAAAATTGATTTAAAAAAAATACCTATTAAGACAACAGCTAATTTAAATTGAAAATTAATGTTTTTTAACAAAAAACTGGCAATAAACAGTCTTATGTTTATTGTCCAGCAATATCCCAAACGGTCATAAAATTTAGTTTATACATTATTAAGTTGATACGCAGAGATTCGATTGCAGACCTTTGAAATTGCAATCGTTAGTTCTTCCAAAAAATGACTAAAGATGCAAATAAAATAGTGGAAGGGTTATAATAGCGGGAAAATTCAACAGAGGGTTTAAAATAGTATATTAACGTACACGTTTTATAAAGCATCATTTAAAACTGCTTTATATAACACGTACGTTATACTATTTTTTCTAATTTGTAGTTTTTTCAATGAAAAACACATATTTAAAAAGAAAATAAATCCTTCAAATTTTGTAAATTTTTATGTCTAAATTTTATGTTGGTAATACTATTTTTTATCATAGTAGCCTCTGGACAACAAAAATTATTTTGCGAACTGTCATTTTTTGATTTATTCACCCATTTTCACCACGATATTCTAAAGCTATTTTAGCGATATGAGATTTGAAATTGGACGGAATACGTTGTGTAATCCTTGTACATTCGGTACATATACAGAGCGTTCGGAAATTCGGGCGATTTTGCTACTTTTTTTCGAATTTCAAAAGACGTGATTTTACGTCACGGCATTGCAATTTAGTATAGGGAAGATGGAAAATTCAAATAAAGTTGAAGTTAAAATCGACATTGGAAGGTTAGTAGATTGAATTTTGGATAGGATTTGGCAGAAAATGATAGCTTGAAGCATCTACAAAAGATTGATTTATAGATTTATGCAACCAACATACATTACTGTTATCCACACAGAATAAAAAAGTAGGTTATCAAGCTATTTTTCCTCTGCGAAAATCACAAAGGCCGCGCAATGAAATAAAACATTTAAATGTTACCAACATCAAATAAAGAAAAAACGCGTATCGAAATAGCTTCATTACGATACGCATTTGCGATGATACAAAATTAGAAAATAGTTATTTATGCAACTCGTGCAAAAAGTGTATGTTTATTGCACACGGCATAGAAGTTGTTATATATATGAATAATATGCCATGTGCAATAAACACACTTTTTGCACATGTTACATACACTATTTTTTCTACGATCGTTTTTTTATTTAACAAAAAAGTTTAAAATCGCTCTGTATTTATTACCACTCCTTTGTGTGCAAAAGTTGTAATTCAAATTTGACAATGTATCATAGATACCTTTGACTTCAACCTTCAACATAAATAAAATTATGGCGCCCTGTCAACGTGAATTCTATTTCGATAGGGTATTGGCGGTGTGCAACACACAATACACATACTATAAACAAATTGTTCGTTTCCTAGGTACTTTACTTTATTGCCCGAGGGCAAAAAGTACTTTATTGCATAGTATGCAATAAATACCTACTTTTGTCATTAGAAATTCATACACAAAATTACATTTTTTGAACAATCGTAGAAAAATTAAATTAGTTACAATATGGGTAATTTATAAAATCTTAGGTGTATGGTCAACAGAATAACTTTAACAAAGGCGAATTATTTAATTCTAATTGATCATTAAGTAACAGGTCCTAATTTTTACGTTTATTTATTTCCATAGATTCTAACAAATTTGGTTTTAAGCCTTTGGTTTCTGTATGTACGATTTAAAAGGAAGGATCGAAATTATGTTGATTATCAAGTAAATGGTTAGCATAGTTTGAGTCGGTTTTATTTTTTAGAAAACTGTTATAATGTTCCTGTATTCTTTTGTTTAAATGTCTACCCGTTTGGCCAATGTATGTTTTAAGAAAATGTTTGCATTTTAATTTATAGACGCCTGATTTTTTGTTTCTATCGCTTTTGGTTTTATTGTTTTTGATAAATTTACCTAAAGTGTTATTATCAGTCCTGTAACACAAATTTATATCAAAATATGTTAAGAAAATTGCCAATTACTTTGCTAAGTTGTCCGAAACATGTCATTTTCTTGTTAATATAGTGGAATTTTATAAGTTCAACTTTGTTTTACTGTATCCTATAATACTATAATTTATTATGGCTGTCCACCTACCACCTAGTATCGACTGAATCAATTAATTTGTAAAGAATTTCAGTTGTTGTATTGATATTATAATGGGGTGTTCCCGTATATTTGCAAATAAATAAATTATCATACAGGGTGTTTCATTAAGGTCGAAGAGCGGCCATATCTCGGAAACTACTGGGCATAGAAACTCAGGAAAAGAAAAATGACAATAAAAGTGGCCATGAGAAAATTCTGGAAATAATTTTCAAGTTCCGCATTTTGCCGCAAGAGGGCGTAATTGAAAAGTAAATTTTAAAATTTTACATAACTCCGAAAATTCCACATTAAGGTATATGTTTGATAACACCATTTTAAAGCTTGGACAATTATGCATCATTTTGGTCTTATGCTCATTGGCGTACCGACTTTAATAAGAGTGGGGGAAGCTGTTGAAAGTGTAATCATTTAAATCGCTGTAACTTATAAACGACTTATCCGATTTTAGTAAACTAAAGACTGTTTGGAAGAGAAATGTATGCACTTTGACCAGTCGTATTTAGTTGTCCATAATAGTTCTCAAAAAAAATTCTAGAGGGCGCAATTTGCAATAACAATACATTTTTTGATTTTACTCCGAAAAAATAAATCATACGGTATAATTATGATACCATAATCGAGAAGGAGATGAAATTTGCTAGAAAAAATATGAATACCGCAGCTCGATATCTCCGTTCGTTTCAGAGTTATTGCCAAAACAATAATTTTTAAGACAAATTGAGCCCTCTAGCAATTTTATTAGAAACTATCTTGTACATTGGATACGACACTTACCTTTCTCTTCCAAACAAGCTTAAATTTAGTAAAATTGGTTAAGTCGTTTAGAAGTTACAGCGATTTTAATGTTTACAGTTTCACTTGATAAGAGTGGGAGAAGCTATTGAAAGTTTAAACATTAAAATCGCTGTAACTTCTAAACGACTTATCCGATTTTACTAAATTTTAGCTTGTTTGGAAGAACCTTCAATTGTCGTATCTAATGGTACAAGATAGTTTCTAATAAAATTGCTAGAGGGCGCAATTTGTGTTAAAAATTATTGTTTTGGCAATAACTCAGAAACGAACGGAGATATTGAGCTGCGGTTTTAATATTTTTCTAGCAAATTTCATCTACTTTTCGATTATGGTATCATAATTATACCGTATGATTTATTTTTTCGGAGGAAAATCAAAAAATGTATTATTATTGCAAATTGCGCCCTCTAGCATTTTTTTTTAGAACTATTATGGACAACTAAATACGATTGGTCAAAGTGCATACATTTCTCTTCCAAACAGTCTTTAGTTTGCTAAAATCGGATAAGTCGTTTATAAGTTACAGCGATTTAAATGATTACACTTTCAACAGCTTCCCCCACTCTTATTAAAGTCGGTACGCCAATGAGCATAAGACCAAAATGATGCATAATTGTCCAAGCTTTAAAGCGGTGTTATCAAACATACACCTTAATGTGGAATTTTCGGAGTTATGTAAAATTTAAAAATTTACTTTTCAATTACGCCCTCTTGCGGCAAAATGCGGAACTTGAAAATTATTTCCAGAATTTTCTCATGGCCACTTTTATTATTATTTTTCTTTTCCTGAGTTTCTATGCCCAGTAGTTTCCGAGATATGGCCGCTCTTCGACCTTAATGAAACACCGTGTATTGTGTGTCCATCGGAAACGTTTTGGCCATATTCCCTTTCTTCTTATGCATTGTAGGCAGGACAACCGTTCATTTAAAATCGAATATCTTCATTATCAGGAGCAACTTCTTCTAATGCAGATCCAATTTGATTGTGTAAAAGTTCATAATAATATGTCAAAATAAAGTTTAAATTCTCATTACCATGTTTTCTCTTATACAAGCTGGTGTAATCAAATTTTCAATCCGTCGTTTCTTTCCACAACCATTATCAACTTTTTTTTTTTAAATAGTCGAATAATTTTATTTTATTATTTATAAATTCTCAACCTCATTTTAAATTCAACAACGTACCACATCTAGTATTAATAACACGTTTCGGACTCCAAAACTCATCATCAGTAGGAATAAGTGCAAATTTAACGCGTATGAACGGTATTTTGCTTTGAAGGTCTTACTAGAAATAACTTGTTTCAATTTGGTTCTGGGAAACCATGAATTTTTATTGAATTGAATTTTAAAACCAAATTGGTACTTTCAACTTATTTTTCTATTAAAATAAAATGCCATTTTATTCAACGCAAGCCATAAAAAAATCAACAATTAGCAGCCAAACAACATATTTACTAAATAACAGTGCCCGTTCTGATGGCCTGCGCGTTTTCCCGACATTACGCCTTTGGATTAATTTTTTTAGGGCATCCTTAAAAATTAAGTCTACTGGTAAATATATGAAAATCCTAACAAACTTCAAGCTGAAGCCGCCATTGTCAGTAGAAGAATAACTCCAAGAGATGTTACAGAACGTAATGAATAAAATTGTATACCGCTACTTTTAAATGTTTAAAAAAGAGGTGGCCTTTTTGAAAAAGAAATTAGATAATTTTCTTGTTTGAAAACACTTGGCCTTTATACAAAAGAAAGTTTATACAAGATTAATTTGCACTTATTGTTACCGATGATGAGTTTTCAGTTCGAAACGTGTTATTAATACTAGGTGCGATACGTCGTTGAATTTGAAATGAGGAGGGAAATTTAAAAATAATAAAATAAAATTTTCCAACTATTTAAAAAAAACAAAGTTGATGATGGTTGTGGAAACACGAAACGTCCGCTTGAAAATATAATTATACCAACTTGTAAAGGGGAATAAGATGGTAAACTCTTGACAAATTTTTTCAAATAGCGTCAGAAAACATAAAAACAAAATCGCGAAAATTCGGTTTTGTCCAATTATTCTCGGAAGGATACGGAATTTTTGAAATTTGAAAATACAACGTTTGCTGACTAAAACTCCATTAGTTGTTATCTTTCTTTCCTCGTCTAAGGTTTTTATAAACAGACAAGAGTAATATAAGGATTTAATCTTTTCTCGTTTAAACGACGCGCGACGTTACTTTTAACCATCAACAAGAAGCGCCAATTCCTAGAGACAGAAAATGCGAGGTTTTAGGATAGTAGAACTTGACAATGTATTTTAAATAGAATTCTAGTAAGTTGACCTTCTATCAGCGTCGGCTCGTATGGTAGGGCGATGGCACTGTCGCCCTACCTACCTCTACACCAACCTATTTATTCATTTTGTGAATGATTTAAAATTTGAGACGGCTAACGGTGCAAAAACTACCTGGCACGCTTCTTGCCGGAAAAATTCCATATGGCCAGGCTACTAATCGCATAAAATAGAGAGAGAAAGATAATAAACCACAATAAATATATCTCCTTTCTCTGTCTCATAATGAATTTTGTGCCTTGGCCAGATCCCCAAATCAGGCCGCGATTGGAGGGTTTTCACGTTTTTTATTTTGTCTATTCTGCTAGTACCGATCAGGTTAGTCCTTTGTCTTTGCTACCGCTACCAGATATCAGAGGGCAGCTATTTTTAATACGGGTTTTCCTGTCGAAGTGTTAACTTTAAAATATATTTCATCATAATTTAATTATTGTTGTATGTTAGGTCGGTGAGTTATCCGGGGTTAGGTTGATCAGTTTTGTTGTAAGATGGAAAAAACTGTTTCACGTCTGGAGCGTTGCAATCGCGAACGCTCCAAAACAACGTTACATTGGAGCGACAAAATTTTTACAAGGCGCTTAGCGGCTACTATACAAAGCGAACTGTTGTGAACCAAAATACAACCCGTTGCGATTTTATGTAAAGGTCACCGTAACGTGTGTGGTAACTTGAATATAATATTTAACCAATATCTTTATTTACGATTCACCTATCCCACAATCCACTTGGGTATGAAATAACCGAAAAGTAATTACAATAACGGCTTACCTTTTAATTCAAGCCGTAACTCACGTTGCAATTCAATACACTATTGTTCGTTCCTGAAACTTCACCCCTGAAGTGTCGCTTACTACAGTACAGCCACCAACTACAATAATAGTAGCTGCGTTCGGGATTGAAAAAAGATTTTTTCTAATTCACGTTCATAATAAGCTCAGTACGATACTCATTTGCGTATCGTAATGAAGCTATTTCGATACGCGTTTTTTTTTTATTTGATATTGGTAACATTTAAATGTTTTATTTCATTGACTTGCGCGGCCTTTGTGATTTACGATAAAACCCATTTTTCGCAGAGGAAAAATAGCTCAATAACCTACTTTTTTATTCTGTGTGGATAACAGTCATGTATGTTGGTTGCATCTTAACATAGTATAAAACAAAGTCGCTGTCTGTCCGTCCGTCCCCTTATATGCTTAAATCTTTAAAACTACGCAACGGATTTTGAAGCGTTTTTTTTTAGTATATAGAGTGATTCAAGGGGAAGGTTTTTATGTATAACTAGCGACCCGCCCCGGCTTCGCACGGGTGCAATTTCAGAAAGTGGCATGCCGGGTACCTACTAATATATCGGGTTTGTATTAATTTATACCAGCGGGTTGCAACGCATGCCGGATACACGCTAGTAAATCTATAAATCAATCTTTTGTAGATGCTTCAAGCTATCATTTTCTGCCAAATCCTATCCAAAATTCAATCTACTAACCTTCCAATGTCGATTTTAACTTCAACTTTATTTGAATTTTCCATCTTCCCTATACTAAATTGCAATGCCGTGACGTAAAATCACGTCTTTTGAAATTCGAAAAAAAGTAGTAAAATCGCCCGAATTTCCGAACGCTCTGTATATGTACCGAATGTGAAAGGATCACACAACGTATTCCGTCCAATTTCAAATCTCATATCGCTAAAATAACTTTAGAATCTCGTGGTGAAAATGGGTCAATAAATCAAAAAATGACAGTTCGCAAAATAATTTTTGTTGTCCAGAGGCTACTATGATAAAAAATAGTATTACCAACATAAAATTTGGACATAAAAATTTACAAAATTTGAAGGATTTATTTTCTTTTTAAAATGTATTTTTCTTGATTATAAAAGGTGAAATAGAAAAAAATGTATAAAGCACATGTTTCATAAAGCGTTTTAGCGCACGTGTCAATAAAAAAACTCGCCACTTGGTGGCTCGTTTTTTAAAATAGACGCGTGCGCTAAAACCGCTTCTTATGAAACGTGTACTTTAATATACTATTAGAGTCGAGGGAGAGTCGATTTTTGTCACATGACAGAGTTTTGGGATTACATTTTTAAGACCAACACTTTACGCCAAAAGTGCAAAAACATAACCTTATTCGTTCAGATATGCATACACACTCCTAAAGCGCAGGGAGACTGGACTTTTGGCTGGAACACTTTTCAGTCTTCGTTATACCTGAACAAACCCGAACGGGCCAGCGGATTCACTCTTTTTGCGCCGAATGTAATACTCGAACGGATCGAGTGCACTTAGGTAAGTTCCGAGTGAAAAAAGTGGCAATCTCAAGTATCGACAATTTCCTTTGGCACGCTGCGGTCGGTGATGCAGGTGTCGCTCCACGGTAACTAGTTACTTCGTCGTTGTATAGAGTGTTATCAAAATATACCGCTCCAAAATCGCGTTATCTAAATAACGACCCATCTCTAGTTTTAATACTTTATTGCGTTTCAAAATCAATAAAATCAATTTTTTAAAACATTATCGGCTTTCCGCGCCTTCCTTGGGAGAAAAATGCAGTTAAGAGAATTTTCCCGATTTGTTTATAACAACTCAACATGGGCAGAAATTACGGCTTCGAAAATTTTGACTTATAATCTCCCTAGCAGCAGAATTATTGAGAATTAATTCTGCTGCGTGGGAGATTCGGTAAGAAAATTTCATAAATTGGAGTTTTTTCTTATTGTAATTTTTTTGCTACAAAAACATATTTCCGGCTGCTTTAGTTAATTGTAACTAATTAGAGTTTTAGAAATGAAGTTCATTTTGGCCGTTAGTAACTCATTTTTATTACTAAAATGTGAGAAACATTAAATAACAAATTTGTTATCTGAAATGTCTTTATAGTTTTAAATTCAAATGAAACTTTAAAAAACATATTTCCGATGAGTTTAGTTAAATTTTTGATGTGTCTCTTTTAGCCCCGGTGTTCGATATGTAAAGCAAATTGGTTAGTATCAATAAAAATTTTAAGTTAGCAACAAAATGTATTTTGATTTTATTCTGAGCGACTTTTTCCAATAGATATAAAGCACTTCATTTTTGACAGAAAAATTATCACGTATTAATTTCATTAAGTTAATAGGAACTAGTGATGTGAGAGGAGAATATTCTCTGTAAGAAAATTCTCCCGAGAATATGCTCTAGAGAAGTTTTTCTACATAATTTACACCGCCTCGATTTACACTGAAAAATTTTGCAATGATTTTTAAAATTTTGAGTTTCTCTAACCTTTTCTATAACTCTGGCAACGATGTTTTACGTCTGGCAACAGTGATTCAGGGAAATCCCTTAGAAGCGCGAACGTATACTCTTATACAGCTGTGTGAATTGTAAATGGTGTGGTGGTGGTGAGACTAGTTTTATTTTTGTAAATTGTGACCTTTTTTTTTAAACTTTTAGTGGAACATGCTTTATTTATGATAACTGCAGCTATATATATGTATATATCTATATGCGTCCTATGTTGTTAATAGTTAAATGTGATCTTTCTTTATTTTATTTATTTATTTATTTTTTTTTTGATTTTTTGGATTTTTTGGCTTTGCACATAATGCATACAGCCACTACGGTAACTTAATTTATATTTTTTATTTTTAAAACATTCATACTACCTCATTCTCACTAATAACACAGGCCTGCATGAAATTTGTGATGACGTTATTTTTCTTTGTTGAGCTCAGTTTTTATATAGAAATAACTAATTAAAATACAATAATTGGTCTCTATCACCCACAGATTTTTTTTTTGAAAAAAAAAGAAAAATATAAAAAAAAAACTTATAATAGGCGTTTTAATACATTTTAAAATGAATGTAGTACTTCAAATTCTAAATGATTGATGAATAAAAAATGATTTTCTGTGGTGCTACAAACCTTCCGACTGGAGACTTTTAATCTACTTCAAAAAGGAGCTTTAAAGCTGTACTTTTACATAATGACAATGTTTTTGCTTCTGTTTCGGTCGGCCATACAGTTAAGTTAAAGAAAAACTATGAAAATTTAGAGGAATTACTTTTAAGAATACAATATGAAAATCACAACTGGGAAGTGTGTGAAGATCTAAATTTTAGGTCTTCTCTTAGGTCAGCAGTCTGGATTTACTAAATTTCCATGTTTCCTGTGCGAGTGGGCTAGCAGGAATCGAGAACAGCATTGGATAAAAAGAGACCCAAAGAGAAACTTTAACACCTGGAAACAAAAATGTAATTCGCGAAGGTCTTATTGACCCTCAAAAAGTTTTACTTCCACAACTTCACATAAAACTTGGACGTATGAAACAATTTGTTAAGGCATTAAACAAAGAAGGAAATTGTCTTAAATATTTGTGTAAAACATTTCCGGCTCTGTCAGAGGCAAAATTAAAGGAGGGAATCTTTGTAGGGCCGCAGATTAGCAGCTTGATGAAAGATACAGAATTTAAAAAGGTAATGGAACATAAGGAAAAACATGCATGGAATGCTTTTAATTTCAGGATATGAGCATAAAAATTCACTTTTTACATTCCCATTTGGACTAATTCCCGTAAAATCTTGGGGACGTGGGTGAAGAGCAAGGTGAAAGATTTCATCAATATATTAAAGAGATGGAAAAAAGATAGCAGGGGCGCTGGGACACAAAAATGATGGCCGATTTCTGTTGGACATTGAGAGGAGATCTTCCTTTAGCTGAAACAGAAAAACAATCAAAAGAAGCTTTTCTGAAAAAAGAAAACGTTTTTTGAAGAAGCGTAACGAATAAATAACCATTTATAATAGTTTATATGTGTATATTTTTGTATTTTTTTCCTTAATATATTCAAAAACTAGCTTATAAATGAAATAAATCGTGTTTTTTCTATATTTTTGGATTTTACCGGTTTGAAAAATAACCTTACAAGATATAAAAAAACTGAAAGCAGATTTGAAATCAGCGCTACCAAATTACTAGAAAACAGTTAAAATTTTTAAATCCACTTTCAAAGTGTTAAAAAATGCAGGCCTGTGTAATTAAATCCACATTTCTAAGAGACAAGTATTAACCCTATGCGATACATAAATAAACAGGGACGCGCTTCACGCCACGGGTCCTTCTGGGCGACTTAAAAAAACACACACACACACAGTACTGGACCACGGATGATCTTTCTTTATTTGACTGTTTTTTTTTGTTTGGTTTTTAGTTATTCTTGGAAAGGTATGTTATGTTTTTTAAATGAAAATTTTATTTCTTTACGGTTTGTTTGATTAACGCCGTTCGCCGTTTGACATTTGCCGAAAATAAGCAGAATAGGTAATTTTTAATTTCTTTTTATTGCCATTTCTAGCGGTTTTCTTACCATTCTCAGAAAATTCTCTAACTTGAGAATATTCTCCAAAAGATTATTACCGAGAATTTCACATCACTAATAGGAACTAACAAAATTATCGCGATAATCTCCCATTGCTAAAAGCAACGTAAACAAAAAGGACCTTCTAATTGGTTGAAAATAAATTTATGTAATTTTCTTTGAAATATCGAGAAATATACTTTATTTTATATGTTGTGATTTTTGAGAATGTCCTTATTATGTTAATAGGTAAGTTTTTTCCCTAGTTTCTTTTTATTTGATATTTTGGCCCTACCTGTTTTAATAAACCAACCGCCACTGCCTTCTATTAAATACTTTACTTAAAACACAACTTTTTAATATTCGAACAAACAACCATTTACTTATTTAAATACATACACACTGAATTACTGATAATAATTATTAACGAATTACGGAACCGTACACCGGGATTATTATTGTAAATAATTGTGAACATCGGTGTTCGATATTTTCTGTGGATTAAAAAAAAATCAACTTTTGTAATCAATTTGTCGTAAAATTTAAAAAAAGTAGATAAGGGGGACCATATAGTGTAAATCTAAACAAGTTGTTATCAACAATTTAGTTGGTGCGCAAACTGTGTCGGTGCTGCTAGTATCCAGTTTACTATGGCTACGCTACTTGAAAGAGTAAATTATATTTTTTTTATATACACGTACATTATTGTACATACGTTAATTTAATTGCGTAATTGTTCTTTATATTCCACGGAATAGCTTTTTTAAATTTTTATTTAAGGATTATTTTTGTTTAAAGTACTTTCACTAGAATAACAATAGTGTAATAATGGGTATTATAATGATTTAAATTAATTATAGTTACTATCTTGTTGGCAAATACTAAGTAATTTCTTAGTATACAGGGCTACAAATTCGTGTGCGTACGTGGGGGATCTCAAAACGGTAAGAGATACAAATACGGATCGAGGCAAAGTTGCGTATTTCGGGGCTTAATAATTTGGTGAAAGAAAATTGTAAATGTTCCAAATATCTTCGACAAAACCCAAATTATCTGTTTTGGTTTTTAATTTATTGCGCTTCAATTTTTGAAGTGTAAAGAAGCAAATAATTATTTTTTTTAAGACCGACCAGAAAATATACACTTATTTTTCAGGTCACTGTTTTTTTCATTTTTCCAATCGCTCTTTGATAATGCAATCTACCTTGATTTCGTTACTGTGATAACAACATTTCGATGTATTGTCGAGTGACAGTTCGTTGATTTTTAATTTGTTGTTTATGTCAAACTTGTTTCGCGAGGGCGCAAATTTAAAAATATGAATTCAGATTTTGAATTATTCGACACGGAAAATAAGATTCCAGAAGAAATTTTCGAAGCAGCAAGGAAAGCGACTTACGATATATTGCCAGTAAAATCAAAAGCCCGTTACGAGAAGTCATACGACGCATTTAAAAATAATATAAAATAAAGAATTAAATGTATATCGAAGTGTCGGTCTTAAAAAAAATATTGCACGTCACGCAACGGAAAATTAGTGTTTTGCAGGTCTCTCCAAGCTTCCAGGACTCGCCTACGGCTCGCCCTGGAAATGCTTGTCTCAACCTGGACAGCACTACTTTCGGATCTTGTAACGTAAATTACTATTTTATAGCCGGTTTTTACGATCTACAAGATAGGAATACGTTTCGTTCTTTACCGTCAAGTAAATATTTTTAAATACGGACCTGGAATTTTAGCAAATTTAAAGTTTTTAATTTTTGACGTTTTTTCTTCAAATAACACTTCCGTATTAATTGTTACTAGATAGTATAGTATTATAAGACAAGGGACCATCAATACGTCATTTTAAAAGGTTGCCGACATCAAACAGCTTAGCCGGTATCTAGTGGGCCCGACCCAATGATCTGCTAGCTATAGATGAAGCAATAACAAACGAACTATTGACAAAATCGTATCCCATTCTGAAGTAACCCATTTGGCAAAGTGCGCCCCTCCACTTTGTTTGCCAAACGTACCTCTTAAAAGTAGGTGTTAACACTCTTAGAGTACCAATATATAAATTACGGCTATAATAATATTTTAAAAGTAATAATAAAAACACTTATTTAATAATTTTACATATTATTCATCCCTTAAGCCATAAATCTACAGGTTTTGCCTTCCAGAAGAGAAAAAATATGACGTTATGTGGTAAATTTAAATCTTTGTCTAAAACCCATAGACATTTCCCTTAAAAATTATGCAGTTTGGCAACACAGAAGACGTCGCGTTCCTATTGGTCAGAGGAGAGCCTGCCTTTTTTCATTTATAATTTCTTTGACGTTTGGTCCACAGAGAAATAAAGGGTTTAGTTTGGTCGTTCTTCGTTCTTAGAAAGTTGTTTGAAATTTGTTTTGGTTTATGGTTTATCGGTTTTGTGTATTAATTGCTGTGTTTTTAGTGTTTTGTGATGTGATTTTAAAGACTAATTAAGATGGGACGCAGGTGTGAAGTGTGCAAGAATGCGAAATATAATAATTCTGCAGTGCAGTTACTTTTCATAGGTGAGTACATAAAAAGTTGGGTTATTTGTAGGTTAGGATTCACTATTCATAGGCGTGGGTAGGTGGAAAAAATAATTAATACTTTACCTACATTTTTATTTTATTATACGTATTATTTATTTAAGGAACATTATTGATAGACTATATAATAATTTTTGCAAATGGTTTGGCTTATTGAATTTTTTAAACAACTCAGATACACTCTTAGTCTAAAATAAACATGGAAGTCACTGTCTGATCACCTTTAACTCTATTCAATTTTGCATGGGATTTCATAATATGTTGTACCAGACAAAATACTTGTGTAAGTTTTCCATATGAGGCCAAATTTTAGCCGGCCACTATATTTTTAGCCCATTATTCCAAAGCAGTATGGCAACAAATATCGTATTTTGGAAAAATATTAATTTTGTTTCATTTACAGTCATAGTCTCACACGAATATTTATTTTCCAAATAGGTTATATACCTACATGTTTCGCTCATACCTGAGCATCATTAGACCAATGTTAGGCTTATTTTGCTCTGATGCTCAGGTGCCTATGAGCGAAACATGTAACCTGTTTGAAAAATAAATATTTGTGTGAGACTTTGTGAAATTTATTTTGTACTCAAATCAGGTCTCTTAAAGAAATTTTTTTTGAATTAGATATTTATGTATCTAGTAGAATGTTTGTTTTAATAAGTTGTTAATTCTTGTACCTACTTATTATTTGTTAAAAATACTTTACTTGGATAATATGTAAGTTAATTCCTGTAATAAACTATAGTTACTTGAGAATAAAGATATATACCTACCTACCTACCTATGATTATTATTATATGCTGGTTTTATTTCTAAATTTTTTAACATTAAGTTAGCCTACATACAAGTTAAGAAATATAATTGTATCAATAAATTGCATTTTAACGAACAAATTCCATAAAAACCACTTTTGGGTTTGTTTACACGTAAGTCAAAAACTGTTAAAGTAGAGTTTTCACTGACAGAAAAATTTAATCCCTGGCTAAATTGAAGCTTTTAACTTTATGTTAGCCCACAAACAAATTTAAAAATGTAACTGTATCATAACCAACAAATTCCATAAAAATCACTTTTGGGTCTACGTACCTTACGTAAGTCATATATGGGGATTTCCATGACAGTAAATGTAATATCTGACTGAATTCAATTAGTTTATGTTGAACTGTAGGTATTGTATTTTACCTATAGATAGGTATAACATGAAGAAATAAAACAAAAAAAAATGTTTGTTGTAAATGTAAATATGAGTGACAGAATCCTATTTAAAGTTGCGTTTCAGTTAATTTAGTATTTTTAAGGTTTGGATAGGTAATTATAATATTATATAGTTTTTAAATCTATTTTGACACTTTATCTTTAAACCATATAAAAACTTATGTTTATTATTAGGTACCTATACCTTAAATTATAATATTTATAGAACAAAACTTTCAAAAGAAATTAATATTATTATTATTATTATTTGGAAATATTAAAGCGGTAGAACCGATGAGTTTAATAGAGCAAAATTGAAAGAGTGTCACCTGACTTTACCTCCATCTTGCGAGAGTATTCAAAATTTTGACTTTACTTTCCATTTGCTGCTTTTAAACAGCTAAGCAAAGTAAATATCTTTGCTAAGCTAAGTTGTTAAAAGGAACTTTGCGAACAACTTCGTATAACTCGTAGGTATGATGGGAAATAAAAAGGGGCATTCTGCTTGAGCGCGGCTAGGGGGAAGAAAAATTATTGTTGTGCTTTGCTTCGCTATTAAAAAGTAACGTAAAAGGAACTTTGCTTTTGTAAACTTATTTCTTTTAAATTTCAATAAAACCGTAAAAACCGTGTTTTAAGTACATAGTGTAATTATTTTTAGGTCAGCTCAGTTCACCAAATGTCATATTTATAGCTATCCAAAGGTTCCCTTATAATAATTATTACAGTAAACAGTTATTAACTTACAGTGAATTTTACTGCTCCGCGGACCCTTTTTTCTATCATACATTAAACTTTACTGTTCTACAAACCCTTTTTTTCCCAAACGTTAAAAAATATTTGATTTCAGATTGGATAATTATATTTTATTGTGAACCCTGAAACGAGACGCCGCTGTGACCATATGATAGCGCATAGTAACGAGGTAAAATTCTAACGGCGGCAACGTAAATCCCCACTCCCGGCAATTCAAAGCGCTTCACCTCCTCTCTCCTACAAACGATTTTGTCAGCAGATTTAAATAGCGTTTATGAATGGCGTGCGGCATCTATAGCTAGCAGATCATTGGCCCGACCACTTACAAATAATGGGTTATTCTACACGAGAATGCCCTTTTCGGTATTAAATCAATTATTTTTGGTCAAATATATAGAAAAATATAGCGGCATCGGTTTTTTGGTTTGTTATTGTTTTATATACAGTTACCGGCAGAATTCTCGCTCCCTATGGAAAACTATTTTATTATTGATTTCTTAGAAATCTCACATTGCCATTGACAAATACAGTGGCGTTTCAAAATTATTTTAGGCTGTAATGAGGAAACTCAATTTCAATCACCCTTTATATTTCTTAATTTGGTGCAGAGTTAATTAAATCTCGCAAGTCCGCAGTCTTTCTGATCCCATTACCACTTGTTTTTTGTTTATTTTGCAGTATTTAAAGCTCATTGTGGAAACGGCTCTGTGAAGGGCGTTTGTTTAATCTTGTTCTAGTTAATTTTAAATTTATCCAAAGTAGAGACAACCTGTTCTTCAAAATGGAAATATATTTTTCTTATGATTTCTTGTTGACATTCTTCCAAACGATAATGTTGAAAATCATTGCATTTTTGTAAATCCACAGGTTTCCATCCAAGCATCTTGCTTGATGAATCCTTTATTTATTAATGATTTATTTACATTCTTAACAATTTGTTTTGAATTCATTGGTAAGTGATTTCGTTTTCTTCTACTAGATGCAGAGTGATAATTTTCTTACGGGCGCCACATTGTTCAACACTAATATTTCCATGTATATACCACAAAATCAACACTTGTGGTGCACCGGGATGTGTAACCTTGAGCGCGTGGGTGTACCGGTGTTTTTGTATGACCGTATGCATGTGTCCTTCAATACATATGACCTTGATCACACATTACATAGACGAGTGTTTTTTTTTAATAACCTTGACAATGATTGCGTGCAGGTGTTCTTTTTTTATGATCGTGACAGAGCTCAGATGTTATTTTTTGGCTATGCTTAAAATTGAATATGTAGGCGATGTGTATTTTGGCGCTATGCAAGCATTCTTATGCCGGGTCCACACCGCCGCAAACATTGTTAGGTAACACTTTGTTAGCTAACAATGTTCGTGAAGAGGTGTTCGTTAACAACTGTTCGTAAAAAATGTTAACTAACATACCTCGTCCAGACCAAAATTGTAAGTTGAATGTTCGCCACAAGCTGATCGTCATAATGTCGAGTAGCAGTGAGGATGACCTTATTTTGAGTAGTGCCATAACAGTTTTATTAAACTCTCAAACAAAGAAAAGAAAACGAAGATGGTGGGTTAAAACGTTGTTGAAGAAACGATCAGAAGGTTCTCTTTTGATGGACTTGAGAATGGAAGATGGCAGTTGTTTTAAAAATTTTTACGAGAATGTCGGCAACTGATTTTGAATACTGCTACCTGAACATTCCACAAACACTCGTGTTTTTCAAATTCTTTTATTAAGGCTATGCACCTTCCCACAGACCACTACATTTTCAATTAGCACACAGACAACCAAGAAAATACCAGTAGTTACCTAAAAATATCGAAATAACATTTATTCCCTTTGAAGTTTACCGCTAAATTGACGAACATCGTTTTTTCTTCACAAACACTGTTATTAAGACTGCGAATGTTAGCGGAAATGTTATTGGAATTCGATACATCGAAATATGTTAGCTAACAATGTTTGCGGCGGTGTGGACCCGGCATTAGGTACCTATGCGTTTTATGTTCAAGTAGACTATTCTTCACCATTTTTAAATATTAACCCTATAAAAATGTTTACCTACTTAAAGGTAGCCTCTATAAGATCTAAATCTTAAATGGATACCCCTATTTTATATAATTTTTTTGGATTCTGCATAAAATTCTGAACATTTTTTAATTAGTCAGAACATTATTAGTCTATACTAAACAGTTTCCGAGATATTGACTCTTGAAAAATGAGATTTTTGAACTTTGACAGCGTCTAGCTTTCTAACTGTACGTCTTAGAGTAAAACGGCTTACATGTCCCTATCTTCGATTTTTATTATCTTTCCAATAGTGCCAACTTCCGGTTAAACCGGAAGTACTATATTTCTTACAACCGGTTTAACCGGAAGTTGACACTATTGGAAAGATAATAAAAATCGAAGATAGGGACATGTAAGCCGTTTGGCTCTAAGACATATTGTTAGAAAGCTAGACGCTGTCAAAGTTCAAAAATCTCATTTTTCAAGAGTCAATATCTCGGAAACTGTTTAGTATAGACTAATAATGCTTTTATTAAAAAATGTTCAGAATTTTACGCAGAATCCAAAAAAATTATATAAAATAGGGGTATCCATTTAAGATTTAGATCTTACCCCCCCTCCCTCCTAGGGGCTTGAAGTAACAAGATTGACAATATACGCAAAAGATGTCCCCCTCGAAATAAAAATCGACGGGTCCGAGCGTTTTTTTTTAATTAACGTGGAACCAGATATTATTATTTAGCCTGTTTCGTTTTAAATGGGGAACCCTGAATAGTTATTTTTCCTTCGTATAATTTAAAAAAAAACCTTTACCCACATTTCGGCTACAGCAAAAAAAATCGCCAAATATTTACCCATCCTTTCCTCATTACAATAATGCTAATATTTGCCATCATGTCGGTTCATAGTCATTTAATTATCAATATTGATTTAACAGCTGTGGCGTCATGATTAACTCATATTGCGGTATTAAATAAGCGAAGGTTCATTATAGGTTATCTATAAGTGTTTTTAATCGTAAAATATACTATTTGTAGATTGTATATAACGTACTTACATTTACCCGATAATATATTCAATTATTAATGATTCGATAAAGTTTTTGCAGGTTTTGTCAATATGTCACAAAAGGATAGTGTCCTATGATTATTATGAATGGAACAATAACAAATGAACCTATTGACAAAATCGTATTCCATTCTGAAGTAAATCAACATACAAATTTCGTCTCTCCACTTTGTCTGCAAACTTACGCTGTTTAAAAGGATTAACATGATGTGGGAAATTTAAATCTTTGCCTCAAACCTTATATAAATCTGCTGTATGGCAACGCGGCAGTAAGACATCCACCGCCAAAATGTGACCGCCACGACATTGGTCTGAGACCATGATGACGTTGTTTCATTTATTTCCGCTTAGAGATGTCCACAGAAAATGTATAGCGGAAAAACATCGATGTTTGCGATGCACCGAAAAAAATGTTTTAAGAATTAGAATATTAATCTACGACAGTGCCATTATGACGTATTTAGCATTATCATTTAGATGTCATTATGACCTTCATAATATAGGCCATTGATATTAGGAAAAATAGGAGAAAAAAATTATAAACTGTTGCCACTTTGGAATTAAACTTGTCAAGGGATGTACTTTAAAAATCAAAAAAGTTCCCAAGCCCTAAGGGCGAGCTTCATCCCCTAAACCCACCCCTAACGTGCAATTTGTCAGTTTTTTCCGTTTTTCTCGAATACCGTTCATCCCACAAAAAAAAATTTACTTACCAAACATGTTCCCCATAAAATTCTGCATAAAAAAGGTTCTATAATCTAAATTGTTTAAACCAGAGGTTTTCGAGAAATCAGTCATTAAATTTAGGGGTTGTTTAACATGGACTAACGAACACGGTATAATCACGTAATTTACTTTTAATTTCGAAACTATGTGATTTCATGAAGGTTGAATTAGGGTGGAGAAGGGATTTTTAAAAAAGTTTTACGACCAATACAAGAGCACTCGTTTCCACACCACCATTGAGGTAGAGTTATCGGCGCGTTTTTTTTTTAAGTGGTTTCTCCTGAATACCTAATCCACTAAGTAAAAATAAATCATATATGTTCCGTGTTAGTCTTAGGCTTTTCAGAAAGCGTCCTTAATAAATGGATTCTTGGACTACCAGCTACACACCATTGTGCCATTACATTAAGCACCACGGATCAGCATGTAGAAATGAGAGATGCGAGGATAAAGACAGACGAACAAGATAGTCAAAAATTTCAACAGTAGCTTAGAGAACACAGCTCATTTATTGATACGAATAATCTTGTTTTGCTATCTACTGGGTATGTTGCTGGAGGGGAAACCAACTGTTATGAAGCAAACCGTGTGGGGGAAGAGATTTTGCGAAAGTCTATCTCCGAATGCAGCATATTTGGAGCACTCAAATTAAAACGTGCAAATTTAGTAAAGACTATGACTTTGTCAGCTGGCATAGGTAAAGTGGCTAAAGATACCATTTAAATCGATTCAACCCAACTTTTCCAAAGAATCATATGCACAGTACACTCTCCTGAAGACCTGCAATCTTGTTTTAAGTACGAGCTTGGTTCGGTGCCATTGACTTTATTTGATAATGCTGGAATGATGAGAAAAACAAAAAAATCGTCGCTCTACGATATTTTTAACAAAGTCGCTGAGCAAGAAGTAGGCACAGCAGGTTACCATTTCGTTCTTGATGGTGGTTGCCTTCTTCATCGCATGGTCTGGCCAAAAGAAGGTACCTTTGGAGATGTCTACTCTGCATATACCAGTTTTATTCATAAACGCTATGACAACAAAGTTACTGTTGTATTTGACGGTTACTCCGAAAATAGTGTCAGCACAAAAAGTGTTGAACGTCAAAGAAGAATGTTAAAACGCTCTGCGCCTGATATTATTTTTAACAAAAACACGGTATTAGTTGAAACGCAAAGTAAATTTTTCACTAATCTTAACAATAAGGAACGACTTATTTCACAGCTTGCTGAACATCTGGACAACCAAAATGCAGGCAAATGTATTGCAGTAGATGATGCTGATGTCGAAATTGTTACCACTGCTATAAAAAAATCACAGGAAAACGAACAAGTCGTAGTGGTTGGTCAAGACATCGACCTACTTGTTTTAATAATTGCACTTACCCACTACAGAAGAAGTATGATTTATTTTTACTTAGTGGATTAGGTCTTCAGGAAAAACCACTTAAAAAAAACGCGCCGATAACTCTACCTCAGTGGTGGTGTGGAAACGAGTGCTCTTGTATTAGTCGTGAAACTTTTTAAAAAATCCCTTCTCCACCCTAATTCAACCTTCATGAAATCACATAGTTTCGAAATTAAAAGTAAATTACGTGATTATACCGTGTTCGTTAGTCCATGTTAAACAACCCCTAAATTTAATGACTGATTTCTCGAAAACCTCTGGTTTAAACAATTTAGATTATAGAACCTTTTTTATGCAGAATTTTATGGGGAACATGTTTGGTGAGTAAATTTTTTTTTGTGGGATGAACGGTATTCGAGAAAAACGGAAAAAACTGACAAATTGCACGTTAGGGGTGGGTTTAGGGGATGAAGCTCGCCCTTAGGGCTTGGGAACTTTTTTGATTTTTAAAGTACATCCCTTGACAAGTTTAATTCCAAAGTGGCAACAGTTTATAATTTTTTTCTCCTATTTTTCCTAATATCAATGGCCTATATTATGAAGGTCATAATGACATCTAAATGATAATGCTAAATACGTCATAATGGCACTGTCGTAGATTAATATTCTAATTCTTAAAACATTTTTTTCGGTGCATCGCAAACATCGATGTTTTTCCGCTATACATTTTCTGTGGACATCTCTAAGCGGAAATAAATGAAACAACGTCATCATGGTCTCAGACCAATGTCGTGGCGGTCACATTTTGGCGGTGGATGTCTTACTGCCGCGTTGCCATACTGCAGATTTATATAAGGTTTGAGGCAAAGATTTAAATTTCCCACATCATGTTAATCCTTTTAAACAGCGTAAGTTTGCAAACAAAGTGGAGAGACGAAATTTGTATGTTGATTTACTTCAGAATGGAATACGATTTTGTCAATAGGTTCATTTGTTATTGTTCCATTCATAATAATCATGGGACACTATCCTTTTGTGGCATATTGACAAAACCTGCAAAAACTTTATCGAATCATTAATAATTGAATATATTATCGGGTAAATGTAAGTACGTTATATACAATCTACAAATAGTATATTTTACGATTAAAAACACTTATAGATAACCTATAATGAACCTTCGCTTATTTAATATCGCAATATGAGTTAATCGTGACGCCACAGCTGTTAAATCAATATTGATGCCATTATGAATTCATAATAACATCCAAATCTTAAGATACAAAAACAAAAAGAAGGTCGGTGCAAACTATTTATTTGTTATTATTACTTAGAAAAACGGATTGCATTTATTTATTGTAAACATTAATTACAAAATCTGAACAAGTAGGTAAATTAATTCCAGCCGATGACAGGTGGGCTAAATTTTTAGAAAGTAAGTTTATTCCCCGAGTGCTCAAACTTGTCAAAGGGCCATCAGTGCCTGAAATACTACCCAAAATATTAGAGGACACTTTCTTCTTATTTTCTTTGGAATCTTCTATATAACTCTCTGCCACTGTGCTTGAACGCCAACCACCATGCCTCTTAACAGTTAATAAATCGACTCCAGAATCTGCAAGCAACGACGCAGACGATCTGCGGAAACAATGTCCAGTATAAAGTTTAGGATTTGGAAGGCCTAGGAAGGATGCTATATTATACGGCATTTTTCCAAAAGTATTAATGCCAACTGGTTGCTTAATACATGTTCCATTTCTGTATCCCACAAAAAATCGAGTGTGATCCGCGTTACTTGGCCGCATTGCTTTGTATCTTCAAACCATTTCGACCATATTAATTCCTTCAACATTCCCGCTTGTGATGAAAAAATCTCGTTGTATCTTCGTTTTCGTAATTGGGATAGTAATATAAATGCATTGTCCTTCATCTTTGACATTTTGTAGCTGCAGAATCGTCAATTCAGTGCGCCTGCACGCACCCACAATCAATGCAACTTTCATCATAAAATAAGTTCTATCATCAGCTTCCAACAAAAAACGGGTTATGTCTTCTTTTGTTAAAATCTTAGATTTTTTTTTTCGAAATCCTTCTGATTTTCGTTTAAGAAACGCAATTAAATGGACGCTCTTACTAATATCCGTATTTTTCTTCACTGACATAACTGAACGTAGCGTAGAATAATATACCCAAAGCGACGAAGCCTTGCTATGTTTTGCGAGATGGTTAAAATAGGCAAGGAGCGCCTTCTCGCTGCTGATGTTTTAGTATTGAAAATACTATTGGGATCGTGTTTACGCAAACTTTGCATTGCATGTCAATGTCGCTCATGTCGATGTCGCGGCCAACAGCGCAATATCTAGATCGGTCTTGTAACATAAGACTTGATAGAAATATAAATATGAATCAGCGTAAAGTCGGCAAGTAAATAATGAATAATGTTTAGTTTAGTTTTTGTTTTAAAGAACGCCGTAGTAACTTTTTTAAAAAGTGTTTTATTGAGATAAGTTATAACTAAGGTAAGTTCACGTTATTTAAATCGGAATATTATATCGAAAAAAAAAAGCGGGAGGCAAAAAGTTGGAGCACAATAATTGCATATTACAGGGTCCGCCCAAATTTGGTTAACAAATGGGATAATTTTTTTATTATTGATTTCTCAGAAAATGTTATTGTACCGTTGGGTAAATAAGTATAATTTAAAAACATAGCATAAGTAGGCTTAGACAATATGACCGATTGAATATAAGGCAATTGTTCACCTTGGTTGGTCTGCTATGTGAATATTATTGTTTATAAACAAATTAATATTAATTATTCTTAGAAATAAAACCATACATTTAATATAATATGTTTTAGTTAATATACAGGGTGTCCCAAACGTAATGGGACACAGAACAACAGCAGGCTCCTTAAGGCGAAATAATGCGATTTATTTAAACTTGCATTATCCCAAAATTGATAACAACCAAGATAAAGGGTGTCAAACTTTTATTTTTGTTTTCGTTTTTTTGGGATTATTTATAGTTCACCTTGGTTGGTCTGCTATGTGAATATTATTGTTTATAAACAAATTCATATTAATTATTCTTAGAAATAAAACCATACATTTAATATAATATGTTTTAGTGAATATACAGGGTGTTCCAAACGTAATGGGACACAGAGCAACAGCAGGCTCCTTAAGGCGAAATAACGCGATTTATTTAAACCTGCATTATCCCAAAATTGATAACAACCAAGATAAAGGATGTCAAACTTTTATTTTTGTTTTCGTTTTTTTGGGATTATTTATAATATGTTTTAATTAATATACAGGGTGTCCCAAACGTAATGGGACACAGAGCAACAGTAGGCTTCTTAAGGCGAAATAATGCGGTTTATTTTAAAGCTGTGTCAGGTATTTTCAATACATAGGATGCTTGCGTAAGGTGCAAGATCTGTGAATTTTTTATTCCTTTTCCATTACACCAATCTTCATATTTGGCGTAGGTCTGTTCGTACACCTGCCTTGACTTTTCGGGAAGTAGGGAATCTATTACGCTTTGCGCGATATCTTCTACATCCGAAGGGACACTTTCGGATTCAGAATCTCCCATATTTAAATTATTTTTGGCCAACACTTTGCATACAATAGAAAATTAGACGGCAATAATGACGTTGCCAAAATCGAAATTGAAACAATCAAAAATGCGGTTACCATGATATCGACTAATATGGACACCTAAAAATTTTTAAAATTACGAAAACGTTATCTGATATCAATGAAATTTAGACAAATAAAATCTATTTGCACTGTCGTAGATTAAATTTTGAATGATACACGTTCGATATGAACTTTGTTAATGAAACTTGTGCAATTAATTTGCATTATAGTGTTCATATCGAACTAGTATCATTAATAACTAAAAACAAATCACAAATCTAATTATTCTAGGCTAACACCTTAACTGAATCCAAAGGTAAAAAGTATCATCAAGATCGAGAGGCAACGGTCAAAATTATTTTGCGAATAAAATTAACCGATTAAAATACATCGATGCATCGACTAATAATATCAAATGGCCCCGATGTATCGCTTAAAAACTATGCATGGCATTGAAAAATCGATATTTTCGATGCATCGACGTATATCGAACATCCCTATTTCCGTTTGGTGTTTCTTTGACAGCGGTTTGAAAATCTTAAATGGCACTTTCCCACTTGTGACATCTCTTTGGAAAGCTTATCAAAAATGCTTTTTAGCGATATAAAAATTAATGACTATATCTCATTTTTATTCCCCCACGTTTTTGTAGAAATGTTTTTTTTGATATTTTCTTTCTGTAGAAAATATAGTAAGTTTTCAAACTGTCACCCTGCATAAAGCTGTAACTATATTTTTCCGGAAAAGAAAATCGTTTTGGATATGAGGTGGAAAGATCCCATTTTTCACATATTTCGATAATATTACCAATATGTAGAGAAAAATCGGAAACTCTTAAATTTTTAATCCTGAAACCAGTGACAGTCAGATTACTACATGCATAGTATGAAATTTAATCTATTTTACATTATTCTATAATAAAACGGAACAACTATATTTCCTGCTTTCGAGTAACATCCGGTTTAACCGGAAGTTGATTTTTTGGAAAGATAATAAAAATTGAAGATAGGGACATGTAAGCCGTTTTGCTCTAAGACGTACTGTTAGAAAGTTAGAAGCTATCAAAGTTCAAAAATGTCACTTTTCAAGAGTCAATATCTTGGAAACTATAAAGTATAGACTAATAATGTATTTAATAAAAAATAATTATAATTTTATGTAGAATTTAAAAATTAAAAAATATACAGGGTGTTCCGGTGTTCCATTTGAAAAAAGTACATTTTTTTATTGTTCCGCTTTTTTGAGCCACCCTATAGAGTTAAAAATAATTTTACGTTGTAAGTCACTTACTGCCCTTCAATTTTTGTATTAATATTTTTAATGTATTTGAAATAGTAACGGAGCTATTGTACTTTGCCACACTAAAGGGCCACCCTGTACATATATAGAATCCTGAATCCTTTATAGGTACTTATTACTTTTGGTAGCGTGTTTCGTTTAAAGTTTCTTCATGAAACATTTAACTTGTAACCAAGTTCCCTTTATCATCTTAAAGCTCCGTTAATACGATACGATATGCACTTTTTGAATTTCTTATAGGTACCTACTTCTTGGTTCTCCTAAGGATGATTGTTTATGCATTCGAATATTCGAATTTTGTCGACTTAATATTTTAATTCGCCTTTTTTCCAAGGACAGTCTGCCAAAAACACCAATAAATTTACTTGATCATATGTATATATTTGGATAAGGACCATATTTCTTAAAATACGTACATTTTTGGAACTTTCTTTGTGTAGGTACCCTTGATAAAATTAACCCAAACATTTTAGTAAGGGGACCACCATATTCTAGATTTGGCAACACCAATGTGTCAAAAATGTGTTACTTGTCTGTTGTAGTATAATGATCCTTTTAAAACCATCCTATTCTGTAAGGAGTCTCTTAACTCAATAAATGGTTACAAAACAAAAAAACCTTTTCCCAATAAACAGATATAAAATTAGGTACTTAGAATAAAGGCAGTTTATTTAAGTGTGTAAAGAAATAAATTGAAACCATTTACCCAAAGCCTTGACCATAAAATTTATGGCACCATTTTCTGACCATCAAGCTTATTAGGCAACATTAATTCATTATTACCCTTTTCGTACATAAAAGAGAATCCTTTCATTTCAATTAATTGATTATGTATTAAATATACCGAGAGTTTTAAAACTTGATTTAGCGGAATAGGTCGAGGGCCTGTATCTTCATTACCGTTTACACGGTGAATCATTTTTTTTTTATCAGACGCTTGGATTGTGTAGGTAATTATCTACATTTGGTTAAATAAAACATCACATCATTAGTGATTGATTATGCTCAAATAAAAGGATTTTTCTTTTTTAACCGAATTTATCATATCCAGCATTATTGATTATACTATTGATAATACATGCCAGTAATTAAAATCTTCCTAGAGTGTCACAAACCTTTCCTAGAAACATTTTTTTTATAAGACATGAGATTATATACTTGGTAACGCCATCCCATTATCCGCGCAATTCTTTTATTTGCCAGTCGTCATTGATTATAATGGTATCCTTCTTTCGATATGTTAAATAGAAAAGAAAAGGAGACATACTCGACATATTCAGACCCCACCCCTGCGATTGGTGGTTTGTGTTATGACGCTGATTGCTTCGCGAGTTGGTATTGGAGAACGTATTTTGTTTAATTATTTTCTCAGTAAATATTTGAAAATTTTAAAAACTAGAACCGTAGAAAATTTTATTTTTGCTTTCTATGTGATAAAAATGAAAATTTAGTGAAAAAGCCCATTGTCTTAATCACTGCCAAAAAACATCAGGGTGAGGGGTAGGAGAGGCAAAAATCCTTAATAATGATTAGAGGTAATATTTTTAGAATCATTTTAGGCCGTTATAAAAACAGGAATACGTCTTTATCGGAAACAATTAAATACACACCAAAACGATTTCGAAGGTGTTTAAATAACCTATTTAGTATTTTTGAAATGTCAGTAAATTGACTTTGAAATTTTTATGTTTTGGCACTCATATTTTTTTCAACTAAAATGGCAATTTTGAATGGTTAACTAAATTAAGTTCAATGCAAGTTATATAGGTGTTAAACACGATGTATATTTAGTATAAATTGTATGCAATATTTATCAAATTTAAAGTGGTCATACTATATGGCACGTATTTGTCCAGCCCATCGCAGTTGTACTGGTAGAAAATCGATTAAAAATGTGTCTGATTCTTACGGAACTGGAGAACCGGACCTTGCAAAGTTTATTAAAGGTGTCCCTGATCTGTTGGAAACCTTAGTAAGTTAACATTTAGGGCGCCCATATCGACTCGGAACAGTCCGTTGTCCGTTCGGCAAGTGTTTCTCCCGCATAGTCGGTAGCCCCCGCCCACACCATTGGCACGGTGAGACCCAGACGATATTCAAAACGATTTGGGCTATTGCATTGAGAGGGGTAGTGTCAGGCGTAATATCAAAATATCATTACGCACACATGTTGCGTATCAACGCAAGTTCTCAGGTCTTTCAACAGTTTGTGCCTCCACCGGAATATTGCCGAGGCGACTCAAGCGATACTGGCCGCAGTGTTGCCAGGTCCAAATTTTTTTTTTCCCTAGATAATTTCTTAAAAATTCCCCAGATTCCCCAGATCTTTCCCAGATCTTTTAGTTTGAAGAAAAAAGTAGTGATGGGAAAAATCGGGTTATTTTACCCGGGTTAAAAAGCTTTTTTTTATTCACTTCAATATTTTTTACGCTTCTAAAAAAAAAAAAAAAGGTCGCTAGTCTGTGTAGCCGCAATGACTGATTGATGATAAATGCCATGCGTGGTTCCTCTTGTGGTGCGATTCCCCTTAAATTACCAGCGAACGGAGGCCTGGGATTTACGGAGTTTCTTGTTGTTTATTTGTTTATTGAGAGTAAGGTTTATAGTAAATTCGACCGGCCTCAGATAGTAAATCGGACTTACAAAAGATAGCGTTTTTGCCATGGGTCAATCCATTTCTAATAATTTTTTAAGTGATTGCTTAATATATTTTTTACAAATATTACAAAATCAAAGAATAAAAATTCCCTAAATTATAGAAAATTTCCCTTTTTCCCTACTGATTGCAGATTTTCCCCAGATTTAGGGAAATTTCCCCAGCAATGGCAACCCTGACTGGCCGACCGTTCCGATGCGGTAGGCGCGGTGTCGTTTAATTACATGTATGCCAAAATGCTCTGATCGTACCAAGACGGTCGCTCTGAGCCAAGTCGATTTTGAGGGCGCGCCCTGCTTTAGAGGAAAATTCTTACTATGACAAAGTCGTGACTGCTTTCCAGAAGGGACATAATCAATTATTGAGGGTTGAAATCAAAGTCCTGTCTTCCAAAGTAACTTTATAAAGGAAGGCAGGACTTTGATTTCCACCCTCAATAATTAATTATATCCCTTCTCGAAAGCAGTTACGACTTTGTATAGTAAGAATTTTCCCCTAAAGCAGGACGCGCCCTCAGAATCGACTGGGCTCGGAGTGGCCGTCTTGGTACAATCAGAGCATTCTGGCATACATAACGAGTAGTTGTAAATTTAAAAAGGAATACATGACTTTGATTTTCACCCTCAATAATTAATTCTTAAGCCGGTTTTACACGGACCATTTAATCGTCAATTTATTGCAAATTGTTTTGGGCAAATTGAACAATATCTACAAGGTCAAATTTTGCTGTGTAAAGCACCAAAATTTTGCGGCAATTTATTGTGCAATTTATTTAACAAGAAATTGACGAGATAGGTTTTGCTCAAATTTATTGACCAACTTTGGTAATGTTCTAGTTATATTTAATTTTTTTCGGTTCTGCCAACTGCCAATTTCGAGGTTATAATTTTTGTTGTTATTTGTGGAAAAATTTGAAATGAAGAGTTTAAGACATCGCCTGCAATGTATCAAGTTCCTTGGAAATAGAAAGCGATTTAATGCTTTAAAAGTTATTGTTATTTCATTACTTTTAATAACGAAAAGAAGAGAGCCTGCATGCGCGCGTAGACGTTGGTGTTGGTGGGTTCGCCCCTGGCTTCAAACGAAGGCAATTTACGCCTAGTTCATGAACAATTCCCAAAAAAATAATATTTTTATTCTTGTACTCTGGCAGTGAATTATACAATTCTGGATATTGTTCATAAAGAGAAATCAGCGTTCGAATAGCAGTCCTTGTAAACACAAAATCTATATCCATTATTAAGATAAAGACATAAAAACTGAAAACACAGAACTCACAGGAGATAAACGGTTTTATCATAACCTCAAATCATTCGTTCAAAGAGGCATACCATCTATAAAGGCTGAAAAATGACAAGTGTAGCATTTCCGTTGGTGTTCTTGAAGTTTCCGACAATTTATTTCACAAAGAAAATTATCGTGTAAAACGATCGACAATTTGGCAATTTATTGACGAATAAATTGCACAATTTCTTGGCCAAGAAATTGACGAGAGATATCCCGTGTAATATAGGCTTTACTTGTATAGCTACGTTTTTTCGCCAGTTACAATGGTATTAACATATTTGGATGTACCTTTTTCCACCAGTTTACTCAGTTAAGTCTTCTGTTCCTCGGTTAAATCATGGGAGATCCAAAGTTAACAAAAACAAACGTATCTTACTTTAGGAGGACCATAAAATTTTGTGTTTACATTTGATATACCTATATTTAGCACTTCTTGTTTTGTATCTGTAAGTACCTACAAACGTTATATGTCTATCTTGGTTTATTAGTTTTTTTACTTTGTTAAGGTTTGTTGAAATTATCTTACCTATCAGCAGGACGATCCGGCCTGCGTGTTTCTTGCAACCTAAAACTTTCCCTTTCCCACCTTTATACTGTTGTTCGGTAAGGTCACTCATCAGTCGGCCATAACATTGTTCATTTCTTAGTCAAACCCCTTTAAAAGCATTAAAAGTTGTTCCGAATACCTGCGCGAATTTCCTTAGGCTACAACAATGATATTTTTTTAAATTTTAATTTGCTTAAACCAATACCAAACGCCAACCGGCAATAACTAGTCTTATAACTTGCACTAATAAGTACTTATTATCGACCAGCAAGTACCCGGCACGCGCTGCAATGGCACTTTTTTATGGTTCTAATTCAGAAACGTTCGAGGGCGTGTGTACTACTACAACTCACCATAGTCGTAATCGCAATCGGATGAATGGTATATAAAGACTCATACGGGACAAACAAAAAAACATTCATTTTTGTAAACATACAGGGTGGCCCTTTAGTGTGGCAACGTACAATAGCTCCGTTACTATTTCAAATACATTAAAAATATTAATACAAAAGTTGAAGGGCAGTAAGTGACTTATAACGTAAAATTATTTTTAACTCTATAGGGTGGCTCAAAAAAGAGGAACAATAAAGAATGTACTTTTTTCAAATGGAACACCCTGTAAATTTTTTCATTTTTATATTCCACATAAAATTATAATTATGTTTTATTAAATACATTATTAATCTATACTTTATAGTTTCCGAGATATTGACTCTTGAAAAGTGTCATTTTTGAACGTTGACAGCTTCTAACTTTCTAACAGTACGTCTTAGAGCAAAACGGCTTACATGTCCCTATCTTCAATTTTTATTATCTTCCCAAAAAAATCAACTTCCGGTTAAACCGAATGTTATTCGAAAGCAAGAAATATAGTTGTTCCGGTTTAACTGGAAGTTTATTTTTTTAGGAAAATAATAAAAATTAAAGATAGGGACATGTAAGCCGTTTTGCTCTAAGACGTACTGTTAGAAAGTTAGAAGCTGTCAAAGTTCAAAAATGTCACTTTTCGAGAGTCAATATCTCGGAAACTATAAAGTATAGACTAATAATGTATTTAATAAAAAATAATTGTAATTTTATGTGGAATTTAAAAATGTAAAAATATACAGGGTGTTCCATTTGAAAAAGTACATTTTTTCTTGTTCCGCTTTTTTGAGCCACCCTATAGAGTTAAAAATAATTTTACGTTATAAGTCACTTACTGCCCTTCAACTTTTGTATTAATATTTTTAATGTATTTTAAATAGTAACGGAGCTATTGTACGTTGCCGCACTAAAGGGCCACCCTGTATACACTAATAGAAGATATAGATTCTGATTTTTGACTTTTCTTAGATTAGACGTTTTGCAAAACTTTTCTAGTGACCTACGTACTATAAATTGTTTATTACAGGGTGTTTCGGGAGGAAAGGGCTATATTTTGGGAATGTGTTCAGAGGGTAAAATAAGAGAAATAAACCCATATGTTTTAGTTCGATTCTCAACCATTTGTGAAATAATAGTTTCTAAAGTTTTTGTAAGTTAATTTTTATTTTAATAGCGAATAATTGCAGGTACTGCAGTACAAACTAACTTAAAGAATATTTTCAAAAACCCCTCCAACAACTTTAATACATTTTTCGGCACGTTTGTTAATCGCTCGGGTAGCACGTTGGATTGAGTGGGGATTGTTTTTTTTATAAAAACTGCAGCATTGAAAATTCGATCGCGGAGTGCTTTTCTCGTTCCCACTCGTGTTTGATATACTAGCGATTTCATCCATCCCAAAAGGCAATAATTAGCGGGTTCAAGTCTGGTGACCTCGGTGGCCAAACTTGCGGACCAACTCTGCCAATCCAGCGATTAGGAAAACGATAATTCAAGAAATTTCGCACACGGAGACTAAAATGAGGTGGGGCTCCATCATGTTGAAAGTACATTCGTTGTCGAACATTTAACGGAACATCATCCAAAATGTGTATCAAATGGTCTTCCAAAAACCGTAAATATCCTTCTCCAGTAAGATACCCATCCATTTCAAATGGACCAAATAACTGGTCGTTGAGCATTCCACACCAGACATTAATATTGAATCGATGTTGAAAGTTTCGTTCAAATATAGCATGAGGGTTTTCATCTGACCACCGATGTTCATTTGTGGCAATTATTAATTCCATCACAAGTGAACTAAGCTTCATCGCTAAATAAAATGTATTTGTGCAGACTTCGATTTTGATGGATCCATTCACAACATTGTACCCTTGAAGCAGGATCACCATCTAGAAGATGTTGAACGTGAAAAGGTTTTAAACCGTTTTTTCTAAGTGACGGCTAGATGTGATGGTATAATATGAAGTTCATTTGCAACCCGTCTCGTACTTATACCTGAGTTCTCTGCGACAATATCCAGAACATTTTCTTCATTTTCCACATCTAGACCCTGCACTCTTTCAGAAACAATTCTCACGCTTGGAAACATTCCAGTTTTCTGAGCACTTGCAAATACTTTTAAAAAACTTTTCTATTAGGAACTCTTCGATTGGGAAAACGACGTCGTTATTCATTACCTGCGCGCATCTCACTACCGTTACAGTAACCATACACGAATATCATGTCGGCATACTCCCTGTGACTGAATGTGTGGGGCATTGTAAATATGAAAATCGTGGTTCAAACCGATACGCTTAATATGAAGGTAACTGACAACTACTATGTATGTCAAAAATATCAATCAAAATATATCGGACGTTTAAAACTAAAGCCTCTTTCATTATTTCAATATAAAAAAAAATAGAACCGATTATTTCAGAAATGATTGATAATCGAACTAAACCATATGGGTTTATTTCTCTTATTTTCACCCTCTGAACAAATTCTCAAAATATTGCCCTTTCCTCCTCCCCAAACACCCTGTATACAAACACATTTTTCGTTTCACCTCTACACATTCTTCATTAACATGTAGCCATGTAGGTAGTACCAAAATTAAACAATATTGTAGATTTTATGTTTTTTTTTAGGTAAAGGGGCATAGCAGAGCCGGTAGCGACTCGAAACAATTTTTTGAAGCCACAAAACGCGATGCACTCCTTTTATTGCAAAAAGAACTGGACAAACTTACAGACACCGCTGCCCCAGCTCATCGAGATCGTGTTCACACAGAGTTTCAAGGATTCGTAGACCTTTTTAAAAGGTAAAAATTACAACAGTCTTCACAACTTGTTACCGCATTAATTTAAGTGGTAAACCAATTGGAAATTACAGTTTTAAAAAATGACTTGAAGAATGGAAAACGAACTTGTATTTTAGTTTGTAATGGTTCCATTTGATAACTAATTGCTTCGAGATTTATTGTTAAGCGTTTATAGTTGACAGAATGATAATTTTTCTCACATTGCCAGAAGTTGTCCTCTAGTCAAGAAATAAAATAAGATGAAAGTATTTAAACATACATTTTTTGGGTGTTTTATAGATTCTTTCTTCGTCTTGATCTGAATTTTGATTTATAAAAACCCGTTTTTTCAAACCACCTAAAAAAATGCATTTTCATAATTCCATAATTTTTGTATGGACCCAAATATTTTCTAGGGTGTAGGATGATGAAAGATGGGCAGCTAAAGTAGGGCGCCCGCAGAATAGACTCGGAACGGTCGACGAGTGGGTAGCCTTCGCCCACATGATGTTCAAAACGATTTGTTCTATTGCAGTGAGAGAAGTGGTGTCAGGCGAAATATCGAAATACCATTACTCAGACAATGTTCCATACCAATACAAAAATACTTAAAAAGAACGCAAGTTCCGACCGTTGCGTTGGTTAGGTAGTTTTTCCCCCTCAGGAGACTAGTCAATGGGTATGGAGAGTCTGGTCGATTCTGTAGACATCTTGCTCAATAGTACAGCCGCAGAGATTGATGCTGCTACATTTTAATTTTGGAGCGAAAATGTCGTCAAAATACTGAATTTTAAGCCTCGATGGCATGTAATAGATTGTCTTTAATACTTACGTTGCACGTATGCTTTTATTTGATACCAATAATTAAAGTATACGTACTATATTAATGGTGCGATAGGTATTTAAACTTTATTTATAGCGATATAAGGCGCCGACCATGTACATTATTTCCAAAGCTAATTGACGTTGATAACAGCTAATTATAAGGCCCGGTCCCATCAAAGTCCTAGTGCATCGAGCGCTCATTTACAGAATGTTAAGTAGCAAATTAACTAATCCAGTTCCACAACCTTCTTTATTAAGTAAAGAAGCTTGTGCTAGTTTGTTTGCATCGGGCCCTGAAGGCAGCTACTGTTTTGGGCATTAGTCTTCAAAAATTATTTCAATTAGCTTTGGCAAGATTATAACATTGGCGGTTTTGTTTCCTGTATCTTAAAGTGCTATATACGTTAGGTTAGGTTAAAAGTGAGTGGGCTTTATTTAACCCTCCGCTGCGACCGAGTAGGAGCTACTGTGGCTCACACCTTGCTTATATTTCTCCCAATAGATCTATAGCTAGCTTCTTAACGAAGCTAATTATTGTATTGGGAGAGACATTCTTCATGTCTTCCGATAGCGTTGTCACTTCGCGGAATAGGGTGAATCTGATTCTTGCTGCTGTGGGGAACGTGCACAATATGTGTTCCGCTGTTTCTGTATCTTCGATGCAGAGCCGGCATTCTTCATCTTGCGCTAATTCAAGTGCTATATAAATCGGCATTACATCCACTATACATTTTGTAACCAAACGTTGTTTTATAGGTCAGACATTTTTTGTAGGTTATTTTGTATTTTTTGAGGAAAATCATTGAAGGTCAGCTAATATGCATTATTTCCTGCCTTCATGCTAATAAGGAAAAGGTTCCTGTCGGACAAATTACATCAGCTAGTCTCTCCACTAAGTAACCGTTTTAACTATGTATAATGTTTCAGTGTGGTAGTTGCTATTAAATCCTATAAGAACGGCCTGGGTTCAATTCCCATTGCGTGAGGATTTTCCCTTTTTTATAAATATTAGGTCATTCTAAATGTAGTTTATGGCTTTGCGCATTTTTGGAATTTCTTTAATTTTAATGATAACCACCACAATTCCGTTTCATAATAATTCGATCAACGCTTAGCATTTACGAATAAGGTTTATTTTAAATGATTGTGAAATGTTCTCCGCGAAGTAGTGTAAAACAAATTATGTTACACGAGTGGATTCAGTTGAGAGTCATTTTTCAAATACCATTAAACATACATTTTTTTATAGCGGTCAGTTCGTTCGTTCCGCTTAATTAATGGCCAGTACCTACATAGGATACAGAAATAGCTGTAGGAGATTTCATAATAGAAATTCAAGTAAATGCTGACAGCAAAAAAAATGCTGTTTACTATCCTTTGATCTGTATAAGAATTTTGACACCGTAACCATCAGTTTTTATTAAGAAAATTATAAAGTATTGTATAATTACTTCCAAATTATTTAAGCTATCGTAAACAAATTGTTCAAATTGGGAAAAGAAAAGGTCCGGAAAAATAAATAATATGTGGAGTTCCTCAAGGATCAATATTTGGTCCAGTACTATTTTTAATCTATATTAATTCCGTTCTAAATTAAAGTTAAAAGGCCATTTAAAGCTTTTTGCAGATGATACAACAATTTTTTTTATTTTGCAGAAAGTTTCACAGAAATGTTATTCGATATTAATAATGATCTACAAATAATTCTTTGTTGGCTTCAATCCAATAAACTTACCTTAAATTTTACAAAATTTTCTTTTATGTTTATAATTAAAAATAAAATATATTCATCAAAAATCATTTAAGTACCCATTAAAATTTAATAATAAGAATATTCAATATTTAAAAACGACAACATTTTTAGGATTAATTTTAGACGAAAACTTAAACTGGGAAAGCCATATCCAGTATATTATAAACTCGATATCTGTTTTGTACAGTGCTAGATATTGCATTCCTTTGAAATACTTAAAAAATATGTATTTAAAATTATAATATTTAGCTTCTGCATGGGGATCTGCTTGTTTATAAAACTTAAAACCATTACGAAAATTGCAAAATAAAGTTTTTAATAAATGCATACACATATTACCACATCTATAGCCAACTGTTCATCTATATAGACCGAAGGGGTATTACACGTTCAAAACATTTATAAATTAAAAATTTGTATTCTAATTCACTCTATTATTTTAAAAGAAACAAAATGAAACATTTATTTATTTATTTATTTTTATTTATTTATTTATTATCAACAACAATAACAATAACAAAAAGCCAGGAAATGAAGATGAAACAATATGCATATCATGGACATAAGCGTCTGTGTGAATGCACATTGGGTTCATCAATAAAAGTTTACAATATTTAACCTACAGCTTATAACATACGACACTAAAGAAAAAAAACAAAATAATAACACGTAATACCAAAAAAAGGTCAAAAAAAGGAGTGGAAACAATGAAAAAAAAAAGAAAAATATAAATCTACTGTAGTTTAATGACGCTTTTAATGGTATTTGTATTCTCTCTAATCCATACTTGCAACTGCTTCTTAATGCTACTATATTTTTTAGTTTTAAATTGTTCAGGTAACATGTTAAATAATTTAGGTGCTATATAAGTAATACATCTTTGAGTTGCATTATAATGCGTGTTGGGTAATACAATGTTATGATTTGTATTAGCTCTTGTTTGAATGCCATGATTGATAAAATTTTGAAAGTTATTGGTGGAAATTGAAAATCTAAGGACACATTTAAAATATAATTGAGCAACAGTAAAAACGCCAGACTCCATGAATAATAGGTCGGATGGGAATTGCTTATGTTTAAACAAAATAACCTTTAATATATATTTCTGCACAATGGTAATGTTCTTTAAGGTGTCATTGTAAGCAGAACCCCAGCAGATAATGCCATAGCTCAAGCAAGATTCAGCTAAAGCTCTGTATACTTTTATGATTGTATTTCTATTTAGAACATTACGTAATTCGTAAAACTTAAAAATAAGTTTTTTAAATTTATTTTTAACGTAATCCGCATGATGCTGCCATTTCAAGTGATTATCGAAATAAACACCTAAATATTTAATTTTATTTGCTGATTTGATGTTATCAGAACACGTACAGTAATTGCTCATATTACAGTCATTGGTGTGTACCCTAAGTACATGCCTGTTTGGTAACCCCCTCACATTCATTGAAAAACACATAAAGTTAGTTTTTTTAACATTCACTGTGAGCGAATTCATATCCATCCAAGCCCGAACACTGCACATTGCACTTTCAGCCTTCGAGAAGGTTTCGTCCCAACAAACCCCTTTACACAAAAGAACCGTGTCATCCGCAAAACATACCACTTTTACTTCAGGAATTACTTGTGGGAGACTATTAATATAAATTAAGAACAGTATAGGTCCCAGCACTGTACCCTGTGGAACACCGCACCCGATATCCATAAATGAACTCGAAACCGTATCAAGATTAACTCCCTGAGTCCTATTTGTTAGATACGACTCAAACAGCCTAAGCACTATTCCTCTTATACCAATATTGTATAACTTATTCAGTAAGGTGCGATGGTCCACAGTGTCGAACGCCTTGGTAAGGTCCAGAAAAACAGCAAGAGGCTTCCAACCATTATCAAAACAATCCGTAATGAAAGTGGTGACCTCATTCAAGGCATCATCTGTACCCACCCCCTCCGTAAAACCATACTGTGACTTCGACAATATTTTATTAACATACAAAAAATTGCATAACCGTTTCTTTATACATTTCTCAATAACCTTACAGATAGGGCTAGTGAGTGCAATAGGTCCATAATTGCCCGGATCAGTTTTATCACCCCCTTTGTGTAGTGGGACAATCACTGCTCTTTTAAAAATATCTGGAAAAATGCCTTCAACAAATATCAAATTCACAATATGTACCAGGGGGGAAAGCAAAGCCCTAAAATTAGATTTCACAATCTGGTTAGAGACACCAAAATCATCAGCAGAAGACCATGGCTTCAGCAATGCCACAGCATTATTAATTTCTTCCTCATTAATGGGGAGCAAGAACATGGAGGGAAACTGCCGCTGTTCAGTTACGCTATTTCGAATATTTTTAGGCTTACTTATTTTACTGGCTAGCTTAGTACCTACAGAACTAAAAAACACATTCAATTCATTAGCTACCTGCCCCCGATCATAGACTACCTGACCATTACTATTTCTAATACATGGGATATTAGATTTTATGCTACAGTCATTGGTAGCCTGTTTTATTACTTCCCAGGTCTTTCTCGGATCACTATTTGCAACAACCAATTTTTGTTTAT
The DNA here is from genome assembly GCA_963969555.1 of Polydrusus pterygomalis. NCBI lineage: Eukaryota > Metazoa > Arthropoda > Insecta > Coleoptera > Curculionidae > Polydrusus > Polydrusus pterygomalis. The sequence continues at coordinate 72,091,160 of OZ018375.1, forward strand.
AATAATTAGCTTTCGTATTTCTAATAAGTTTGGTTAACATATTTCTATAATTTCTATAGTTAATGCGAACCGTTTCATCTAATGGATTACTGACACAGAGTTTATGCAATTTATCTCTGTTTCTAATGGAAGCAAGTAAGCCTGCAGTAATCCATGGTTTAAGACGAAATTTTTTATTAGAAATGGTTTTCACATTTGTTGCAGCAAGTATATGTTTTTTTAAGGTATTCACGAACATTTCAGAGGCAGTATTGGGGTCTTGGCATGACAAAATTTCTTCCCAATTTTGGGATTGAAGTAAATTTTTAATATGTTCATAGTCAACTTTACTAAAAGTTCTATTGGTTTTTTGTTCTGCAAGGGTATTCGTTATATTTTTCAAGTTAACATTAAACAATAAGGAATGATGATCAGAAATAGAGCTGGTTAGTATTATCAGGTTGCTTCTATATTTTGTTTTGCTCTTCATGAAGATATGATCAATACATGTCTTACTACACCCATCAACCCTAGTAGGCTTGTCAACTTTAGAAACATAGCCAAAGCTATTCAGACAACTAACATATTCATTGACAGTCATTGATTGAGAATTCAATAAATTTATATTTATGTCACCGACAAAAAGCTCCATGTCACAAGCAATATAATGAGCCTGACCAAACAGGCTGATCAAAGAGGGGATGTAGTCAACTTCTTTAAGAGAAGGAGACCTATAATGGGAAATTACCCCTATACTAGTATTGTCCTTAGCAAGTGTAACTCTCAAGAACTTATGGTCATTTATTTCAAGTACATTACTAGTTTTTACTATTGAGCTCTTACAATAAATCAAACTACCATCACACTTATTAATTTTGCTTTCATTATAAAATATATCATACTCATTAATACGAAAGTTCATTATATTATGAAGAACGTTGGTCTCCGACAACACAATTAGATCGAAATGGCTGTTCATAGATTCAAGAAAGAGGACGAGGTTATCAAAATTCTTATTAAGGCGTCTGATATTAACATGCAACAAATTAAAATTGTGCTCTGATAACACTTCAGGAGAATAAGATATTACATTAACATAACACCAGACATTGTATAAATTACCAAACTATACCAGTAAAAAGTAATTTCGGAAAGATCTCTTATTTATAACGGAATAATGATATAATACAATCTTCCAAAAAATATCAGAAGAATTAAAATATTGACACCTTTAAAAATCAAATAATTAATTAATACTTTCTTTCTTGTCCGTAATTAGATTCCTGGAAGAAACTGGCCCCTCCGTCGATTGGAACAAAATAGAAAAATTACCAGAAGATGCCGTGAGAGAGTATAATTCACTGGAAACACCAACGGCCGATTTGCTGCACAAAATGCTCGATAAACTGGTAGTCGTGAAACTAAACGGTGGTCTGGGAACATCAATGGGTTGTTACGGTCCCAAATCAGTGATCACTGTGCGGAATGATTTAACATTCCTTGATCTTACTGTTCAGCAAATTGAGGTATGCTTCTATTTTTTCAAGGGGGGGGGGGGGATATTTTATGTAATCCAATTAACCGTGAACTGTCAAGTTACTGTGACATTTGTACATTGACAGGCGTCTATATTAAATGTGAGTTAAGTTTCGCAAAATAAATTCTACCTAGGTTTAGCACCATGCTATGATATTTGTTTGTATAAAAAAATTTAAAAGAACCTTTGGAGAAGGTTTTTTTAGGGTAATAATAATTACTTATTATTTATTTTTCAGCTGTACATATCATTTAAATTAGGTTATTGTCAGATTTATCTATATTTGAAGCATTGTAACTTTGGCTACCATAAGAAAAATTGATATATGTAATAATAATGACATTTTAATTCTGTGTTTCGGGGATGTACCTACCTATTTACGGTGACAACAGAAAGAAAATGTTGTCTGGGCCGGGAGAGATGCGCAAAATTTCAGATCCATCGATAAAGCAAAAACAACGACCTTATCCATCGATAATGAAAAAATATCAACCGAAAAACATCGATATTTTAACTCCTTGTTTTTATTGAAATATCTTAAAAACAATTTTAACCTCCAAAAAAAGAGGTTACACCACTATTTCGGTACCGGACCACTGCAAATCCGCTATCTGCTTGGGTCGATGTTTCTTTGTAGTATTTTCATACGTTGCTGATACCCGCAACAACACTTTTTGGTTTATTAGCTTTGGAAACTATGCATTTTGAAAAATAATCGATTATTCGATAAATCGATAAAACCTACCATCGATGTTTTGCTCCGATGTATCGATGTTTTTGATGTATCGACAACCATCGTGCATCCCTAGGCGTAGTGGGAATCGTAGTTTCTTGGGACTTTTAGTTAGTTTAAGCTGTTAAGGTGACAATTAATTGTAAACGTGAAAATGGCAAAGTGAAATTTAAAGTGTTTCACACTGCACGAGAAATTAAAATTAATTACTGATGTAGAAACGGGTGAAAAGCAAAAGAAAGACTTTGCGGAACAATTTAAGATTTCAAATAGAGTAGATCGTGCTTTTAACAGTAAACTAAGGCTTAAATTCGGTTTATTTTTTATAATTCGAATTTTCCATTTTACGTTCTGGTCCTTGGAGGATCGAGTTAGAGAAGTTTCACTGTAGTTGCCTTATGTTAAAAATAAGAAGAAATTGCCATGATAAATAACCTGTCCAAGTTTCCAAAAACATTTTCGAAATAATAATGTTAATCCATTTTTAATTTTGGGTGTAAAAGTTTATATGTATTGGCAACTTACCCCCTCCATTTCTACCCCCTAGGGGCAAAATTTCCAATACATCAATACACGTGCTGGCTTATTTTAATAGAGTAAGCATAGTACCCATTTTCAGCAGTATCTGCTTAAACCTATGGAAAGTTTAAAGTACCCTCCCAAAATAGAACACACCTCTTTTTTCAACCCCTAGGTGGATTTTGGAAAAATGACTAAATACAAATATTATTATTTTATTAAAGGAACTTATATACCAATTTTTAAACCTTCACCAGTTGTAGTTTCTGAGATACATAAATTTCAACCCCCGTTGTGTGATTAGGAGAAGACGTCCTCGAAATTTCATGATTCTAGGATTGGGGGTTTAGGCTGGGCGTTGATGAATCCAATTCAAATTCTTCGCGCCCTGTGACCTCATGCGCCAGGCAGTCGAAATTGTGACTGCGATCTAGCATATCTTGTTTTCTTTGTATTATGCAGACCTTCTACTGTGTGACCAGTAAAGTCCGCATCATATGGGATTTTTTTTTATTAATAGCTTTATTCGAAATTTGACATTGGCATCAAGTTCTGCCTCGATGGGATGAAAATTAAGCAAAAAAATAGTAGTCAGGTGATTCACATTATCTGTAAATTTTTTTTTTTTTTTCAAAAAATAATTCAAAAGTGGGGTTATTTCTGAAAATATCGAAAAAATTATTAGAAAAAGTTTTTTTAAATGCAGTTTCTAGCCCACATGCAAAATTTCAGCTGCATAAGATAATTTTGTTTTTTACCCACCACTAAAATTTATTTTCCACTTAATGAATACTTTACTGTTGACACTGTGTTCTTTTTTGTCTTAACATTAAGGTGTATTACTTTCAGACACAAACTATGTTTTCAAAAATACTTATTTTATAAAGTTACCTTATACAGGGTCAATAAAACAAATAAACTTTGCATCATGCGACCAAATTTTAATAGCCCAATTTTGATTTTGTAGAAAAACCTTTAACATGGCGCTACTTTAAAGAAAATGTATCTGAAATAAAGCAGCACTAAGAAAGAAGTTTTATGTAGGTTGCGTTGAGTCTTATTTTACAAAAGTGGTACAATTTAGCAAATATGGGTAAAAAATCAAAATTATCTTATGCAGCTAAAATTTTGCATGTGGGCTAGAAACTGCATTTAAAAAGACTTTTTCTAATAACTTTTCGATACTCTCAGAAATAACTCTACTTTTGAATTATTTTTTGGAAAAAATTTTAATTTGACAGGTAATGCGAATCACGTGACTACTATTTTTTGCTTAATTTTCATCTCGATCGAAGCAGAACTTGATGCTAAAGTCAAATTTTAAATAAAGTTATTAATAAAAAAAAATCCCATATCATGCGGACTTTACTGGTCACACTGTATAAAGATATTAATATTTCTAATTAACGTTTTCTACATTGGCGATACAAAGTATGGCGAAGACGTAGTGTCAATGCAAAATATTGCAAAAACAACTGTGTTCCCTCTGCTGTTTAACGTGCTCGGACACTCGGTATTACAAAGACATTTTCGCAAAAATAAGTTGAATTAACAAAAATATTAATTAACTTTCAAAATGTCTTTATTCCAAACTAACTTTTACAGTTCATTACTTATACCGCTTACGCAACTTAAATATTAATCAATTAAAATAACTATATTGTTGACAATAAAGCACTGCAGCTTAAGGCACAATAAAATAATTGCAATTTAAAAAAAATAATTTTATAGGTATTTTATGTATAGCCACATTATGATTATTACATAACTTCGTTTAAAAAAATTAATATATTAAATTAATTTTAATTTTAATGAATTTTAACAACAAATTCCCTGGTATGGCTACTTGGTTAGACACTTAAGCGAAAAAGTAATAGACGAAGCAATTCATTTATCAAGCTGCATTTAGTATGTTATAATAATCATAATCAACTGTCTTTATTGGTTGATATGTTGACAATCTTTGAATCATGTCCATCATGCCGATAAAAACTATGACAGCAAAATCGAGAAAGGAAATACATAATATTATCTCCAAGACTATAAAAGGTACTTTAGAGCATAATCACGTAACTTTAAAAAAGTAACCGAGGTTACATAATTAAACGTCTTGTATTTTGCGATACGGGGTAGCATCAAAGTATATTTTTGTTATACAGTGACCGGCAGAAAGTGCGCAGCATATGGGAAAGTTTTTTTATCTTTAGGTTTAGAAAATTAATTTTATTTTAGATAGGTTCTGCATGTTCTCAAACCAAAATAACACCCATTAAATCCGGTAAAAGTCTTATGGTATACGAGGTAGGATCAAAAATTTGAAATTCCGCTAAGAGTAAAGTACCTCCATCTTTCATTTTAGAATATTTTTTTACTAAGAATTATTGTTTTAATTTTAAAGTTATACTCAAATTCCAAATTTCGCTTATTTTGGACAAAAAAATGGATTTAATCGTGTTTTCTGAATAACCCTGTATAAAAAATAAATGGCAACCGAACAGTACGAAAATAGGATTTTCTGCAGACTTTGTTAAAGATAACCGTCGATCATAAGTCCGATTAGTTTGTTTTCATAATATTATGGCTTTTTAAAATAAAAACATAAAAATATTAAATATTTTTGCTGCACACCGTATTTTATTTTCTGAGGGAACAAGTTAACTTCATCTAACTGATATTTTTTGATTTACGTTGACTTAAAGCATCTCCTTAATAGTTTTTTATACATTGAAGTATGCATAGAAAACTTCCTTTTGATTTATAAAGAAAAAAATTTAAATTAAAAATATATTTTGAACGGATTTTATTCGTCACGTAAAATAAGAAAAACTCTGTGCATACTTCAATGTATAAAAAACTATTTAGGAGATGTTTTAAGTCAATGTAAATCAAAAAATATCAGTTAGATGAAATTAACTTGTTCCTTCAGAAAATAAAATACGGTGTGCAGCAAAAATATTTAATATTTTTATGTTTTTATTTTAAAAAGCCATAATATTATGAAAACAAACTAATCGGACTTATGATCGACGGTAATCTCTAACAAAGTCTGCAGAAAATCTTATTTTCGTACTGTTCGGTTGCCATTTATTTTTTATACAGGGTTATTCAGAAAACACGATTAAATCCATTTTTTTGTCCAAAATAAGCGAAATTTGGAATTTGGGTATAACTTTGAAATTAAAACAATAATTCTTATTAAAAAATATTCTAAAATGAAAGATGGAGGTACTTTACTCTTAGTGGAATTTCAAATTTTTGATCCTACCTCGTATACCATAAGACTTTTACCAGATTTACTGGGTGTTATTTTGGTTTGAGAACATGCAGAACCTATCTAAAATAAAATTAATTTTCTAAACTTAAACATCAAAAACTTTCCCATATGCTGCACACTTTCTGCCGGTCACTGTATAAATTTGAGGGACAGTTTATATGGAGAAACTTAATTTATTAGGCATTTTTTTTTATTTTGAAAAAGTCATATCATATTAATTATTTAAATGAGGGCAACCTGCAGTCGGGGTTCCGTAAGGGATTTAGCACTGCGACTGCTTTGCTGAATACTTTGGATGATATTTTAGGGGCTGCAGACAAAGGGGAAACCTCAGTCTTGGTTCTTCTTGATTACAGTAAGGCTTTTGACACTTTGGATCATCATTTGTTGTGTGCCAAACTTTATTATTATGGTTTCTCGGAAGGTGTAATCAAACTGTTAAAGAATTATCTTGTTGGTAGGTCACAATATGTCGCCGTTGATCGCAAACAATCACAACGTTAGACTCTGGACAGGGGAGTACCGCAGGGGTCCATTTTGGGGCCTTTGATGTTTGTTATTTTTACCATGGACATGCACACTCACATAGCTGGCGGCAACCTAAAGCAGTATGCCGATGACAGTACCTTTCTTACACATTTTGATCAGCTAAATGAAAATAGAACAAAATATAAACAATTAAGAGTCAGGGATCATGTTAGTCCAAAAATAAAAGAACTACGGTGGTTAAAAATTAAAGACCGTGAAAACTGCATTTGGGTGCTTCCTACATAGGCTGCTAAAAAGTGGAACTCCTAGATATTTGCGCGAAAGGCTGGTTCTTCGAAGTTCTTTGCATTAGCGCAATACCAGGTTTAAGGGCCGTTTTCAAATACCCAAGCATCGTACAAGTTTGTTTAAACAATCGTTTAGCTATACATCTCAATCTCCTTAATGAAATTGATTCTGACCTATTAAATAAGTCTCAGTTTTCCTTTAGAACTACCTATAAAAATAATTTGCTTCAAAAATACTGATCAGTTTTCCCGGCTTTTTTTTGTTTTTTTTTTCTGTTCCTCTGTGGTATTAAATAACCCAGGTTTTGGCTACTTTTGAGAGAGATCATTATGGATGTTTGATGGTATTTGTTATTTAACATTTCATTTAACTATAAATAACATTAAATGTATATATATTTATATTATATCCAACATGAGTTGTAACTTATTTTGTTATATTTATAAAAATTTTGTATGCTGGGTTAAAAGCAGCTCTGCTGAAATTCGCAGAGTTAAAAATAAAGACCTTTTATTATTAATATTATTATTATTATATATTTTATTTAAAGTATCTGTAACATAGTCTGAAAATGAAAAATTAAACTAAATAATAAAATAAATTCAATAAAAAATATTTAAAAAATACAAACACAAATTTTGTCAAAGCAACATAAAATTTTGGATATTTGGTCATAGAACCATTTCTATTTATTACTTCTTGAAACCTTCTCGGCATACTCTTAAAATTAGGTGACTGCATACTTCGCCCGTTATTTATTTATTGCCATAATTCACAACGTAAACAATGACATTGTCAAAAGAAAAATTTTTCAAGTTTTAAATCATAATGTCATCAAAATAACGAACATCACCAAAGTTGTTTTCTAGAAGGTAGCACTTCACCTTGTTCTTGCATTTTTTTACTTTAGAGATGCTTCTGATAGTATTTGGAGTGTATTATAGAGGGAGCGGCAGAAGCAAAATGGACTCTTACGATATAATGATGTTTTATAGTCAGATATACGGTGTGTCCGGAAAAATGAGGTAAATCCGTTAACCTTGAGTAAAAATAACATGACTTTTATGATGCTTTTTTTTGTCATTTCGACCCTAATGTTCAATATAATAAAGTTTGAAATTAAAAACTGATTTTTTTTTAATAATTATTATATATATATATTTAATAATCTCAAATTTGGTATATTGCTTCAGCATAAAGAGTTACATCTTTTAAGAAAAACAAAACAAAAAACAATTGTCAAATACTCAAAATAGGGGGTCTAGTACCCGCTGACCCCCCTATTTCTTAGTACGTGCGCCAGTAACTTTTGAACTATATTTTTTCAGGTAACTATTTGTTTTTGATTATTTTTCGCTCTTATAAAATTTCAATAAAATGATGCGTTTTGGAGATAATTTGAAAAGTATGGGTTCTTAACTTAATCACGTATTACGGTAACCTCGTAATTTTCAAATGCTAAACCAATTCAGCCGTTGTGGCACTACCATGGATACAAGATATTATTAAGTAAAACTTTGCAATATGTGACAGTACCAAAAGCAAAGGATTAGCCAAAAATATGTAAGAACAGTGGCGTACAGATAAAAACCTGTAGTACTAAGCCAGGTAAATGGATATATTTTATTGCCCTACTAGGAATTTACTATTGCTAATCTTCTTCGCATAACAGTAAAGTGCCTATGTTATCACTCGTTCCTGAGGATAATATTATACCATTACTTATTAAATAAATTTGAAGCAAGATAATGACGAATATTCAAAACATAGTTTTTCATAAAATTATGAATACGTTAGTAACAAAAACCTACAAAATAAAAAAAAAATAGTCGCTGATATAATCTCCCATTTTTTTGAAATCACATGCGATCTCTCTTTATTAAAGAAAATCTTAACCTTTTAAAAATATGTAGTTTCATCCTGAACTGCTCTCCAGCTTGAATGATTCTTTATATTAAATGATTCTCGTTCAAAATCGGAACCATATACCCAAAATATTTTTTTATACAGGATTAGTCCAAGGAAGTAAGGTCTGGGGAACGGGGTGGTCATTTAATAGGAGCATCGTGGCTAATAGGTAAATAGTTCGTAACGTTTCTAGCAAAATACGGGGGAGCACTGTCTAGTTGAAACCAAATCAGCGTTGCCAGATATTTGGGACAAACAAATGGTACAAACCAAGAAATTTCATGGTATTTTTCAAGAAATAATGGTACTTCTTGAAAAACCATAAGAACCTACGTATTTCCCCCTTATTTCCTCCTCTACTAAAAAAAAGGGGTCGACGGCAGAACAGGGCCAAATATCAATGATTCAGAGTATTATCCTTATTTCCTCTACCAGAGAACCAAAAAACAATGGTCCACGGAGTAGTACAGTTCCAAAAATCAGATAGATACGAAAAGAATGGAAGGATCCAAAATAATGGTATTTTTGTTACTTTTAAAGGTACGGGTACATCATGACGAAATAATGGTATAAATACCATTAAAATGGTACGTCTGGCAACGCTGAACCAAATATATTTAGTCCTACTACCAGAGGCAAATTATGAAATAAATCGGGCGGTGTGTAGAAATAATAAAAATTAATGACCAATCAAATTTTCTGGTAAAATTACTGTTTCGTGAATAAGGCAATACAATAATTTCATTTAACTCGTTAAGCACTATATGTACATTTTTATCTGTACCCCACTGTCTTTACATGCAGTGGTCAAAAGCCAATGTTTTGTATAAAGAACAGCACTGGCGGATACCGAAGTTCAAAGAAGCAGCTGTCACAATACCTGGGTAGTTCTCAGTGGAGAATTAGTGGTTCTCAGATAAACAATTCTCAATTTTTAAGGTTTTGTTTTATTGGTAATAAGTAATAAATTAATAAAAATATTTAATTGTAAATAAGTTGCTCCGCTTCTGCCTTCTACTGTCTTCTATTTCTATCTTCTTTTATATATTATGGTCCTTTACAAAAGTTCTCCGACCCTGTTCATACTTGTATTCTTATTGTCAAACCAGTCTTGTCAAAATTTCTTAACCTCTTTTGATGACTTGTGACAATCGCAACCAATAATTTTTATTTAAATAGGAATAAATCCGAAATACTGTAATCAAAATAAAATAATATAGATGAATAAAATATCTCTACTATTATGAAGAATTAAACTCGTGTCAGGTCACCGCGTATAACCTTCTATAGTTGAGATAAACAATAAGACTCCGCTGTTTTATGATAATAATATAACAGCAAGAAATTAGTAAAATATATTTCTACTATGAAGGAGAAATACAAGTGTGTCTAATATCGCACTAACATGTAATTTCTCTATAGCTGAAATAAAAGTAGGGTTCTGCTGTTATGGGGTTCAAAACCAACAGCAGGAACTAAATAAATTAAACCTCTACTATTAAGGAGAATCACACTCGTGTCAGGTCACCGCGTGTGCTCTCTATAGCCGAGATAAAATAGGGCTCCGCTATTTTGGGGTACAAGCCCAATAGCAAGAAATAAATAAAATGTATTTCTACTATGAAGGAGAATTATTACAAGTGTGTCTAATAATGCACTAACATGTAAATTCTCTATAGCCGAAATAAAAGTGGGGCTCCGCTGTTATGGGGTTCAAATCCAACAGCAGGAACTAAATAAATTAAACCTCTACTATTAAGGAGAATCACACTCGTGTCAGGTCACCGCGTGTGCTCTCTATAGCCGAGATAAAATAGGGCTCCGCTATTTTGGGGTACAAGCCCAATAGCAAGAAACAAATAAAATGTATTTCTACTATGAAGGAGAATTATTACAAGTGTGTCTAATGATGCACTTACATGTAAATTCTCTATAGCCGAAATAAAAGTGGGGCTCCGCTGTTATGGGGTTCAAATCCAACAGCAGGAACTAAATAAAATAAATCTCTACTATTAAGGAGAATCACACTCGTGTCAGGTCACCGCGTGTGTTCTCTATAGCCGAGATAAAATAGGGCTCCGCTATTTTGGGGTACAAGCCCAATAGCAAGAAACAAATAAAATGTATTTCTACTATGAAGGAGAATTATTACAAGTGTGTCTAATGATGCACTAACATGTAAATTCTCTATAGCCGAAATAAAAGTGGGGCTCCGCTGTTATGGGGTTCAAATCCAACAGCAGGAACTAAATAAAATAAATCTCTACTATTAAGGAGAATCACACTCGTGTCAGGTCACCGCGTGTGTTCTCTATAGCCGAGATAAAATAGGGCTCCGCTATTTTGGGGTACAAGCCCAATAGCAAGAAATAAATAAAATGTATTTCTACTTTGAAGGAGAATTATTACAAGTGTGTCTAATGATGCACTAACATGTAAATTCTCTATAGCCGAAATAAAAGTGGGGCTCCGCTGTTATGGGGTTCAAATCCAACAGCAGGAACTAAATAAAATAAATCTCTACTATTATGGAGAATCACACTCGTGTCAGGTCACCGCGTGTGTTCTCTATAGCCGAGATAAAATAGGGCTCCGCTGTTTTGGGGTATAAACCCAACAGCAAGAAATAACGAATTTTTACTACTCGTTAACCCTAAAATAACCTAAAGAATCTCACCTTATAGGTATTCGTTCTTACTTCTCTCGAAGCTAGGATTCGAATCAATTCTCCAGCCAAATGCACCGCCTTTTATATGGAACCGTTACTACGTAAATTGTTTGTTATACAGGAGATCCAGAAATATATGTAAATTACGAGGATTTGTCAATAATGACGTTTTGTCAAAAGGTTAATAATTTGGGTTATATAAATTTATTAATAGTGACATTACGTCAGAAAGGTTAAGAAAATAGGTTATATTTAATTTACGAGGGAAATAAGAACTAAATAATAATAACGACACTTTAAACCAACGAAATAAGAATACAAAGGAAGTAAGGTATGGTAGATTGACAGTTGTCCGGGATGGGGTCTGATGGCGGCAACATTTAACGCATGCGCGTTTCCGGTCCACCTGTGGCGTATCATTAAAATGGTAATAACAAAATGATTAATAAAATTTTATTTGACGAAAAAAATAGAAAAAATATTTAGATTCATATATACCTATAAGATACATTAAGGTTGGTGTAATAAAACAACACAACTATTTCTTTTAATTATTTATTTAAATAAGGTAACGGAGGTGAAAGGGTCCTTAACGTAAATATCTGGTTAAATAACTAAAAAACATCTGTTATTATACATTAAAAAAAATTGCAGAAAACAAATTGTTTCAGACAATAAATACTGATGAAGGCAAAATTATTGCCAAAACGTCTACGTTAAAAAATAAAATTAAAAAAAACCTTACTCTTTCTTCATGAACCAAATCACAAAATATAATATAATACAGTCCTGTTTATTATACACGTAGGGAAAATGTTTGTCTGCCCATCTCTTAGTAATAAGTTAGCATAGTACAAATATGAAGTATCGCAAAGCAAACAGAGGTAGGTAGATTATGTTTCCCCCGCTCCATCGTATTGCATCTCGCTCATGGCACTCGCTCTGGTGGCACGCCGCGCCGCTTCTATCAAATAGATATTCATTCTTTCGTACGTTGCCGCCTGAATAAAAGGATTAGGATCAAGCAAAACGCATCGAGCCAGCCAGATCCGATGCGATGGAGTGGGGGAAACATAATCTACCTATTTCTGTTTACTTTGCGATACTTCATATTTTGTACTATTCTAACTTATTACTAAGAGATGGGCGGACAAACATTTTCCCTACGTGTATATACCTGAATAATATTAATGAGATTTCTAGTATACAAGAAAATTGTCAAATAACAATCTATGCAGATAATACAAACACTTTATTTATTTATAGTATCAACAACTTAACAAGTTAATTATAGATACATAAACCCCATTTCTAAAAGCTTATACCTAAGCTATAATAAATATTCAATTAGCATTTGCCTAAGCAGTTCATTCCTTAATTTTAATTTTTCATAGTTTAAATTATATATTATGTCAATGTATCCACAATATTTATTAAAATAGAGCACAGTCTTATAAGTGGTGAGATTTTGTATAGATTTGTCCTCGGTGTAGGAATATAAAATACATGTGCGGATCTAGTATTGACTAAGCCTATTCTAAACAGAAGCAGTCCTAAGAACTCTTTATTATCAATTTTGTCTCTAATTATTTTATATAAGAAAATAATTTTTGCTTCTATAAGGAAAATAATTACACAAAAGCCCTTGATCTGTACCTCTTGGCGGATAAACGGAAAATTAGTACAAAAACTTTAAAAATTGACGCTGAATAGATTTTAAAATAGCAATCTTATTGGCATACTGAGGATCCCAAATAGTGCATGCAGACTAAAGTGTTGTAACTACCAGGGATTTATATAAAGTTATTATAGCGTTAACATTTTTAAAGTATTTACAAGTTCTTATAATAAATCCTAGCATATAAAGACCTTGAGCTTCTGGAGCAACATATTTAACAATTTATGATTGAAGTAAATAATTATTGGTTTCCTAAAGATAAACTGATATTAAATAAATCAAAGACCGTTATCACCTTGTTTAAGACTAACTGATACACTTTGGAGAATCCGGATACCGTAACCATTAATGATTGTCATATAAGATTAAAGGAAGATACTAAAATCTTAGGTGTGTTGTTGGATAGTAAAATGTCCTGGAAGAGCCATGTCCAATATATGTTGTAACCAGAAGGTGTTCCAGTTAGATTCACAGTAGGATAATTATCTTCAGCCAGGTTTTGACATGGTGTCTTATAAGATATTGCATAGGAACGTACCTGCCAAAAAATATGTTTTTTAATTATCTGTTTGGCACCTTTACCAAATTACACAAAAGTACCTATAACGTGATACTACCTCTTTGTACAATTTTTTTTTTATATTTTGATATGAATTTCTTTGAATGATAGAAGGTTTGGGACTTGCTTTAAATTTATTTTTTAATCAATGGTATCTCCAGTCGTCCTCAGGTGAATATTGGGAAAACGTTTCATCATTCTAGAAACATCATTGTCTTCAATATTTAAATATGCATTTCTTTGTTTATCGTACCTACACTCCCATATTTTATTACATTCTTTATGCATCGGGTTAAAAATTTTAAAAAGAGATTAAACCAATAAAACATCTAAAAACTTTTATCGATACATAATTTATGAACAAAGCAGCTTCCTCGGAAGCATAAATAATGCAGAATTATTTATATTCATATTCTTAAGTACCTACCTACCTACATATTTTCTAATATATTATGTAATGACCAGATACAATAGTTTCCAAACTTACATTTTTTAACCTGACTACTTCAAAAGTAGGCACTACTGCAGTTGGGACCAATCTAACTTTCAATCTTGAAGTTCTGTCAAAGCAATCTTCAGAAAAATGCTCCAAGCAAAGAACTCTATTTCGTGTAGGATCCCAATCACTTCGGTTTACAATTTGCAACCATGCCTTTTTTCTTAGGTAATTATTTGGAAAACTAAAAACCAATAAGTATTTTTAATTTGCTTTTCTGTAGAAATGGGGTAACCCAATGATCTGCTAGGGTAACCCAGTCGATTAATAAATAAATAATATTTTTCTGGTTTTATAAGACGAACGCCCATGAATGACATGCGAGGTTCGAAGGTTATGTGTATTTTGACATAAAATTAAAATAATTTTTCCCCTACAGATTAAAAAAGTACATATTATGTAAACATAAACTTACCAATAAAATGTAATGCCCAGTTTTTTACTTCTTAGCGTTTGGGAGCACCCACAAGCAGCACAACTAACCATATTTATAGCTTATTAATTAACCCAGAATACCAACTAATTAAAATGTTTTAATCGCTGTCCAGCGCTAACAGTATACTCCACTGTCACACAAAAGTAATAATAAGTTTACTAGAATTCGTTAAATATGGTTGTTAACTAATTAAAATGCAAAATAACTCAAAAACAGCAAAGAAATCAGAAATCACAGCTCGACCTGTCAACCACGGTCAAACACCAAAACAAACATGGAGTCATATTGTGGTGTCTCAAAATGGCCGACTTCCGTCGGCCAGTTTGTTAGGCGGTTTATGCAAAATCTTACTTCCTTTGTATTCTTATTTCGTTGCTTTAAACATATAAAATGCAACGAACAAAATAGGGAAATTGAAAGTATCGTTACAGCACATGGGCTGAGCGTCACTGCACATGTATGTGGATATTATTTAGCACTAGAATTATAATTTAGTTTACACGTCTTGAAAACGTTATAAAAAAGAACTAACTAAAACTAACCGAGTCCAACAAAATGATTCTTTTGATAATAATATCACATTTAATAAAAAAATATGTTTAAAAAAATTATTATATTTTAGCATCTGAATAAGACGTACAAAGTAAATGTGCCTTTAGTACTAATGAATTCATTTAATACAAATGAAGATACCGAAAAAGTTATTAGAAAATACAAGAATTTGCAAGTCGAAATCCACACATTCAATCAATCTTGTTATCCCCGTATTAACAGAGATAGTTTAATGCCGATAGCGAAGGATTGTGATGTTGATAAAAATTTGGAGGCGTGGTTCCCACCTGGTCACGGAGATTTCTACAGGTATGTATTTAAGTATCTTCGGTGTTGGAGCTTGACTGGCAGTTCTCAAAATGTGAATATTTAGATATCTACTAGAAAAAAACATTTTTTAAATAATTATTTCAATTATCAATGTATTTAAAACACCTCGTCTTACTTTCTCACTAGATCCACCGACAAGATGTTTCCGTCTTGATTTTAGTGAATTTGTCATACAGTGTCTTCCCGCATAGCTCTAAGTTTTCTTATTCTGCATTTTAAAATTTATTTATTTGTTTATTGACGTCAACAGGGATACAAACAGGTAACAAAATACCCTCTAAAGTATCCACATAAAATAATTAGAAACTATAATAAAACAGTCTAATCATGCCTATAAATAGTAAAATAAGGTAAAACAGAAATAAATACATTTACTTATATTTCACATAGATTATTCATTGTTTTAAATAAACGAAGAATTTTGAGAAAAAAGATACAATAAAATCAATCGTTAAAATAATTAGTTTTTAAACATTTTTTAGTATGCCTTTCACTGTTCTCAGGGACATCAATATTAACAAACGCATTACTATTTCTTATAATTCTACCCAATAAAGAGTTTTGAGCCGAATAAGTGTGTCTAAATGGCAAAACAAAAAAATTCAGTTGTCCTTAGAGACCTCTGGGAGACATCAATTCAGTTGTTCTTAGAGACCTCTGGGAGACATCAATACAAACTTGTTCGAGGATATCTGGACTTTGTACTAAATTATTAAATAAATTGTGCAACGCCATAGGTGCATATCACGCTGCATCATCTATTAATGAATTTTACTATTATAATTTTTATAATTTCTTTTACAAATTCGAGAAAATTTCTGAAAAGTGAGAACGCGATTATGTTTGGTTGAAATTTACCACTGCTATATTATATTACCTTTAGAATATACAAGTAATTGGTTTGACAAATATTTGAGATGTGCCTTTTTGGCTTATGATGGCATTATATAATATATATTATGTATTTGTTATATCTTTTTGTAGGAGCTTCCAAAATTCTGGCCTTTTATCTAAATTCATAAAACAAGGAAGAGATTACTGCTTTATTTCGAATATTGATAACTTAGGAGCAACAGTAGATGTTAATATTTTAAATTTACTCATGAATACCACAAAGTCAGAGGTAGAGTTTGTCATGGAGGTAACCGACAAGACTAGAGCTGATGTTAAGGTATAAATATATATTTTATTTTTCAACGATAAAGTAGTAATTTTTAAATAGAACCATATGCTAGTTCTAAATTCTAGAGACCACATCTAGTTGCTTAAAGGTATTTTGTTCAGAGAACCTTCAGTTTTTGAGATATGAACATTTAAAACTTGACAGGCCTTTAAACGATAGTTTTTAATTCCTTATAACAAATGTCGACTTCGTGTTTTAACCGTTAAACCCTAAACAAGTTTTACCCCAGTCCGTTTTTTTAGTCAAGAGTCTGAGCGTGAGTACGTACGGCGTCGCGTCGATAATAATTATCTATTATTAGTCTCATTTTGTCACGCGTAGATATTGATAAGCGTGACTTATCTTCAGCTATACAGAATAATTATAAATCTTTCCATCTTGATCCTATAACATCTTTCGAAAGGGCCAATGTCATTAATTCAGTTAATAATTGCAGTGCAACCGACATCTATGGTAAAAATAGTGCTGTACTGAAATCCTTTATTCATTTTATTACCTAAATATTCAATATGTGTTTATTGAAGCGGGAGCTTTTTCCGGCTGCTTAAGTTGTGTAAAGTACCATACTTTGCAAAAGTCTTTAAAATAATATTAAAGGATATAAACCATTTTTGCTTAGTTTGATGGACCGCTGCTAGTTTGTTTTTCAAAGGGGGATGTCCCTTTGAAAAACAAACCCGAACAAACTGTTCATTACAAATTTCAACATTTATCTTGTTTTTATCTGGAAAGTTTTGCAAATAATGAAAATAAAGTAACTGTTTAGGTGGTTGTTAAGTTTTTTTGAGAAAAAGAAAACAAGATTTGGGTCAGGTTTTTTAAAGTGTTAGCGGTCGAATAAGATGTGACGTCTAAATCAAGGTAAAACTGTCAAGTTATATGTTGAAAGGTTTACTTCAATTTTGTATTATACAGTGTGACCAGTAAAGTCCGCATCATATGAGATTTTTTTTATTAATAACTTTATTCGAAATTTGACTTTGGCATCAAGTTCTGCTTCGATCGAGATAAAAATTAAGCAAAAAAATAGTAGTTACGTGATTCGCATTATCTATCAAATTTTAATTTTTCCAAAAAATAATTCAAAAGTGGGGTTATTTCTGAAAGTATCGAAAAAAGTTATTAGAAATGTTTTTTTTTTAAATGTAGTTTCTAGCCCACATGCAAAATTTTAGCTGCATAAGATAATTTTGATTTTTTACCCATATTTTGTAAATTTTACTACTTTTGCAAAACAAGACTCGACGCAACCTACATAAAACTTCATAGTTTGGACAATACTTTATTTCAGATACATTTTCTTTAAAGTAGTGCTATACTAAATGTATGTTTTTCTACAAAATCAAAATTGGGCTATTAAAATTTGGTCGCATGTGATTCAAAGTTTATTTGTTTTTGACCCTGTATATAAGGTAACTTTATAAAATAAGTATTTTTGAAAACGTATATTGTGCCTGAAAGTAATACACCTTAATATTAAGACAAAAAAGGACACAGTGTCATCAGTAAAATGTTCATTAAGTGGAAAATAAATTTTAGTGGTGGGTAAAAAATAAAAATTACCTTAAGCAGCTGAAATTTTGCATGTTGGCCAGAAACTGCAATTAAAAAAACTTTTTCCAATAACTATTTTCGATATTTTCAGAAATAACCCTACTTTTGAATTATTTTTTGGAAAAAATTTAAATTTGACAGATAATGCTAATCACGTGACTACTATTTTTTGCTTAATTTTCATCTCGATCGAAGAACTTGATGCCAAAGTCAAATTTCGAATAAAGCTATTAATAAAAAAAATCCCATATGATGCGGACTTTTTTACTGGTCACACTGTATTATTGGTAGTTGTTTTTAAGTGTTATTTACCGAGCATATAATGTATATATTATCAGAGTTATGGTTCATTATACGCAAGTCAATTACTATTAGTGATGCCGCGAGACGAGACGAGACGAGAATTGGCCCATTCTCGTCTCGTCTCGTGAGGCGAGAATTATTTTTTATCTCGTCTCGACGAGAAACGCGTTTTTCTCGCTCGAAAGTGCCATTGTCTCGTCTCGTCTCGTTTTTTCTCGTGAGTAGGGAATCATAAAAAATATTTTTTATACGAATCTTAAAGGGGGTAAACATTTAAAAGTATCTGGTCGTCTCGCAGAAGGGTTTAATATAGGTCGGTTTGTTAGTCATGTGACTTAGAAACTATTTTTCTTAGATCAACAAAATATTGCAAGCGGCCATAAGACATAATTCACGTAATGTTATAGGCTTGACACCGAGGTATTTTCAGTCCAAAATATACGGGGTGGTAAAAGATACAGAATAGAGAACGATTTATAATAATAATAATTGATTCATAATTTATTATTTATTTTTTGGCATAATTCGGGGCATAATTAACTGCAATAGTTTGGAAAATATTCGACTAAATAAAGGGATCAGCCCAGAATGTCATCCGGGGAAAAACCTTAATTTTTTTATTACATTAATAGAAAGTGCAAGAGAAAGAACTTAAAGAAGTATTTCCGAAAATGCTCTATTTGACATATCAACATTTAAAAATTCACTTTATTTTTGCTCCTTTTACCCAAAAAATTATTACGAACAAGCTTAATTTTACTCTATTAGGAAAAATATTGTAAGTAACATGTGCGAAAAGTTCCGTTTCCACACTCACTTAGTGGCATGCCCGGACTTGCTTTGAGCCGTTCGTGCAACTGCCACCTCGTGCGGAAAAGTATCATTTACCGCACTTAATAATTATTTTCAATAGCCAAATTTATGTCTGAGACCTGTGTAATAAAATGAGGCAAAATAAGGCATACACTTGAATCATTCGTACTGAATGTCACTTTACCTATTATATTAGACTTTTTATTTTTAATTTATTTACTAATGTCATAATTGAGACTATTAACTTAATGCTATTGTTTCAATAACACTAGTTTCATGGCCCTCCGTTGTCTTTATCTGTGATTTCCTAATAAAGTTTCGGTTGATATACAGGGTGTTATGAAAGTAATGTCAAATATTAAAACTGGTAAGAGAGATATGAAATGAAATTCACACTTTTATTAATGATTTTTGTGTGAGACGTTTTTGGCGAATTTCGAATTTTTGATACAAAATTGTTAAATTTAGTCAAAATCTATTGCCTTTCGCCTTGTGAATGAAATTTGACTGGGGTCCTTTTCGATATTGTGTTTTCAATCGAAAATGCTTTCTTTCAGATTTGGTTAATTATTTAAAAATGTCAACTACTAACCGTAGACAGAAGAAAGAGGCTAGACAATTTAATTCTGTTCTCTTGAATATCTGTTTTAAGGTAAATGCCTTCACAATACGATCAGAGAACTCAACTTGCTGTTAATATTCTGTGATACGATAGAGTGAGAACGTTAGGGTTAAATTCTCAACGTCATTTAATCTATTGCCAACCTATAACCTATTTCGCGTTGATTTTTTGAGTTTATTATTTTAATAACTAACATTTAAAGAAAATCAATATCTTCGGTACATTATTTAGGTAGTATCTGATATATTACAAAAATATCAATTTATTTCATTGCTAATTTTGGGAAAATTGTATAGTGAAAGAACAATGAGTGACAATGACATAATAATGTTAAAAAAAATCTTACCCGATATTTTTCGCTATACAATTCTCCTAAAATAAGTTATGAAATTCCTTGATATTTATTAGATATGTCAATTATTACCTATAGAATATCAAGTCGATACTGATTTTGTTTAAATTTTGTATAAAAGCTAGAAAACATAAATAAATCTACGCGAAATAGGTTATAGGTTGGCAAGCATGTTGATACTCCCACCTTAAACACATTATTTTTCTGTCTATATATTAGGAGATACCTAAAATTCAGTGTTCTAACAAACGAGAAAATTCGAGAAAAAACGAGAAATTTCTCGACGAGAAACGGTCTTCCCTCGTCTCGTCTCGTGACTTCTCTCGAGAAAAAATGTCACTCTCGTCTCGTCGAGACGAGACGAGACACGAGAATTTCTCGTCTCGGCGGCATCACTAATTACTATGCTTTATCTACAACCATCTACTTATACAGTCCTACGAATTTTAAATTCTGACTAAGAAAACACAATTTTTCCCTTATTTTTGTTCAAACTAAAGTGTAAAGATCCCAAATAACCAATTTCGTACAACATTTTCGTTCAAAATTCGTTTCTATATAGAAAGTTTAGAAACTGAAGTTGAAATACCCCATTTTGGTCTTTTGGACAGCGCAAATTTTAATAGAGATCAATGATCAAGGCCTTCTAGGATTTAAGTAGGAATAAGTGAATTGCAAATTTATAATTGCACTTGTTGTATTATGTATAGCATAATGCTCTTAATATTAGAAGTATTATTACATAGTTGTAGATAAACACATTAATAAACTCATCCTAAATAATTAGTAACATTGACATGATAATATTTCTTTAAACTATAACATTTTACCTATTCTAGGGTGGTACTTTAATTTATTATGAAAATACACTTAGGCTTCTTGAAATCGCACAAGTACCCAAAGAACATGTAGACGACTTTAAGTCGGTCAAGACCTTTAAATTTTTCAACACTAACAATTTATGGGCAAAGTTATCAGGTATGTATTCAATTTATTGCTAATTATTATTTGTGTTAAGGAAGCTGAAAAAAACCCTTAAATATATTACCCAATCCAAACCAAGTTACTTCTAATGGCGGCTAGTTAAAAAAAACATTATGCCACATGTGAAATATCACCAGCAGTTTCATTTTTATAGTCACATGCACCAATTACAAAGCACTATTTGCCATTTCTGTCACATAGTTGCCTAATAGTTAGGCTAGGTTAGGTTGAAAATGCATAGGTTACATTTATCCCTCCACTGCAACCCGGCGATCGATTGTGGCTCACACGTTATTTACATTTGTTGCAATCTTGCTTCGTGATGAAGCTGATTAAAGTATTGGGTGAGGCATGTCTTCCGGCAGCAGCGCTACTTTATTATATATAAATTTTCTCTTCGTGAATTGCATTTTTTTTACAAGCAAAACTTTTTATATTATAATATTGTAAACCCTATCCGCGGACAGTCTGTATATAGAGTTGTTAAAAAAACCGTAATTTTGTTTTTATATAAATAATAACTTTTATTTATGGACCGATTTTATTGACCTTTGTCTGTTTAAGAGAGAATGGATCAAGGCGGACCGCTAATATCATATTTTTGACATTATTTGTTGAAAAAACAAAATGGGGGACATATACATCTTAACTTGGTTAAACATTAAAACTGGCTGTAACTTTTTTGAATATACAAGGTGTCCGGAAAAAGGAGGTCAATCCGTTATCCATATATTCCTTGAGCAAAAAGTAATATAACTTTTTTAATATAACAACAAATTTTTTATTTTTGACCCTCATGTTCGAAATGTATTCAAAAAAGTGAAGGTGATATATCGAGCAATTTCTTTAGACTATTTTTTTAAACTTCTGTTTATTTTTTGTACTAACGTCGCGCCACCCTAAACAGGTTCTTGTTTCACATGATTATTTTGTTCAGAAATGTTTAAGATTTTAGAATCTTGCACGTAACGATATACAGTGTTATTCAAAAAAGTTACAGCCAGTGTTAAAGTTTAACCAAGTTGAGGCGTGCCCGCCTTTTGTTTTTCAACAAATTTTAAAAATATGAGATTAGAAATATGAGATTAGCGGTCTGTCGTGATCCATCCTCTCTCAAACAAGAAAAAAATCAATAAAGTAGCTCCATAAAAAAAGTTGTTATATTAAAACAAAATTCCTTTTTTTAACAATCCTAAGTATACATCATCAGAGAGTTATTGAACTTTGTCGCACTATTGGGACACCCTGTATATATTTTATACTTTAATAATAGAGAACTAAAAAATATTCAACTAAAACGCAACCTTTTTTGCAGCCATTGAAAGAGTCCTTACGGAGGATTCCCTTAACCTAGAAATTATTGTCAACAATAAAACCTTAGATAACGGCCTTAACGTTATTCAGCTCGAAACAGCCGTTGGTGCCGCAATGAAATCGTTTAAAGGAGGTATTGGCATTAATGTACCAAGATCCCGGTTTCTTCCCGTTAAAAAAACTTCAGATTTATTACTAGTAATGAGTACTCTATACGCTTTGAAAAACGGATCTTTGGTAATGTCACCACAGAGAATGTTTCCCACTACACCCTTGGTTAAACTGGGCGACAACCATTTTTCCAAGGTTAAAGAATTTTTGCAAAGGTTTGCCAATATACCGGATTTATTAGAATTGGACCATCTTACTGTTTCTGGAGATGTCACGTTTGGTAGAGGCGTTTCTTTAAAGGTAAGACCGATGGATATTTTTAGTACAAGTATTGTCGGGTTTATACAATGTTCCAGGGGATAGAAAGACGGTTAAATTGAGGCAAATTACGTATTTTGCAGCTTATTAATTTGGTGAAGTAGTAGTACCCAGTTTACGTCTGGGTAATGTCCGCCAAACGAGACTTTCAGTTTTATGTGGGTTCCGAACCACAATTTACCGGCAGATGTTATTCTCGGCACTGTTTGACGGTCTTGTTGCAACACCTCTTGTCCACCACATACCTCGACAGGGTCAGCCTGTTACGTCTCCGTCGTGCGACTTGAAAGATGTTGCCGCAGAGCTCCCTAATTGATCGGAATCCAGTATCAGAAGTGTCACCCCACGGGACACCGTTCGTATTACCGAATCTTCTGATTCAGGGCGTCTCCCAATCCCTCCGGATCGGCACCAGACATGCGTCCCTTTCGTGGGTCACTTACTATCCGTACTGAATCCGTCAGTTGGTTCAGGAGTAGCTCACTTCTCGACAACATGCCGAAGGAACACCCGAATGATATCGGAGGTAGCCCGAGAGCTCCACAGCTGTATCGTATCGAGGTCGCCTGCAGTGTTTTTTCCATTAAGGACGCCAGTGTGTGTTGCATAAAGCAACACTATGAAGTATGGTGGCCTGGTCAACCAAACTAAATAAGTCCGCCAAATCTGCCTGGGATCGAACCAGGTACCTTCCGCTTGCAAGGCGTAAACGCTATTGCGGCGCTAGGCTGCCGCCTTAATTTGGTGAAAGTAGAATTGTAAATATTCTCATTAGTTTCGAAGATATCCGAATAAAACCTTTTGGTTTTAATTAATTCATGTAGTTGTTAACATATTTTGAAATTTATAGAAAATAAATTACACATTTTATAGCAGTTTTTTAAAAGACGCTGTTTTTAAAATATTACGTTACGTTTGTTAAGTGTTAAGTATCAGGTATTTTTTTTTAAATATGGTTTCAAGCATATACCGTGCGAGCAAAAATTATTTGCATCAAAGAGGGCTTGGTTTAGATCGCAATGATTGGGGACGATATATCTAACCTACTCTAGGTTAAAATTTTGTCAAATTCATATTATGACATGATATGCCAAACTAATGAGTAATAAAATAAGTAGACAAATACAAATTTATTTTTGTTGTTTACAAAATTAACAAAGTAAGAATATACAAAAAGAAAAAGAAAAATAATTACATAAATTGCTGAAATTGGCCACCGCCATGCTCCCAGCATAAATTCACACGTCTCTTCATATTTTCGAAAGTGTTGACCAGCATCTTTGGAGAAATGTTACCACATTCTTGGATAATCCTTTCTTGTAATTGTTCTAAATTTGCAACTGGTGTTTTAAAATTAGGGTTCTTTAAATGAGGAAAAACGAAGTAATCCATAACCGTTAAACAAGGTGATCTAGGTGGGAATTCAATGTCTGATCGAAAACTGATCAATCTGTCGTCGAAAAAATTGCGTAAGTAGTTAATAGTTGCACCGTCCATACAGCCGCAATGTGGATTTTCACTACTCCATATGCGTGTATCCTGAGAATTCACATAACCGGAGAGGTGGAGCCAGGCTTCATCCGAAAAAAATATCAGGTCTAATAAATCATTTCTTTCCAATAAATTTTGGGTAAACCATTGAGAGTAATTCCTGCGTCTTTCAAAATCTGCGGCTTGTATTTCTTGAAATACTTGCACTTTATAAGGAAATAAATTTAGCTGCTTCTTAAGAATAGGCCTGCATGTTCCATAAGATCTTCCCACTTCTTGGGACAGGCGTCTTTTACAATTTGTTGGCGTATTTTGCATTATTTCACGAACGTTTGCAATAAGTACTTCTGTTCTTACAGATGGTCTTCCTGCTCCTTTTTTGTGTTGTATAGAACCTGTTTCCCTAAACACAGCCACGGTTCTTTTCAGGCAATGATAAAAATCCCCAGCAATAAAAGCAACGTTAGGAAAATATTCGTGAAAATCGTCCATGCGCAAACCCGGATTGTATTGCCGCTCACCATTTACTCTAACCCCGTTTCGAAAATACGCTTCAACCATGAATGTTTTGTGCTGTTCCGTAAAGCCCATTGTGTGAATTGTTCAAGAAATTGGAAAAATTAGCGATGAATCAAATTACTTGTAACGACTGTCAAAGATGACGGAATAACTGATTGATTGTTAATTCAGGTAATTACTGACACCCAACAGGTATTAAGCTCTACGGCTAAGCATTAGATCCTTAGATGCAAGGCCCTCTGATGCAAATAATTTTTGCTCGCACGGTACTTATAATGAAGGAGATACAACATTTTATTCATGAAACACAATTGGTTTACATACTTTCACAGTTTTGAGGCGATTTTGAGTTAAGGCTTCTTTAATATTACCAAGTATGCTGCAAATGGAATTATGAAAATGCTCACTATTCTCACCTTAAAACCTTCACTTTGTTAATCGTAAAAAAATTGCGTAAATATTCATGTACATATAATTTTAAAGATATTTATATTTAAAAAAAAAACAGTATATTTTGCAACATTTACTTCAAATATAGATGTAAGTGTACTCCACTGCTTAAGCCAATAAACATAACCTAAATAACCTTACTTACCGCCGAAATATCAATCCTGGGTTAGAATAGTTTTTTTACACACCACGCCCTGGCGAACTATTATAGAGATTGCTAATAAGTCACTCCAAATAGTTCTTTTCCGAAAAAAATATTAAAAATCAATCGACAAATCACAAAAGGCCACAAACAGCGCTCAGCAACGCTGTAGCGTAAGCATTAGTCATAAAATTAATGAATATTACCCTGTATAGTGTAATATGCAACACATTTTGTGTACAAACAACTAGCTATAATAGTAGCTATTAACAACTAATAAAATGTATATTTTTAGGGTACTGTAATCATAATTGCAAATCATGGTGACAGAATAGATATACCTTCTGGTGCTGTGCTGGAAAATAAAATTGTGTCAGGAAACATGCGTATTTTGGATCATTAGACTTGCGTGAAGAAAAATCTGGTTATATATTTTACACTGTTGCTTATTTATAAAGATTGTTATATTTTTTAAATTTATTTTTACTTACGTTTTAAACGATTTGTTGCATGTTTATTTGGATGTCCGGAAAAACCTTTCGGAAACTTGGAAAGGTAATTCTACATAATAAACCGGGGCTGGCAAGGCCAATAAAGAAATGTCAAATTCGATGCTTTTGTAAACATAGGTAATTAGAGTTAATTATTTTTGTTAAGTTTTGTTTGATCGATCAAGTCAAGTGGCATACATTTCAATCAATCAAGGGGTAGTGTCGTCTACAGGTAATAGCGTCACTTGCCAGTAAAGAGCGCTGTATTTATTAATCTACGTTTAATCCTAATGTCAATTTTGTTCATTAAAAATAAGAGCTGATAAAAACTCCTCAAATAACGTATCTATTAATTTACATCGATAAACTTTACCGTTTGGTTGCAAATGTACACTCAGATTTACTTAAATCAACTGGCTTGAAGGTCGTAGTCAAATGTTTTTCTTACCATCGAGATTTTGGCAATTTTTATATTACTAACAAAGCTATTCTGTATCCACAATGTAATTAATTTCAACTACATTAACTTGCCAATTTTCGTGTATTTAGAGTAATCAGTTTAAAAGTTAGCATTTACCTCCCAATATTACGGCCTAGACTCCTAGACGTTTAAAGTAGTTTTTCTACTTGCACATCTATATTTTCTGTTGTATTTATGATATACCGAGTGGATAAATAGGCTATTCCAGTTAACTGAACGGATATGATATCATATCCACAACATTACGGTGGGAAACGGATCAATCACAGTGTTCATTTAGCACCCAGGCTGGTTGGTCCATTTGTCTTCGATTGAGAGCAATGACAGAAACCCGTTTTCCAACAGTAAAATTTAAAGCATATTATTTCTTACAACTTTTTTACTTTCATTTAAAAACCCACAGTAACCTTAGGGTTTGGATTCGCACAAACTGTGAATGGTCAGTTTCCTATGCTAATAAGTTGGATATGAAGTTATATCCAGTCAGTTAACTGGAATAGCCAATTTCAGTAGATTTTAAAGAAAACAGAAAATATACAATACAGGGTGTCCTACAAGGTATGGTCAATAATTTGGGATTGAGGAGATTGGTTAAAAATAAAGTAAGAACTTCATATAAAATTGTGTCCTATGTCTCTGAACTCTAAAGAGGGTTTTTTCTAAATATTCTCGAAACCGTTGTAGATACAAACTTAAATTTTTGACGTCCATGCGCCAACACGAGCAAAACATTCTTATGAACGCCGATCTGTCATTTAAAGTTTTGCGTACCGACAGATATACAGTGTGTCTACTTAAGTTGGAACCATATGGAAAACTTTTTTATTATTAGTTTTACGGAAAAAAGTTATTCTTTATAAAAACTTCTGTATGGTCTAAAACTTAAAATATAACCTTCAGTTATCAAAATTTCCCAGTCATATACGAGGTATATAAGAAATTACGAATTTTGCTCAAGAGTAAAGTACCTTTATTTTTGACAATACAGAAGAATGTTATAAAGAAAAGTTATTTTGAATTAAAAGTTGTATTCAAATATGCAATTACAGTTATTTAGCATGAAAATTTAGGTCTTGTAATTATTTACGTTTTACATTATAAATTATTTGTATTTATCTCCATTATCTGTTAAAAAATTATAACATCACCTAAAATAAATAATTATTATGCATGCATAATGTATTTAAATTGCAAGGATCTTCAAAAACACTAACACATGGAAAGGTTATAATTTTAAGAGATAATAGAGATAAATACAAATAATTTATAAATGTAAAACGTAAATAATCACAAAACCTAAATTTTCATACTAAATAACTGTAATTGCATATTTGAATATAACTTTTAATTCAAAATACTTTTCTTCATAACATTCCTCTATATTGTCAAAAATAAAGGTACTTTATTCTTAAGCAAAGTTCGTAATTTCTGGTATACCTTGTATATGACTGAGAAATTTTGATAACTGAAGGTTACATTTTCAGTTTTAGACCATGCAGGACTTTTTATAGAGAATAACTTTTTTTCATAAAACCAATAATAAAAAAGTTTTCCATATGTTTCCAACTTAAGTAGACACACTGTATATTTTGCTAAACTTTGTACGCTAAATAGAACTGTGGTCTTAAAAATATCGATATTTAAGAAATGTGGCCAGAAATAGGGGATAGTCGGGTAAAAATTGACAATTTTTGTTTATAAAATTACGCTAACATTTATACATAACAATTAAATTGTTTGAATGGATATAAACAACAATGGAGAGCAAGCTCATAAACACATACCCGTGTGGAAACACAGTGCTAACTATTCGCTATGGTAGCGCTGTTTTATCATGTAGAATTACCTCTCTAAGTGTGCTGATGTTCTTTTGAACAACCTGCAAAGGGGCATATTCCAAAACAATGTTAAAAAAATACTCTTTAAATTTTAAGACTGTTAACAAGTCTGTTTACTTGGTCAATTTATTTCCTTATGTGCCATGTGTAAATTTAAATATGGTGTTGTGACGAAAAGCAAGCCAAATTAAGGTAAGACATCAGAAGAGAAAATTAAGAAAATAAACTGTTATCATTAAATGAACTTTTATTTTCAACTAACTTACCTTGCAATACTTAAGGCCGAGACACAATTAGAAAATAAGCATTAGGCGATAAGTAATAATCAACAGAAATAAGATTTGATACGAAGAAACAAATCAATCGCAACACAATTAAGTTGTAAGTAACAAGAAACGAAATTTAAGATATCGAAATGTTGTATTGTCTATTGCAAGTTTCTTATTACTGGCGAATGATAACCTGTATAGAATATGCCCCGCCCCCAGTCAGTGGCGGTCCCAAGGGGGGGGGGGGGCTTTGGGGGCTGAAGCCCCTCCATGAGCCAGTTTAAAACGCATGTAATAAAAATAACTTGCAACTGAATCTACTTATTTTATTTGCTGCTGCCTTATATGTACACCTAGTTTCACGACCAACTTCCAGGTGAATTAAAATCGCTGCAATTTCTAGCCGCAACGGCTTATATATTTTTACGTCGGGGCACTTCGTCTTTTAGCCTCATTACCGTGCATAAGACAAAGAAAGAAACGCCTTTTATTACTATCGAACAAGTTAGTTGGATTTAATGCTTTGCAATGACTTAAATAGACTCGAAGATACGAGAATACGGGTAGAAGGAGGGGGGGTTCAACTGTTAGAGTATGAAATTAATTAAAATTTATTTATTTATTTTGATTTGGAGGAGTGATGGGTGACGTTTCGCGAACATTTTTTTTATTGCTTGTTCTTTTAGTAATATACAGGGGGTGGCGCACTATTGCATGGGCGTCCGAACAAACCTTTTCATGGGGGGGCCAACAGATAATCGACTAAATTGCGATTAAAAATATTTAAACCAATTAAAATAATATCCAGAAAATCGATTGGTAAAATTTGCTAGGTGCTATCAATGTCAAATTGTAAGGATAAGCGTTATTGATAAAAATATAGACGCATGAGATGATGCTGGGAGTTTTTGAGAGAAGTAAATTTGACTGTCAAAAATTTAGCGCGTAAGTGATGTTGATATAACAAACTATATGGAAGAATAGACTGTGCCCAGGTGATTTTGGGAAACATGCGCAAAAAAATACAACGTAAAAGTTTGACAGGTGCTGTGGTCAAATTTTAATGAACAGCGATATTGATACAATGAACTATATGGAATCAAATACGGTGAATGAGTTACTTTAGAATATTAGCAAAAACTTCTGTTAACAAAATTTAACAGGTGCTGTCACTGTCAATAGACTCTGTGACCGGAAAAGTTAGAAGAAAGAAATACGAAATTTTTTTGCAGCTCAATATCAAATTTTGATAATATTTTATTTCGATTTATTATGTCAACAAACATGAAAATAATAACAACAAATAATAACAATCATCTCATACCAAGCGGGGTGCAGAGTCTATTTTCACACATACAGTGCTTGCATAAGGTCCACCTCCCCCCTTTTGATAATTTGGGAATGGTTTCAGATATATTTAAAGTCGGTATGCGTAAATGATAGGTAAAAAATTTACTTTTGAGGAAAATTTTGTTGTTTTTTTATTCAAAATGGCGGACATTCGCCATCTTGGAAAACGTGTTTAAATGGGAAGGGGGTCAAGTAATACTTCAGTTAAAGGTCTTTTTATGCTTGATATAGATTACCTTGTAATTTTTAATGTTCTAAAATGTGTCGTTTCAAAATGACGATTCCGAAAAATATGAGAAAACAACAATATTTTTGGAAGATCTCATCATCTTGAAAAACAAAACAATAATTTTATAAGTGTAAATTATAAGTAAGCTACTTAATTTTTTTGAAATATTGTTGCTTTGGGAGCGAAGGAAAAACAAGTCTTCTCCACAATTTTATTTTTGTTTTTCTTTCATTCCCATATTTTTGCAACTCCATTTTAAGCATGTACTGTTACTTCCAATTAATGTTGTTTTGTTATTCAACATGGCGGAGATCGCCGAATATATGTTTCCTTGCATAATTTCCGATTCGCCATGTTAAAGCGGAACATTTTGGAACACTATAAAAATTGTAAGGTTAAATTGGATGTGAAATACCTTTAAAATTAAGCATCACCCGACCTCCTTTTCCAGTTAAAAATATGTTCCATTTTTCCGCCACCTTGAATAACAAAACAATTCTCCTTAAAAGTAAGTATTTTGCCTATTATTTACGCCTACCGAATTTAAACAATATATCTCAAGCCGTTTATACAAGGAGAGGGGGGAGAGGACTTTGTGCAATCACCGTATAATTTAAAAAAAACGTTTATTAAACAGATATATGCAGAAATTGGCACGAAAATACAAATCTACCGCTACACAGAAAATTAGTTGTCACAAAAAAACTGTCGAAATGGTCTTTGTGCACCAAAGGCCATTTCGATGGTTTTGGAGATGCACCTGCACCCCATAGGTATTATAATACTTAAAATGCTGTTATCTATAAAATATTCCTATTTTTTCAATAGTAATAAAACTTCTAAAAAAAAATTAAAATTTGCTACAAACATGGAAAGGTCTATTCGCGCAGCTACAAAATTCATTCAGGGTGGAAAAATCACAAGTTGGAAAAACAAGGTCTTAACCAAGGCGAGCATAAGAATAGCACGGCAGACGATCGCGCAAGAACGTCTAGGCAAGACGAGACAATTTGTTGGCCAGCGCAAACATCGGGGCAGTGTTGCCAGACTGGCCAACGAATTATTCTGCCGAGTGTGTCAAAAAATCTGCTAAATTCTGCACCAAGGTCGTAGTATCAGAAATATTTGTATTTATCTGTTGCCCCTACTTCGACCTCCAATAGGTATATATCAACATTTTTGTAAAAAAACACTCTTTTTAACTTTATTTTTGGTTTGTTATTTTTTTTATATTTTCATTGAATATTATATTTTTTAAATCTATTTGGTAAATACCTCGGTAAATACATAATTCCTTATTTATTAAAAATTCTTTAAAAGTCTGCAAATTACGAAATTATTTTGCAACTTTGCAAAAAATACGCTTTCAAAAATTTTGCTAAATGCAGAAAATACTTAAAAGATTATTAGTGTTTCCAGGTCAAAAATAAGGAAAGCAGTCTGACATAAAAAAGCGATAGATTTAAAAATATTACGCTAAATATATTATATTGAAAACAATTAATAAATTATTGTATTAGTTCAAAAACTATACATATTTTCAAACAATGGCCAATAATCTTCACTTTAAACGGATGATAATTAGACATATTATTATATAATATTACAGCACAGCTACCAGAAATATTGAAAAGAAGAGTACGCGTCCAAAATGTCAAACCTAATCAGAGAATGGAGAAGAGAGAGAAAGAAGATTAGCATGCTTATTTTAAAAGCGTAAACTTAAAATCGAGTGTAATGTTAAGCGGAAGAAATTGTTAGCATAGCGATAAAACGGTAGTTCATCCATCAAAATAGTGGATCAACCGCAGAAACGATATACCTGGCAACATTGCACATTATCAATATTAAAAACATCATTGACTCGCCGCTGCATTCCGTTCTGATCTTCCAAGAATTAATATTCGGTATTCGGTTACACTCGGTAGTATATGGTGCGTTTTATATGAACAATCCACCATATTTTCAATATTTCACCTGGAAGTTGGTCGTGAAACTAGGTGTACATACATATATTAGAAGTCTTTGGTTTTAACCCAAATGTAAATAGACTAAATAGGGTGATTGTTTTATGATGATTCATGTGTTAAGTGGATGCGCTTTTTTTGGTTCTTTTTGTGCATTATTTCATAGTGTATGTTCCTATTTTATTAAAATAAACTCGATTGAAAATGAAGAGAAGTTGCGAAGATATCAGACATTTCTTTAAAAAGAGTGTGAAGGTTGATTATCCTAGTTCAAGTGCGGGTTCTAGTTGTTACGCTAGTTCTAGTTCTACAGAATGTACAAGAAAGCCAGAGTACGAATTAAATAAAACTGTGTCTGCCAGTGGCGTATATAAGGGGGGGTTTAGGGGGTCCGGACCCCCCCCCTCCCTCCATTGACGCTAAAGCCACGTGACGCTAATCTTATCATCATCATCTGGCAGTGCAAATAGATTCCGAAGAAATTATAGATAAGTTAGCAATAAGACGTAAAAGATTTAATTTAATAGTAAATGTAAATTAATGTTCCCATTTTGATTATATTAGCTTTTAATTTAAAGTCAAACTGAATGCCAAAGTCGATGCCAAACTTAATTATAATCTTTGATTCAAATATAAAACAAATAATACTGTAGATTCAGCTTTTGATTAAACCATCACTATGTCAATTCAGCTCCGACTACAATAACTGCTCAAAAGTAGAAATTCTCTGAAAGATAGGTAAAAATATTAAACCCCCCTTCTAAACGCACCGGGCTGTTTTTGTAACTTTCTTGAGGATTTTGTGTTGTGTTTTCTACTTTTCCCACTTCAAAACTAAGCACCTTGATTCAAAAAGGGGCGTGGCACCCAAAAATAATTTCGCCTGCGGCGCAATTTTTTTTGCGCCTTCTGCTTCTGCGCCGCAGGCGAAATTATTTTTGCGCCTTCTGCGCTATTTCCTCTGCAGTAAGCGACCAAGCCCCCCCCCTTTGTGAAATCCTGGGACCGCCACTGCCCCCAGTGACTACTTTGACATAGTAAAAATAATATATTTTTGCAAACACCAAATTAACCTGTTGTCGACAAAACGAAAAGTTAAAAGATTAGGATTTCGATTTATTGGCAATTGGAATGTGATTGAAGGAAATACTGTATTAAAAAATAAGCATTAGGCGATGAGCAACAGAAATAAGATTTGATATGAAGAAACAAATCAATCATAACACAATTAAGTAACGAGAAACAAAATTTAACACGTTGACTGCCGAAGCTATATTCGCTTTTTTTAATTATGACGCCATGCCAAAAAAAAAAGTCCTTGAGGCCATTTGTGACATTTCATAAAGTAGGAGAAATGAAATGGGCACTGACGTCTATTTAAAATGAAATCGTTTTGCGGACTCAGAATTTCTGACTGAATGGTGCATACTTGTCCCATGCGCCAGCTCGGCCTATCACAGTGAATAGTCCCCGTTGGCCCTGGGGAACTAAAAATGATCTCGGTCCAATGGACCTAGTTGGCGCGTGCGACAAATTGCATCACGGTCTAATTGACCGCGTTTTTTAGAGTTGGAACCATTTATTCTCGGTCCTATAGACCGAAATGGCAGTCAACGTGTTAAGATATGGACATGTATATGTTGCAAGTTTCTTATTACAGGCCAATGAAAAGCTGTATAGAATACCCCAATAAATCTTTTTGACGTTTGTCGGTTTGATTTTCAAGTTAAAGAGTTATTATAAATTTTATTTTAACAATTTGCCTATGCGTTTGTGATAAAACCGATAAGCTTACAAAAATAATTCTATTTTTTGAGAATCGTAAAAAACAACAAACAAAACCAAAGTTCAAAGAAGATTTATTGACAGTTAAAAATTCAACGATTATGCTACAATACTGTATTGTGCGATCATTAATTTATATTTCTTATTACTTATTTCTTATTGCATATTGCTTATTTTTTAATAGTGTCTCGGCCTTTACGCAACAAAACTACAATGTTTGTTAGGGGGCGGTTTAAAAAAGTATTTTTCCCCAACAATGAAACGCAGTGGCGTGTCGTGGGGTTTGTGTTTGGAGGGGCGCAATAGAAATCAGTGGCGGCTTGTGACTGATTTAGATGGGAAGGCTAAGTTTCAGAAATAAAGCGCCGCAGGCGAAAAATTTTCGCGACCACGCCCAAAATCAAAAATTCACTCTGAAAAAAAAATGTTAAAAATAAGTTAAACTAAAAACTGAAATATCTACCTTCCTACAAAGAGACGAGCAGGATAGTGTCGGGAGAAAAATTTTCTGGACCACGCCCAAAATTTCTCAAAAATTCACTATAAAAAACTGTTAAAAATAAGTTAAACTAAAAACTCTTTTTTTATAAAGTTGTACCTTAGACATAAACTATCTAAATGATTATTTGGGAAAGTCAAAAAATTGTACCTAATTCATGCAAATCTGAAAATCTTAGTTCAATCTGGTCTTTTGTAGTATCTAAAATATCATTGAAAAGCTGCTGATAATGAAGTTTCTTATCTTCAAAATTATACGTTTTTCGTCTTTTTGCATCATGGCTTGTATTTTCAGTAAAAAAAGTATAAAACGGGAATTTTCATCATTGCGATAAGTGGAAATTTTTTCTAGAAGAGATTTTAAACGGTTTCTTGAATAAACAATGTCAGTAATCTTATGCTGCAAAATTTGAAAAACAATATCTGTTTGCTCAAATATTAATTTAAAAGTACTTATATTAAGAAAAAATGTCTTTTGAAAACCGACGCGTAAAAGATCGGTTTTCGGCCCGTCGTTCACACGTTTGTGATAACTTTATATCTGGCAACGCCCTCCCCAGTTCTTTAATTTTAAGTTTATCCGCTAATGGCAGCCTACAAACATTTATTTGAATTATATTATTGACAAAATTCATTTTTATTAGTTCGAACTCGACGCGCGATTACGCCACAACATAGTCCGAAATGTATAAAGCAATGCAGGCGCTAAAATACCGCGGCCGTAGAGTCCCTAAATAAATCGGATATAACCGGGTGTCGTTCGGATTTGTTTCGCGAAATTTATATACGCCAAGCCACTTTACCGTCCGTCGCCGTGTTTCAGCGACGAAATTCAATAATCTAAAATTCACACGAGGACGCGTGCTTATCGTTGGTCAACGAAAACGGACAATTAGAGATGAGTTCAGAATTGGTGAGTTGCTATGGTTTTTTAAAATTTAGAAATTTTAACTACCTATATGAATAATAATATTAGTATTAAAATGAATAGTAATAATAAATATTTAAATAAACATTTAATTTGTGTGTTACGTTAAAATTCCTAGGAGGGGCGCGCGGCCACGCGGCCTTATAGAGCAACCGCCGCTGATGAAACGATACAATATGTAATACTAATTTTTGGTAATTTAATTTTTCAACATAGTCTGTAATCCGAGTGGTGCATCGCCAGACTGGCCTTGCGCTACCCTTAAATATTGGTTTCCCTATTAATTTTACGTCTACTTGTATTATACTTTTTTAAAGGTCCTTGTATAATGGACTCGCACACTAAATTTTATTATTTTGTAATGAGCCAACTAAAAGTTGCCAAACCATTCAAAAAAAATATGCCAAAATTCGTTTATTTTTGAAGTATTTAAGTTTAATCCAAAGCCCTGATTAGCCGAAACGCAGTATCTACAGAGAAACCGCCCAAGCAGCAGACTGTCGTCTAAATCACGTCATTTTTTGGGATTTTTACGTCTTCGACGTCATGTTACCAAAAAATGACGTGATAATGTCGTCATCATTTTTACGTCAATTAGACGACATAAGTTATACGTCAATATAACGTCGTTTTTTGGACATTTTCTATCAAGCAGCTGTCGTAATGTGCGCGCACACCATGCCATCGTTCTCACGTTCTCTCTTTGACTCGACGGCATCGGCCGTTCCGTTTCTTTCGCCTTTCTCCGCCATTTTGCGGAATTTTGTCCTTTTGTGTTTGTTCGTAGTTCGTATTGTAAATGTAACCTTGTAAATTTTGGTCTAAAAGAAATCATTGTTTGGAAGAATAGTAGGTAAAGAATAAAGTAAAGATAGCCATATAGCATCGGTTTGTTCTAGTGCTTGGTCTGAGGTTCTTTCAGTTGTGTGTGTATGTGTGTGTTTTTCACGGCGGCGTGTTAAAGGGGTAAGTAAAACAGTATAATAATAATAATAATTTCTAATTATAATGCTGTAAGTTCTCCTTCCGTTGCAAACATTTACAGTGCCACTACTAACTGCCAAATAAATTTAGCTATGCAGCGATTTAAATTCTTAATTAATAAAATATTTTTGATAGCAGTTCCCATTTTAAATTGAGAAGGACCAACTGAGTACCCTAGATTTTATTAAAGCAATACGTTGCAATGAAAAAAAAAGTGAAAACATAACAATTAAGCTTCTCCGTTACTTATTTTTTGTGTTTTTTTCTGTGGTATTTCTCTAAACTTTTCTGTACCTAATCCTAACCTATAACTTGTTTTTTGTTTTAGAAAAAGATGGCATATATGTCATTGTAGAATGGGAAAATGGTGCACTTTCAGTGGTGTCTAAAATGTGGTGAACACCATTAAAAAGAGAAGCCTTTTGGCCTTCTTACAAAGATCAAAGGATTTTCAATAAATTACTTAAAGAGAAAGAAGTCCACATTGATGAGTCTTGGAAATTGTATAAAATCAAGCGATGCATGTTTGAGGCAGGTAGGGACTTTCAAGAAATGGGTCGAGGTTAAGTAAAATGTATTTTTAACTAAGCCTACTAAGTTTTGTCATAATAAAATTGATTAAGCTATTTTACATTTAAGTTAGTACATAATATACCTTGTTGTAAAATGGATTTGTCGTAAAAATAATTTAAAAGTCATTTAGGTAAAGTCTTCCACTTAGAGGTCCTGTACTGTGCATACATAAACCACATACACAATTAAATAAAAACAAATTAACAATTTAAGTCAAAACAAATAATTTCTGATAATTTTATACTTATATAAAACATGTTTTTAGACGATATAGATAAAGCTATAAAAAATGCAAAGATGCAGAGGATACCTCCAACTTGGATACCGACAAACCAACACTACCTATTATAAAAAGGAAACCAAAACAAAAGCGAATATTAAGTAGTTCCGATGAGGATGTACCTACAACTAAGAATAAAATACTTATTGAACGTCCACCCAATTTAAGTAAGTACAATAGAATTAACCCATGGTTTTCTGCATGGTAAGAATTTTAATAACTAGGTATATATAAATAAATTATATAATAAATAATATTGCTTGGTAATTTTTTTTTTTTCTGTTTTATTTTTAGACGGGTCACCAACTCAATATGTCCCTCCTGCAAGGACCCCTAAATATATAGGCATATAAAACTATGTTTCAGAAATATAACTGTTTTAAATTAAATATTGAATCTTTCCTCTTTCTTAGTTAAATTAAGTTTAGGTGTACAGAAAGAAAAAAAAAACAACATATTACTAAAAAAATTGTATAAGTAGTGTCTCTACTATATAATATACAGGGTAGTGTAACCATGATTGGTTGGAGTATTAAGTAAAATTTATATTTTTACATATTTTAATTACACATAATTATTGCTGTTAAAATGAAGAAAAAATATTTTTAACCTCTAGGTCCCTCTGCAGTTTTTTAACTATAATCTAATCATCATCAGTAAATCAAGTGCAGTGAAAACGTATAAAAAAAGTTTTAAATGTTTTGTGCCTAATCCTCTACCCTATCTTGGTTACCTAACTACTAACGAAGCCCCTACAGGTTAAGGGCAAACACTAGTGACGCCTTCGCCATTTAGTTTTTTGGTCAATATTTCGTTACTTCGTTGTTTTATCCAAAAATCGGCTAAATATCCCCCTTTGGGTACCCCTCCCTTGGGTACCTACAGTTTAAGGTTAAGAAAAATTAATTGATTAACTAATAAAGGCAAAAAACGAAATTTTGTCGAATTTGAGCATATTTCTTTTTCTGCTTTTATTAATTTATAAATTCACAGTTTTATTAGGTACGTATAACTGTAGGTAACTGTACCCCAAAGAGTGGTATTTGGACGATTTTTTGATGAAACAAAGAAGTAACGAAATGGCGAAGGCGTCACTAAGGATTGCTATTAAATGGCTGGCAAATTAACGCTTTGATGACGTGATATGTCGGCACTAATCATGTCGTTATAACGACACTAATGACGTCGTTATAACGTCACTAAATGACTTCCTAGTCACGTCATCGGTCCGTGACATAATCACGACATCCTACCGTCATTATCACGTCATTTTTAAAGTACAGTTGACGTTTAAGATGACGAAAACGTTACGTCAAATTGACGTCAGTCTGCTGTCTGGGCGTAATGAAGAAAAATGGCTTTTTGTTTGGTTTTCTGTTTTTTTGCAGCCGTAATAACTTGGACAATTTAAGCCAGAGTTTGTTTAATAAATTGTTTTGTTTTATAGGAAAATTCTTGTTTTCCTTAAAAAAATTTGAAAATAACATAAGGTGTTATAATTATGCTGTTTGCTGCGTTTTTCCTAAGTAATACAGACAGCGGGGAATTAAGCTTGCTTAAGAAAAATGCAGTACTGCGTTTTTATTAAGCACCCTTGTATATTAATTTATGAAATGCCACTAAATAAAACAACATTAATTTTACTTTGTATTAAACATTCATCATTAGAATAAACAAACTCGTATAACAATGTACTTTGAATATAAAACAACATTATTAACACAATAATAATATACCTCAAAATATGTTGTTGTTTGTATGTCAAAAGAAACGGGAAGGAGGGTGTGGTACGTGGCACTTTCTTCAGGTACCTGAAATTCAACAAAATATGGCGAAAAAATAAATATGTCCTTCCAGGTTTCGGTCCATTTGGTGTACACCTG
The DNA here is from genome assembly GCA_963969555.1 of Polydrusus pterygomalis. Taxonomy (NCBI): domain Eukaryota; kingdom Metazoa; phylum Arthropoda; class Insecta; order Coleoptera; family Curculionidae; genus Polydrusus; species Polydrusus pterygomalis. The sequence goes on from OZ018375.1 coordinate 72,130,318, forward strand.
GTATTGACGATTTTTTGAAAAATACGAATCTTTAGGTTTTTAGGTCTCGAAGAAAAAATAGCATTTTTTGGGTGCCACGCCCTTTTCTTTGGTTTTTAAGTAAAACACAACACAGAATCCTCAGGAAAATCGCAAAACAATAACAAACCTTAATTCAATACCGCCTTAACTCTACAATGGATGAAACTTTATACTATTACCAGGTTCTAGGGGGAGCTTAAGCCCCCGTAGCACCCTCCCCCTAGTTGCGCCACTGGTAAATAAAATGTACTGGAACCATAATTTCATTTGAGAGATTATGAAGTTATGATCCAAGGCAACAAAAGATTTCGCTAAAATAACAGACAAATCTAATATCATAGGTACTTACCTGTCTATTATTATTATTTGTAGCCAATTCTAATATTAATTTTGTTCTTTTCGACATATTTAAACATCAGACACACATATTACAAAACTAACATCCAGACAGCACAAAAGTAAACAAACAATTGATCCGCTTCAAAGCGTTTTAAAAGAAAATTAACTGCTCGTGTGCTTAGTAAGAATGCAATAACGTATGCATACTTAGGAAAAACGCCATATTTACATGTAGGTGCGGCATTTTCCATAAGCAGGGTATAGATGCTGCACTCTTACTAAGCATGGAACCCTATTTTTGTTGGATACGACAAAAGACAGATATATTATATGAGTTTTGGTATTAGGTACGGCATTTTTATTAAGTTCTACGGATAGAAAACCAAATTTTAAGACATTACATACCAATATCGCATTTTTGGAAATTTTTGTAGATACGGCGTTTCTGCTAAGCACGGCAGTATTATACAATATATTTTTAGGATGTTAATAATGATACTAGTTCGATATGAATACTATAATGAAACGTACGTGCAACGTTAAACCACGGGGCGTTAGCCGAGTGGTTTAATTGCACAAGTTTCATTAACAAAGTTCATATCGAACGTGTATCATTCAAAATTTAATCTACGACAGTGCAAATAGATTTTATTCGTCTAAATTTCATTGATATCAGATAACGTTTTCGTAATTTTTAAAATTTTCAGGTGTCCATATTAGTCGATATCATGGTAACTGCATTTTTGATTGTTTCGATTTTGACAACGTCATTATTGCCGTCTAATTTTCTATTGTGTGCCAAGTGTTGGCCAAAAATAATTTAAATATGGGAGATTCTGAATCCGAAAGTGTCCCTTCGGATGTCGAAGATATCGCGCAAAGCGTAATAGATTCCCTACTTCCCGAAAAGTCAAGGCAGGTGTACGAACAGACCTAAAGTCGCCACAGTGGTTCTTTTTCCGTGCGTCATCACTTTCACGTCATCAAAATCGTATGAATAAAATCAAAATTACGAGACGATAAAAGTCAAAACTAAGTCTAAGTTCATAAAATGGACGTGCCTGCCTACCGTTTGACGTACCTACATAATATCCCGAAAAATTATTATTTATTTTAAGTTTTGCCCGGCATTCTCTATTATCTAAAAGAAATTGACAAACAAATGTTAATACATTTAATACTATTTTTAAAGCTTAAAATCTATAAAAGTTTGGTGTTTTATTGACTATTAAAATCGCAAAAGTCAAATTTTTGACATCCTTTCATTTAAGGGAATTTAGCCACTGCCGTAAACTTTTCAAAGAACTTTCACGGTTAGAATATTTAAAACAAATAAATTGGGTATTATAAAAATCCATAAATACTTACCGCCAAAACAGATGGTGGGTATAATTAGCTCTAAAAAGAACTATTTTTAGAAAAAGGAACAGTTTTAAGGCACACAAATTTACAAAATACGAATTAGATTGGCAGATCAAAACAAGGTTGACAATGACGTTCTAAAATACAACGGTAGTCAACTAAACAAATAAAAAAAGTAATTAATTGACGTTTATAGTTTTATTCTTGTCTAGCACGTTATATTATTGCGGAATCTTGGAGACGTTCTTTTATGCTTTTATTTAAACTTGTTACTGCAATAAATAAGGATGCAGAGTTATTAACCACGTTGAGTCCTGATCGTTGATTGATGACGCACGGGAAAAGATCCATTGTGGCGACTTTATCTAAACATCTAAATGATAATGCTAAATACGTCATAATGGCACTGTCGTAGATTAAATGACTTTAAAAATTTCTGGTAGAGACCGACCGAAGATTTGGTTTCGGCTAGTTTCGGCCAAAAAATCGCGTTTTGGTGACAGTTTCGGCAGTTGTGAGGGTGCTTCTTTTGGCCTTCAAATTAGTTTCAACTGGTGACACACATTCTGGTCCAAGGCAAACTGTCGAAGTGATCGATTTGGATTATCTTGTAGATCAATTAAAATATCCAAAGCCTTATTACCGCTAATAACTGTTTTTGGTCTGCCTGGCCAATTACTCCAGGACAGTTATGGTTAGACCCGGAAAAAAACGTTGTAAAGCTGGGACTATTGGCATTTGATAGCATTGGGGGTCATACTTGATAGACTAAAGGTTCTCATATGTCCGCTTGTCTGAACATAGAAATTTCTGGTCGGCCATCTTGATTTTAATTTTTTTTTTAAATAGCATAATATCTCGAAAACTATTAGAAATAGGCAAAAATAGATCTCATTTTTAAAGATAATAAAAGATACTTTTTAATGGTATGGTTAGGTTAGGTTAGGTTAGAGTGGCAGACCTCTGGAATTGACCAAACAGTCACACGTAGTCCTATAGGACCGTTGTGATACCACACATGTTCCGCGGGACCTATTGCATCAGCTTCCTGATGGTTAACACGATCGTAGAAGAATCTTGACAGCTCATTCAAACCAGCCACTGCTGTTAATAAACTTAGTAAGTCGACCCAGTTGCAGGCTGCTCACTTCCTCCAGATCATTAAAAAATGATTGAACCTTCTTCTCGCGAGGCCGGGGCATTCACACAAGAAATGCTGAATACTCTCCTCCTCTTCCTCATCTCTGCAACTTCTGCAGAAGTCGTTAGTTGGTATTCGCAAACGTTCAGCGTGTCTACCGAACAAGCAATGTCCGGTGATTACGGCAGTGATGTTTCTTAGGTCCTTCCGACTGTGCTGTAATAGCGCTGCGGTCTTCCTGTTATCAAGTAGGGGCCACAATTGCCTGGAGATGCTACAAGTTGTAAGTCCTGTCCATCTGCTTTGCGCAAGTTGTTTAGCTGCTCGATCTATCTCTTCTTTGACTGATCCCAGTGGTCTAGCCACAGTATTCTCTGCTAGTTCGACAGACATGCTTGCGCCCTCCCTGGCGAGCGCATCAGCAGTCTCGTTGCCATATATGTTGCTGTGTCCAGGAACCCAACACAAGGTGATTCGATGTTGAGCACCAAGTGTGCAGAGATTGTTGCGACAGCGCCTTACTAATTTTGACTTAGTGCTGCTGGAGCAAATTGCCTTTATTGCTGCCTGACTGTCTATATAGATAGCTATAGACGCAGGTCCTCCCAAGCCAGGGTGATCCCGCAGGGTACTGACTGCTTTATCCACTGCAAAAATTTCCGCCTGGAAAATGCTGCAGTAGTCAGGGAGTCTGTATGACCTCTGTATTGGCATGCTCTCGGAGAAGATGCCAGCTCCCACCCCGACGTCCATTTTTGAACCGTCTGTGAAGATCGAGTGATCCGCCTCCATTGTTACTCGATTGCCTTCCCACTCTTCCCTACCCGGAATGAGCATAGAAAAGCCCCTTCCAAAGTCTGGCAGCGAAACAGTGTAATCGGTCGGCTCTCGCAAATTTTGGCCTGGATATATCCTTAGTATGCTGCTGTGTCCGTAGTTGGCACTGGTCCAGCATTTCGACTCTTTCAGTCGTAGAGCACTTTTTGCAGCCGCACTTTTTCCGTAAATATCCACGGGTATAAGATGCAGCATCACTTCCAGTGCCGCCGTCGGTGCTGAGTAAAGGGCACCGGTCACTCCTAAGCAAGCTGCCCGTTGTACCTTCGTCAGTTTTTTCATGTTTATTGCTTTTTCCAAAGCAGTCCACCAGACCAGGACCCCGTAGGTAAGTATAGGTCTTACAATGGCTGTATAGATCCAGTGTACTATGTGAGGTTTAAGTCCCCACTTCTTACCAATAGCTTTTTTGCAGGCATAGAACGCAACTGACGCCTTTTTGACTCGTTCTTGTAAGTTCATGCCCCAGTTAAGCTTGGAGTCGAGTATCAATCCTAGATACTTTGCTTTTTCTTTCAGCACTAAAGTACTGTTGTCCAGGACTGGGAGCCTGAAGTTCTCAATCACCCTTCTGCGTGTGAATGGAACCAGCTCCGTTTTTTCTTGGTTGACTTTCAATCCACATTTCGCAGCCCACCGTTCGAGTTTTCGTAGCGCTGTTTCTGTTAGTTCGCTGATGGTATTTAAATATTTGCCCGACACAAGTATAACTAAGTCGTCGGCATATGCAATCACCTTGAATCCAGCTCTTTCTAACGATCTAAGAATTTTGTTCATTACTCTTAGCCACAGAGTTGGCGACAGAACCCCGCCTTGTGGAGTTCCTCTTCCGGCAATCCTGGCTATCTCACTGCTTCCTAATTTAGAGCAGATTTTACGGCCTTTCAGCATCTTGTGAATCCAACGGCAGATGCAGTTATCGACCCCTGATTCTAATATGGCATCGCAAACTGCCTCAGTCGTGACGTTATTAAAGGCCCCTTCAATATCTATGAAGGTTCCAAGAGTGTAATCTTTATTTCTAAGTGATTTTTCAATTGCGCCTACTACCTCATGTAGCGCTGTTTCCACTGATTTGCCTTTTGTATAGGCGTGTTGAGACGAGCTTAGCCTTTCTTCTGGTACCGAGTTCTTGATTTGTGTATCTAACAGCCTCTCCAACGTTTTTATGAGAAACGAAGATAGGCTAATCGGTCTGAAGTCTTTGGCAGTCGTGTGGCTGCTTTTACCAGCCTTTGGTATAAATACTATTTTAATATTGTTCCAGCTTGCAGGTAAATGCGTGTAATACAAGCTGCTTCTGTATATCACCAGGAGCCAAGGTATTAGGATCTTTTTCCCTTTTTGTAGCATGGCGGGCATTATTCCGTCTAGTCCTGGTGATTTATACTGATCGAATGAGTCAATCGCCCACTCGAGCTTCTCGCTAGTGACCACCGATTTAATGATGTTTAAATCCGGCGGGTCTCCTTGATCAATGGGGGCTTCCGCTGCCAGTGTATTTCCAGGAAAATGGGCGTCTATTAGCAGTTTAAGGGTTTCTTCGCTGCTCTCCGTAAATGCCCCATCGTTTTTTCTTAGGAAGGTAGGAGCACTCGGCTCCTTCGATAATACTTTCCTGAGCCTAGCGGCCTCGTTAGTGCTCTCCACTTGCTCGCTGTAGTCCTGCCAGGAATTCCTTTGAGCTTTTCTAATGGCTTTCTTATACGTCTTTAGAGCCTCCTTATAGGCAATCTCATCTTCCGTACGTCTGCTCTTTGCTTTATTAAACAGCCTTCGCATGTCACGTCGTAGCCCACTCAAGTCCGCGCTCCACCATGGTGGATATGACTTCTTGGCTGGTCTGCTTATCGGACAGCTTTTGACAAAAGCTGCCGTAAGATTTTCTGTTAGCTTATTGACCGCGCTATCAATCGAAGCAGTATTAGGCAACAGATCCTCAGGTGGTTCCGTCAGCTTATCAGAGATAATACTACAAAACTTATCCCAGTCTGTTCTCTTAGGGTTACGAAATGGTTCAGGAGCATTCGTGGATGCGCCGACGTCGAACAGAATCCAGCGATGGTCCAAGAACGAATTCTCGCTGGAAACTCTCCAGTTTTCGACTTTTAAATCGCTAGATTCATTCGCAAACGTAACATCCAGAACCTTCTCTCTATTCGCAGTAACAAATGTGGGTGTATTACCGTTATTACAGATATTTAGGTTGGACGTAATGATAAAGTTAAAAAGACACTCACCCCGTTCATTGATGTCCGTGCTTCCCCATAGTGTATGATGGGCGTTGGCATCACATCCCAAGATTGAGTTTACTCTTCCATTCCTGGCAGATTCCACAATATTTTGGACGTCTGCCGATGGTATTGGAGCGTCGTGGGCCATGTAGACGGATGACAACATTAAGAGTGCCCCTCCTCTGCGTTCCCATTTGACGGTTGTTATGTCTTGATTGCTAAAATTAGGCATTAGGAACATTTTGTTTTTATTATTAACTAAAACACAAGTTCTTGGCTTACCTCTGCCCTTTGAGTAAAACAGGGAATAGTTTTTCAGCCTTAATCCATGTATGACGTCGTTTTTGACCCAAGGTTCCTGAATTAAGGCGACGTCGAGGCCCTTCTCTTCCATAAGAAGCGCCAGATGGCACGAAGCCATTTTACTGTGGTGAAGGTTGATCTGTACCACCCTCAACATCGCTAAGCGGCGTTGGACCCTCAACGTCCATCACAGGAGCCGGTTCTACAACCAGTACCGCGCCCTGCTCCACTTCCATTGCAGATGTCGTTGTGGCATCCTGCTTGGATTCAGCTGGTGGTACCACTTGGCTTCTCTCCGTATGTTTGGGAAAGCCCTTGTACACACTAACTGTAATTGCATTGAACCCGCAGTGAAGCTTGAATTGGGCTTCCTCTAGAGCGGGTAGGGACTCATCCGTGAGTTGTAGGATGACGCTTCTCCCTGTCGGTTTTGGGTCTTCCATTTTCAGAATCCTCCATTCCTTGCAGGGAATCTTTGGATTCTGCGCTGCCAGTAGTGGCAGTAAATTCTTTTCGGGGATCACAGGCACCGGCAACCAAATCCTCGCTCTCGGACACTCTGGTAGCTCCGATCGAATGATCACCTGCAGGCACGCATGTTCCCAGGGTTCTACGATTTTCTTAACACTCTCGCTCAAGAACTTTAAGGAAAAATCATCCGTGCAGTTGATGATCTTGATTCCTCTAGTCCATCCCGAAGTGTCGTATTGTGGAATCTGGCCAGTAGGATTGGCTATTAGAAACTCCATAAGGATTTCTGTAAGCCTCTTCTCAACCAGAATCCAGCGGACTGACGTAATCTTCCAGCATTTGTTGCCGGCGTCGATTACTGCAACTTGAAGACTGCTGCGAGACGTTTCCGCCATCGTTCTGTTGTCGGAACGCTCTCTGATACCAGTCTTTTTACGACTCGGTCCACTGCTGGGCGCAGCAGAACTCTTCCTTGTTGAGCCCGCCACGGAAACTTGTTTAGTCTCCGTAGCCAGTCTCCTTGAAGACGTTCCAGCTTTGCCCTGCTGTGGAACCGGTTTTCGTTTCTTGTCTCTTGGGGTGCTCTCCTCATCAGTAGAACGTGTCCTTTTTTCAGCGACACTTCTTTCGAGGGTTGCACCCGGTTTTTGGTAAGTGTAAGGAACATGGTACGGGTCGCGAGCCAAGAGTTCTCTCGCCCACTTTAAAGTACCCTGATCCTTACCTGTGAGGTCAGCTGGATTTTTACTCTCCAGTATTCCTAGAAGATGCCTTGCCTTTTGGCACAGTCGCATCTTCTTTGCCCCAGCTGAGATCTTTCTGCGAGGCTTGCTGTCCTTGGGATCCGCCTGGGATGTACCAGGCGATCTCAGCAGCTTTTCCTCCTCGCTTTCATTAACACTTTCTCCATGTGAGCTGCCCTCGATGACCAAATCATCTCCTGGCAGCTCAAGCCGATTGCTCTCGGCGGTATTTTTAGGTTTTTTATTGTGTTCCATATAAGTCCCACGAGTAGCTCGGAAATAAAGGTCCATCCTGGCAGAGCCGGCATACCAGGACAAGGCGCTTATACTATAGTGATCGTCCTGGTCCACTATAGGAGCTCGTTACAGCTGATTTTACCCTCAGCCTTCCATCCTTGGCACGGTTGCTCACACCACCTCGGATTTAGGTCCTCACATCCATAACTGAGCGAAGGCAATTGATGTGCCAGGCTCAGTTTTAGCTGACTAAGTCATTACCAGCGGGCGCCCGCGGGGAGGACACGGAGTGAGGATTTTGCCCGCCAGTAATGGTATATAACTATATGCTTTTATTAACCTATCTTTATAATTAAAAAAGTTATTACTTCAAAATGTAGGGACAAATCAAATATTGTCATCAATATTATACTATACTGCTTTTCGTGGACTATCCCGTTTCTCATCAACGTAATGAAGTAATGACCATTAAATCTGCATCTTCTCCCACTAAGGTAACGATATTTTCGTTTTTTGCTCAATAGTTCGTTACTTCTTCGTTTTATCAAAAAATCGATCAAATTCTTTGTACTCCAACGATTACTTTGAAGTTGTGTGACCTACAGTTTTACGTTAAAAAAGGTTGTATTTATAAATTAATCGAAGCAAAAAGAAATATATATGGGCAAAATTTCGTTTCTTTGTTTAATTAATTTGTTAAATAATTCTTTTTTAACTTAAAACGTAGGTAACTGCTACCTAAACACAGGTACTTGGTCGCTTTTTGGAGTAAACAAAAAGAAACGAAATATTGATAAGAAAATGAAATAGCGAATGCGTCACTATATAGTGCTTCCTTATATTTAAAAGCATAACATTTTGATATCAAAAGTTGATTATTGTCTTCTTGAAGTCATCTAGGCATCTAAAAGGTCCATGGTGGTTTAAGCCTTACTAAGACTTTTTCTTGTGTAGTTTTTCCTTCCATGGTTTTAAAACAATAAAAACTTGTTAGGTTAGAGTGGCAGACCTCTGGCATTGTCCAAACAGTCACACGTAGTCCTATAAGGACCGCTGTGGTACCACACAGGTTCCGCGGAACCTATTTGCATCAGCTTCCTGATGGTTAACGCGATCGTAGAAGAATATTGACATATCATTCAAACCAGCCACTGCTGTTAATGAACTTACTAAGTCGACCCAGTTGCAGGCTGCTCATTTCCTCCAGATCATTAAAAAATGGTTCGCCCAGTGCATTGAACCTTCTTTTCGCGAGGCCGGGGCATTCACACAAGAAATGCTGAATACTTTCCTCTTCTTCATCTCTGCAACTTCTATAGAAGTCGTTAGTTGGTATTTGCATACGTTCAGCGTGTCTACCGAACAGGCAATGTCCGGTGACTAGACTACGGCAGTGATGGTTCGGTTCTTCCGACTGTGATATAATAGCGCTGCGGTTTTCCTGTTATCAAGTAGGGGCCACAATTGCCTGGAGATCTACAAGTTGTAAGCCCTATCCATCTGCTTTGCGCAAGTTGTTTAGCAATTCGATCTATCTCTTCTTTGACTGATCCCAGCAGTGGTCTAGCCACAGTATTTTCTGCTAGTTCGTTCGTAAACTTGTTATCTTTTCCTTCTTAGCTAGCTTGAACTAACATCCAAGCCATTACAGTTACTATCTTATTGGAAGAAAAGTGATCATCACATAAAGCCAATTTTGTCTTGCATACTTTTTGGCTGGACATAATTTGCAATTTAACCCCCCCCCCCCCCCCCATTTATAATTTTCCGATTAAAACTTTTCATAGAAATATTTGAAATAATGAAATTGAAGTAAAAGAATATTTAGTTTTTATTTGGCGTGGCCTTTAAATAATTATGAATTTAAGATTGTTGCCGTCTTTGTTTATTAACTGCAATCGTCGGATTTTTCTACTGCGCCTTGTCGACAAGAAGCACCATGAGCTAACCTCCGGATTGGTGCACCGTAAACGTAGCTCGGCGCCAATGTTGTCTGATCAATTAGCAGTTGTACGGGTTGTACCCATAGACATTTACCTTATTGTCTATTGTTGTACCCAACAAATTGTTGTCAATACCCCAAATCAGCGTTTAGATTTAATTCCATTCTCAAAGATTCCAAAATACAATAATTTGTAATAAAGAATAGATTGCCGACACCAAAGAACTAACTGCAGGCAGCGTAACGACCTTCTTAACTTGTAATTGGGAACATTTTGAGTATCGCTTCGACCACTTTTATATGCTCACCCCTGCCTTCGGAAGTGGTAACGCATCGCGTGGCCATGTGTTTTTCTAAAACTAAAGAAATTGTCCTGTTTGCTCCGCTTTGTTGATAAGAGTGTAAAGTTTTACACTTTTTGTGGCTTTTAAGCTCTTTTAAAATGACGGTTCCTCTGTACATATTACTGAACCTAAAAATAGTTACTTTATTTTTGTAGTGCCTTGCCCTATCTCTAGTTAGTTTCTATTTAACCCCCAAAATTTCTAGGGCAAAACACCGCAAGTCAAGTTGGCCTAACTTTTCTTTACCTTGTCTTTTCTGTAGATATCTCCAGTTCTACTAGTAAAACACACGATAGTCCTTTTGTACGTTATATTCACTTAGTTTAAAAACAGTTACAATAAGTTTAACTTTCATAGCAAGCCACCCAAGTAATTCTTTCGTATTTAAAAATACAAGTTCAATTAACTTTAGTTTTTAAGAAAACAAAACACTCACTTTTTTTTTTCAGTCAATTTTCTTTTTTTTTGACAAATTGGCGAATTAATTTCGTTCGCGGTACCGCCGATTAATCGATTCTTCTTTAATTCGTAAAATAATTAAAATTCAAAAATAATGGCCACTTTAATTTTTATTGACAGAGTACTAAGGATCTACGAGTATCGTCTGAAAAACTTTCTAAAGCACTCTCTAAAAAAACTCTGTATCTAAAGAACTATCTAAGGAACTCTCTAAAGAACTCCCCTCAAAAATGGTTCGTTGGTTGTATTTATAACATAGCTGAAAGTGACGTATTGTTTTTGACTATGCGTTGTTTTTCTCGCGATCTTTGCTCAATATTTTCCAGGGTCTTAAAACTTTCCTATGCACGAAAACATTTTTGGTAGACGTGACTAAAGTCGCTCGGTACTTGTTTTGGTCAATATAGAAAATCCGAGAAGAACGTAACAAATAGAATGTTTTTCAAATGCCATTCAAAGGTTAAAAACAAAAACGTTATGGGGTGATCTAAGTCGCCTTGAAATTGTTTTTAGGAAAAATACAAAAACGTAAACAAGGTTCCCGGCCTACGTGAGAAATGTCTTGACAACTTTGGTTCTAGAAATATTCTAGAACTTTTCTATATTAAACACGCAGAAAATCGTAAATGGAATCTTTTTATAATATGACATCACATGTTTTTGTGTACCGATCAAAACAAGAAAAGGAAAATTTTCAATTTAGTTCTGTGTGTTCGGTGAGAGTTAACACATATACTTTGAAAGCATTTTTGAAAAATTTTGATTTTAATTTGAAATTAAGGTACAGAAACTTTATTATCATTGAAAGATATAAACTTATTTTAATTTGAATATTCTGCTTCTTTGACAGTGTTTAAAAATTAACGCGACTTATTTAAATTTTCAAAATAATTTTAAATTATTTTCTTGAAGCTTCCTTTTTTTTTATTTTTGAAAATCTAATAGAAAATCTAACTTTATTTTAAACTTTAATAAAATAGAACTTTAATAAAATGAATAAAAATTTTTAAAAAATTTTTTAAATTTTAATTTAATTTTTAAAAATAATTTCTTTTTTAAAAAAAAAATTATTTCTATTTTTTTTTTCTTAGCGCTGCGCGCTACATTCGTCCTTCCCCAAAGAAACGAAAAAATTTATTAATTAAATTTTTTCGTGTGAAACACTGACCTACTTTTGAATTTTGTCGACTTTGCATTTTTTTTTATGAACGTATTGAGATTAGTCAAGTAAGCATACCATCGTAGGTCGTCTGGTCCATTTGTTTATTTAGGTGATTTTTGTTTATAAACAAATTATTTTACGAACATTTTATCGCGAATGGCCAAAACATAGAAGTTTATTTTTTTTAAAAAAAAATCCCTTGATAGTGTTTGACTTTTCGAAATTTTAAAAGTTTGGTATATTTTTTTTTATTCCGTATTTTAAGCTATCTACCGCATTTTATTTGCACTAGTGAATGTTTCGTTTCTTACAACTTTTATTTAATAAAACATAGTATTTATCTTTTTAGTGGTATAATGTTACCATAATATTTATTGCTAAGAAATACTGAAACCTTATTTCTACAATACATGATTATAAAACGTAAACTTAATTTATCAACTAGCAGTTAATATATATTTAAAAATAATAATAATAATATATTAATATTATTATATCAGTGAGTCAGCAAGTCAGATATTGAATTATGTACAAAGATTTTCTATTTACTACAAATTCGCAAATGTTTGCATAATGTTTCAAAATTTGTTTCACTTAATTTTTAAAAAAAAAATATACTGTAAAATATTTAATTTATTTTTACAAATTTCACCAAAATTTTAGGAATTTATCAAAAATCTCTGACAGCAATGCCTAATTGTTTCTTTTCTTTTTAAAATATATTTGAAAAATAAAAAAAAATCTTAATGATTTTATAAAATTGACAAACTTACATAACACTTTTTGGTCCTTTTGTCTTTGTTTTAAAATGTATAGGTTCACTTACTTCGCACTTGGTTTTTCTTTTAACTGGTTTCTATGCCACTGTCGTCTTCTTCATTTTGAACGGGCCTTATGACTGCTACGGGTGCAGCGTATGGTGGTGGTTGATGGGGTAGTACAGGGGCGGCAGGATGGGCGCCTACTACCACAGGCATCTGTGCTAATCTTCGACTTGGGCCTGGCTGGTTTAGTGCTGAGGGCTGTCGGGGCCTTCTGTATCGTATCCCATTGGGTTGTAAAATTGGAATTAATGGTGGAAAAACAATTGTTCTGTAGCTGGGTTGTATGGTTTGCGTCATCGCGTCTCTAAAATAATTTTCTGTTTGGCACTCTACATGTTGTTGCGAAAAACGGTGCGGTAGCGCAAAGGGTTGGTTGATGCATACACTACAGGTACATCCTCTGATATTGACCACGTGCCAAATGGTCCAGAATGCCTCTGGACTAAAAAGTCTATTTGTGGGTGTGATACACAAAGAACATGTGCACGATTCCAACGTTATTGGTGGTTGTCCCTGGTTTCTTCTTATTTGAGCGCGTAGTCCTTGGTACGCGGCATGAACCATTTCACACCACATTGTTATAGTTGCTCGTACGGGCCATAATTCGGGGTGGTCGGGATGGTCCCAATTATAATGTGCACGGAGTTCGTATAAATGAAACAGGGCCATTCGATATAGTAACACCCGTGTATGCAAATCTTCAATCATACCGACGTAGGTCATGAATAGTGTTATCCAAAACATGTTTAAATTGTTTTTTTTTAGTGTAACTTTTTATTTGGTTGATGAAATATTTAGCACCATAAAAGGAAACACTTTTCTTTTTAACTGAAATAAGACTGAAGATTTTTTTCGCTCTTCAGTTAGTTTTTTAAAATCATTTTTGCAATTCAGCAGTTTCTATTTTTGGTATGAGAAAGAAGTAGCCATAGTATTTCTCACGATCTCCAACTTTATTGCGTAAAAACTCTGATACAAGTTGTGTTTACTACAGTATCGGAAATTTCCTTTATTCGATCTTCAGGGTGACCGGATCGTCACCTAATATCCCTTGACACTTAAACGTTTAGGTGATCACGTACTCCTTGTTTACGTCAGATTCTGTTGACTTCTTGACATAAATATGATCTTATTTTACTTCTTTTACATAATGTGAAATTGGTATTTTGTGTATAGTAATTTGTATGATTAAGCTAATACATGGGATATATTTTTCATAGATGGCTCTCCTCATACGATGTCGGAATATTTTTCCACTTGATTGTTTATTTCAGGTTTCTTTTGGTAGCTCCAGAAGTAAACATTATGTTTGTCAATTAAAGGCTTCATAAACGTGTTGTTGTTATCTAATAATTTCATAAGTTTGCTGTTATATAATATGTGTCTTCTCACTTGGTTACGTTTGTTCCGTAATTTTTTAATCTTTATTCAAATTTTTTTTTTGTTAATTTGATGTTCTACGCTGATCTCACTATGTTAGTTTTATATAATTATATAGATGAATATTTTATATCGTGATATTTATTTCTTTGGGGTTGAGTCACCTCTTCCGAACATACTCCAACTTATATTGGGTATATTTCCTAATTCTTGACGTAGCTTGGGGAATGTGTTCATTTGTGGTATTTCGGGAACACTTTGTGAATTTTCAGCTTTCTTTTCATTTTTAAAGTGAAACATAACATGTCTGGATGGTTGAGTTTCTACCGTTAGTTCAGGTGCTTCTGGGCAAGAGGCTTGATTATATACCGGTTGGTGGGTTGGTGTATTGGGTTGCGTAGCTTCTTCTTGGCTTCTTTGAGTTTTCAGTTGTTCGTGTTGGTTGTGATGCAATATTAAAAATGTCAGCGTATTCCAAAAGGCACATAACAGTTTTATCGAACATCCATTAAGACGGTGTAAAGCCATCATATTTAAAAATGATTCTACGGCAAATTTCAGAATTCTAAATATAAAATAAATTCCTAAAATGCCACTTGTCCAGTCTCCCAATATAGTAAAGTAATAATATAATTTCTGTATTGCCGAATTTGCTAGCTTCTCCATTTCTTCTTTATTAAATAAATTTATTGCCGAAAATCCTTGTCCTTCGATTTCTTGACCATCAACTTTTCGTACTAAAATATTATTTAATGCATTTCTTTCTAGATTAAAAACCATTGCATCCTGCATTTTCTTTATTTCCAAATAAGTGTACAGACCTCCGGCTCCAAGATCTTTTATAGTTTGAAATTTTGGTAATTCTTCAGAATCAACTTGTAATTCTTGCGGTATCATACCCGACGTTGGTAGTGGGTCGAATCCAATCCAATTCTTGTCTATATAATACATAGATGGAATTAGGGTGTTACACTCTATTTGTTCTCCGCGTTCTTGTAATATTCGAGTTACAGGAGACATAAAGAAACTTCTATTGTAGGCTGTGACAGGTAGTTCAATGTAACAATGTTTATCTCTTCGTACCTCTACAGCTAAAGCAAGACATTTCATTACATATAATACTTCTCCGCTTACTATTCCAATAAAGCCTAATTTATTTTTTACTAAGGTAGCTACGGCATTTGGGTTAACTGTAGCCATGATAAGTCGATTCTTTAAAATTTCTCTATGTAATAAACATCTTCTATAGACAGTTTGAGCAAACATTTCGTTGACGCTTCTTTTAAACGACTGTTCGACATATAAAAACTTAGTGTTGACGTAGGTTATAAGGTCTGCGTCGTGTGACTCAGCCGTATCGGTAAATGGGGTTGATTCTCTAGCATTACCTTTCCGAAATATTAGTAACCTGGGATGTTCTGTTTGCCAAATGGATACTCCACATACATTGTCTTTTCTTATTAGTTCAATAGCAAATACCTTAGCTCTATCTTCGACAACTACATATTGATGTCCAAGTGCTTGAGAACTATTTTCTGTTACAAATGTTGAAATACCTTCATATAATATGTTAAACTGCTTGCATAATTGTGGATAATTATTTTCCCACGTAGATTCTCCGTTAATGCTATCCATACAACTTCCTTCAAGAAAAGGGCATTTTATACCATTTCGCAAATGTATTTCGTTATTATCCATGTTCACTTTGGTATAATAATCCTGGAGGGTTATTTTTACTTCAGCCTGCACCAACACATTATCCCACTGATGTCCATCCTCAATGTATTGCGCTCCTTTGCAATTGTAGCTAGGGTCTATCTGACCAGCTAAGGTTAATGAAGTAGATACAGTAGAGTTTGGCTTTAGATTGCTAATACTGTGACCATTAATGCCTTTGAATTGTCTAAAAGCATGAGTTTTTCTACATTCTTCTGCGCCTTGATCATAAATATAAGTTGATAATGCTCCGTCAACAGCTGATTGATGCGAGAATGCACCGCAATAGGTTATGTAACGTGTAACTTCTATAAGGCATGAAAATACATGCACATACTCGAATCTTTTTCTTTCCAAAATTTGTACATATCCTTCTTTTACGTCATAACCAGTTTCTGGATCTGGACATTGGCTGACATCCCTTAAGGATATGGCTGTTATATTGGTTGACGGATTTTTGCAGTCATAAGCTATTAGTGAGGCACTTCCCAATTCTGCCAATAGCACTATGATGAGTATCATCTTCACTGTAACAATAATTGCAGTTAATTTTCATTTTCTTCTAATTCTACTTACTATATCTAAACGTATTTTATCAAATACAACATACAACTACTTATAAATAGGGTGGCTTTTGCTAACTTCTGATTATAAAATATAATCCTTATATTTTTCTGGCAACTTTATATCTCTAGTTCTGGTTCTTCTGCCATTATCTAAATTTATTTCTTGAGGTGGATCATCTGACTCTGTTGAGTCCGTGTAATATTCTTGGTCAGTTTCTTCACTTTCTACATTTTCTTCGCCTGATTCCTCTTGTAGTTCTTCATTTGGTTCGGTTGCTACTTCCTTTCCTGTGTTTATAAATTCATCAATTTCATCTTGTTTTTCTTCGTTATCTGTTACATCGTCAAATACCTCTTCAATTTTTGATTTTGGTTTTTCAATTCTTTCTTTTACAACTTCTTTACAAATTTTAAGCCTTTCTGCATGTACAATTTGTTCTTTACGCCCATTTATTTCTTTAATTTTAAAAGTAACTGGTCCTAATTTTCCAATAATACGATAAGGTCCTAACC
Source organism: Polydrusus pterygomalis (assembly GCA_963969555.1). Lineage (NCBI taxonomy): Eukaryota > Metazoa > Arthropoda > Insecta > Coleoptera > Curculionidae > Polydrusus > Polydrusus pterygomalis. Next base: position 72,146,912 of record OZ018375.1, read on the forward strand.
ACTTGGAATAAAACTTTGATGCCATAATTCGTTTGCCTGGAACGGCTGGAGTATAGAGATACACTAAGTCACCTAATTGAAATTCTTTTCTTAATTTCTTTGAATTGTGTTTGTCACATCGTAAATGAATGTTCTTTTGAATATTTTGACGAGCGATTTCATGTGCTGCTTGCATTCTTGCTAACATTTCACTGGAATAATTTTCATCTATATCATATTTGACTTTATTTTGTTTGATAGTAAGATGGATTGGTAACTCCATATCCCTTCCAAACATTAGGAAAAATGGTGAATCCTTGGTGGCTTCATGGGGTAAATTTCTATATGCCATTAGAGTGTAAGGCAGTATTTCATCCCAATTGGCGTAATGATCATTAACAAAGTGGCTTATCATTGTTTTCAGACTTTTATGCATTCTTTCAATAATTCCGTTTGCGCTAGGGTGGTAAGGAGTGGTTTTTAATTTCTTAATGCCCAATAGATTACAGATTTCTATGAATAGTTTTCCAATAAATTGAGTTCCACAGTCAGTTAAGAGTTCTCTGGGAGTTCCAAATCTGCAGATGATGTTTTCTACAAAAGCTTTTGCAACTGTTGGGGCTGTAATATCAGGCAGTGGAATGCACTCGGGATATCGTGTTAAAAAGTCTATACAAGTTAATATATATTTATTATTTTTGTCTGTTTTATTTAATGGTCCAACTATATCCATGCTGATTCTACCCCATGTCACATAGGGCACAGGTGTTACTTGCATTGCTACGGGAGGCTGATAATTTGTTTTTCTAATGTTGCACGAATGACATTTCTCAACAAAGTTTATAACGTCCTTTTTGAGCACAGGCCAATAAAAATCTCTTTCTATTAGTTCGATTGTCTTTTTCTGCCCTGGGTGGCATACATATATTGAATTATGATATATTTTTAATATTTCTTGGACAATTTGTTTTGGAGCAATAATTTGATCATTTCTTTGATTTTTCTCTCTGCGTCGGGCTAAAAGACCATCTTCATTGACGTAAAATGACTCTTCATCTGTTAAAACTTTTGATAATAATTCTTTGATGAAGTCATCATCTTGTTGTAAAGTTTTTAGTTCTTCTTTACTCCAAATAACCGATGATATTGGCATGACCTCTTCACGACTTGAACCTTCTTTTACCATAGCTATAATATTTTCAACTAGAACATCACCTTCTGATCTTAGACGCGTGAGGGAATCCACATTATTATTTAATTTGCCTTGTCGGTACTGAATAGTAAAACTGTACTCCATTAGGAACATGGCCCACTTAGCTAAGCGAGAACTTGCATCTTTTATAGTTATCAAGTATTTCAAGGGCCTATGATCCGTCATAATGATAAAATGAGTTCCAGTTAAATATTACGATACATCTTGACAGCGTAAACAATAGCTAGGCATTCTCTTTCGATGGTACTGTACCTCCGTTCCGCTTCATTGAGTGTTCTACTTGAATAACAAATGGGATGTTCCACTCCATTATGTATTTGAGTCAAAATTGCAGCGATTGCTGTTCCACTTGCATCGGTATTTACTATGAATTGTTTGGTTAGATCCGGATATCTCAATATTGGTGGTGATATTAAGGCTTGCTTTAGAGTATCAAAAGCTTGTTGTTGTTCTGTATTCCAATGATATTTAACATTCTTTTTAGTAAGTAAAGTGAGGGGCTGGCTAATTTTGGCAAAATTTGGTACAAATTTTCTGTAAAAACCACATAATCCTAGAAATGCTCTTATTTCTCGAACATTTCTTGGTATTGGATATGACTTAATTATTTCAGTTTTTCTGGGATCAGTAGTATATCTTCCTTTTTTTATAAGATGTCCGAGATATTCGATTTCTTCTTTCATAAAGTGGCATTTTGTTGGCTTAAATTTTAAATTGCTTTCTCTAATTTTTTCAAAAACATGTTTTAATCGTTCCAAATGTGTTTCCACATCACTCGAAAATACTATTATGTCATCAAGGTATACAAGACATTCTTTATAAGTCAATTTACCTAGGATATGATGCATCATACGACTCCAAGTAGCCGGTGCATTTTTAAGGCCCATCGCCATCCTCAGAAAGTGATAATGATTGTCAGGAGTGGAAAAACCGGTTTTTTCTTGATCATCGGGGTGTAGGGGCACTTGAAAGTATCCTGATGCTAAATCCATAGTGGAAAATAGACTAGCATCTGCTAGTTTATCAATTGTTTCTTGTATATTTTGTAATGGGAAGTAGTCTGTTTTACTTATTTCATTAAGTGCACGATAATCTACTACCAGCCTGTACTGGACCTCTTCTCCAGGGTGTTTCTTCTTTTCTAGAAGTATGGCAGGAAAACTCCATGGCGATTGACTTTCTGTAATGATTCCATCATCAATAAGTTCTTGTATCTTCTTTTTCATAATTTCTTGTCTCTGGTAGGGTACTCGATAAGGTCTTTTTAAAATCGGGGGTACATTTTCTGTAATAATCCGATGAACAACATTAGATGTACAACTCAACTTTTGATCAGGCGACTTGAATATATCTATAAATTCCATTATTAATTCTCGTAACTTTAATTCGGCGTTATCCTTTGGATGATCCAATTTCATTGCCTTTAAAATTTCGTCTGCTTCTTTCAAAGAAACTTTTCTTACAGCTACTTTAATTTTTTCTGAACTGGGTTCTTCTATATCTACTTCGTAAGCTTTCGCAATAATACATTTTTTCCGTACTACCATTTCCTTATTTGTAAGGTTAATCATTCTCACTGGTACCATCTTTCCAGTTTTACACAAAATTCTTGCCACAAGCAGTCCTGTCGGAATGTCCTCACTTGGCTCTAAAACCACGTGTTGAGTCGTAACTCGGGCCACTCCTCGCACTGATGCTTGACACACTGCTCGGCAATTTGAGGGAATTCTAATATCTTCTGATAACATGACTGGGACACTTATTTCTGATTCCTGTTTCTTACTTCTATTCTGTCTCATTTCACAATTTTCTTCAAATTTCTCATTTTCAAATATTCCCTTTTTAGATTTTTCTTCTTCAAATTTTCCTTTTTCTTCTTTACCTTGTATTAATGTTTGCAACTTATTTTCTTTCTTCCTTCTATCTTTTGAATTTATTTTCTTCACGTGCACGTCACTAAAGATAGTTGAACGCTCACGAAGGCGAGAATCTGCAGTATTCTCAGAGGAGGTGGAAGGTTCATCATGGAATTTTTCAGGTTGTTGAATTACTTCAGAATCCAAGCGACCCCAAATCGCCTGAACTCTATTTTCCTTTGTCATTTGGGGTGACAAAGAATTTTCCATATCAGTATTCCTTAAAGCTATCCCCTTTTTTCCTTCTAGTTCATTATCTTCCAATTTCTTCTTTATAAAACTCAAATCATCCTCTAATTGACTAAATCTGCAATCAAATTCCTTTTTCATTTTTATCATCATAATCTCTGCCACTTCTGCGGGCTTTTCATCACATAATGGAATTATCTTCTCAAATGCATACATGCATTGGTTTCCCCAGTCAATTTTAACTCCGTGATCTCGTAGAAAATCTATTCCCAATAATATTTCAGCGCGGAATGAATCCGTATCCACTACTACAAAATTATGCGGTACCAATATATCTCGTTCAAAAGTTATAGGCAATGTTACTTTTCCCAATACTGGTATTTTATTTTCCTGAACATCTACTAAATTAATATCATCACTTTTTCTCATGAACCCCTGGGCAATACTGGGTTTAACTAGGGATACAGCTGCTCCGGAATCAATTAAAGCTAGACATGGCTTACCAAAAATACTAACTTCAATCACATTACATGGTCTTGGGGTTCCTTCTTCGGAGCATGAATATATCCCTACCCTAATTCCTCTCTCTAGTCCCATTGTGCCTCGTTGGCAGCCTGGCTCCGGGGTTGGAAAGTGGCTGCTGTGGAGTTTAACGCCTCTTGATTTCTTTGGTCTCTGCCTTGATATTGATTTCTTGTCTGAGGTTGGCTTCTTGCTTGGTACTGATTTTTTGTCTGGGATTGGCTTCTCCCTTGGTATTGGTTTCCTTTTGTTGGACAATTTCGAGATATGTGACCAAATTTCTGACACGAATAACATTGTACATCGGATGGTTGTCGATAACGATTATTTTGTTCTCTATTCTTGCACATTGCACTAATATGTCCTGGCTGGTTGCACTTGTAACAGTTTCTTATTTGAGCTGGTGGTCCATTGTTTCTGTAGGTATTTTGGTAATGTGTTCCATTATGATTATTAATCATTCTGCAGTCACGACTACTAGCAGGGTGCAATAAATTTTCAATTGATTGTTCCCTTTCAGCTATATCTAGGGCTTCATCCAAATCTTTTGGGTTTCCAGATAGCACTCTTTGTTTGATTGGCATAGTTAAACCTAAAGAAAATTGAGTTGTAATATCTTGAGCGAGTTTTTGTTTAATTGGATTATCGTTGGCAGGATCACCGGTGAGTGTTATGGTTCGATTTGCAAGTATTTTTAGTCGTGTTAAAAACTGTCTGCATGTTTCTCCTGTTCGCTGCCGACATTCCATAAAATTTTTCATAGCTGAACCCTTGACATATTGCCGTGTAAACTGCTTTTTCAGGCTCTCTTTTAGTACTTTCCAGTCCACCGTAGTTTGCAAGGATAGTTCTGATTCTATGAACTGTTTTGCTTTGAATCTTAATTTTAATCTGGCAATTGATACCATTTATTTTTCTGTCCAGTCGGCCAATACTCCTGTTTCTTCTACTACCTTCAAGAATTCTTCAATGCTTGTTGTGCCATCATATGTAGGAACTGATTCTATGCCAACTACAATCTTGGGAGCATTCATAACAATGTTATTAGTAATGGGAGCAGCGTTCGAAGTAGTAGGTGAGGTGGTCATTTTGTTTCTTTAATTTTTTTTTTTTTTTTTTTTTTTTTTTTTTTTTTTTTTTAATTTTAAAAATTTTCTTTTCTTTTTGATATTCTTGACCTCCAACACAAATGTGGTATTCTCTATTGGTAGTTTAGATTTTTCTTTCTTTGGGGGTTGATAAACTACCCTTAAAAACCACCCCACACCTGACACCAATGTAGTGCCTTGCCCTATCTCTAGTTAGTTTCTATTTAACCCCCAAAATTTCTAGGGCAAAACACCGCAAGTCAAGTTGGCCTAACTTTTCTTTACCTTGTCTTTTCTGTAGATATCTCCAGTTCTACTAGTAAAACACACGATAGTCCTTTTGTACGTTATATTCACTTAGTTTAAAAACAGTTACAATAAGTTTAACTTTCATAGCAAGCCACCCAAGTAATTCTTTCGTATTTAAAAATACAAGTTCAATTAACTTTAGTTTTTAAGAAAACAAAACACTCACTTTTTTTTTTCAGTCAATTTTCTTTTTTTTTGACAAATTGGCGAATTAATTTCGTTCGCGGTACCGCCGATTAATCGATTCTTCTTTAATTCGTAAAATAATTAAAATTCAAAAATAATGGCCACTTTAATTTTTATTGACAGAGTACTAAGGATCTACGAGTATCGTCTGAAAAACTTTCTAAAGCACTCTCTAAAAAAACTCTGTATCTAAAGAACTATCTAAGGAACTCTCTAAAGAACTCCCCTCAAAAATGGTTCGTTGGTTGTATTTATAACATAGCTGAAAGTGACGTATTGTTTTTGACTATGCGTTGTTTTTCTCGCGATCTTTGCTCAATATTTTCCAGGGTCTTAAAACTTTCCTATGCACGAAAACATTTTTGGTAGACGTGACTAAAGTCGCTCGGTACTTGTTTTGGTCAATATAGAAAATCCGAGAAGAACGTAACAAATAGAATGTTTTTCAAATGCCATTCAAAGGTTAAAAACAAAAACGTTATGGGGTGATCTAAGTCGCCTTGAAATTGTTTTTAGGAAAAATACAAAAACGTAAACAAGGTTCCCGGCCTACGTGAGAAATGTCTTGACAACTTTGGTTCTAGAAATATTCTAGAACTTTTCTATATTAAACACGCAGAAAATCGTAAATGGAATCTTTTTATAATATGACATCACATGTTTTTGTGTACCGATCAAAACAAGAAAAGGAAAATTTTCAATTTAGTTCTGTGTGTTCGGTGAGAGTTAACACATATACTTTGAAAGCATTTTTGAAAAATTTTGATTTTAATTTGAAATTAAGGTACAGAAACTTTATTATCATTGAAAGATATAAACTTATTTTAATTTGAATATTCTGCTTCTTTGACAGTGTTTAAAAATTAACGCGACTTATTTAAATTTTCAAAATAATTTTAAATTATTTTCTTGAAGCTTCCTTTTTTTTTATTTTTGAAAATCTAATAGAAAATCTAACTTTATTTTAAACTTTAATAAAATAGAACTTTAATAAAATGAATAAAAATTTTTAAAAAATTTTTTAAATTTTAATTTAATTTTTAAAAATAATTTCTTTTTTAAAAAAAAAAATTATTTCTATTTTTTTTTTCTTAGCGCTGCGCGCTACATTTTACTCTCAAGAAATTTTTACGCACAAAATGGCCCCGGATCTGGGGTGTTTCACTAATGATTCGAACTTCTAATAAAAAGAGCCGTTGTGCTATAAACAAAATATATTTAATATTAATAAAAAATAAATAAACGAAGGGTAGAATTTGCTCACACTTATGTCGACCAAAATTATATCTGAAAAACCGTAGTATTTTCGAATGAAAATAATTTTAAGTCCTATCGTGTATACCCACCGGAACGATATACAGTGTGTATCAGCCAAATGGAATAAATTCACGGTGGTGTGTCCGAAAACGCTCGGACACGTCAATTGGTATTTCTAGTTGCGAATTTTTTTCAATAAAAACTGTTTATACAGGGTGTGCCTTGTAACAGTGGCCGCCAATACCAACTTTCTTATTTTAAATGCAACCCCCTGTATATTATTCAATTTTTGGATTCTTTAGAAAATTTTAGACATAGGGTCAAGTGGTGTAAAAATGAGACACCTAAAATTTTGGGTAAAAATGAGACAGTACGTTTTTTACCACTAAAAACTATTTTAATAGGACGAAAAAGTGGCATTAGAGTGTAAACATATTAATAAACTTAAAATCATATTGATTTTAAACTACCATGTAACTATACCTGCATTTTTATCCTTTTAAAATGTAGTACAATTTCCTGTGCAAAAACTTTTAAATCCGCCGGGCAAACTTTTATGTCCACGTCATGGAGAAGCATCGGGCGCGCTTAGCGAAGGTCGCGATCCAACGGTCGATGTGTATCGACGTTGTGGAAATAAGCGGGGCAGTCTACTGGCAAGTGTATAAGAGTGAGTACGTGATAAGTTGGTGGGGCAAATTTGAGACAGCCGTTTGGGTAAATATGAGACACAGCATGGGGTAAAAATGATACATAATTTAATATACTTTTTAGTGTTCCTGCCAGTCACAATGCCTAGACGTTACGTTCCGAAACCGAAGCCATATACTGAAGCAGATTTGCAAACTGCGCTTACCTTAATAAACGAAGGTAAGTTGTCTATTCGAACTGCTGCGAAAAGATTTCGAATCGATAAATCAAAATTAAGCCGACGTAGCCGCAATATAAAAATTTTAAAACGTGGCCGAAAGCAAGTCTTATCTGTGAATCAAGAGAGCGATTTAACCCAAAAAATAACAATAATGGCTAAATGGGGGTTTGCTTTAGGCAAAGAAGAAATTAAGTCAGTTGTGCAAACATACATAAATGAAAATAATTTAAACACTGTATTTAAGGATGCCAAACCTGGCAATGATTGGTTCCGTGCATTCTGCAAAAGAAACCGCCTAAGCCAAAAGAAAATGGAACAGTTAGAAAAATGTAGGCGAACAGCTACCAGTGACCCTTTTATTATTTATTCGTTCTATGATCGCCTAGGTGAAATAATCCAACAACTTGGTTTAGAAGGAAAACCGTCGCATATATTTAATTTGGACGAAACTGGTTTCAATTTAGATCCAGGTAGAATCAAGGGAGTTGCGGCAGTGGGCCAAAAGGTTCATAGAAGCATTGAAGGATCTGGCAAAGAAAATATTACCACAATGGCTTGTATTTCTGCCAGTGGGCTATTATTACCACCGCTAATTATATATCAAGGGCAGAATCTGTGGAGCACATGGAAGGGATCGAACGACTTGGAAGGCACCTGTTACGCTGTCTCTGATAAGGGGTGGATGACAACGGCTGTATTCAATGGTTGGTTTTCCAAATTTTGTTTAATGGTTTTAGAAAGGCCGCTTTTAGTTATAATGGATGGTCATATCTCACACCTGGATAGGGGAACCATTGAACTTGCCATACAAAACAACATCACCTTGTTTAAATTGCCACCTCATACAACAGATATTTTACAACCATTAGACAAATGTTGCTTTGGACCACTGAAGCTAAAATGGAACCAGAAACTTTCAGAATGGCAGAGATTAAACCAAAGAAGGCTCACAAAAAGTGAATTTGCTGATATGATTTGTGAGTTATGGAATAAAGGAATTACAGACACTGTCATAAAAAAGTCATTCGAAAGCACTGGAATATTCCCTTGCTGCAGGAAAAAATATCCGGTGGAGCGTCTAAATGAAATCAAACTGCAAAAATACAATGAAGGTGCTAAAAACCCTTATCTACTGGATATTTATAAATTGGACAAAAACGAGGAAAATGAATTACCGAATGCAGGCGGAAGTGGCGACGAAATTGAGCAAGTAGCTATAAACGAAAATAATGCTAATAAAGGTACGACGTCCGAAAATAATAAAAATCATCTTGAGCCTCAACCATCAACCTCATTTGAAAATATTTTGCTGCAAAAAATTAACAAAACAAATCCTGAAATAAAACGAAGGCGAAAAATTAATTCCAATTGTGCTGTTTTAACTAGCTCTGAATATTTAAATAGCATAAAGGAGAGAGAAACTTTGCAACTAAAAAAGAAAGAACCAAAGAAAAAAATTACTGTAGAGGCCGATTCCTCATCGGACAACGAAAGCATTGTTTATCAAGAAGAAAGTGATATTGAAAATATTTCATTACAAGACATCGTAAATGAAGAAAACCAATTACTCAAAGAATTTAATCCAACTAAAATCGACATTGGAGACTATATTTTGGTCAAGTTTTGTACAAAAAAAAAACTATTGCATTATGTTGCACTAGTGGAATCGGTGGAAGCAAATGAGTATTCTGTGTCATATTTGCGTCGAAAGGGCGAAAAATTTATATTTCCTCTAATTCCTGAAAAATATGAGGTACCTTTTGAAGATGTAGTCATGAAACTACCTGCCCCCACATTTCATGGAGGTACTACCAGAGTCTTACAGCAACTTGTTTTTTCCATTGCCTTTAGTAATTTTAATGTAAACTAAAAGGTTATACAAATGTAAATTTTGTTTGGAAAGTTTATTTGTTTGTTGTGCCGTTACGAAAGGGTATTTATGATACACTTTTTTTTTTCTAAACTTCAATTTGTGTTTTTACTGTTTATTTTAAAATAAATTGAAGAAAAATGTAAAATTTTTTGTTTCATTTTTGAACTAGGCCGTCTCAGTATTGCCCCATAGGTGATAAATGGTACGTGCTCTTAAATAAACCCTTGTCTCATTTTTACCCACCCCCTGTCTCATTTTTGACCCAAAGACAGGTTAAAAATGAGACACGGTTTTTATTTTTTTTTTCAATGATCATAATATTTTTGTTAAAAATTTTGTATTAATGTAATTCAGCATCAAAATCTTTATACTAAGGGATTTTTAAAAAAATTTAATACAGAAAGAAAAACTTTAAAAAATGAAAAGTTTTAATAAATGTCTCATTTTTACACCACTTGACCCTATTTCATGTACAATATTCTATACCTATCTTTAACTGTTTCGAAAATATTTAGTGTTTTCAGATTTATTGCATTTCAGCATTTCTTTTACTGACCTTAGCAAATTGTTGCCTGTCTGCATGACAGTCGTTGTCAGTGTTATAGTCGTTTGAATTTCGTTAACTGCATATCAGAAAAATGGTTTATTTAACAGAAATGCACAAAATAACAATTCTACAGATAATTGGTTATGGAGAAAAAACACGGATACAAATGGAATCCTGAAAAGGTTAATGTTTGGGCAGGAATAGCTGGAGATCATATCATAGGTCCCTTTTTCCATAATGACAGTTTAAATGGCGATAATTATTTAGCACTGCTACGAAAATAATGTCTTGCCAACTTTGACAAACTTATATCCTGATCCAGCAAACCAACAACTCCAGCGAATATGATATGGTTTCAGCAAGATGGAGCACCGCCCCATTACCAAATCAATATCCGGTAGTACATACCTCAACCGAAAATGGTGGATAGGGAGGCGTGGATCGATGGAATGGCCAGCACGATCCCCTGATCTGACGCCATTAGACTTCTTATGGGGTTATGTCAAAAATATTGTATACAAAACTAAAGCCCTCTACTTAGCTGACTTAAGAACACGAATAACGCTTGCGATTAGGTCGGTCACGCCTGAGATGTTCAGTAACATTCGAAGAAATTTCTATTTAAGATTAGGATGTTGCCAAGACGTTCGCGGCGAGCATTTTCAACATCTCCTTTCATGTTTTTTTTTCGTTTTTGACATTATCAAGAAATAAACAGTATTACCTATTAGTTTTTGAGTGTGTTGTGAATTTTTGCAATAAATCTGAAAACACTTAATATTTCCGAAATAGTTGAAGATAGGTATAGGTTTTTTCGGACACGCCCCCATGTATTTATTATCGAATTTATTCCATTTGACTGATAAACACTGTATAACAAACAATATACTAAAAACTTGAAATAAAATTGGTCGTTTTTCGGTAATTGGGGGTGGGTGGTTAAGTGCCAAGTGCCCAGGAGTTTGTACGATAATAATTGAGGAAAGACTTAATGCCCCTGTATATGGTGGAATCTTCAACCACTATTTGCAGAAAACTTTATTTGTCAGCATGTGGGTAATTTATACAAACATAATAATTAATAAAAGCTTCATAACTTACTAAGTAGAAAGTTGGGAACAAATAACTGATGTATATACCAGAAATTTAGTTTTAAGCATCTTAGGATGAGGATGATTATAAAGTGTTTATTATCTTAGAAACTTTTTAATTTTTAACGAATATTTGTTATTTTTATAAATGTTTTATTTTAAACTGTGTTATCATTAACTTCTACAATCTAGTGCGTAAACAAGGCATGCGCACAAAACTATTTACAAAAACAGTTTTTTTTGTTTAATATTTAACTATACAGTGTGGTTGTTTAAGTGTGCAACATATGGGCATTTTTTTTATTACCGATTTCTCAGAAAATTTGATTCTTAATAAAAGTTGGTGCATGTTCGATAATCATATTAGGTGCACTTGGAATGGTTGCAAGTCAAACGGCGTACAGGAAGGCCAAAAAATATAAAACTTGTACAAGAATAAAGTTTTTTAATAAACATTTAAAATAAAAATTTTGCACTTTAAATGATAGTTTTTTAATTAGCATATTATCATTACGAATGTTTTATCTTGTTAAAAAGAACTTTAAGGATATTTTAAAGTTGTGTTTAATATCGTTGCAACAAACATGAAGTTTGTGATTCCTTAATAAATTAAAAATTTAAGTAAATTTTACAAATATGCTTCAATTTGAACAAAGATATGTGAAATTGATTTGATTTTGATTAATTTATGAAGGTCTTTATGGTGAATATAAAAATTTTTTTTGAAAAATTATTAATGTTTTTTAAAGAAATATATTTTCTTTATTTTAGGAGGTCACGTTTTTGAATCTATGCATAAATTTGAATTCTAAGCAACTTTTCTTTATAACATTTTGCTGAATTTTCTGAAATTGGGGTACCTTATTCTTGTATAAGTTTTATATTTTTTGGCCTACCCTGTACGCCGTTTGACTTGCAACTATTCCAAGTGCACCTAACATGATTATCGAATATGCACCAACTTTTATCAAGAATAAAATTTTCTGAGAAATCGGTAATAAAAAGAATGCACATATGTTGCACACTTAAACAACCACACTGTATATAAAGTTGGTAAGTATTTTATTGTTAAGGAATCAAAACCCACTGTTAGTACAAAAGTTTAACCTTTAAATATTACATTTTCCTTATAGACCAGGAGATTTAAGTTTATTATCTTATTTTTATTAACCGCGATGGTACCGTTTCTAACTAAATATTATCTATTGCATGAGGATTTTAAACAATGCTTAAGTCACTAGATAACGTTTATAAAACTACTTCATTCGGTCCTAGGTCCAGCCAGCTCACATTTAATGGCGTCAAACGACGAATTAAAATAATCCTTTCTTAAATATGTACTCCTTTTTAAAAAATTTACTGTCTACCGGTGTTATGTCTTGTGTGATATTCATTTTAGTGTCGAAACACCAATTATTTAAAAAGCTACGTTATTTAACGGAACAATAAATTAACACATTTTTTAACAGTCAAAGATGTCTGACTAGTAAATCTAGAATTAAGCCACTTTATAATTATTATGAAACAAATCTAGATTAAACTCCTTCTTCAAGAAATCTAATGCTTTCATAACGGCATGCTTGATCAATCTGTCTGATAAGGCCAAAGTTAAAGCTCCCATTACGTCTTCTGGCATGATGTTTGTGAGGGTTTTTAATATTATTTCACTTAAACGTTTCTTTTGATCGGCGTTCATTTTCTTAATTATTTCAACGGCTGGCCTAAACTTTACTCGGGGGTTGTACCAGTTGTATGCTAAAGCCAAAGACCCCGTAGTACCGCCTAAAAAGAAGGCAGTAGAGTGATTTAGTTCACTGGAAAAAGGTAACTAATTTACTTGTTTAGAGTTGCAGATGTTACTAAATGAGAGTAAAAAAAGGAGACATACAACTTTATCATCTTTTTCCAGCTTTTCTTTAAATTTTTTAAAATTATCTACATACCGCGGGTGTCCACGGAAGGTGGTTCAGCCCTCTAACTTTTTTGTTTTTTAAGATAATGGAATATAATTTGGGGTATTTGTATACGACATAAAACTGTATTTCTTGACAGGTGACTCAACATTATGGAAAATCCGGTTTAACCGGAAGTAACAAACTTTCGATTTTTAAATGGGACACCTGGTATATTTTTCCTTTTTTTGACTCCATATGACATTCTAAATACAACGATGTGTACTTGTCACTTTTTGTCACCAAGAAAATTTTTTTTTCTAAATTTATTGTTTTATCTAGAGGGCTATGAATACATTAAAATCACTTATTTCAGTTCTTTATAATCTTGGGAAAAATACAATTTTACTATTTTTGGTCCAGTGCTATGTGCTGTGTAAAATTTAATCTTTAAAGTAGTATAACTAATTTTTTTTAAACGGCAACATGGTGGCTCGTCGGGTTAAGAAAAAAGAGGATTTTACATTGAAAATAATAGTTTTACAAGGAGTGAAAAAGTTGGTATGCAGTTTTATGTCGTATACAAATCCCCTGAATTTTATTCCATTATCTTGAAAAACAAAACAGTTAGAGGGGCGAACCACCTTCCATGGACAGCGTTATGATAAAAAAACGGATTAGCTTTTTTTTTATAAAATACCGCCCACTTAATCCAGAATCTTTAGGACTCGTTAAATTAGGTTTTTTGAAATGGCATTTTTTTCAGAAAAAATATATTGTACAGGGTGCTACGTGTATCAACTTTAATTTTTTTTTAATGAAACATATTTTTACATTCTATAATCAATTCTAGACATTTTTCATAATATGTCCTATACCTAGCTTCAGCCGTTTACAAAATATTAACACTTTAATACTTGTATGCACCATTGATATGTTTCTCGACTTAGTAACGTTCTGAACCCAACTCACAATCGTTAAAGCATTGACAATGACAATTTGCTATTAAGGCGAGGGGTGTCTCACTGTGGCAGTAGGTGTACAAATGTTAAGGCAGGACTTAGCAGGACCGTGGCAGGACTGACAGGACTGTGGCAGGACTGTAGAAGGACCTGGCAGGACTGTGGAAGGACCTGGCAGGACTGTGGAAGGACCTGGTAGGACTGTGGCAGGACTGTGGCAGGATCGAAGCAGGACAGGCAGTACCTTTCAGATCCAATCAGATTTCTCCAATAACTTTAGGAGTAGGGATAAATAGCGGAAAGCAAAAAACATTTTTGTTTGCTTTTGTTTATTAATTGAAAGTAAAATGGAAGTGCGTGTAACAGACGTCGCAGTTTGTAAAGTTTTCGGCGCGCGTCGCCGCATAATATTCCTGTTTGAGTTCTGTTGTAAACACCGGTGAATCACAACAGTCGACTAGTCGAGTTTGCAGTCTCATTTATTATGTTCATTCAAGTTATTGATAAAATATATTGTTTATTTCCGAGTTTATTTCTTTGTTAAGAAATAATATAAATATTTAGAAGTTGTGTATCCGTGGTAGGACAGTAATAGGACCGTGGCAGGACAAGCAGGACTCTGGCAGGACAAGCAGGACCGTGGCAGGAAAAGGGCAAAAACGACAAGTCCTGCCAAATTTGGCAGTAGATGTACAAATTTTGACTAGTGAGACACCCCTTGTATTAAGGTATGAGGCGTCAAAAAATGTCAGTGAATGTTAATCAAATTTGCTTGCTCTGCTGATATTACATCCAAAATACGCCTCGCTGTAGGTAGATGAACGCATAGAAATTTTGATCATGTTGGGTTGTGGAGATAAAAGATGAAGTCATAAGGAAGTCCGCGATATGTCCGTTCTATTAAATATAGTAGTAGGGGAGCCCAACAGGGGATTTTGGGATTTACTCAAGCGAGGCAGATTAACATATGGGGGATACCTTGCACCCTATTGAGTACCTCTGTCATGTCAAAGCCCTCTATAAAGTGCCGCGCGTGTACGGCAGCTGATCAGAATAGTAAAAAAAAATTGATAGCTGGATTTACTCGAGCGCGTCAGATAAAGGTGTGGTGGGTTAATTACATGCTAAAGAGTCTGCATTTCAATAATCTGACGATTTGAGCGTGACGTAAGGGAGTATAGGAGGGTCACACACATGCAAAAAAAAACGTCACATGGACATTCTCGAGCGCGGTCATTTTATTTTTATTTTGAAGGAAATAATTCAAGGATAACGGGAAAAATATAATCTGCCGATTACCATAAGCCGAAGTAACAAAAACCGTCAATAAAGTTTATTAGCGCGTGCAGCAGCAGTGAAGCACTCCGCGCCTCAATGTCTCTTTCTTTATCACTCACTCTCTCGCACCGTCCCCACACTACTTTCCGTCAGCTATCATCACAGCATTCGTGGGATTATATGTACAGGGTTATTATTTTACATTTTAGTTTGTCCCACTTTTGAAAGCCTGTAACTTTTTTGTTTTTTGAGTTAGCGCCTTCACTCAAAAAGTTGGTTGTAGAACATTTGGCCAAGTATTTATGGGGTTTGTCAAAAATGACAGTAGGTGTCACATGTCACATTTAAAACCAAACATTTATTTTTTTAAATGAGACACTCTGTATATTAGAAGCGCATTAGATGGTTCCTTTTCTTCCGATTTCAAAAATATAACACACTTATGCATTCTTCTCTTAATTCCATCAAAAATATGTAAAAATAATATTATTAAAAAAAATCAAGATAGTTATGATACCGTTTTATTGCTATGGATTTTGTCTTTATTTATATCGCAGTCTGTCACTCTTATTGTTATTACTCGTTCCGAATTTTGTACCGAAATATTTTTGTAAGTGAATTAAATTTTGTAAGATTTAAGAAAAAAAATCATGACATTTTTTTTTAAACTGTCATATTAACAAAATCCCTCAAAATAATCGTCAGATTATGAACCAGCACGACCAGGACACCAAGCTGAACCGTCATACAGACGCGTCTGTATGAAATTCTGACGCGCTCGAGTATGTCAAAATAGCGTTTTTTTTTGCATTTTCGAAAAGTAGCCACGATGTTGGCGGCGTCACATCCGAATCGTCAGTCTATTGAATGGGAGCTTCCTTAGGGATCCCTTAACACCCCCTCTGAATATCTGACACGCTCGAGTAAATTTTTTTCCCCATTTTTAACCCTTCCGTACCTCCGCCCCCACCATCAAAACCGGCAGATTAATGTACCTCCGTCATGAGAGTCACGTGGGGTATATACACTATTAATATCTGACGCGCTCGAGTATATCCATGTGACTGTTTTTTTTTACATTTTTGAAAGCCTGTAGTAACTCCCCCCACCGGTGAAAGGGTACACATGATATGACATTTTTTCTTTCTACCATCCAATCTTCAAGATCCAATAGGTCCCCACGACGCTCGAGTAAATCCCCATTTAGCATCGTGGGCTCCCCTACTATAGTGTTAAAAGTGGTTGTCCTGATATACCTGAGGAGAAAAAAACTTATCACTACAGAAATATTCTCATAGTTCAAGCACACAATTTGGGCGTAATCACGATACTCGCCATACTCGAACAAACCCATACCGTATCTAATTTTTTTTTAAGAAAAGTTTCATCGCTACAACTCAATAATTGTGCAAGAGTTATTAGACTATGATCTTGATAGGCGAGAGCAATTTTGTAAAATAATGATTAGGCAAGCTAACATATAATCACGCACGAATTGTCCAAAGAATTTGTTTTTCAATGTCTAGAATTGATTGTAGAATATAAAAATGGAAAAATATACTATATTTCATTAAAACAATTAAAGTTGATACACGTAGCATTTTAATGATCCTAAAAAATGCATTTAAAAAAAATTAATTTGACGGGTTCAAGGGATTCTCTATTAGGTGGGCGGTATTCTATATAGAAGGCCGATCCGTTTCTTTACCATAATGCTGTATATTTATTTTTAATAAAATTTTATTAAAATACCAGTTTTTACAAATGAAAAAAGAGCCGGATTTTTATCAAGAGGGGGTATAAGTATATTGTTTTGTTTGGTAGGGTGTTGGAGTTAATAAAACCTAAACATATCCGAGATGTTTTATGGGGTCTCGAACAACCCCGATACGTGATAAGTCCACATTACTTTCAACATATTGCTCATGCATGTCGAAGATTGTAAGTAGTATATACTTTTTTAAATTCAATTCGAATCTTATTTCTTTGTTTGGTTGCAAAAATTTGGTATTCATCATTCTACGTTTACTAATCATCACATTACGACTTACTAAGTAACATGCACATAGGCCCTCCAAAAACACCTGCCGCAATCAAAGACGTTCCAAATACCAAGGCTGTAGGATAATTATTATAGGGGACTGTTAAATTTTCCAGTTGGGCCAAATTGGAACAAACTGCAATAACGTAACAAATTCTAGGATCCATAATCTAGAAAAGAATACAAATGTATGTAAAGCTTTTAAACTCGTCCCTAGTAACAACAAAATGTTCCTAGGACGTCCCATAAGAAGGTTCTACACGGACATCAGCCAGTAAAGTTAGGGGGGGGGGGGGAGAATGAAGAAATGACCGATATGTTATTGGTTTTTGGATATTGCGCATTATTAACATAATATGACGCGATAACACGTACTGACACATGTTAACACGTGTCATAAAAATATCTATATCATTATTATTTTAAATCTGAACGTACATATTATTGCGATGGGACAGAGGACTAAAACGCGCTTCAACACTACATTCAGCCGGTATTTATCCACGATTTTTGTTCATACGAGAATGGAAGAAAAGTAAATTGAAAAAGTCAAGATAAGTATGTACAGGGTCTTCCAACGAGAACTGAACAGGGGCTCATTTTTGAGCTTCCTTGTATTTAAAGAAAAATCCAAAATAGCCAATCGATGTACTTTTTCCTGCAGAATTCAAAAATGAAACCTAAAATTTATTTGAACCAGAAACAAAAGAGTTACGCTATGGATAAGGTGTTTTTTTAAATGGAACATAGCTTTTTTTATACGATTTTTGGAACGAGTGATTTTTTTTTTGTCCGTTCTGATTAAAATATTCAATATTGTGACAGCTATTTTTATTAAATTTTAATGTTTTATCCAGTATAATTTAACTTTAACCTGTTCGAAACGTACACTAGGTAATAAAGGTATAATCACCGTTGAATCCTTCAAAGTCAAAAAATTTGACAAATTGACATTTTTGACTTTGAAGGATTCAACCTTTACTCAAAACCCAATATTATATGCAGTGACGTAGCAGTCGAAACCATGGAAATCAAGGCAAACCGCCAACGATAACACAGTATTTTAGCAGTTTCCATGGTTTCGACTGCTACGTCACTGCATATAATATTGGGTTTTAAGTATAGTGTATGTTTCAAACAGGTTAAAGTTAAATTATACTGGATAAAACATTAAAATTTAATAAAAATAGCTGTCACAATATTAAATATTTTAATCAGAACGGACAAAAAAAAATCACTCGTTCCAAAAATCGTATAAAAAAAGCTATGTTCCATTTAAAAAACACCTTATCCATAGCGTAACTTTTTTGTTTCTGGTTCAAATAAATTTTTGGTTTCATGTTTGAATTCTGCAGGAAAAAGTACATCGATTGGCTATTTTGGATTTTTCTTTAAATAAGGAAGCTCAAAAATGAGCCCCTGTTCAGTCCTCGTTGGAAGACCCTGTACCTACAAATTCATTTACAATGCCCAAAAAATTACGTGTTAATAATGTGTTCTGCGTTTGACCCTTTATTAATTAATATAAAAATTTGAAAATCATTTTTCAAACTCTACACGGTCAGTAGCGTGTGCCAATGCACTATATTTATTATTTAGTTAAGTATTCTTATACAGGGTGTCCCGAAATTAGCGTGCAATATTTCTAGGGCGTAAACTATATCCAAAAATATGACAAAAATGTCCTATAAACATACCCCGAGAAATGCTCCTTTAGGGGGCTAGGGCCCCTCAAAGAGGGTCGGGAAGGAAGTATTTTTTTATAATAGTATGAAAACCCTTAAAGATAATAACATGAAAATTGGTACGTGCCTTCGAACCGATAAGTTGTACATAACAGTAAGTTTAGAGTGAAAATATTTCTTCCAGTGGCCTCGCACTGAGTGGGGCTGAGTGTAAATATTATCCTATATTTTTTATTTCTAGGATTATTTAATTTTAAGTACAATATTTTAAGAACCTCGAGGTTTTTCGTTAAAAAAGTACCCCTTGTTTTATTTCGATAGGAGGCACCGTTTTCAAGTAAAATTAATTTCAAAATAAAACGTATTTTTCAAAAGAAAGGTTAGTCCATATGAGTTCAGGTAAATCCGAAAGTTAGCGTGCAATATTCCTAGGGCGTAAAGTACATCAAAAAATATTACAAAAATGTTCTATAAACATACCCTCAGAAATGCTCCTTTAGGGGACTAGAGCCTCTCAAAAAGGGGCAAATTTTTTTTTCGTAATAGCATGAAGTCTTTGAAATGATCCATTTTCTATTAAATTTCGATGGACCGTAGCAAATCTTCTACGGCTAGGTATTCTTCTATGCGGAAATCGCCTCCTGTACTCTATTACAGCGGCAGTAGAACTACCATTACAAAATCCATACACAAAATGAATAGGTATCTGTGAGTTCTATGTTGCCCCCTTTTGAGAGGCTCTAGTCCCCTAAAGGAGTATTTCTGAGTGTATGTTTATAGAACATTTTTGTAATATTTTTGGATATACTTCACGCCCTAGGAATATTGCACGCTAACTTTCGGATTTACCTAAACTCATATGGACTAACCTTTCTTTTGAAAAATACGTTTTATATTAAAATTAATTTTACTTGAAAACGGTGCCTCCTATTGAAATAAAACAAGGGGTACTTTTTTAAAGAAAAAACTCGAGGTTCTTAAAATATTGTACTTAAAATTAAAAAATCCTAGAAATAAAAAATATAGGATAATATTTACCCTCAGCCCCACTCCGTGCGACGCCACTGGAAGAAATATTTTCATTTTAAACTAACTGTTATGTACAGTTTATCGGTTGGAAGGCACGTACCAATTTTCATGTCATTATCTTTAAGGGTTTCCATACTATTATAAAAAAAGACTTCCTTCCGGACCATCTTTGAGGGGCTCTAGCCCCCTTAAGGAGCATTTCTCGGGGTATGTTTATAGGACATTTTTGTCATATTTTTGGATATAGTTTACGCCCTAGAAATATTGCACGCTAATTTCGGGACACCCTGTATAATGAATTATAATAATATGTCAAAGGCGTATTTAGCTATGATTTTAGCACTACTTCATACAAGCAAAAGAATCGTAAACCATGGCTAAACAAGTGGTTGAGGCTGCGGCAAATACAGTGTGTCCCTGGATGGAGTTGACAAGAGGAAAAAGATCTTTATTATTAATTTTACGACGAAAAGTTAAACTTTATAAAAAATTCTGCTTGTCGAGAAAATGAATTTACCATATAAAAATTTTAGATCAGATGTACGGATAGATTAAGAAAACATGAAAATGCTTTAAGAGACTAGTACCATTATTTATTATTTTAGACAAAATGTTTATAAAACAAAGTTGTTTATAATCCAAAATAAAGCCTAAATACAAAATTTCAAATATGAATTCTAATTTTTGTTTTTATGTATTACAATAGAATTTATGAACATTCAAAATGAAAACCTTAGAGTGCTGACCTATTTATTTAATTTATTTCTAATTTGGAGAAATGTGTGCAGGTTGAAGGAGGATATGTTGAATAATAACTTTTTCCGCAATTGTACACTTTAAATGTAAATTCTATTGTCAAAAATAAAAAAAAACAAAAATTATAATTCATATTTCAAATTTTGTATTTAGACTTTATTTTGGATTATAAACAAATTTGTTTCATAAACATTGTGTCTAAAATAATAAATAATGGTACTTCTCTCTTAAAGCATTTTCATGTTTTCTTAATTTATCAACATCTGATCAAAAATTTTCATATGGTAAATTCATTTTCTCGACAAACAGAGTTTTTTTATAAAGAATAACTTTTCGTCGTAAAATCAATAATAAAGATGTTTTTCCTCTTGTCAACTCCATCCGGGGACACACTGATGTATATTAGGTATACTCATATAAAATTATTAAGTGACGCGCGTTTAAATGAAGAAACATATTGTAGCACTGACGCAGAAACTTTTAATAAATTAGTGAACTGGGTTGGACCGTTCTTATTAAGACGGAATATCAACATGTGAACATGTATATATAGGTATCGGTTGAAGAAAGCTTGGTGGTTATCCTAAGGTATCTTGCAACGGCAAAATTTTTTAAATATTTAAGGTTTTCAGCTATTATCTTATGTGACCACTACCACTCGCCACCACTGGGCAAAAAAACCGTCATTGCCTTTCTCACTTTATTTTAGCCGCGTCTTTTTCTGTAATAATCATACTCCTCCGTTTAAATCCATTAGGTACTATAAGCAAAACAACCAATTTTTACACTCCAACATTACTCTTTGCTCCAACATCTCTTTTGCATAGAGTGGAGCTGAGGGTATAAAGTCGCACGCGCCCTTGTAACAGATTTTGACTGGTTTAAATATTCAATGTTTAAATCAATTACGTGTCCCGTAAAACGTTATCACAGGTTTGTGCTGCTGAACCGTCAGCTCTGTCTAGCGCAAAAAGTTATGTCGACGATTAACATTTTTATTCATTGCGATTCGAGCTCTTGCGAGGCGCAAACTTTATGCTGAGCACGCAATCAAAAATACGTGTCTGGGGTTTTTTTCGCCTTGATTACAAACTGTCTTTCTTTAAATTGTTTTGTCACCAGCAACATCTATTCGGTTGACCCACCATTATAATCAACTTATTGCCACTAAACTAAACGCGTGTGTCAATTTTAATACTAATTTAGTATACCTACGGCTATAAATAAATCATCAGTCAACTAATTACCGATTTCCGAACCAATGTATTTCACATCAAGGGAAAGAAACTATACCCTTGTTATAATTATGAACAAACCACGGTGTTGAACCCGTAGTAAAAAAAAGGAGTCCACATTGTTGCAACGCAACTCAGGAACGCACAAAAAAATAATTGGCAGTAAGCCATGACTCTCTGTTAAAAACAATTAGTTTCATTCTTCATTTTAAAGGCATGCTTGAGATAAATCTTCCGAAGGACGTCCCTTTCCCTTTAGGGACGTCGCCCCATATAGACGAAACACTCAGCGCATTTACTGGACTATTATAGGTGGCGATAGTCGCTGTTTATCACTCGCAAAAATTTACAAAAATAAATTTTAATACAATAAACGGTAACAATATATAAGTACCTATACAAGCCTTAACATTGGGGATGGCAAAAAAATAAACATATTCGATATATCGAATCATATAATATATCCTTCCCAAAATTTTTTTTGACTTCTAAAAAAAGGCTCCACAAAACTTATATTTGAACAATTCAAGTGCATCCCGCACATAGCCAGTAATGCTGCTAAAGTCGATTCACTCAGTAAACCTGCAAGATGGCCGACATGTCATATGACAAAAGTCATATTCCAGCAAAATAAAATAAATTTTTGCATTTTCAATGACTTTTGTCATATGACATGTCGGCCATCTTGCAGGTTTACTGAGTGAATCGACTCTACCCTACCTAATGTAAGAACTATACAGCCGTATTCACTAAAGGGGCCTAATTTAAAACCGTCTTAAATTGACAGTTCTAGGTTTGAAATGCCAAGTGTCAGAATAATGAGTCAACTAAGTATTGTTTTGTAAATATTTTTTTGGTTTGTGTTTAAATTCTTAAAGAATAGTAATTTACGTTACAAGTCCGGAAAATACTGTTTTTTTGGACGAGTCGGCAAAATTCTAGGACGAGCCAAAGGCGAGTCCTGGTAGTCTGCGAGTCCAAAAAAACTGTTTTCGGACGTGTTGCGTACACTATTATTTCGTCAACCGTGTAGAATAACAAATCAATGAGACACATTTCTTTATTATATTTCTTTGTAGAACAAAATTTCGAACATTTTAATTCTTATTATTTGTATTAAATATTGAAATTCGAACAGAAGATAGGTAGGTACTAACAGAAACATTCTAATTCTTATTTATATTAAAATTCGAGCAATTACTAATATTGATGTGATTCTTCCCGGCCTAGTCCGGGAAGTACGTACTACCCGGACTAGGCCGGAGAAAAACTACACTGAGAAAATAGCTCCAAGTAAACTGGTAGCTGGGAAAAGTTTACTTACACCGGCTAATATTTCATTTATTATAGAAATTTACTTTATTTAAAGCAAGTAAAACAAATTAGCTACAATCGGTTTAATTGGATCTAATAAATTAGTAAACAATGTTTATTTGTTTTTAGTAAACATATAATTTTTAAGTATACTGTACACCTAATTTAAACTTGTGTTCACTTGTTTTGGATAAATTAAGACATGTAAAAAAGTTTACTTTAAATAAGTAAACCAAAATATTCTCCTAAGTAAACTTGGTTGCTTAAATAAAGTGTCCAGTGCACTTGTTTGGCCTTTCGTCAACATTCGGTTCGCTTTTAGCCGCTCTCGCTTCACTTCGGCAGGACGAAACTCGAAACTCGTGGCGTCGGCGTCGCACGCAATACGATTTATAATTTTCTTTTCGTCCTAGGCGAAGTCGGTCGGATTGTTTGGTGCTCTGTTGCTGTGATATTTGTGTTGCCGTATTGGACATCGCGGTACACTATAATATTATGGAGTGTTCTAATATGGAGTATTTGTTAATAAATTGGAATTTAGAAGATCATATTTCTGCTTTTCAGGGTATCCCTTATCCTTATCCCTTTCACTAATTCTAACTAAACAATTTGTCTATTTTAAATAAATGATTTATTGGTTAAAGGTACATAATTTAATAAATGGGTTACTTGTACCAAGTAAACAGTTCGTTTAGATCAGATAACGAATTTCTAAGCACACCTGTTTATTTGTGTTTACTAGTTCTAGTGTAACGTTAAAAGTTATAGTTATATTTTTTATTTATTTTTTTTGTGATTTCACGTTACTTTGGTGCTCCGAGAACTCAGTTTGATTCGTTTAGAGAGCCATAGGTCGTGAGGTTCTTTTATTTTTATTTTAATCTATTTTCCAGACTTTATTTTGGGCGCCAATCGAGAGGAGATCTCGATAAAGAAAAAGTAGAGAGATAGAAAAAGAATACTGTATTATGAGTGAGACCAATCTAAACAGTACACGAAGCACTTCAATAAAACTCAGTAAAATTTGTTTACTAAATAAACTCTATTAAAAGTCTAATATATATCCCTTTTTTTTTCAATAAAACATTTGTTTAAAAAACACAATAATAATCCATAAAGAGTTTATAAAGAATGGGGAAACTACCCTAAGGAAGCTAAGTATAATAAAGCGGGTTATCACAATTTAAACTAGGCTACAGCATAAAATGGTTAGGTATCATTCAAGAGTACTTGCAAATGTATGCTCATGATATCATTCAAAAATGGTACAACACCTTTCATAAATTAAATACTATACAGTACACCATAAAGCAATCTAAATCTAAGCTTAGTGAATAAGTGAAATGTTAATAAATGAGTTTATGCCAACCTATGCTTAAAGGCTTGATGAGAAATGGGAAATATTTTATAAAAATTCAATAGGGTTAAGGTGCTTATGTCATGAATTAAGATACTTTAAAGCTCAAAGCTTTTAGGCATGGTCTCAACCGAAAGAAAAACAGTGTATCTTAACTCATGTATATAAACTTAATGAAAAGGAGAAAAATTTAAATGCAAACAAGTATGTCATGAATTAAGATACTTTAAAGCTCGAAGCTTTTAGGCATGGTCTAAACCGAAAGAAAAACAGTGTATCTTAACTCATGTATATAAACTTAATGAAAAGGAGAAAAATTTAAATGCAGACAAGTATACTAGAACTTGAACTCTATCAAAGCTCAAAGCTCCTCGGTGAGAATGCTTAATAATGTTAAATGGTGAAATAAATGCGATACAATTTATCATAAATTAAATGACTTTATAAATTAGAGCCTCAATGCATAGATCGTAAGGTGAGTTAGGAAGATAGTTACTGCAAGGTAAATACTATAGAGTATATAGGAAACTAAGTTATATTAAAGCTTATAGCTTTTAATACACAAGCAAGTTTACTTTAATAAGAGGGAAGTGGTAGGTATTGCGAGCTAAATACTAGAAAGCATATCATAAAATATAGTACACTAAAGCCTATGATGCACTAATAATACAGTTAGGTAGTAAGAAAGAAAGAGGGTTATTGCAATTTCACACTCGTGACATAAACTGTAGTAAGACAAGCTAAAAGACATCTACATTACTAACAACAAATTAAAATTGCCAGCGAGATCAACTGATCCAGGTGAAAGTACTAATTTAAAGTTACCTACTCCTACGAGTACTGGATAACTTGGTTACAATATTCACAATAATATAAAAAAATAAATGAGTCTATGCTCAGGGTTTTTATCGATATCACCTCTGAGTAATGCTCTAGTTAAGTAAAATTCAAAAAGGGGTTAACATCTTGAAGAGAAACAAGCAAAAATATATATAGCAAAGGTTATGCAGATAGTAAAATGTTAATGAGTAAGAAATGTTCAGGAAAATCACCAAAAAATATAGGCCAAAAGCTAATGTTAAAGAAAAATACTCATCTTTTACAATTCAGATGTTCGGGTGCTTCACTATTCACTGCGGTTTCTCCCTGTAGAAGTCCTCTAGTCACACCACACGGCAAGCGACCCAGACTCTACAAAATTCCAGGCAGGATCAGGACGGTAGCTAAACTACCAATGGCTAAGGGAATGGCATCGAACAGCAGGCCCCGTCAAACCATGTAAACGCTGACTCCTCTCTGGCAAAATTGGACTCACCGACAGCAAATTTAGCAAGCAAATTAAAGCATATATGCTAGGGTTGAGATTTAGACTTTACATTAAACTTAAGGTGGAATTTTGAAATGGGAATTTAAATATATCAAACTGAAATTTAGGCTTAGGTGAAGCTGGAAAACTGTGTTCGGAGTAAAATTTATCCTTGCATCGTCGTTTCTTGACTTACAAGTTTTAGGGTGAAATTTGTGACACTGCACTGAAGATTACAGATGTAACGTGGTACAGAAACTGGAATTTGAACTTCAGATCGACATCGTAGTTGTAGAACTAATCTTCAGAGTAGGACTTACAAGTGCATGGTCACATAAAAATTGAAATTAAATGGTGGATAGAAAATTCATTATAAAAAGATCAGAATGAAAGTTTATAAATTTTAAAACATTATGAAGTGATTGAGTTCAAAGTAGAATTTAGCTTGAGGTTGAACTAGGGAAAAAAAAAACCTGTAACAAAATGGAGGCCGTTAGCGTGCCATGGTCAAAATACATCTTTGGTTTTACCATTTACCTGGTGTTCTGGTTTTCATCAGCCCTGGTAGACGAATTTAGACTCCATTGCGGACACGAAAGAATCGTTTCACTGTTTTAACTTTAATCCAGAAATTCTGCAGCATAAAATGCCTCTCCAGCCAAAATCAGTACATATTCTTCACTTGGATCGCCTTTCTGGGCCGGCAGCTGATATGAGAAGGAGCGAGTGGGCTCTCCGTTATCAGTTTTATCGAATCGACCGCACAAAAAAATGACGGATTGTCTCCAATACACAATCAAACTCAAATCACATGATCTCCGATAAACTATGACGTAGGGGGAGCAGAATGAAGAAAATTCATACTTTAACCGGAAAATCACAAAGTTAACCCCATTTTCACGATTATTCAGAAAACATAAACGTTCAACATCAAACCTATTAACCCACTAAATCAAACAAGGTGAATATCGATCGAAAAATTCCAGCTGTTCACTGCGAGGACGGCTACCAATCATGCATGTACGTATATCCAGTTGCCTACAAGTCATCTCCAAGGTCCGTTTACCTCAATGGGCGTCCACCCACGTGAATAATCAGGGGTGTAGTAGGGAATTTAATCATGATGCCTGATATAAATTCTTGCAATTTTTAAAGTATGTAAATTTTTAGGAGGTTACCAAAATCAGTTGTAAGAAGCAAGAATTGCTTGTTACAAATACCCTCTTTCTTCAAATAAATAAATTTTAAAAAAAATTTTTACACATATACATAACTACATATAACATAAATACTTATGGCAACATCTGCCTATACTACAGTTTTTAGGTACAAACTTATGTCTACTTAATGTCTAACCATCCCTGGAAGAATAATAGCTCACTCAGAATCGTCAGAATCGAGAGAGATATCGTTAAAAGGTTTTAAATCTTTAATGTGGTAACGGCCGATACTTCTGTCATTCTCATCCAATAGTTCATAAATTAAGGGGGAGATCTTTTTAAAGATTTTACATTTAAGAAATTTTTTTGCTAACTTTTTTGAAAAATAATTGCCAGCATCAGATAAAATAAAATTTCTTTTGTAAACAATGTCGCCTTCGTTGAATTCGAGATGTCTTTTTCTTAGGTTATAATATTTTTTATTCCTTTCATAGGAGTGGTTTATATTTTTAGCAACTTGTTCATAAATTTCAGGTAATTTTGAAAGTTCTTTAGCCAGGTTGGTTCTATCGTCAAAATGGTACGGGGAAAGATTTTTATTTTCGATATGACCATAATAATCACCACTAGTGGGTAAGTTACGCCCAAAAGTCAGAAAGGCAGGTGAAAAAGATGTAGATAGGTGGGTAGTGGTATTTATAGCATTACAGATGTGGTGAATATGTTGATCCCACCCGCGATGATTGTTTTCTTTAATAAAAGATCTAATGGCAGTGCCTATGACTCTATTAGCACGTTCCACGTTGTTCGTTTGGGGATGATATCTTGCATTATACCAGATGTTTTCCACTTTATATGACTTTAAGAGATTAGAAAATTCTTGGGACTTAAATTGGCTACCATTATCCACTATGATGGTTTGGGGAACACCAAAATACATAAAAACAATTTCGTCAAGAAAAGCGCAAATTTCTTTTGTTACGGCTCTTTTCATCTTGTGAATAAAAGTATACTTCGTAAACCAATCCACCACTACTAGCAAATAACAATGACCTGATTTTGATTTTGGAAATGGTCCCTGAATATCAATGGAAAGCAGTTTAAAGGGGACAGAAACATTCTTAGGGGCTCCCATAAGACCTGCGCGCGCAAATTGAGATACTTTTTGCTCATTACAAATTTGACAACGTGAAATATATTTTTTAATATCTGATCTCATTCCAGGCCACCAATACTGTTCGAATATCTTATCAAGGCATTTTCTAACGCCAAAGTGGCTTCCTAAGGGACTGTCATGATAGGTTTTTAGAATGTCTTTACGGTTATGTTTTGGAACTATTGTTTTCCAACTTTTCTGGTTGATGTCGATATTATGACTAGACTGGAAGTGCTTATATAAGGTATTATTTTCTACTCGAAATAAGGGGTATTTATGTGGTTGTTTTTGCACTTTAGCAATTAGGTCAGAGTACCATTTGTCTGGAATAGTATTAGACAGGGTGGAGACTTCAGGAAAACTACGACTTAGTGCGTCAGCGACTACATTGGTTATTCCGGATCTATGTTTTATATCAAACTTAAATTGAGAAAGGAAAATGGACATTCTAGCTAATCTACCGGTGGGGTTATCTAAACGAAAGAGCCATTGTAAAGAATAATGATCTGTCAAAATAGTGAAACTTGGGCCACCTTCGACGTAGGACCTAAATTTTAAGACTGCATGAACTATGGCTAATAATTCTTTTTCTGTGACCGTCATGTTAATTTCTGATTTGGTTAAGGTACGTGAGGCGTAGGCTATGACGTACTCATCCTCACCATCTAATTGGGTAAGAACAGAACCTATGGCCGCATTCGAAGCGTCTGTTTGAATAGTGAAAGGTTTAGAAAAATCAGGATTTCTTAATACAGGGGTCGAAATTAGCCTGGATTTAATATTTTCAAAAGCTAATTCAGCTTCGGGATTCCAAGAGACTACTTGTTTTTTCTTTTTACCCTTAGTTAGGTTATTTAGGGGTACACTAAGCTCAGAGAAGTTTTTAATAAATTTACGATACCATGAAGCCATACCAACAAAGCGTTTTATGCCTGTGGCATCCTTGGGTTTTTGATAATTGGAAATAGCAGAAATTTTATCGGGATTGGCATGAAGGCCATTTTTATCAACTACATAACCTAGAAAAGCGAGGTTAGGTTGACAAAATTTACATTTCTTTGCATTAATAGTGAGGTTAGCTTTTTTTAGGATGTTAAAGACCCTATCCAAAGTTTCAAGATGCTCATCGAAACTACTATTCACAATGATTAAGTCGTCAAGGTATACAAAGATGTTTTTCTCGATGGAGGGGTCAAAAAGGCGGTCCATCAATCTTTGTAGGGTGGCCGAACTATTCAAAGCTCCAAAGGGCATGCGCACAAACTCAAAGTGTCCTCTGTTGATGACAGTGAAAGCTGTCTTAGCACAAGAATCGTCGCTAAGTTTTATTTGCCAAAAGGCGTGTTTTAAATCTATGGATGTCAGAAATTGTGCATCCCTAACCTTCTCAAGGGTTCTAGACAGGTGGGGTAAGCCATATGGGTCTTTGATGGACAGAACGTTAAGCGGCCTGCCATCGTAGCAGAGGCGATACTCGCCAGAATCTTTTCTTACAAGTAAAACATTAGCAGAATAGGGGCTAGTTGAAGGTCTGATTACACCTAACTTAAGTAATCTATCAATTTCGTCATTCATATGTTTTTGCATATAAGGTGACAAAAGAAAGGGTCTCTTACGAAAAGGTACATCACTAGTAAGTTCAATCTTATGCTCTACTAAGGTGGTGAAGCCCAGGGAGTCTGAAACTAACTCCTGAAATTTATTTATAGTTTCATCTAATCTAACTTGTTGGACAGGGGTTAAATCATTTTCTGACTGAATGGAGATTTTTTCGAATTTTTCTTGGACAATTATTTCTTCTAAACCAAAAAGATCATAAGAATTATTTTGAAAATTTAACTTTAAATTAACCTTTTGACAAAAATCGACGCCTAAAATAAGGGTTTGTCGAATACTAGGGGCAATAAGGACTTCTAAATCTACAGATTTATTGTATATACTAAGAGGGATGGTTGCCATGCCCAGAACTTCTTGAGGTTTACCATCAGCTGTGGTAATTGAATTTTTACATGGTTTTATATTTGTTTGAAATCCTAGATTGGAAACAAGTTCATAACCTCTCCTTCCTAATACACTTTGCATTGCCCCGGTATCTAATAAGGCGGTTATTATTTTATTCTGAATTGAAATATCTAAGTAAGGTCGTTGGTCACTAATGGACTCTCGAGAAAATAAGGGTGAGATTTCGTTAAATTTAAAGAAGTGTTTGACAGTGTTTAACCAGTGGGACCAATTATTTGATAAATGAAAGGTTCCGGACTTTAACTTCGATTTGGCTCTCTTCCTGCCGAATTTGGAAGGGCGCTTCCTACGTTTTTTGAATTACATTTATTACATTTGGGCCTAATGACATTCTTTTGTCCGCAATGGTAACAAAATATTTTTCTCTTTAGTGTGCATTCTTGGAAAGTATGACCAACTTGGTCACAATTATAACAAGTGACTTTGCTTAAGGCTGAAACATTGGGGGTTGACGAGTGATTAACAGGGTTTTGATTATAGACTGGTGAATCTAAACTTGGGTTTGCATTAGCCGAAAAATTCAAGTTTGGGTCTGATGCATTTGAACTACTAGGTTGTGAAAATTGATTATTTTGGCAAATTGGTGGATTCGCTAGTTCAGAAATGTTATGTTTATTATTTTGAAATGCTTTATTTAGGGGTTTCCTGTACACTAACTCGGGTTCCAAGGTTGATGCTGTACAAAAAGGGGGAGCTTGAAAATTGTCACTTCTTAATCGGGTATCTTCCAAGACTCTACATAAGCTTTTAAGTTCAAGCAATGACAAGGGCTGTCTCAGGGCTAAATGTTCTTGATAGTAGGGAAGTAAATTTCTAGTAATTAGTCTTAATTGGACACTGGGATCTATGGGGTTAATAAATCTCTTAAATAAATTTTCCATGACTGCTATGTAAATTAAGGGTCTCTCAGCAATACCTTGGGTTCTGGATCTAATCTCATCCCATAATGCAATTTCATAATCAATGGGTAAAAAGCTTAATCTTAAATGAAAGACTAGTTCATTCCAAGAGGATACGGTGCTTCTAATGGAGCGGTACCAGATTAGGGCATCACCTTCGAATAATTCATGGGAGAAATTTAATAAATTTTCGCTAGAAATTTTGTATGCCGAGCAATATTCTTCGACTTTCTCTAGAAAACTGTGCAAGCTTTGATTCTTACCATTGAATTTAAAATTTAAGCGATTAAGAGGTGGTGATCTGTAATTATCCTGATTAGAAGAAAACATGGAACTATGAGATTGTGGAAAATTTTGATTATTACTGTTATAGGGGGTGTGTTGAAAAAATGGGGGGTATTGATTAGGGTTAAAACTGTTTGCAAAGCTATTTGCTATACCAGTGTTTTGAGATATGTTGGGCGGTATTTGAGAATTCTGAAAACTATGATTGAAGTTTTGGTGAGTTTGACCATTGTTCCAAATAATTGGGTGATTTCCACTAGCATTTGGTCTGCCATTGACAGGGAAAGAGGTAGGCGATAGTTGGGGAATCAAATTACCTACTTCGGGTTGGGGTAAACTTGAAATATTTTGATTTAATTGGGGAAGTGTCGAATTTACTGGTAAAGGCCCTAGTAAATCGTCAATGTCCTGGAGTATTGAACCTTGTACTGCTGTACGTGAGCAATTTACTGAAAAGCTTAGGTTTCTATTATGGCGAGTTTGGTCTAAATTTTGAGGTGTCAAAATTCGGTTGGTAACATCGAGAGTGTTCATATTAGGGGTATTTTGCATTGTGTTATTGCAATGGTTATTCATTTGAAAATTTTCATTGACAGTGCTTTCCCTAATGGGGGATCTGTTGAGAGAAAAGGAAGGTGGATTTGAATTTAGAAGAAGACTACTGTTAAGCTGGGGATTATTATTTCTAGGGGACAAATTTTGAGGTGAATGTTGGGGTACTGATTCTTCAGCCGATCGATGGACAATCGCTTCAGTTTGCATAAGCCTTCCAGCACTTTCGCTGGCATTAGGCACTTGCTCATCTCCGGCAAAAGAAACTCTTCGAGGAGGGCAATTTCTAACAGAGCTTTCAATATCGCTCTCGGGGGAACTGTCCGAAGAACCTTCATCAGAATTCCTTAATTGTACTAAATTGACATCATTGTCTTGAGCTTTATGATTTAATTCAGAGACAAGGGATATGACTTTAGATAGTAATTCCGTTTTTAAATCCTGTTCCTCATCAGTGCAAGGAGAAACACAATTTAAACGGTTTTTAACATGAGACAATCTCGACATTGCTTTTTTAAAATCAACGTGGCGTTTATCAGAATTAAAAATATTTACCAATCCACTGAGTATTACTAGCTTTCGGCGACAGATGTCAGCGTTTTGTTGAAAATCTAATGTTGATACTGGATGAGAGACGATAGAATTATCCTTTTCTGCCTTCAAAAGTTCTCGCAGAAGAGACTTCAAAGTCCTGACATTAGAGTTTTGGTCTATCTCGAGTCCTCTTATTCCCAGTTCAAAGACTATTTCGTCCCTCCAAAGGTAGTCAGGATTCATTTTTGACATATTCAGCAAGTTCCAATGTACCTAAAAACTTCCAAATACAATTAAAATTATATCACGGTGAAGTATCCTTGATATAATCAAAGACACTAAAAAGTCAAGGTGGAATTGCAATAAATGAAATTAGAAAAAATTATAATCTGGAAAATGTTGGGATAAATTTAATTTTGAGAAGTAGCGGCTCAGCTCAATCAACGTTTTTCAGGCCCCACACTTGGGCGTCATTTGTAACGTTAAAAGTTATAGTTATATTTTTTATTTTTTTTTTTTTGTGATTTCACGTTACTTTGGTGCTCCGAGAACTCAGTTTGATTCGTTTAGAGAGCCATAGGTCGTGAGGTTCTTTTATTTTTATTTTAATCTATTTTCCAGACTTTATTTTGGGCGCCAATCGAGAGGAGATCTCGATAAAGAAAAAGTAGAGAGATAGAAAAAGAATACTGTATTATGAGTGAGACCAATCTAAACAGTACACGAAGCACTTCAATAAAACTCAGTAAAATTTGTTTACTAAATAAACTCTATTAAAAGTCTAATATATATCCCTTTTTTTTTCAATAAAACATTTGTTTAAAAAACACAATAATAATCCATAAAGAGTTTATAAAGAATGGGGAAACTACCCTAAGGAAGCTAAGTATAATAAAGCGGGTTATCACAATTTAAACTAGGCTACAGCATAAAATGGTTAGGTATCATTCAAGAGTACTTGCAAATGTATGCTCATGATATCATTCAAAAATGGTACAACACCTTTCATAAATTAAATACTATACAGTACACCATAAAGCAATCTAAATCTAAGCTTAGTGAATAAGTGAAATGTTAATAAATGAGTTTATGCCAACCTATGCTTAAAGGCTTGATGAGAAATGGGAAATATTTTATAAAAATTCAATAGGGTTAAGGTGCTTATGTCATGAATTAAGATACTTTAAAGCTCAAAGCTTTTAGGCATGGTCTCAACCGAAAGAAAAACAGTGTATCTTAACTCATGTATATAAACTTAATGAAAAGGAGAAAAATTTAAATGCAAACAAGTATGTCATGAATTAAGATACTTTAAAGCTCGAAGCTTTTAGGCATGGTCTAAACCGAAAGAAAAACAGTGTATCTTAACTCATGTATATAAACTTAATGAAAAGGAGAAAAATTTAAATGCAGACAAGTATACTAGAACTTGAACTCTATCAAAGCTCAAAGCTCCTCGGTGAGAATGCTTAATAATGTTAAATGGTGAAATAAATGCGATACAATTTATCATAAATTAAATGACTTTATAAATTAGAGCCTCAATGCATAGATCGTAAGGTGAGTTAGGAAGATAGTTACTGCAAGGTAAATACTATAGAGTATATAGGAAACTAAGTTATATTAAAGCTTATAGCTTTTAATACACAAGCAAGTTTACTTTAATAAGAGGGAAGTGGTAGGTATTGCGAGCTAAATACTAGAAAGCATATCATAAAATATAGTACACTAAAGCCTATGATGCACTAATAATACAGTTAGGTAGTAAGAAAGAAAGAGGGTTATTGCAATTTCACACTCGTGACATAAACTGTAGTAAGACAAGCTAAAAGACATCTACATTACTAACAACAAATTAAAATTGCCAGCGAGATCAACTGATCCAGGTGAAAGTACTAATTTAAAGTTACCTACTCCTACGAGTACTGGATAACTTGGTTACAATATTCACAATAATATAAAAAAATAAATGAGTCTATGCTCAGGGTTTTTATCGATATCACCTCTGAGTAATGCTCTAGTTAAGTAAAATTCAAAAAGGGGTTAACATCTTGAAGAGAAACAAGCAAAAATATATATAGCAAAGGTTATGCAGATAGTAAAATGTTAATGAGTAAGAAATGTTCAGGAAAATCACCAAAAAATATAGGCCAAAAGCTAATGTTAAAGAAAAATACTCATCTTTTACAATTCAGATGTTCGGGTGCTTCACTATTCACTGCGGTTTCTCCCTGTAGAAGTCCTCTAGTCACACCACACGGCAAGCGACCCAGACTCTACAAAATTCCAGGCAGGATCAGGACGGTAGCTAAACTACCAATGGCTAAGGGAATGGCATCGAACAGCAGGCCCCGTCAAACCATGTAAACGCTGACTCCTCTCTGGCAAAATTGGACTCACCGACAGCAAATTTAGCAAGCAAATTAAAGCATATATGCTAGGGTTGAGATTTAGACTTTACATTAAACTTAAGGTGGAATTTTGAAATGGGAATTTAAATATATCAAACTGAAATTTAGGCTTAGGTGAAGCTGGAAAACTGTGTTCGGAGTAAAATTTATCCTTGCATCGTCGTTTCTTGACTAACAAGTTTTAGGGTGAAATTTGTGACACTGCACTGAAGATTACAGATGTAACGTGGTACAGAAACTGGAATTTGAACTTCAGATCGACATCGTAGTTGTAGAACTAATCTTCAGAGTAGGACTTACAAGTGCATGGTCACATAAAAATTGAAATTAAATGGTGGATAGAAAATTCATTATAAAAAGATCAGAATGAAAGTTTATAAATTTTAAAACATTATGAAGTGATTGAGTTCAAAGTAGAATTTAGCTTGAGGTTGAACTAGGGAAAAAAAAAACCTGTAACAAAATGGAGGCCGTTAGCGTGCCATGGTCAAAATACATCTTTGGTTTTACCATTTACCTGGTGTTCTGGTTTTCATCAGCCCTGGTAGACGAATTTAGACTCCATTGCGGACACGAAAGAATCGTTTCACTGTTTTAACTTTAATCCAGAAATTCTGCAGCATAAAATGCCTCTCCAGCCAAAAGCAGTACATATTCTTCACTTGGATCGCCTTTCTGGGCCGGCAGCTGATATGAGAAGGAGCGAGTGGGCTCTCCGTTATCAGTTTTATCGAATCGACCGCACAAAAAAATGACGGATTGTCTCCAATACACAATCAAACTCAAATCACATGATCTCCGATAAACTATGACGTAGGGGGAGCAGAATGAAGAAAATTCATACTTTAACCGGAAAATCACAAAGTTAACCCCATTTTCACGATTATTCAGAAAACATAAACGTTCAACATCAAACCTATTAACCCACTAAATCAAACAAGGTGAATATCGATCGAAAAATTCCAGCTGTTCACTGCGAGGACGGCTACCAATCATGCATGTACGTATATCCAGTTGCCTACAAGTCATCTCCAAGGTCCGTTTACCTCAATGGGCGTCCACCCACGTGAATAATCAGGGGTGTAGTAGGGAATTTAATCATGATGCCTGATATAAATTCTTGAAATTTTTAAAGTATGTAAATTTTTAGGAGGTTACCAAAATCAGTTGTAAGAAGCAAGAATTGCTTGTTACACTAGGTAAACTATTTCAGCATTTTCCATTTACTTAGGCCAAGTGAACCCTTCACTAGTCACTATATGTAGTGAACTTTTTAATTAAAGTAAGTGTATTTTCACCTAGATCTAATAAACTTTTTCTCAGTGTACTTTCTCAAAGGAAAAGCGTCCGGGAAGTGGGTACTTCCCGGACGGTTGCCGAAAAAATATATTTTGGTAGGTATATACCTACTGTTTCTTTTAGTAGAACTAAAACTATTTTGGTAAAAACATCCCGGTAAAATTATTTATTGGTAAAACGATTTAATTGCAAATATCAAATTAACGCGGAAACGTTATACATGACGTACTGAAACAATGACACGGTGAAAATACAACTGGGAGACTAAAAGATCTAAATATTTTGATGGACTAAATTTAAAACTCTTTAGTGAATACGGGTGATAAAGTTTTGCTTGTCGGTTCACCTTGTTTAGTTTTTCGATATATCCTTTGAAATATCGATAAATTTGATGATTTTATCAAATATATCGATATAGCATTGCCGTCCCTATTAAACACCTTTGTCCTCTTATGATAAGACCGGGCAGTGGCGGTTTCTCCACAGAAGCACGTGCACCCCCATACTCCATAAAGAATTCCCCCATAAAGAAAAAATAATGTTCATTTAAATGTATCTTCTTATACAGGGTGATTCATTAAGGGTGGCGACCGGCCATATCTCGGAAACTACTAGGCATAGAAACTTGGAAAAAAAAATTATGATTAAAGCGGTCATGAGAAAATTCTGGAAATTACTTTTAAGTTCCTCATTTCGCCGCAAGGGGGCACAATTAAATTTTTTTTTAAATTCTAAATTTCTCCGAAATTTCCCATATTAAGGTATAACTTTCATTACATCATCGAAAAGCTTAGACAATTCTGCATCATTTTGGTTTAAGACTCATTGGCGTACCGACCTTGATAAGAGTGGGGGAAGCTATTAAATGTGTAAACATTAAAATCGCTGTAACTTCTAAACGACTTATCCGATTTTACTAAATTTAAGCTTGTTTGGAAGGGAAAGGTAAGTATCTTCAATCGCCGTATCCAACAGCACACGATAGTGTTTAATAAAATTGCTAGAGGGCGCAATTTGTAATAATAACGGTTTTTTCAATTTTTTCCCGGAAATTCAAATCATACGGTATAACTATGACATCATAATCGAAAAGTATATGAAATTTGCAAGAGAAGATGTGAAGACCGCAGTTCAATATCTTTGTTCTTTTTAGAGTTATTGCCAAAACAATAATTTTTAATACAAATTGCGCCCTCTAGCAATTTTATTAGAAACTATCTTGTACCATTAGATACGACAATTGAAGGTTCTTCAAAACAAGCTTAAATTTAGGAAAATCGGATAAGTCGTTTAGAAGTTACAGCGATTTTAATGTTTACACTTTCAATAGCTTCTCCCACTATTATCAAGTGAAAGTGTAAACATTAAAATCGCTGTAACTTCTAAACGACTTATCCGATTTTACCAAATTTAAGCTTGTTTGGAAGAGAAAGGTAAGTACCTTCAATTGTCGTACCCAATGGTACAAGATAATTTCTAATAAAATTGCTAGAGGGCGCAATTTGTATTAAAAATTATTGTTTTGGCAATAACTCTGAAACGAACAAAGATATCGAAATGCGGTCTTCACATCTTTGCTTGCAAATTTCATCTACTTTTCGATTATGATGTCATAGTTATACCGTATGGTTTGAATTTCCGGGATAAAATCGAAAAAACTGTTATTAATACAAATTGCCCCCTCTAGCAATTTTATTAAACACTATCATGTACTATTGGATACGGCAATTGAAGATACTTACCTTTCCCTTCCAAACAAGCTTAAATTTAGTAAAATCGGATAAGTCGTTTACAAGTTACAGCAATTTTAATGTTTGCACATTCAATAGCTTCCCCCACTCTTATCAAGGCCGGTACGCCAATGAGCCTTAAACCAAAATGATGCAGAATTGTCTAAGCTTTTCGATGATGTAATCAGAGTTATACCTTAATATGGGAAATTTCGGAGAAATTTAGAATTAAAAAAAAAAATTTAATTGTGCCCCTTGCGGCGAAATGCGGAAATAAAAGTAATTTCCAGAATTTTTTCATGACCGCTTTAATCATAATTTTTTTTTCTCCAAGTTTCTATGCCTAGTAGTTTCCGAGATATGGCCGGTCGCCACCCTTAATGAATCACCCTGTATATAATTATGATACCGTAATATAAGTTAGCCCTCCTATTTTAACGTACCGTCAGACAATCGAACGAAACGTGGTGTAATAGCTCTCGCCAAGCCGGTGGTCACGAGCAACGGTGCGGCGCGTAGGAATTCATAAGCCGCACGTGCGTTAAAGTAGGCGGGGTTTCTGTCGTTTCTCTATGCATCTTGTACTAGCAGGTGTAGTGGGGAAAGCACGATTCTAATAGGAAAACTCGCACAATTTAAATGTGCGCCGTTGAGTTCATTGCGTGTTAATTGCCGTATGAATTTATTATTCGGAATTTTCCTTTATATTTTTGTTATAGCTTCTAACTTTCTAACAGTACCTACGTCTTAGAGCAAAACGGCTTACATATCCCTATCTTCAATTTTTATTATCTTCCCAAAAAAATCAACTTCCAGTTAAACCGGAACAACTATATTTCCTGCTTTCGAGTTACATCCGGTTTAACCGGAAGTTGAGTTTTTGGAAGATAATAAAAATTGAAGATAGGGATATGTAAGCCGTTTTGCTGCAAGACGTACTGTTAGAAAGTTAGAAGCTATCAAAGTTCAAAAATGTCACTTTTCGAGAGTCTATCTCGGAAACTATCAAGTATAGACTAATAATGCATTTAATAAACAATAATTATAATTTTATGTGGAATTTGAAAATTTAAAAATATACAGGGTGTACCCTTCAAAAAATGGAAAATTTCGAATTTACGCCCTCTAGCGGTGGATTTAGAAACTTCAAAATATTTTCCAGCGATTTCTCTTAGTGCATTTAGCTAATAAATTTTTCCCCCCCAAGTTATATGATTAACGGTTAGCGAGTTATGGCCGGTGTCCATTCTTAGTGGGACACCCGGTACATATATTGGTGATTATTGTGTTTGATGTTAATTTGGATGTAGTATGTTTTAATTTTTAATGTATGTGTAAGGGATTAGGTTTAGATATAGCCCGCGTACAAGGCTTCTTTTGCGAGTTCATCGCTTATTTCTTAGTGCTTTTGATGAATTTTTTATACACAGTGTGTAAAAAGACCCGGAACAGTCAATTATTTCAAAAATGGTGCACAATATAAAAAAACTTTCTGTCTAAGAGTTGTTGGTCTTAAAGAAATTTATTAAACTAAGACCCTTGTTATTATACAGGGTTGCCCAAAAAGTCGTGGTAACCGAAACTTCCTTTTTTTTTTTAAATGGAATGACCCATTTTTGATCGCAGTTTCTGATTCCTCTAAACATTCTAAAAAACAATTATGGAACATGTCATATGGCCAAACATATTAGTTTCAGAAATAATTTGAGTTGAAGCACATAAATGCGATAGGTACGATATTACCTACATTTTGCATTTTTATAAGCTGGTACTAGAATTTTTTGCGTCACTGTCAAGGTAAATTCTCAAAATGTCGCTCAGCGAAAGGGAACGTATAACTTTACTAATAATAAGAGGTTTTGGAGACCGACAATGATCAGTTAGCGAGACAAAGGAATTATTTAATACAACTTTTCCAAACCGAGAGTCTATATCTCTAGTGTCAGGTAATAGGGACTTAAGTCAGAAATTACCATTTTCCAAAAAAAGCAATCAAACATTTTAGAAAGCTTTGCAAATCTGAATATTAATATAGAAAAGCAAGATTTTGGTAAACGTAGAAAAATGAAATGTGTTCGTAGTTTCAGTCCATGTTTTTACAAAGAAGTGCATATTCACCAGGATTTGATTGACTTAAGTCCATAGGACCAGCTAATTAGTATTTACCTGTATTTATATGGTTGTGTATGAAGGACTTATATGAAATAATAATAACAATAATTCAATGTCGTTTATTACATTAAAAACAGAAAACTCAATAAAAGAACTTCTTAACAAATACAATAAAATGAACCCATAGCAAACAAAAACTAAAACAATATAATGTATTTATTGCGTATTATTTAGGTTTCTTCCTCTTCCTCTATTAGATCTGGGTCATTATCGATCACATTAGGAGATATAGGCAAATTTTTGTAAAACTCATGGAACACTGGTGGAACTAGGCATAGTAAGCTACTATTATCGTCACTGCTATCACTTTCAGAGTCTTCAGGAATGTAGTCTTTGTCCTCACAGCTATCATCTGAGTTCCAACTAAATGCCTCGCTAAATGCCAATTCTGGAGGTAGTGAAGGAACTGGCGGTGATGTTGCCGAATTTATGTCTTCGTCCATTTTCATAAGCGGAATGGAGCTTGAAAATAATGGTTCTTCCAGAAGTGTAATTACAAAAACTGTTTATTTTTTGACTACCTCTCGGATTTACTTTGATGTTATTCGAAAATACCCGCATAAACCCACTCACTACACCGAAGGAGAAGCCAAAAAGATTATTAAACTTGACAATGTTATTTTTCTTTAAAAATCCTTGTAAATTTTTTATTTTGTAGATAATCAAGTCAACTAACTTAAAATTTTAAAAAATCCCACATGGGTACCTACATTCATACAAACAGACATACAAAGAAAAATATGAATAATAAAGAACAGTGAACAAAGTACTTACCTTCACTATTTCCTGCAGTTAATTTTGGCCCGATTTCATCCACATCCAAAATATTCTGAAAATCCGATTTTAGTAAAGGGAATGGCATTATTCTAGTGGTACTTGTACACTAAGTTCCTTTTTCTACATGATTTTCGTTAATTTGTTCCCGCGAACCTGGTATGGCTGCAAAATTTACAGACATTTTTGTAAAAATTTAGGTTATGTTTATTTAGATCTTTTGTTTATATTCAATAAGCTGCAATACTCGACCATTGTAGTAATAAATAGAATATTTACCTGCAAGTTTCCGTTGCTAATTTCACTATATATTTACACCTTTTACTCATTTTGATCTGATAATATACTTCAACAACATGCACTAATTCGAACAATTTTACGAATGATGCAATATTTTATTCAAGTAAGTTTGATATGAAAGGCTTAAGTTGACTAAAGCCCTAAGAATGTAATTTTATGTTGAAAATATTATGGTCCAAAGGACTTAAGTAAACTTAAGACCTACTTGCCAAACGCCAAATAAGTTTCTCTGACTTACAACCTTAGTACCATTTTATTGCGCCTTATTGTATAGCGATAGACATAAGCCCTTACTACCATTCGAAAGAGCGCAAAAAACCAACATAAGTCCCTTATTCTATTTGATTTAGACAAAAGTTGACTTAATCCCTTTGTACCTAACACTAGAGATATCAAAATCTACAGTTGTGAGAACAGTTCAAAGGTTCGAGGAAACCGGGTGTTGCAGAGATAAGATTCGTTCCGGAAGACCAAAGTCGGCAACTAGTGATGAAAAAAAATTAGAGGCATTACTTCATTTTGTTCAGAATCCACATTTGTCACTCAGAAAAGCTGCTACCCAAGTTGATGTTTATTTTAAATCAATTGAGAATATTTTATAAACCAGTAATTTTCATCCCTATAAAATAACTCTTGTCCAGGAATTATCAGAAGACGATTTTGATCGTAGATTGGAATTTTGCGAAGTAATGATGCAAAAACATGAAGAAAATAACAATTTTTTGAATCAAATAGTTTTTACGGATGAGGCAACATTCATGTTGAACGGGTCTCTCAATCGACATAATTGTCGTTACTGGGCTGATCCACATTGGATGAGAGAAACACATACTCAACACCCCCAGAAAGTAATTGTGTGGGCTGGAATTATTGGCAACAGATTAGTGGGGCCTTTCTTTATAGAGAGGAATTTGAATGCCGAAATGTATCTCCACATGCTGCAAAATGAAATTGTGCCAGCAATAAACAATGAAGTAGGACCACTATTTCGCAATACGTGGTTTCAGCAGGATGGAGCTCCTCCTCATTTTGGGCTGGCTGTTAGAAATTATTTAAACAACACTTTTCCTAACCGCTGGATAGGACGAAGAGGCCCCATAGAATGGCCTGTTAGGTCGCCCGACTTAACGCCCCTTGATTATTTTCTTTGGGGACACCTAAAAAATAAAATGTTTGTGAGAAAACTGCAGATCTGAAAAAATCAAGAGGAAGAATTATTGAAGAATGTGCATCTATTAACCAAGAAATGTTACAAAACGTCATCGACAACTTTTATTATAACCTAGCCCATGCATTGTCAAACTGTGTGAGGAGGACATTTTCAGTATTTAATTAAATAACGACTTACACTTAATTTTATTTTTATTCGTTATTGTTAATTTTACTGCTTGTATTTAATAATTTAGTTGTTATTAAAATTTTGACACAACTTGAGTGAGGTACATTTAACACGAGTTTAATGTTTTTTTTTTAATTTTAACGTAAAACATTTTGAGCCGACTCGAAACAATGCAAAATGTAGGTAATATCGTACCTACCTATCGCATTTATGTGCTTCAACTTAAATTATTTCTAAAACTAATATGTTTAGCCATATGACATGTTTCATAATTGTTTTTTAGAATGTTTAGAGGAATCAGAAACTGCGATCAAAAAAGGGCCATTCCATTTAAACAAAATGAAGTTTCGGTTACCACGACTTTTTGGGCAACCCTGTATAATTACAAGGGCCTTAGTTTAATAAATTTCTTAAAGACCAACAACTTTTATACAGAAAGTTTTTTTATATTGTGCATCATTTTTGAAATGATTGACTGTTCCGGGACTTTTTACACACTGTGTATAGGTAGGTACCTACCTACATAAAAAATATTTTTTTTTATTATTAGCATACAAAAGGAGATGCTTATGTTTGTTTGAAGGTTGTAGACAATGATGTATCTTGAGTAATAGATGTGTTTTGGACTTCCATTGCCTTTAGTTTTTCATATAACAACGTTTCAACTGGTAAGTATCTCCAGTCGTCTTCAGGTGAATACTAAACAAGTTACAAAGCTACGAGCCTATTTATACTACCTGGGGGGGGGGGCGGAGCTAGTGACGAATTCGGGTGCAGGCTCGTAGCTTTGTAACTTGTTTAGTATTCACCTGAAGACGACTGGAGATACTTACCAGTTGAAACGTTGTGATATGAAAAACTAAAGGCAATGGAAGTCCAAAACACATCTATTACTCAAGATACATCATTGTCTACAACCTTCAAACAAACACTAGAATCCCGGTATGGACCCGGTATAAGTGACAAGTTTCGCAGCTACGAGAAATCTAAAATCAAACTTACCAGAGAAAAAACGCATATTAAATTCCTACTACAAGCGAGAGACCAAGGAATTATTCCTGACGGTTTTAAGATCAAATCACCTATTCCAGGTCAACGAGCGAAGAAGATTTTAAAGAACGCCAGCAAGGCCCTAATGCGCTCCCAAATTAGCTACCACCGCTACAACAAATTCATTTTACTCACCGATGTACAACAACGGTTTGAGGAAATCAAAGAACTCACTTTGGAAGAAGACCACGGACCCATTTTTCGAAAAATGCGACACTTGCGACAAAATTCGAACTAAATACCAAACTATCCATGAGAAGAAATTAAGGAAACATCAACAGGAAAGACCTACAATAATACAAGGACAAAGTCAGAGAACCATCGTCAATATCTCGTCCAAACAATTGAACACCACGGAAGAATCGCTGCTCGCAAAAGGCCTGAATTTCACAATTGCCCCAAAAGAAATCCCACTATTAGATATTATAAGCGCGGCAGACGCAGTAACCATTGAAGCAACCCAAGCAGAGGAATTCCGATGGAAAGTGAGAGAAGTTTTACAGAAATCAAAACCTCCGAAGCCAAACATTACCAAGGAAGAATCCATCACCCTGTCCAAATTACGGAAGGATACGACCATCAAGATTCTACCCGCAGACAAGGGAAATGCAACCGTCGTGATGGATGTGGACACCTACAACCAAAAAGTCGAAGAAGTCTTGAAAAAAGGAAACTACCAGAGCATTCCAAAGGACCCCACTACCACCATTGAGGGAAGAGTATACCGAACACTCAAGAAGCATGAACGACACATTCCGGAAAGGACACGAACACGCTTAACACCGCATCACAGCAAACCCCCACATCTATACGGATTGCCAAAAATACACAAACACAACATGCCTCTACGACCCATTACAAGCTCCCGAAACTCTCCAACTTACGAACTTTCCAAGTATCTGCTTCCAATATTACAACCGCTCCAGGGACACAGCGCATCATATGTAAAGAATTCACAGCATTTCGTCGAGATGATAAGTGGAACGGAAATTCAACCAGAGGACCGTTTGGTAAGCTTCGACGTGGAAAGTCTCTACACTAACGTCCCAGTGAAGGAAACACTGCAGATCATTAGAAGAAAACTTGGGGAAGACCGAACACTCGAAGAACGAACGTCGCTACCCATCAATGCCATAATGGAGCTTCTAGAATGCTGCCTAAATAATTCTTACTTTCACAAGAAGAACATATTCTTTAGCCAAAAGGACGGACTACCAATGGGCTCATCCCTATCACCAGTAATAGCCAACATTTACATGGAATGGTTCGAGGATCAGGCGATAGACAAGGCGAATATTAAACCAAAGCTATGGCTTCGTTACGTAGATGACACATTCATCATTTGGAATGGAAGCGATGACGAACTTCAAACCTTTCTACAACATATGAACAACCT
Source organism: Polydrusus pterygomalis (assembly GCA_963969555.1). Taxonomy (NCBI): domain Eukaryota; kingdom Metazoa; phylum Arthropoda; class Insecta; order Coleoptera; family Curculionidae; genus Polydrusus; species Polydrusus pterygomalis. The sequence continues at coordinate 72,191,887 of OZ018375.1, forward strand.
GGCACCTACAATTAAGTTTACCATGGAGAAGGAGGACAACGACAGATTACCGTTCTTAGACGTCGTAGTACAGAAAATCGGGAGCACCATCCAAACATCGGTATATAGAAAACACACCCACACAGGTCAATATCTTAACTACGCCTCAAACCATTCAAACTGCACCAAACATGGAATAGTCAAAACACTCGTCGATAGAGCATTCACACTTTGCAACTCGCAGGGGACTTTGACGAAAGAACTTAACAACATCAAGCAAGACCTTGGCATGAATGATTACCCTACGAAACTAGTCGATCAGGCCATCAAAAAGCGTCAAAATCACAAAACTAGAACGAACAAAGGTAACGAATCTGGACCCACCATGAATGTACCTTATGTCAAGGGAATCTCCGAAAAAATTCGAAGGATAGGACAACAGTACAACATCCGAACAGTCTTCAGCTCCAAAGATTCCTTAAGAAGCCACCTGACGAAGACAAAACCAACAAATCAAAAGGACACGAAGAATTGTGTATACAGAATACCTTGCGAATGCGGACAATCCTATGTTGGTGAAACTCTACGACCTCTCCAAACAAGGATCAAAGAACATCGAAACCACACACTGAAAGGAGAAACAAACAGATCCGGTGCAGCAGACCACGCTTGGACCCACGGCCATCATTTACAATGGGAAAACGCAAAAATTATACTTAAAGAAGAGAAGCGGAAGAGAAAATTCAAAGAAGCAGCTGTCATAATCCAGAACCCTGACTGTTTCAGTAAACCTTCTGCAGATATAAGAAACATTTGGAAGCCCTTGTTAAATAGGTGTAGGCTCAGATTGAGTAGTGATGCAAACGTGATGACGTAAGCGGATGACGTCAGCAGATGAATAATCATGGTGATGTTGAAACGTTGTGATATGAAAAACTAAAATCAATGGAAGTCCAAAACACATCTATTACTCAGGAGATGCTTATTTACTTCATAGGTAATTTATGCTTAATTTCATATAATAAAATATTCAAGGTACAGGCCGATTCAGGTAAAAAAATATTTTAGAAAATTGATGGCGATGATTTGCAATGATTAAGCGGATATGAATCAAATTTGGTGTAGTTATGTTTTTAATAATAATAATAATAATAATAATAATAATAATAATAATAATAATAATAATAATAATAATAATAATAATAATAATAATAATAATAATAATAATAATAATAATAATAATAATAATAATAATAATAATAATAATAATAATAATAATAATAATAATAATAATAATAATAATAATAATAATCTTTATTGTCTAACAGAACAGGTTCCAATTACAAGACAATGTGACATAGAAAAAAATAATAATAGGTTAAAAAAGATTAATAAATCATTCTGAAATAGAAAATGGTGAAATTCAGTAAGTTAACGTTATTGTAATAGTTTGAGTTTAGTTACATTTGTTAACTGAGTGGAGAGTGGAGGACAGGCCGAATACATCAATGTCATTGCAAGTATTATTAAAAATAAACATTGAATGATAAATTGGTGTTTTCATTAAAAAGTTTTGTTGAGGGTTGAGGGAGTAGGCAGATGGAAGACGGGAAAGAATCTGACAGTGCGCGCGCGTGAGGGAACATGGAAGTTTGTACAGGATAGTTGCATAGGGCAATCGATGAGCGACCTGCACAGTTGGAACAAGAACTGAATGAACAAGTAATATCTGCGATTAAGAAGCGATGGTATCTGAAATCTTATTAAAAGACCATTTTGATCAGAGCCTCTAGGGAGATATGTGCCATCTCCCTTAAAGGAAATGTATTTGACAAACTTTCTTTGGACGTTTTCTAGAAGATTAATGTAATCGTGGAAAATGGGGTGCCATATAATAGCACCATATTCTGGTTTGGATCGCACGAAACTATAATAAAGTGTTTTCAATGTATTCAAGTATTTGTAAAATCAGCCGAATTCCTTATAATATATCCAAGCATCTTCATTGCACTGCTGTAGGTATTACTGATGTGAAAAGTAAAGAAAATCTTTGGGTCGAGAACCACACCAAGGGCTCTAAAAGTGTTACACTGCTTAATGACTTTATCATCAATGCTATACCTAGTTGAAGCGAATAAAGTTTACGTTATTTATAAATGTCATGGCGAAGCATTTGCTTACGTTCAGGGGCAAGTTGGTAATTTAGCACCACCTTTCCAGAGTGCTTAGGTCCCTCTGCAATAACAGCAGACAGTCAAATAAATTACTTATTACTCTGAATAGTTTTAAGTCGTCTGCATAAAGCAGTACATTGCTGGACAATTATTACTTATGTCATTGATAAAGATTAAAAATATTAAGGGGGCTAGATTGCTACCCTGAGGAGCACCACTAGTGGCTTTGAATTTAAAGGATTTATATCCGCAAATCTCAACGTACGCGAATCTCAACATACTGTACGCGATCTTTTAGATAGGACTCGAGGAATAAAACAAGTTGTTGATTCAAACCTAATTGAGATAGTTTACATAATAAAATAGAATGATCAACTCTGTCGAAGGCCTTTAAAAAATCAGTGTAAATATGATATCAACTTGTTTGCAATTATCCATAGCCTGTCCCACGTATTGGGTGAAGCAGCATTTGGCTAAAAATGCATTCGTAGACAGACACCTCGAAGACCTTGGCAAATGGAGACAAAATAGAGATTGATCTGTAATTTAATATTTCACTGGAATTTCCTTTTTTAAGGTGGAATTCTCAACGTCATTCCATCTATTGCCAACCTATAACCTATTTCGCGTTGCTTTTTTTAGTTTTTTATTTGATTAACTAACATCAATATCGTTGCTACAATATTTAGGTAATATCTGAAATATTATTATTACAAAAATATCAATTTATTTCATTGCTAATTTTGGGAGAATTGTATAGTTAAAGAAGAATGACATAATAATGTTAAAAAAAATCTTACCCGATATTTTTCCCTAAGCCCTATACAATTCTCCTAAAATATTTATTGAAATTCCTTGATATTTATTTAATATGTCAATTATTACCTATAAAATTTGAAGACGATAATGATTTTATTTAAATTTTGTGTAAAAGCTAGAAAAATTAAATAAATACACGCGAAATAGGTTATAGGTTGGCAAGCATGTTGATACTCCCACCTTAAGGACAAGAAAGACGAAGTTTTAAGAATCCTCACATACGCCATTATACACAATATGAGTTTCGTAAGTTCTCGAATATATTTCAGTAAAAAAGCGTAAAATACGTAAAAGGTTGTAAGGTACTTTATTAATCTCACTATTTCATGTAGTTTTTGAGATATTTGCCTTTAAATGTTAGAAGACAAAAACATTTAATATTAAACACATTTCTTAGCGAAATATAATTATTAAATATGAACCGTGGATATTTAATCATAAGAAATTAAGCATAATTAAATGACCTATATTCAAATTTACTATTTCCCAGTGGCGCAGCCAGAATTTTGTATTGGGGGGGGGGGGGGTTAAATTTTTTTTTTTAAAATTTAAACCGTAAAAAACCATCCTAGTCGGGGGTCCCCTAAACCCCCCCCCGTCGCTGCGCCACTGCTATTTCCTGTTGCTGTATGGCCCCTTAGTTATGGGACACCCTGTATTAAGAGAACGAGATGATTGGTTTATTAGTCGCCATTTTTTGAAAATGACAATCAAGTTTAATAAATCAATTTTACATAAGAAGTACAAATTCGATCCGATTTAAAAAAAAAGATTAGATTGGAAATTATTGAAAAAAAAAATTTACTGCTTTTGTTCTTTAATGTAAAACTGATTTATTTAAACGATTTTTTTCTAAATTGCCGTTTTTTTTTCTGAAAATTGGAAACATTTTAAAAATTTATTGTAATTTTTAGGTTTTCTCATTAAATTTTCCGAATTATCTATAATGTGGAATAAAACAAATTTTGATAAAAATAATAATTATCTACTCATGTATAGCCAGTTTTCGAAAATATGGTACAAAAATTGAACTAAATCCCAGTAAAAATTTTCTTTAAAATAACAATAATCAGTGATAATATCCTAATATCTTACCTGCACAAATATATCTTCTTTAAAAAAACAAAACAAATTGCGATTTCTAATTCAAATTTTAGAAATAATGAGTTTAGCAAAAATATTGCGCACTTCAAACGATCAGCTAAAGTCAGGAATAAAGTGGAATGAAATATGGCTGTAGCAGGGTCTTCTACGATGTTAATACATTGTTTGTTATCACTCTGCTATCAGTATCAGTGTTGCAAATATATAAATACGAAATTCCTGGAATGACTTAACGTTATTCCCTGCAACAGTGACGTAGGTACTCAGAAGAGGACAATATTATAGATCGGCGGAGAGGGTGGGTGAGGTAAAGTACAGCAGGTTATGGCAACAATAATTCTTAAGCCCGTATTCCAACTTGCCCAATAACGTTTTCAAATTATTGAACTAGAAATTGTGCTAAAAAATGTTGTTTCACACGTACCCAAGTTTTGGTCTAATTGTTAAAATCAATACAGTGTTACCAACTAACATCTAAAATTTGACTTGAGGCTATAGGTAGGGGAGACCGGGGCAGGTTATAACAAAAAATATTTGAAATTTTTTTTCTTGGAGCTGTTTTCACTAATCTTTTTTTGTCATGAATGTCTACTTACATATGTTGTGAACAAATTGATTAAATATATTTGACAATATTTTCAAAAATTAAACTGTCAGCTTTATTTTAAATAGATCCGAACCTTTGTTACAAATTGCCCCGTCGCTCGCGGGGTAAAAAGTAACAGTAAGCGGGGTAAGTGGTAACGCATATTTTTTATTGGTATATTTACTTAAATAGAAACGTGAACATAAAAAACATGAACGTGAACATAAAAAACATTTTAAACAAACATAAATAAACATTATTTAACGTAATGTAGCTATTTTTGGTTATCTATTCACTATCCGAATCGCAATGAAAGCATATATATGGGAACTTCAAGTCAGCGCAAGCTTCATGTGACCACATATTTTACTTTTCTGGCAACTAATCCATTTTTCGTTAGGTTTGTTACGCCCATATGATTCAGTGCAAATTAAACAAAAGAAGAATCGTCTGATTGTACGTAAACTTTTTCTTCACTTTCGACTTATTAATTTTGGATTTTTTGGCCTTTCGACCATTTTTTTCTTCTTCCAGTGTATCCTACTCTGGTGTGTCAGTTAGTACCGATAATTTCTTTTCGACCCTTAAGAGTTGTCTTTTGCTGATCAGCTTTAGGAAGTAGACGAACAAACCCTGGAGAGAATGTAATCTTGCCTTCCATTTGGGAAGTAACGTCACTTAATCCTGCATGATGTTGCAGCAACGGGTTCGAGTTCAGCTATTTCAGAAGGTGCTGTTGTTAATGTATAAAAATTTATCACATTGGGGTAAATTGTAACATGTTACATTTTGCCCCAATTAGATTGTTACAAATTACCCCCGGGTCAATTTTTGTCATTTTGTCTTTGCAGAAAAAAAAGGAAATATTATATAATAACCTAGACTGCAATGATTTATTTATGACCAAAAAAAAAACAAACTCAGCAGGCAGCTTGTCACATTTATTTTGAAACAAAATTATGATATCGATTTTTACGTTACGTGCCACAATATAAACAATATCGGAAATAACCTTAACTACAATGTCTGTTGCTTGACTGTCTAGACACAACTGAGCTTCACAGTGTTCTCCAGAAGCCTACATAGGGTGCGGGGTTGCCAGCTTTTAAATTAGGAAAAAAAGTGTGTTACAACTTACCCTGTGTTACAACCTGCCCTGGTCTCCCCTACGCTATATAACATTGACGATTACGGCTTTCTTTGTTTTTTTATTTTCGATTTAATAAGGTAAGTTTAATTAACTATTTATTTTGCTTATCGAGCAAAAACACGACGACGAATCATCTTTAAACAAATTTTAGAAACAAAATATTTAAAACTATTTTCTAACATCAAATTTTGATAGGTTGACAGCCACTAAAACCATCAGAAATCACTACCCTTTCCCCCAACTTGATCAAGAACAAGTTCCAATTTTTTGACAACAACTTGTGGCCAGTGGCGGCTCGTGACCATAGCTAGTCAGGCGGGGCGCTGGCTTTAAATAATGCGAATAACTATAATCAAATCGTTTATTTTTGTTAAAGATACTAAATGATGATAACACTAATAAGTAACAAATAATATTTTTTGAAGTGAAAGTCAAATCTTCGTTTTTTACTCAGAAATAAACGTCTCGGTGACTTTGTTATTAATATTATCTATGTCCCGCTTTTTTGATTGACAGCATTGCTAAAGCTGCATATTAGACGAAATTTTCCAACTTTATAACATAACTAATAAATTAGTCAAAACAAAACATCTGTTGTTGGATGGAAAATTTGGAGTCCCATCCTTGCAGCTCGTTATGCGATGTTTAGGTGACGTCACGCCTGCGTAATCATGGCAACCGACTTAATAGTCGCGTTAAAGCGGGACGGATAATCGGCCGCCGCGCTTGCCTGTGTGAATAGCAAATGCTCATTCGGTATAACTTGCCCGTTGAAATATGGCTATATGTTTGGTTTGAATTATTTTAATTGATAGCTTACATACATTGCGTTATTGGTTTTTAAGTAAAGTATTTTTGGATTCTGTTTGAAATAATTGCAGGGAGGGCGGCGCCCCAGAGCCCTTCATTACGAGCCGCCACTGCTTGTGGCAAGAAATTGGGGCAAATTTTAGCTGTTCACTGTCTCTATTTAATTTTTTTTAGAATTTTATTTTTAAGTGAAAAAGCTTAAATTTAATTTGAAAATAAATTGAAGGTCAGGTTTTACAATTTCTTGACCAAGAACTTGGCCTGTCGAATACGGATATGGGTCATTTTCAAAACAAGGAATTTTCTGTAAGAGGTGATTTTCTGGCCTCTGTGCATTTTAGATTATCTTTAAGTGTTATTTATTGTAGTTTTATGGTCTCTTTTTGGACAACCATAATTAGTAGCTGTAGCTGTCTGCTGTAGCTGGTAAAAAAATAAAAATTAAATTCAGTCAAAATGTCATGTAACGTGGCATGTAAGAAATCATGTTTTTCAAGTTTGACCATCTATTATTTTTTTTCTATGCAATAGGTTTGCTTTTTGAACTTTTTATGGCATGTATGGACATTTAATCTAAATGTTTGTAAAATTTCGGTTTGATCTAACCAATAATAAAAATTTTGTAAGGTACTTTGTTGTGTACGACATTTTTGTATCAAAAACGTGGATTCATGCATTCGCGCCTTTTCCACTGTTTCTGATTTAAATAATTGACTTGGCAGTACTGATCTCTCCAAGGAAACCGATCAGCCATTTGTGTTTTAGTGTTAAATGGGTCAGCCATAGACAAGCGAGTTGCGCACTCTCAAGGATAGATAGGCAACTTAACATACTAAATTGGTTCCCTGATAGCGCCACCCGCGACCGAAGGCGAAACTAAATATAGTCGTGGTGAGGGTAGGCGCCAAGCATAAAAATTTTAATTTTATTATTACTTTGAATTCAAATTTTCGCGCTTCTAACTTAACGGAAAAGTTTGAAGCGCGAAACATCTGATTCAAGTTAAAATAATTTGGGAGAACGAAAGGAAATTATAACAACGTTTCTGATATGGCGACAAGATTTATTAATAATTAGATATTTACATAAATAGGTTTTAAATAAAAAAACAACTTATATTATTATATTATTATTTTCTGTAGATTTTTCTAACAATTCCGTATTATTTTCAAAGTTTTTATTTAATAAACTAGTTATTGTACCTTGTAGTTCATTAAGTTGTGAAGTAAAGTTTCTTTCTATATCTTTAATAGCTTTCTCTGTACTTTCCAATCGTTGGGCGACATTAATGAAGTCTTCAGGAGGTTCCACGATTTTGTTAATTGCCTTGGTTTTTCTTCCCGATTTCTTTGGTCGCGACATATTAAATATATATGATTCTCAAACTACCGACTGCGCCATGTTAAGTTTATAAATTATATATGAATAATTATTTAATAATAACTTTATTTTTTATATATTTTACAAATCAATCATAAAATGACAATGACAATCTTTCACCAGTCCAGGTAAGACTTCAGGATCTGTCACAATAAGCCATATTTTTATCTTTCTCGCACATATGCTGGTACAGTTTAGTACAGAGAGAGAGAGAGGTACAGAATGTTGGCCATGCTCATTCTAAATGAATATTCTGTTCCTACCAACGTTAGGAGATGAACAACCTTATGAAACAAAATTCCTACAATAGCGCCACTAGCGACCGAAGGCTAAATTAAACGAACAGGGGACGACCTTCACCATTTAAGTTATCCTAGCCTGGGGTCAGCTTCGGTTTTTATAAAATGTTAGGATTTTTTAAATTTATTTTTTGGAAAATGGTAAAGCATAACCCATCAAAGACATGGCAATCGCAGTAAATCAGGGCACACGTTTTTTTTCTTCTGATTTTCGTATAATCTGATAAAAAATAGGGTAAAAATACCACCATAAAATTTGCAGGTAAACATAAGTTCGTATAGGTTATGTTTTGCCGGCATGGCCAAAAAAATTTCAAAAACGTGCCTTAAAAAAATGTCAAAAACGTGAGATTTTGTCAAAGACGTGGAAGAGTTTATTGTTTGTGTCTGCACTTGTCTTAGTTTCTTGGGTAAATGTATATGACATTTATAAATAAATATATATAACGTTATTTCCGTTTTTTTTTGTTAATAAATAAAGCAAAATCTGACCAAATGTCAAAAAACTGCATACTAAATATCACCAAACATGGGCAGTTTTTGGTGAAACGTGGTCATGTGTCAAAAACGTGGCTTCTCAAAACTTTAGGGGAGGTTTTAGGGTCCCCAGGGGGTAATAAGCTTGACCACCTATACCATGAATCATTTAAAGCACCCGACTATCCAAAACAATCAAATTAATTTGAAAATAGGAGGAACAGCTTCTAATCACTTGTTTTGAAAATTACCCTTACAGGCCCGTAGCCAGGATTAGATTTTAGAGTGGGCAGTCAGAGTTTTAGGGGGGGGGGGGGGGGCAAACTTACAATAATTTTTGGTGATCAGATCACGTAAGATCAAGAGAAAATTAAAAAAAATCGTTGATTTCAAAAATTAATTAACTATACAATTACAAAAAATAAAACTTAAACAAAACCAAAAAATCATTATAAACGCAGTAGGTAGATCACTTTAATATAATTGAAGTTTTCTGTTCTTTCTTTTGTTAAATGTGTGTAAGAACACCTCAAAGTTTATGTTATTTGTTTGCTTACTTTCAAGACCTAATTATGAGGGGTAGATATCCAAAGTGTACAATCTCCATGTTTCCCAAATTATCAGTAGACGAAAAAAATATATAATTCATTAAATACAAACAATTACGATAGTTTTTCTTTTTTATTGTAATTATGGCACATCTTAGACTAAAAACCCAATTTTTTTCCTTAACATTTTAAAAAAATATTAAAGTTATTTGGAAAAAGGAGATTGTACGTTTTGGAAATAACAATTATTGCAGTTTGTCCATTTTGAAAATAGCAAATATGGAGTTTGCCCACTTTGAAAATAATTTAGGGATCATTTTTCAAAAAAATTTTAATCTTAAAAACAATACATTAAAATAAAAAAAAAACAACAAACAACCACTGTTTAATGCTTCACGCATCACATGCAACTAACTTAAAAAAGTAAACTCGGAATGGCTTTGGCGCGAATTATTATCAACAAGTCTGTGCAGGATTTTGCACGCTTTAAAATAATTCGAAACTAACAGCAAAACAACCCATTGGAGATTTTACACTTTGATTTTTAAAATTGAACAGGAGATTGTACGGTTCGAAACTTAAATGTCAATGGAGCTTGTACATTTTGAATTTAATCCCAATTTTTGCCATCAAAATCCGTTGGAGCTTGCTCGTTTTGACAAGAAATTATAAATTATTTCGATTCAGGGCTACTTACAATAACTATGTAAAACGACATCTATCTCATTTTTAATGAAACATGGAGATTGTACACTTTGAATCTATACCCCTCATATATCAGATTGGCCATTCTGCAATAAACTTTTTTTGACTGAATCCCAAGAAATTACATAAATATTATTTTTTTATATAAAAAAAATAAAGAAATGGTATATATTTTTATGATAATTTATATATCTTTTAAGTAAACAAGACATTTATCATGAATTTTTCTAGAGTTGCCCCCCCCCCCCCCCCCTTGGCTACGGGCCTGGACCCATATAAGAATATAATGACCGCTGTTGTTATAGTCAAAGATATTTGCCAAACCTTTAATTTAAAAGTCCTTAATTCAGAAAACATTTCGTTGACACAGGCAATCGTCGCATTGATAAATGGCAATTTATTTACACGACGAAGATATACATTCATCTAACCCTTTTAGCCGGAAAAGCGTCAACAGGTCAAATATGTGCTGCAGTGGCGCACCCAGGGGGGAGGGGGCCTTGCCCCTCCCCTCCCCCCCCCCAAAACCCCCAATGAAACTGACTTTAACTATACCCACTAACCCGCTAAAAAAAAATTTAATTTCCAGGCGCGATACAAAGAACGATATATTTTTTATTACTTTTGTACAGTATACCTTAGATTCACTTATTACCAACCTAGACGATCGATTTATTAATCACAGGGAAATTATTTTGCTATTTAACTGTTTATTGCCCTGTCCCAATAAACAAGTAGAAAATTTGCAAAGCTTTCTCAGCCTTCATTCTTTTTATGCAAATTATTAATTTTTTGAAAATTTTTATAATGAAAGCATTCTAATATGCGAATTTAAATTATGGAACGACAAGTTTACAGATAGCAAAGAAATACCCTCCGATATGTTTAAGCTATATATTCAATAGGTATGTATATGTATGTATGATATTTCCCAATATAAAAAACTTTTGCAAATTTTTGTTACCCTTCACCACCAGTACCTCTCAAAGGTCATTTTCCACATTAAAATACTTAAAATCGTACTTTTAAGAAATTGTCCCAAAAAACAAGTAGAAAATTTGCAAAGCTTTCTCAGCCTTTATTCTTTTTATGCAAATTATTAATTTTTTGAAAATTTTTATAATGAAAGCATTCTAATATGCGAATTTAAATTATGGAACGACAAGTTTACAGATAGCAAAGAAATACCCTCCGATATGTTTAAGCTATATATTCAATAGGTATGTATATGTATGTATGATATTTCCCAATATAAAAAACTTTTGCAAATTTTTGTTACTCTTCACCACCAGTACCTCTCAAAGGTCATTTTCCACATTAAAATACTTAAAATCGTACTTTTAAGAAATTGTCCCAATAAACAAGTAGAAAATTTGCAAAGCTTTCTCAGCCTTCATTCTTTTTATGCAAATTATTAATTTTTTGAAAATTTTTATAATGAAAGCATTCTAATATGCGAATTTAAATTATGGAACGACAAGTTTACAGATAGCAAAGAAATACCCTCCGATATGTTTAAGCTATATATTCAATAGGTATGTATATGTATGTATGATATTTCCCAATATAAAAAACTTTTGCAAATTTTTGTTACCCTTCACCACCAGTACCTCTCAAAGGTCATTTTCCACATTAAAATACTTAAAATCGTACTTTTAAGAAATTGTCCCAATAAACAAGTAGAAAATTTGCAAAGCTTTCTCAGCCTTCATTCTTTTTATGCAAATTATTAATTTTTTGAAAATTTTTATAATGACAGCATTCTAATATGCGAATTTAAATTATGGAACGACAACAGATAGCAAAGAAATACCCTCCGATATGTTTAAGCTATATATTCAATAGGTATGTATATGTATGTATGATATTTCCCAATATAAAAAACTTTTGCAAATTTTTGTTACCCTTCACCACCAGTACCTCTCAACGGTCATTTTCCACATTAAAATACTTAAAATCGTACTTTTAAGAAATTCCACCGGGAAAGTAAGACTTAATGGTTTGGCAAATTTATTTATTCATAAGAATGTTCCTGTTTCTTGTGAAGAAATTTTAAATAAACTTTCTAAGGGTCGAGGAAAATTAGATTTACATATTTAACAAATGCAAAGGTGTTATAAAAAAGTTTTGGTTTCTATTATTTATAAAATATTGTTTATTGTTGTGCTTTGTACTAATTTATATTTTTAAATAAATATATTTGTGTTATGGATATGTCGTCATTACTATTACCTATATTTTATTTGGTAGAAGGAGTGGTATGTTTTGTCCGGAATAATTATTAAAGTTGATATTTTAAAGTCAATTTTTTTAGATATTTACCTGGATTGAACTAGGCTATTGCGATCTTCCAAGAGTACCTGTTGAAAAAGCTCCAAAGTTCTAGAAAAATACGTAACTTAAAAGTTTATTTAAAAATTTGCTTCCGGCACTGGTTAGCTAACATAAAATCCTGGGTGCGCCGCTGATGTGTTGCATCTCTTCCGTGTTATTATAGGCATATTTTTCTTACGCCTCTTTCTGACTCGTCTCGTCTGTCTATTATTCTTTCATTCGGTAACCTCGGAACCTCGCAGAAGATATCATGATTTTGATTTATGAAGTTTAAATAAAAGTTTGTTTTTTTATAAATGTTTTGTGCTTTTTTAGAAAGCTCTTTGCCATTATTTTGGGCTTATAAGATGCTTTGGTAGTATGACATTGCGTGTCAGTTAGGTTAGCGAAGAAACCCGAACGTATTTTTTTTTATAACAATAATTATTTATTAAACAAACATTAGCCCAAAATTAATTAATATTCTAGGAATTATATGTACACACTGTATGCGATATACCCATTACTTTTTTATGGGAAGCACCGCCAACCGCCATTGTCCCGCTCTTGTTGTACCGTAAACTTGTTTCTTTTCCAAGAAATTTTTGATTATTTTTATAAATAACTGCCTACCTATTTATAAACTTAAGTTAATATTAGATGTACAGAAAGCACAGGTCAGATTATATTAACCTGCTTGTTCTTAAAGTCTGGTAAAAATGATATGACTAATATAATTAATAATATAAATAGGCACGATAATAATTATCATAAACATTTGACCACAGATAAGACTTGTTTTATTATTCACTATAAAATATATTCATTACAAGGGATAAAAATGCTCTAAACACTGTAATTATAATTTAAAAGTTTTGCTCGTTAGGACGCCCCTAATTTTATTCAAAACCTTTACGAACTAAATTATATTCCCTCTTAATATCAATAAACGATCAGTCTAATAAGACAAAAAAATTTATGAAAACTAGTGTTCGACCGAAACAAAACTTTCAGCCGAAACCGAATCTTTGGCCTTGGTCTCAGTTTCGGCAAAAACCGAAACTTAAAAATTTTATTGTATTATTGAAATTTAATATATTTTATATAGGACGAGATCGATCTTGGGAACGGATTGAACTCGTCCCACTAAAAAAAAAAATCGGCAGACAAAAAATCTATTATTTATACAGGGTGGTCCAACAATCGCGCGTCGGTCAATAGTTGCTAATCCGTTAAACTTATGGGACATTTTTCTTAATAATATTTTTGTAACGAAGTTACTATATTTTTCCGGGGTTTTTAATATTTTTACTGCATTATTTATATAGTTGTAAAGGATACTATGCGTGTACAAAAATTACTTTTTTATTTTTCGTGCTACAACATTCGTTCTTGTACGTAAATAATTCATTTAATTTATACTGTTTAAATATATTAAGTTTTCCGTCGCGAAACATCGAGAAAATAGTTTTCACCATTTTCCGGCCACACTCGTTAGTACTGCTGAGCGCGCCGCCAAGTCCAAGCGCGTACCGTATCCCCAGATGCCTCCGCGCGAGATCGAAGCGCGTACGGTACCACCACTTCTAAAACCGTGACGTAGTCTCGCGGCGTCCATTTATACGCGGGAGCCACACATTTTCAGGCAGAACTCGTGTTCTCACCGTCCCGACCACTCGACATCGTAGAACCGCTCCCGATCCGACCGACGACCACCGAGGCTGACCGACCGACTTCCGACGGTAAGAAACTACCATCCGAACCGCCGTTTCCCCGCGCCGCTTCCATTTTTCGTAGACCGCTGCACGTTCTGGTTATAAGGCATAAGGTATGGTTCTCACTCTTACACACAGGTTTTAGGTACTATCCTACACTTTCTCATACACACACCGGGCCGATCATATGTTTGCTTTGTTTCTTACATATAGGATAAAGCTGCTCTCGGAATAAGTACCGGGTGGCTATGTCTTATTTTAAAACACGCGAGCCGTCGTATTATTGTTGTCACATACATATGCGATCGAACTACTCTCGGAATAAGCACCGGGTAGTTCGGTCTCGTTTTAAACACATGCAACACAACTAATCTACACACCGACACATACACGACCGAACTACTCTCGGAATAAGCACCGGGTAGTTCTGTCTCACTCACTCACTCTCATGCACACACCGATCAACGCTTGTTCTCACCTATGACACCAGGCTGCTCTCGGAATAAGGACCGGGTAGCTTGGTCTCATTCTTAGCCTTCAGCTATTTTTGTTGTCTCTGTCACATACGAAACCGGATTTCTGCAGGATCCTGTCTCGTTCTAACTAATAGTTAAAACGGGTAAATATCGGGTTTCTACACACACACACACACACCGTCTTTGTCTTACACACACCTTTACCGTCTCTGTCACATACACATAGTACCTTCTCCGTCATACACATTACTTCAATACCAGAACGCGCCCGGCCGCAGGTTAAGTTTATAATATGTTATAAGTAGCCGCGTATTCGCAGGGAAACGACGTCTTACCGATTCACCACCGATCATTGTTCGTATTACCGCTTAGTTCGGAACTTTTTCCGGCCGCCTCGGTTAAAGTTTAACATCCGCGCCCGTCTTCGCAAAACACCGCACACCTGTCCGTAGATAGCACAAACAAACCGCGTTTTAAAGCACAGCCGCAAGTCCACGTACCGCGTTACCTTTCCACTGACCGAATCTGATAAAGTTAACCGCAAACCTTACTTGCCGCCTGCTACCGACCGCGACCGTTTACCGCTACCGCCGAGACAACCGCCGCGTTTCTTGCGAATTTGATAACATGCGCACTATTCAAAACCGATATTAGTAGAATAGCCGGATCATTTCATTTCATTAAGACCGATTTGTCGCGAGCATACACGCATACTTTCCTTCTTCCTTCTCTCTTTTCATTCATATCTTTTCACCGCATTCATTTTATCTCACTTGGACACATTGTAATTCACCGAGATTTGATTGATAATACAAGATGTTATACCGAACCGATTGTTTTATTTTCCTTCTACGAAACTGTTTCTTTCAGGACGCTTAAAAAAATATATATAGTCGCTAAATGCGTAGTTGAACGCCTGGTTTAATTTTCTCCACTGTAACAAGCTACCTGGTGCATCGTGGGCCCCTTACCACATTAATCCAAGGGGTGGCGCCCGAGATACCGTTGGAAACTCATTTTCCATCCGTCCGATATATATTGAAAGAAAAAGCTTTATTCATATGTCAGTACTGTTCACTAAATGAGCAGATATTGGCATTGAAACTAAAAGCGACAAAACAATATTTTTAAACCGATATTTTATTTATATATGGATAGATTTTCCTTTCTAAAATTTGAAAAGCACCATTACATTTTTAACGTTTGATTTATGCTATAACCCAAAATTATTTTTAAGTCTCAAGAAAGAGAAATTCCAAAAATTATGTTTTTCTTAAACGGAATGCCCTACATTTTTATGTGGCGTATAATGCCCCTATAGGTTCTGTATTCAACTGTAAATTTTTTTGTTGATCGAAAGCAGCGTTGCCAAGTTATGAATTTTTTTTTTAATTTAGTCAAAAACATACTTTTTTAAACTGTTATATCTCCGCCACTGTTTATTACCTTTCGTGACAAATTTATACGTAACTTATAGTTGACCTGGTTTATATATATTATATAGTATATATACAGTCGTCAGTTGCTGCACGCGCACCTGCCGCCATACCTTAATATCCTATGTGGTTAAAGTCGTTTGTTCGGTTGTCGCGAATGCTTGTTCGCTCTAGTAAACACAGTAATTTTCTTTCTAACGATTTTTTATAATTTAAAAGTACCTATAGATTACGATTAGATTTTAATTGACATTTCATTTTTTAAAATATCTCAAAAAATGGAACTTGAGGAGTAAGGGCGGCTGTTGCCGGATTTAAAAGTAGAAAGAACCCAAGGTGGACAAAAATTGCGTTTGTGGCAATTTAATAAAAATATTTATACAAAAAATAGTTGGGTGTGTAGGTTGTGATGTATTTAATATACTATTTTATTTTGTGTTTTATTTGGAGGGGAGGAAACATGGTCCTGCATGGGAAGGAACCGATGACCTTGTCCCGGGTTAGACACGGCGGTTTTCAGAGCGTCTTTGCGACCCAAAGTAAATACCTAATTTTATTTGATTAACGAACAGCAGTGAGAATATTTCTAGATTTATTTCGCCAATGCCACCATCTCGTCAGAAACCGCTATGTTTTTCTGCTGCGGAGAGCTAAGAATCTTTTCTATAAAGTACCTAATGATCTACTAAGATAAAGTTATTATTTGAAGAAATAGTCCATGCTTAAAAAGAAGTTGAAAGTATAGAAACAAAAGAAAAACTAAAAGTCTTCGTCCACAAGTTTATTAGAATAAAAATATTCAATCGAGGTCTCTACGTTTCGAACGTAGAAATGTTCATCATCAGGAGACAGAAAAGGCTTAGCTGATAGTGTTAGCAGAAGAGAAAAAATGGTAGAATGTACACAGCCTTAATGGAGCTTTCATGAAATAAAACATGTGTTGGGGTATCAAAATGAACAGTGAAGAAAAAATGGTAAAAAATGTCTAAAATCGTACCGAGTACGTAGAAAAATATATGTAGTAGAAAATTAGAACATAATTATTGTAAGTGAAACCAACTGAATGGAAGGGGAAGTAAGATAAGACTTCTAAATGGATGATTTTTTCAAAAATAACAATAATATTTTTAATGAACTAAGTTCGTCATGGAAATGTCCATTTTGATTGTGACATCAACACCATGGCAAAACTAATTCTCACACAATCAAAGTTGACTGGTTAGTATACCATAAATTAACCTAACTGAGCCACTTTAATTGTGTGAAAATCATTACTGCCCGACGTCAGTTAAAGTGTTACAACTTTTATACACCTAATAATATTAATTGACATTTTTATATATAAGTCTTAACACTCTTAACCTCACTTAATGTTTATCAAAATAAGGATAAAGTTGAAGTCCAGTAAGTACTTACTAACATTAACGTTAAATAGTGAAATATGTTGGTTGGGTTGCAAATAATTAACCACACAACTTTGTGACATCAATGACATTTTCAGAAATAATTATATTTTTTTCAGAAAGAGAGCCGGTTACCTTAAATCTTGATTTACCAGATGTCGGTGAGTAAATCGTTTTGGTTAATGTACCTAACTAACGTCACAATCAAAGTTGCTTTGTTAGTAAATTGCTAATACACCAGGGTCGATAATTTTTGAAACCAAAAAAAATAATAATAGGATGAAATCCATTGAAAAAGGAAGAGAATATAGCAAAAATAAAAGGAAAAATAATTTACGGACGATCCGAGGTCGGGAAGTGGAAAGGGGTGAGTTTTTAAGTTACACTTTTTTCACATAACCTCAAAATTTATGTGAAAAATTCAAGTAACCAAGTTTTTGGTTTTTTATTTTTATCTTTTAAAAAAATATTTTTTTTTACGAAATTTGGTAAAAACTTACCTTTTTATGTCCCAAACACACTGTAATTTTTTTGATTTAAAATATTTATTTTTTCACCTTATTTTAACTTAATATCGAAAAAGCACCCTAATTTTCAATCGAAAATTCTCACGTCAAAATATCTGCTTTTTAAAAAAGTCGGTGGGCTTTTTGTTCGTTGAAATCTATACTTTCGGATGATGTAAAAAAATATACATTACTATGGTAAATGTGTTGAAATCCCCTTTAAATCCTACCTTTAATTATATTTAGAACAACTATTTTCCTTCGCTTTTCTTCTTCGATAATTACACAAAGTAGTATCGTCGGTCGCCACCCGTCGAGGTACGTGTTTTTAAAGTAAACAAACAAAAAACATTCTTGGCCCTATGAGTAATCCTAACAGGTAGTAGAATCACTTCGTTTTTCGTACCCGTCGAGTATACAAGCGACGGAATTTGCATGAATCCGAGATAATAATATAGTGTTTTTTATATAGTACGTTGTGAATATTTACGGTGCAAGTGCTTTAAAAATGCCAAAAAGAGGTGTTAGTGATCAACACAACTTAATTACAAGTGATAAAAATATAAAAAGACAAAAATACGATAAATTAGTGAAAAAACTAGAACGCCTTAGAGAGGAAATCTCTTCGAGCGACTCTTCAGAGTCACACCACTCCGACAATGAAGAAGTGAATTGTAAGTACTATAGAGATACGTATTTTAGGGATATATAAAAGTATATACCATACAATAGTAGTCGTTACACTACTATATGACGAAAAACATTGAAACTCAACTAGGAGTCGTTACACTCCAATTAATTATTACTGCATATTATATTCGCAGTAGCGCTTATATTTATAATATATTACATGTATATGTGTCAAGTAGTCGTTATACTACAATTAAAAATCAAAAAATGGGGAATATACATATACATAAAATATCGTTATACTTTTTCTAAATGGTATACTTATATGCAAAGTAGTCGTTAAACTACATCATTAAATTAATTAAGCAGAAAACACCCCCACTGACACCAATTTTCTGTCCTTTCAGTATTTGCGGAAACCCCAGAACGACAAATCGTTACGGTTGACGTTCATCAACCAGACAACGAAACAGCGGGCGAAACGGTTAACCCAAACAGCGATGAAACACAAATTATTCAACATCAA
The DNA here is from genome assembly GCA_963969555.1 of Polydrusus pterygomalis. Taxonomy (NCBI): domain Eukaryota; kingdom Metazoa; phylum Arthropoda; class Insecta; order Coleoptera; family Curculionidae; genus Polydrusus; species Polydrusus pterygomalis. The sequence continues at coordinate 72,210,923 of OZ018375.1, forward strand.
AGTGACGATAATTTTGATTTTCTGGGAACAACGCCATTACAAGAGTTAGAAACGAAAGAACCCCTTCATGAGCAACTCGCCTTAAGGTGGTCATCTTACTTACAAAATGGTATAGAAAAGAACCAAAAAGAGAACATCATAGCAAAATATCCTCTTTTTGAAAACTGTCCTCTGCTAAAGGCACCCACACTGGGACCAGAACTGACATCTTGGCTGGACCCTAAAACTCTTCGCCAGGATAAGTTTATAACTCAGTTGCAAAAAGAAACAGGCCATGCACTAGCCGCATTGGGAACTCAAATCAATAAAATGCTGGCGTCCAACACAGACACAATGAAAGAGACAATAACGGCCGTAGCCGATGCAGCTCAGCTAATTTGCAATGTGCAAAACGCACTATCCACACACAGAAAATACAATTTAATACCTTTTTTAAACCACTTATCTCGCAAAATCCTGGAAAACAGTAAACCTAATGAATATTTATTAGGGAAAAACTTCATAAAGGACTTAAAAGATAGTGAAGCTGCCAAAAAGACTGGCTTAGAACTAAAAGCAAGCACGTCATACATCACAAAAACTCAACATTCGAAACAGTTCGTCCGACCAATAGTCAACAACCCACAAACTCAAGGAAAATCACATCACTCAGGGAAACATTTAAACTTCAAGCGCCAAGCCTTCTACACCAAGAAAAAAGCATCGAACACTTACAACCCCAAGAACGAACACAAGAACCCACATCAATACTCCAGGCGAAGGAACTAACTGAAATCCAGGTAACAAGAAATTATGCGGGCCGTTTATCAAATTATCTACCAGAATGAAAAAAAAATTCTAACAACCCTGTAGTTACACAGTGGATAAAAGGGGTCAAAATTCCCTTCAAATCTAAACCTTTTCAAAAAAAGCCTCCAAAAGTTCAAATTTCTAAGAAAGAACTTACTGTTTACAATGAACAAATATATAGTTTACTTAAAAAAGGGGCGATATCTGAATGCAAATCAAAGCCGGGCGACTTTTTGTCTCCATATTTTCTAAGGAAAAAACCAGACGGAAAATACAGATTTATTTTAAACCTAAAAAACCTTAATTGCTTCATAGAAGCCCTTCACTTCAAAATCGAAGACTATCGAAGTGTCACTCGATTAATTACTAAAGATTCCTACTTAGCCAACATAGATTTAAAAGACGCATATTATCTGATACGCATTAACCAAAAATATCGAAAATATCTTCGATTTTCTTTTAATAATAAAACATATCAATTTAATTGCTTACCGTTCGGGTTAAATATTGCACCTTTCTTGTTTACAAAGCTTTTAAAACCAGTTGTTAAAATATTAAGACAATGGAATATATTATTCGTCATTTATCTAGACGATTTTCTTATAATAGATTCTTCTCTAGTAGGTTGCCAGCAGGCGGTTAATAAAACCATCGGTTTACTTAACAAACTAGGGTTTTTAATCAACTTTAAGAAAAGCTCGGTGCAACCGGCCAAACAAGTCATTTTTTTGGGATATTGTTTTGACACCTCACAAATGACATTGCAGCTTCCTGATAGCAACAAAGCCCTGATTTACAAAAGTCTTTTATCAATTAAAAACAATCCAAAATGCTCTATTCGCTATTTCGCTAGCATTATAGGAAAACTAGTCGCAGCTTGCCCAGCAGTGGCTTACGGATGGGTACATATTAAAACATTTGAACAAATTAAATATATTAACCTTAAAAAACATAAAAGTTATGGTTCCAGGATCACCTTACCAAACAGTTTAAGCTCAGACCTTGATTGGTGGATTAAAAATATCACAAATTCATTTCAAAACATCGAAATCACAAAAGAATTTCACAAAATAATTTACACAGACGCATCGAATTCAGGGTGGGGGGCATATTGCAATAAAATACCGATTCACGGTTTTTGGTCCCCCGAGGAAAAACAAGAACACATACATTTTTTAGAACTACTGGCAGCTTTTTACGCAATAAAATCATTCGCAAAAAACTTGCAAAACTGTAACATCATACTAAAAATAGACAATAAAACAGCAATCGCTTGTATCAACAAAAAAGGGAGCGTTCAGTTTAAAAAGTTAAACACGATTACAAGGAAAATATGGGACTTTTGCGAAAGCCAAAAACTTTTTATATTCGCGACATACATACCCACAAAGGAGAACACAAACGCGGATCTAGAATCTCGATCCAGATCTCTCGAAACAGAATATAAATTAAAAGAAAATCGATTTGGGAAAATTTGCAAATATTTCGGTACACCAGAAATTGACTTGTTTGCTTCTAAATTAAATACAAAATGTCCAAAATACGCTTCGTGGGGACCAGATCCGGAATGCACATACATTGATGCATTTACTTTTAAATGGGACTCATATTTTTACGCTTTTCCACCATTTCCCTTAATTTCTCGAGTATTAAACAAAATTATCACGGATAAAGCAACTGGCATTCTCGTAGTTCCAAATTGGCCCTCGCAGAACTGGTACCCGGTTTTCAAAAAGCTACTAGTAAATGAACCACTTGTGTTTAAACCCGAAATATACTTATTGCTTTCACCTTTTAGAGATCCACATCCCCTCCACAATACGCTTACATTGGCTGCCGGGAAATTATCAGGCAATCTATGCTGAAACGTAATGTCCCAGACACCGCTATACCAACGATAATATCATCCATATCAGAAGGCACACTTAAGCAATACGACGCTTGTTACCGAAAATGGTGGAAATTTTGCAGTGAACAAAAACTTGACATTTGGCAATTCAAATTACCAAATTTCTTAAAATTTATTCAAAAACAATTTGAAAGTTCCTTGTCTTACTCGGTTATTAATACGCACAGATCGGCACTAAACCTGATTAATCCCCCTAATTCGGGAGACGAAATCATTATTAAAAGGTTCATAAAAGGTATATACAACCTCAAACCTCCTCAGCCCAAATACAAATGTACCTGGGATCCTCAAGTTGTCTTAAATTACTTAAAAACCCTTTACCCCTTAAACACATTAACCTTAGAAAAATTAACTTTAAAACTAGTAATGCTTTTAGCTTTAACGACGGGGCACAGGGTCCAGACCTTAACAAAAATAAATCTAGACAATATTAATACAATTACGACCAACATAACTATTAAAATAACGGACAAAATAAAAACATCGGGCCCAAACAGACCGCAACCATTGCTGTGCTTCAAATTTTTCCCCGAATGTCCAGAGCTTTGTGTTGCATCAACTTTAATCCATTACATTAATAAAACTAAAAACATACGCAAAGATGGCGAAAAATATCTTATCTTAACACATAAAAAACCACATCATAAAGCAAGCTCGCAAACCATAAGTCGATGGTTGAAAAAAACTCTAAAGCTCAGCGGCGTAGACACGAACATATTTTCAAGCCACAGCACAAGACACGCAGCAACTTCTGCAGCTTGTCGCGCAGGAGTCACAATCGACACAATAAAAAATTCAGCAGGCTGGACCAACTCTTCAAATGTCTTTAATACATTTTATAACTTACCTGTAATCCAAAACAGCACTGATTTCGCTAGTGCAATACTTAACTCAGGGTAAAAAATATTACCAGTATTATTATTAGGTATAGGTATATACGACTATTGCTTGTTATAATTCAGTTTGATATTAAAAATATAACAGATAACAAATTTATACGTTAATTTAGGTTATAGGTTAGGTACATGCTTACACACAAGTGTATGCAAATTATAAATACTTGTTGTTATTCTACACTATATTAGCCACCTTTTTCTTGTTAAATTAAATATACTATCTTATGTTAACAAATACATTATATTTTTCTTATAAATCGCACATATAATTTCTTTAAACAGCTACTTTGTGTAATTATCGAAGAAGAAAAGCGAAGGAAAATTTAAAAATTGATCGACTTACCTGTAGGATGATCAATTTGAATTTTCCGAGCTTTTCTTCTGAAGATAATTACAACCCCCCCTCCCAGAAAGCCCAGTGCGATTTCATTACTTATAACAAACTAAGTGATTCTACTACCTGTTAGGATTACTCATAGGGCCAAGAATGTTTTTTGTTTGTTTACTTTAAAAACACGTACCTCGACGGGTGGCGACCGACGATACTACTTAATAGGGTACTTGCACGAAATTTAAATATTAAAAATTTTTATATTTTTTCATAGTAAATGGATAAATATTGTATACATATTTTTTATTTTGGCTTAAATCCAAATACTTTTTAAAATATTCAAGATTGAAATTCACTAAAATTTTAAATATTCAAAAACGATTTTGATTGGTTTTACGTCACTAATAAGTAAAACGTTGCCAAATATATAACAATAATTGTACAGTTTTGACGTTGCCAAACGTTTCACATTTTAATTGTACAGTTTCTTTATAAAAGGTATCGTAGTTAAAATAATTATTAATATCAAGTCATACTCGGCCTTTATTGATAAGGTGAATAATTTTTAAAATATAAAAATAACTATAACAATCATCAATAATTGTTTACAAATTCTTCATGTCGGGAAGAAAAAAATATTCCCATGTCGATAATTTGATTTGGCAACACTGTAAGTGGCATTTAAGACCGGAATTTCGGCATCTGCGAGTTCTGCGACCACAGAGAAGAAAATGTTTTAAGTCCGACAGTTTCAACATATCGACACTTTAAAAACCCGTCAACCAATTTCAATAAATCATGTATTAATAACGGATAATTTAACAAGATATGAAAAATTAAACAGCATAGCTAATATTAGCCTTACTATAAAATAAATAAGTTTTATTTTAATAGATAATTCAACATAATCACGTTTAAGGATGTACAGATTGCTTTTTCACGATCGGTGTAAGCTATAGTCATTGCCAAATGAGGTTAGATCAGATCCTGTCAAACAAAAATAAAATACTGTTTTGATATTTAAGTAATTTTTATTCCTAGTCTTTGGTATTAATTTACAAAATTACAACTGAAGCCCGAACAGTTTGCTAAAACTGAAAGCTTTGTGCTAAGAGGTGTGAAAGCCATGTATTTCATAATGCTGCTAAAACTTTTATAAAGGCAGATAAGTAGGTAGGTATGTGCATTTTTATATTGGGTATATATAATATATTGTAATATATTATTCTTTACATTTAAATGTTAGTGAAGGGTATATAATTCTTGAATTTTTTTAAAGGAAATTAGGCTTACTAAATATATTATGAACTGGAACATTAAAGTCATAATAATTCTGTTCGATATATACTGATAGTGAGTAAAATTGGAATATAAATTAGGTACAATATTAATAATTATTTTTTAGTGATAAAAAAAACCGTGATTCTACTATTGAATACTGGAAAAGCAAGAGGAAAACATGGATAATAATAAACAATGGAAAAATGTGTTCCGAGCATAGGGTTAGAGCCAAGACAATGAAAGACAGTAGGAAATGAGTGTTTTATCATGATTTTACTGCCCTATCAGTTATTACAGTAATTATTTTTTAAAGTAATTTACTGAAGAAGAATGGATTGTCCCATATTGAATTGTAAATAACTAGTTGATCTACTCTTCTTTCCACATCAGTACATTGCTATTTAGTTTATTTAAAATTAGATGATAAAGGTTCAGTAACTCTGAGGAATACCCAGGTCTAACGAGGAACCATTATAAACTGAGACTCGATGCTACTAGAAATAATATAAATGTGATGTTGTGCTCCTGGAACTTATTACAGCAGAATAATTTTAGTGTCATTATATTTTTTCACGTTATTTGAGTGTAAAATACCATTAGGCGTTTAATTAAGTACGGCTACTGTAGCTAAACTTCGCCTATTTTGCATGGATATGCTAATAAAGACGATTTATTATTATTATTATTATTATTAATACATGTACCTACTTAGTAATATTGGTGAAATAGGTAAAAAAAAATATTTTATCTGAAAAAATAACCTGTAATGAATCTCTACAAGCGATATCTTAAAAATATTAAATATTTGTAGTTTATCTTTTAATTATTCTTGACAATATTAGTTTCCACCTAGAAATGAAACTGGCAGCAATAATTCAAGAAATCAAACTAAAGTGGAATGGAATAATCTTTTCTTCTGTTTTGTTTCTTACGGTGAAATAAGGTAGAAATGATACAAATGTAAAAAATATTTTTTATCTTTATTCTTCTAAAGGTATTTTACCTACAGTTTGTTAATACTTAAATTTAGTTAATCAATTTTTTTTTGATTAGTATGCTAAAGCTTACATTGGTAGTTTTATAAACACAAATTTTTGGGGCAAAAATTTTTCAGGAATTTTACTTTAAACATTAAAAAACACTAGAAACAAACATTATTAATGGTTATTCGTTCAAATTAATTTCTCAGTCATCCAGCATAAAGAATCTTATGTCCAGTGTCCGTTGAAATCTTTTGATTTTTATTATTCTTAGGGTAATGTACTAGCATCCTTAAATATTTTCCGGCCTCTTAAGAAGTCGCTTTCCAATCACCAGACCACACAGGGAAAATATGTTTCAAACGACTGATGCGAAGAACTTCTAAGCTATATTATCTTAATCAGTGATCTTCTTAACTATCTTGATAAGTAACTTTAGATTTCATATTCCGTATTATGTCAAAATTGAGAGGCGATACCTCGGTACATCTTTTTAAAAAATATTTGTGTAAAATGTGGCTCATAAATTTCCATATCTTCGGATAACCTAAAACAATTTTTTTTAAATTGAATTGAACTTTTATTATTGTTACTCTACAGCAATACCTATTTGTAAAATATTTCAAAAAATGGAAACAGATTTAATATAAATTAATTTATACTTACAAAATCAAAGAACTTGTGGATAAAAAGCCTGGAAGAACAACTAGCTGCTGACTGTGGGTTTAGTCAACGAACCATTTCAGATGGAACTTGAATAAATAAGTTTTCCGATAGAAAGACCAGGAATAAGTACTTTTACGTTTTACAGAGAATTTTAAATGCAATAGAAAAAATAAACAATAAAAAGTATGGTTATGATGTTATGAATCACTCCGGTACATTTATTTTATTTAAAATTGTATTGTACAGCGGAATTAAATTGTACCATCGGCGTATTTGGCAACATCGCTATTTCCTTATTATTGACGTCACGAAAAAGGAAGCGTTTTGGCGCGTGTTTAAAAAAGAGGAATTTTATTTGACGATATCTGCTAATATTTTGGTTTTTATGAAAAAAGAAAAATGGGGGGCGTAATATGAGCCTATAATGAGTTAAATTAAATTAAAAAAAAAAAATGTGCAAGGACCCTATTATCTTCAGAAGAAAAGCTAGGAAAATTCAAATTGATCATCCTACAGGTAAGTCGATCAATTTTTAAATTTTCGCATGTTTTTTGCGATCTTTATGTTTTATGGATTTGTAATTTTTTTGTTTATCAATGTAACATGGAATCTTACATTTTTCGAGTAATTAAAGTATAAATTTTAATAAATAGCTTAAAATTGTACATAATGATTAAAAAAAAAAATCGGATTCGAGTTTTTTTCGTTTCTTTGCATTTTCTGAGAACATTTACCATAGTAATGTATATTTTTTTTACACCATCAGAAAGTAGAGATTTCAACGAACAAAAAGCTCACCGACTTTTTGAAAAAAGCAGATATTATGACGCGAGAATTTTCGATTGAAAATTAGGGTGCTTTTTCGATAGTAAGTCAAAATAAGGTGAAAAGTAAATATTTGAAATCAAAAAATTACAGTGTGTTTGGGACACAAAAACGTAAGTTTTCACCAAATTTCGTGAAAAAAAAATTTCTTGTAAAAGATAAAAATAAAAAACCAAAAACTTGGTTATTTGAATTTTTCACATAAATTTTGAGGTTATGTGAAAAAAGTGTAAATACAAAAGTTGTAGATCTTTTTATTACCTACAACTTTGCCATTTAACGTTTTTCGAAACGAACTTGTAGTTATGCCGGAAATCAAGATAAATCGTTTTCTACCCTTAAAAACTCACCCCTTTCTACTTCCCGACCTCGAATCGCCCGTAAATTATTTTTCATTTCGTTTTTGTTATATTCTCTTCCTTTTCTAATGGGGTTCATCCTACTATTATTTCTTTTCACTTTTTACCATTTTCAAAGGCTGCAGAAGCCTTGGTCTATAAGGCCTTTCTGCAACGCAACATTAATATTATAAAAAATATGGCAAATAAAAACAAAACACCTCAACATTTGGCTTTAAACTTAGTGCAATAAACATAAAAGAAAATTGAAGCAATAAAAAAACATTTAGAGGTATTTACTAAATTGGTCTAAATTTACAACCGTCTTAAAATGAAAAGCGTCATAGTAAGTCAACTAAGTAATGTTTTGTGCATATTTAAGAAAATATTTTAGTAGGTACTGTTTCCTTTAGTAGAACTAAAATTATTTTGGTAACAATATCCTGGTAAAAGTGTTTATTGGTAGAATGTTTTAATTGCACAAAATTAAATTAACGCGGAAACGTTATATGGCGTACTGAAACAATGACACGCTGAAACTGGGAGACTCTAAGATCCAAATATTTTGATGGATTAAATTTAAAACTATCTAGTGTATACGGTGTTAAAGTCCAATAATATGCTTTAATAACTAAAAACTCAAAAAATATAAAGTCTGTGAATCGACCCTGACAAAATTAATATTGCTATTCTTATCACCTCGTGGCATTATGATTTTTTTGCAACAGTTTTGTACTTTGCAAAACTTTTAGGAATAGTGTTTTATTCATCTTTGAAATTTGTAAAGTAGGTTATATTGGCTGGTCCTCACTGCTCCCCTCACCTCACTGCTCCCCCCACCGCTTTTTTGATCCGCCCACTTGTGGTGGGGGGTGCATTGAGCACCGGCCACCTTGTTATTGGTCGACCCCCCTCCATTTCATATAGGCCACGCCCCCTTCCCACTTCCGCACCTCCCTCAACATTTTTGATTGGTCGCCCCCCCCTCCCCTCCATTTGAATATCCCTCCCATACCATAAAGGCTCCTGATTGGTCATTCCCCCTCCTATGGCTCCGCCCACAAGCTTCCAATTTATCATACCTAAGTACCGTCTATGATGTTAGCACCCCCCACCAATACCCCCACTAAGGTAAGGGTATGGAGCATCAGTTTAATTTTAAATTGTTTTAGTACTACGTTATCCGTTTAATATTATGGAAGTGTGTGGTGTTTGTAACTCTGAAGTGGTTATATTTGTTCATAAAGTTATAAGCTTAATAAGATTGCACCTGTTAGAGGAGCACTGTAACTTGCAACGCAAATATTTTGAAGAACGCACAACTTTTAAATATTGGAATTATTATTACACGCATTTTTATTATAATTATCAAGTTAAATTTAATAAGCTATTGGATGGAATTAAGCTCTGTGACTCAGTGACCGATAATTATATCCTGTGCATTAATGGTGTTATGAAAGATCTACAGTCTGTGGGGTGTGAAAGAATATTTCCAGCAACCCTGCTCTACTCATTAATAAATAAGGAAAAGAGGATTGAAGAAGTTTCTGAAGAGTTGAGCGGTTTTATAAACAACAAGTTCTTTAATAAGTTTTAAAGTTAATAAGATGTGTAAACATTACCCTAATAATTATAGTGATATATATAATTTTAGTTATAGTAAAAAAGTTGAAAAAACTATTAACATAGTGAAGTACCCATAGTTAAGGAACATTTCTCATAGTGTAGTTCATGAAGAGTTGTATGTAGTATGTGAAAAACTGTGGCAGAATGGAATTAAAAACTGTTTAATAAAAGGAGAGTTGACTCCACACCCCCTGCTAAGTTCACATTGTGTTTTCTGTTGTGCAACGGGAGATATTACATTTAATTCTAATGTTACACCACTATTTATCAAAATGTTGCTAATCATCCCAGAAAAAATAAAATAAATATCGTGAATATTAAGTATACTATTGAATATACCTTTGCTCCCACCACAATAAAAAATATTTCCCCCACCAGTGAAAAAATTATTATATAAAGTTTAAAAGTAAAATTCACTATTCAATTTACAAGCACCTTTATACCGAATAAGACTTAATATATATAATGAACTACGATGAGATCTTGGAACGTTTAGAAATAAAAGATCTATGCAATCTTTACAAATATTCCGCAACGAATAAAATAGTGAGTGAATATCTTCATAGAAGACTTATTGATTGGAAACGTGTATCTAAATATAAAGGACTTAGTGGAGAATTTATTGAAGAATTTAAAGCGTACCTTCATTGGGGATGGATATCATATCGTCAAGAACTATGTGAGAACATTATAAGAAAATTCAAACATAAGGTGAACTGGAATAGAATTTCTGCTTGTCAAAGACTCAGCGAGGACTTTATAGGGGAATTTCAAGATAAAGTAAATTGGAAACGGATTTCTCGTTATAAAAATTTATCTGAAAATTTTATAAAAGTATTTCAAGAAAGAGTTGACTGGGAATGGATTTCTATTAGTCAAAAACTATCCGAAGAGTTTATTAGAATGTTTAAAAATAAATTATATTGGAAATTCATTTTTATGTTTCAACGTTTTTCCGCTGAATTTAAAAATAAATTTCAACATAAATACGTATATAATATTTTATAATTGAATTATTTAAATTAAAAAGGTTAATAAAACACATTTATAGAATCTATTTTGTTTTATTTATCATCCATTAGGAAATGATTATATAAATTAAAAACATGTGTTAGTGCGCAAATACAATTTTCTTTATTATGAAAAAAACAGTGTACTCGTTCAGGTTGTAGAGGTGGATGGATATCTAATTCAATCACTGGCTTGTAGCTATACTTGCGAATTATTTCAGCCTTTTCTGCACCTTTTACATAGACTGAACCGCTGTTGGTTGTTAAAGATTTAATAATATCGAAAAATTTGTGGAGAGGTGTAAAACCTTCATTCCATGGAATGCAGTGATGATTCCTCGTCAACCATAGATTACTTTCTTGTAAATCCGGCGGTAGTAGATTCATAGGAAATGGCTGTTTAAAAATATAGTGGCTAATATGATACCCATCATATGCTGCAAACTCCTTTGTAATGAATTAATTTTTTTCTATTTTAAATCCTTGGATATCAATAACAATACTCATGCTTAAATCTTCAACTATTCAAATTTTTTTAAAACTTTTTGTTTAAGGTAATAATTATCAATTTTTTTTCTTAGATTATTTAAATGTTTAATGTGTTTAAGTAAACGTCGTAAATATACATTTTTCATAGCTATCTATACAACACTAAAATAAAATAAAAAATGAATGGATTATATAGAAATATATGCGCATGCGTTTTAGAGCTGCCGAACATTTTTGGTTAAGGGATTGTAACTAAAGATTTTATCATGCATTATAAGACAATAAACCGAGATTTTTTCTGTAAGGTCCTCATGTAATTCAAATTCAACTCTCATGACAATTGGTCCTGATTCAATTGTTTCTTTTTGATGTGAACAATCAATATATACAATAGGCGCATTATCAACAAATTCTTTGGGAGAAAAAATTGGTTCAGGCGTTAACCCATAATAGGATTTTTGGAAACTTGCAAACATTTCATATAATGTCGCAAATTAATTTTTTTCAAAGTCTAAATAGAGATCATTGTAGGGATATCTTTCAGAATTTAAAAATACTTTGATGTTTCGCAATTTAATATTGGAAAAGTTTGACATATCAGATATTGCCTTATCTCTATGATCTGTCTGAAAGCAAATCCCTATATGTCTTGGGGTATTGATCTTTGTAGAGGTCTTGACAGGCCAATTATGACGATTTGTTTTTAATAACTCAGGATATTCTATTAATTCCCAACTTCTAAACGCAATTATTATATCCACATTTTTATCAATTATTTTAGTTAAAGCCAATTCTTGTAGAATAGCTACTGATATGTATGGTATATTCCAAGTTAGTTTGGTAAGCTGAATTTTCGGATTTTCATCTACCGTATTGACGGTAGCATTTTTGTCTGAATTATCTCAAACTAAAATAAGTTCTTGTTTACCATTTAAAATTATTTTTTTATAGTCTTCAAAAAAACCCATAAAAAATTTAAGTGGAATGCAAACATTAAAAAAACCTGTTTCAGCGTTAACAACTTGTGAGTTTTCCATGGGAAACCAACCAGCGTTTTAAAGTTTATTACATTCATTTTTATTATAGGATAGAAATCCTTTTATTGTTGAAGTTAATCCAACATCTCTAACGGAATCAATAGTGACACCATTTAATTGGTATCGAATTTCTTTCAAAAGAAATGAAATTCCATTATTAATTAATTTTAATGTTCTTGAAATGCTACCATCATCTTTTGTTAATTTACCCTCAATGTAAAGATAACTTTCGCAAGGGAGAGTATATTTGTCTACTTCATTGACTGGGATTATAATTTCATCATTATTTCCCAATTTCGTAGGTAGATATGACTCATAACCATGAAATTCGCAGTGTACAATAGAATTATCCGTGAAGAGACCTTGACATTAAGGATTTCCATTATACCAAAACCGTTAAACCCAGAGATTTCAAGAAAAATTTATTTTCAGATGTTATTCGTTGAATGTGTACTTTTCTACTAATCTTTGGTTTACGATGTTTATCCTTCTTATAGTTTTTTGAATAGTTCTTTGGTGAATGAAAAGTATTTTTATTATTAAAGATAATCATTACTATACTTCTTTTATATGTAACCGAATAGTTACAGTTTCTTTTCTAAAATCAACAATATTTAATTCCTGATCAATTATTTTAACTGTTATTTTATCGACTACCTTCACTGTGACCGGAAAATAAATAATATTTTGCGGACTTTCAATTATTTTAAATCTTGGACTAACATTAGGAAAAAACTGATGAATAATATGGACAGGGTTTCCGTTCAGATAGGAACCTTTAGCGATACTGCAGTCTACACATAAAGAATTAACTTTTATAATCTCAGCAGGATTTTGCGAAATATTTGGAGACCCATCACCTTTTACAATTCCATGATTAAAACCCAAAATTTTTCCTATTGTTCCATCTTTAAAAATAATGTCTGTTGTAGTCTTAATTGTCGATTTTAACGTGTTGTTATTAGCATATAAATGAAAGGAAATGCCTGGTTTTTCAAACTCGTTTTGTAAATATTTGTTTACATCATCCATTTCATAACTACCTGTTGGAATTGTTAGGAAATCATTATTTTTCCCAAAATATACCTTACTATTATTTTTATCAATATTTGGTATTGCATTAAAAGTTTCAAAATTTGTAAGACCAATAACATAGGATTTATCAGGGTCCAAGTAAATAGGTGGATGAAAGTTTGCTTGAAGAATAGCAGAATTGCCAGAAAGAGCTATAGTAAACGACATGATGGTCGTAATAAGAATAAAATTTAAATCAAATTACACATTATTATAAATGAATTTTATATAAAAATAGATAATTGTCCGCAAGTAGACTCCTTAAAGGATTGATATTTTTCATAGTTGTATTTAACATAATTTTTGCTACCATCGCTAAAAAAATAATTTATAACTTCTATTGGAGGTCTTAAATTACCAAAACTATCAAAGTAATTTATGTGTTTCTTATCTTTGACATATGCAGTCCAATGAGTACCGTCTCCCGAATTATTATCCAAATTAATAATACCTGTTTCATATTTATTAATTTTTGTGGGCAACTTATTTCTCATAAAAACACCTCTAAAATTTGGTAAATTTAATAATTTTCCATACTTCAATAAATCTATATTTGTTAAAGGTATACGAGGTAGCAATTTTAACAGTTTTTTTAATATGGCTTGAGATAAAGCCCACACTCTTTTTTATATGGGTGAAGATAAAGTCCTTTTCCGACTGATATTTTTTCCATTACTTTGTTATGTCTTTTTTGTTCTTCCAATTTTTTTTGAGCATTTTTAGTTGCGTTTACCGCCTGCGCAATACCAGCAGCGCCACTACTTAAATCCCCAGGGCAGATAATCCAGCAAAAATAGGTACTAGTGGTAAAAATCCACCAGTTTTTGGAATTGGAATAATTCTTTGTTTGGGTCTTTTAAATTTTTGTTTTTTTAATGATGATAATGCAGTACTAACAGCATTTTTAACATTACTAAATGTTTTTCGAACAAGTTCCTGACGCACCTTTCTCACTGCACTGTTAAAGGAAATTTGGCCTCCTCTTTTCCGCCAATGTTTTCTTTGTTTTCTCATACCCATACCTAGTTTTCTCTTAACCTTCATTATTCCACTCACAGCCAAGGACGATAGTTTTTCACCCAATCCCGAGTCTAAGGCGTTGAATCTATTAAATGCCTTTTCAGCTAAAACCTTGTCAGCCTTGTGTCTATTTCCCAAGTCGGAATATTTTGAATATGCTATATCGTGTTCTTTACAAGCCTCGTCTAATAAATTTACCCCCCTATCTCCCCGAGCAAATCTCTTATTTAATTTAGTGCCCGGCCCGCAAAATTTATATGAAGGAATGTGAAGCTCTATGGGCAAGTTATTAATTAATGTATTTAATAAACCACTACCATTCCGTATACCTTCCTGGCAGCGAATGTTATTAATGTCATGCTTAATCATTATATATATAAATGATTCAAAATACAAATGTTCTTACTTAAATACTTATATTCGAGCAATGAAGGTTAACAAAACAAGAATTTTCACTGCCAATTAAAAATTTTGATTTAAACCAAGATAATTACCGAAAACACGGGTTAATATTTGGTGGAAATTGCAAACGATGTTTAGTGGTAGGACCATCAGGTTGCGGAAAAACAAATACTATACTTTCACTTATAACCCATGTTAATGGCTTAAGATTTGAAAATATATACAGGGTGTTCCGATGATCATGTTACAAAATTCTAGGGTAGATAAAACACACGAAAATAAGAAAAAAAGTTCATGTGAACATGGGTCCGGAAACGCTTCTTCAGGGAGCTAGGGCCCTTCGAAGATGACCTTCAAAAACTACTTTTCGTTTTATAGCTTCGGTACTACTGCAGCTATCGCAACCAATTTTGGGACATGAAATCTAGTTCGTAGGTTCATCAATTTGAGCCTTCCGGATTTTGTCACCTTTAACCAGGGGCGTACAAACCAAGGGGGTATTTGAGTAAATTTGACCCTACTCCTCTTAGGCTTTAATTTCTTACCATTTTTATATCTGATTATGATTCTCCAATGCCTTTTACATAAAAAAGGTACTCCTAGTAAAAATCGCTATCTGTCACAGTTTCCTCCGAAAATGGCTAAATCCAATCAATAATAAATTATTGGTCTTAAACCAATTATTACGTTGAAATATGAAAATGAGGTTCAGTACAGATAGTTGTCAAAAATCTGTCAATAAAATATTGTGTCGCCAGTGAATCATGGATTATACTTTCGCCGAATATGCCGATATGCTATTAATTTATGGCGAAGTTCATTGCAATGGAAGAGCCGCTTCAAGATTGTATCAGGAGCGGTTTCCTGAGAGGCGTGTACCTGCTCACACGCTATTCGAGAGGGTAAATCAGCGCATAAGGAAAACTGGCTCCGTGAAAATAACGAGGCCAGATAATGGCGCTCAAAGAACTGTACGAACTCCAGAATTTGAGGAAGAGGTACTCCGACAATTCGAGGAAAATCCTAGTGTTAGTACCCGAGCTGTTGCAGAATCCATGAATGTAAGTCATGTACGTGTATGGGAGATTGTTAACGAACAACTTCTTCATCCTTACCATCGCCAAAAAGTACAGGAATTGAGACCAAATGATTATGCACCCCGCGTAGAGTTTTGCGAGTGGTTTCTTCAAAAGTGTACACAAGAACCCCAATTTCCGAAATTTGTGCTTTTCTCTGATGAGGCTGTTTTTACGAGAGAAGGTATTTTTAATTCACGGAATAGCCATGTGTGGGCGGAGGAAAACCCTCATGCTCTTCAAATAAGAGGGTACCAACATCGATTCTCGGTGAACATGTGGGCTGGAATTGTTGGAGAACGTCTAATTGGACCAATCATGTTGCCTCCTCGACTAACTGGGACGGTGTACCTCAATTTTTTAAGATACACCTTACCTGAGTTATTGGATGAGCTGTCCCTCGACATACGTCGGAATCTATGGTTCCAGCATGATGGAGCACCCGCTCATTTTGCACATGTCGTACGTGAGCACCTCGATGATCGTTTTAGAGGACGTTGGATTGGACGTGGAAGCGATGTCAACTGGCCAGCCCGGTCCCCAGATTTAACTCCTATGGATTTCTTTCTTTGGGGACATATGAAAAGCCTTGTATATGAAACTCCAGTTCAGTCGGAGGAAGATTTGGTGGCTAGGATTTCTGTTGCGGCTGAAATGATCCAAACCATGCCTGATGTTTTTACTGACGTCAATTTAAATATACTACGTAGGTGTAATACATGTATTGAACGTGGTGGCAGGCATTTTCAACAATTGTTATTTTGAATTTATTTTGGTACGTACAGGGTCAGTCAACGACAGCGTTAGTAAATTCATCTTCAAGACAAAAATTTACTCTGCCTTATCCTTGACTCACTCGTTAAACCTGTTTAATTGTTTTTTTTTTTAAATATTTTGTATACGTTCCCTTTTACTTTTTATACCCCCAATTTCGAAAAGGCAATAAATCTCTCTAATCTAATTTATTTTCATTAAAGAAAAAGATTTGACTAACTTATAATGCTCACTATCTGTACTGAACCTCATTTTCATATTTCAACGTAATAATTGGTTTAAGACCAATAATTTATTATTGATTGGATTTAGCCATTTTCGGAGGAAACTGTGACAGATAGCGATTTTTACTAAGAGTACCTTTTTTATGTAAAAGGCATTGGAGAATCATAATCAGATATAAAAATGGTAAGAAATTAAAGCCTAAGAGGAGTAGGGTCAAATTTACTCAAATACCCCCTTGGTTTGTACGCCCCTGGTTAAAGGTGACAAAATCCGGAAGGCTCAAATTGATGAACCTACGAACTAGATTTCATGTCCCAAAATTGGTTGCGATAGCTGCAGTAGTACCGAAGCTATAAAACGAAAAGTAGTTTTTGAAGGTCATCTTCGAAGGGCCCTAGCTCCCTGAAGAAGCGTTTCCGGACCCATGTTCACATGAACTTTTTTTCTTATTTTCGTGTGTTTTATCTACCCTAGAATTTTGTAACATGATCATCGGAACACCCTGTATATATATTCGAAATCGCTGTTTCAATCAAAATATGAATAATTAAAAAAGCTTTTTGCACCATTAAAATATATTGGTTATTTTGATTCCTCAAACGCTGGAGATATCGTTTTACCAAATGAAATAAAATCCAATTCAATAATTATTTTTGACGATATTGTTTGTAGCAATCAAAGTTTTATGAGAGACTATTTTTGTTTTGGTCGTCATAAAAATACCGACTGCTTTTATTTATGTCAAACATATTCATCCATACCTAAACAACTTATACGAGACAATGCAAACCTTTTAGTAATATTTCAACAGGATGCTACAAATTTAAAACATATATACGATGATCATGTGAATAGTGATATGCCCTTTCAAGAATTTAAAGATTTATGCGCAGCGTGTTGGCGACATAGATATGATTTTGTGGTGATAGACAAAGATTTCTCTTTAAATGCTGGTCGTTATAGAAAAGGGTTTGATAATTTTATTTTTATTTAAACTATATAACTAAATACCTGAATATTATTATTTTATTATATAAACAAACATTCCTTTGTGAAGGTGGATGAAAGAATAGCTAAAGAATTAATAAAAACAAGAAAAGCTGTTAGACAAAAATACAATGCTTTAAAATCAGATTTGTCAGATAAAGAAATACGTATAGAAAAAGAGTTTAAACCTATTTCTCAACCTTTGCAAGAGTTAATCAGAACGATTAAATCGGAACCGTTTATTAAAAATTCGCCACAAATGTTCTCAACTCCTATACAACAATTTCAATTTCATACTCCTCCAGAACGCATTGCAAGAAAATCAAATGCCTATGATAAATATCTTCCAACAACCACACCTTCATTTCTAAGAGATGATGATGTATTTTGGGACAATTTAGAACAACCCAGTAAAGTGGAATCAAGTCATAATTCAACAATCGAACCTACTTTAGAAGAGATACAACAAAGTATCTTGGATCTAACAAAAACACCGGGTTATCGGGAATATTTGAATGCTTATGATCCGTTGGTAAGACCCTTTGTCGATAAATTATTAAAGGATACAAAGGGTGAATTTGATAACAAATATGGTCTTAATCATGATATTAAATCCGAAAAATATAAAATCGCGAAGTCTGAAGTAGACTTTATAGGGAAAGATATTAAGGTTGAGGGTGTTAGATATGAGGGAACACCTGGTTTATATGAACTGATATTTAAAAAACAACCTGTTGGCTATTCCACAAAAGATATGGACAATTGAAACTGCGGAGAAAACAATTACAGATAGCTTTACTAAGGATGTGAAATACATAGAAAACAAAATTATTCAAAAATTTCAAAAAACTCTTGAATCAAAGACGGAGAGTGAGAGAAACTTTAAAAGTTTAAATAAGAGAGTAAGTGAAACCGATGAATTAATAAAAAGTGTTGTGAAAAAGGTAAAGTTATATGCAGACGAAAATGTTAATAAAATAATAAATTTAGAGGATGCTATCAAAGAACAAACAACCAATGTTCACCAAATAATAAACGATATTCAACCATTGAAACAAGGAATATTTCCACATGATGTGTTAAAAAATACGATAACTAAGCAACATGAATCATCTCATAAAGATTTAGAAAAAGAGTTAGAAATAAAAATAGAGAGTATTAATAAGAAGCTTAGTTCAGCAATAAAAACATTTCAAGAAGATCACATTCGCATGGATAAAAAACACTTGAAATTGAGTCATCTTTGTTACAATTATTAGTTCATAAAACTGAATTTGATGCTTTATCAGCTATACTCTAAGTGTGTTCCGCGGAACCCTAGGGTTCCGCGATACCTCTGTAGGGGTTCCTCAAGAATTTAGAAGAAAAATCAAAACACCTTTATCTGGTCGAACGTTTTGACTCCGCGGCCGCGCGTAGGTATATTTATTTATTTATTTGTATTTATATAAACATGTGTTACAATAGCTGGTACAATATCTCATAAGTTTGGTATCAACATGTATACTTGTATACTTGTGAGTGCGCAGTCCCTTTGATAAAAGCCGCCTCTGAATTGTTTACAACGCAATTTTTATATTTCTCTTTTTATTTTTGCTTTTTGTTTATCAAAGGCGCCGACTCGAGTATTTTCGAGAATATTCGAGATCGAGTCTAGGACTAAGTATAAAAGCGGCGATCGCGCCTCGTCAGTCAGTTGACGATTAGCGTTCGGAGCGATAAGTTGCTACCTACCTACTTACAAGCTCGCTAGCTTAGTCTCTTATGCGCAGTAACGATTGTTCATTATTTAGACCCCACCGTCCTGACGTGTAACTTTATAAATAAAGAAGAATGGAACGTTGGCTTAAAGGTGTTAAACGTGTTGCAACAACATCTTCTAATGACGCTGAATGTTCAAAAGCAGTACGCGCGAAGAATATAGCAATCACCGATCCAGACGATGATGCCACGACGTCAAGCTCGACGGTTTCAAAGACGAAATAAGGGAAGTATGATCCAACGGCTCACCTCTCTGCATGCTATGTAGTAAACTGCTTCCTAATAGTTCCATGGCACCTGCCAAATTGCGCCGACATTTACAAACTGTACACCCCGAGTCTAAAGACAAGAATAAAGAATTTTTTGTTCGTAAAAAAGATCAGTTATTGGAAAGTCAAAAAAATATGATGCATGTAACAAAAACTATCAACGAAAAGGCCACGGAGGCATCATATTTAGTTAGCTATCGCATTGCACAAGCAGGTGAAGCGCACACTATCGCTGAGAATTTAATAAAGCCATGTGTATTAGACATAACAAAATGTATGCTCGATGAAAAATCTGCAAAGCATCTTTCTACTGTGCCGCTATCAAACGATACTGTTTCACGGCGAATCCATGATCTGGCAAGCTACGTCAAACAAGAACTAGTTACACGTCTACAAAAGACACGATTCGCCTTGCAAATGGACGAGTCAACTGATGTCGCTGGTTTGGCTATCTTGCTGGTTATCGTGAGATATCCATATGAAAGTTCTTTTGCAGAAGACATGCTTATGTGTTCACCGCTGCTCACAAACACAACCGGGGAAGAAATTTTTAATAAAATAAATATATTTTTTGAAGAAAATAATCTCAGTTGGAACAATTGCATTGACATTTGTACAGATGGGGCCAAGGCGATGACAGGTAAAACAGCAGGAGCAGTGTCACGAATAAAAAATAAAACGCCTAATTGTAGTTCCAGCCATTGTATTCTGCATAGACAAGCACTTGCGATGAAGCAAATGCCGTCAAATCTAAAATTAGTTATGGATGAAGCGGTAAAAATAATTAATTTTATCAAATCACGACCACTACAATCCCGATTGTTCCCATTATTGTGTGAAGATTATGGCAGCAAACATAAAACACTGCTGCTCCATACAGAAGTGCGATGGCTGTCTCGGGGTAAAACTTTAACAAGGCTATTTGAACTTAGAGCCGAGTTACAAATGTTTCTTTCAGCAGATACTTCTTTTAATTTAAAGGACCGTTTGTATGATAAAACTTGGTTGTTCCGATTGTCTATTATGGCGGATGTCTTTCAAAAACTGAACGAATTAAATTTATCATTGCAAGGTAAACAGACAACAGTATTTCAGGCCTATAACAAAATAACTGCCTTCAAAAGAAAATTAGATTTTTGGATTATTTGCGTTGGTAAGAAAGAAATAGAAAGCTTTACGTCACTCAGTGAGTTTGTTAGCGATAACGAGTCAGAAATGTTTCAAGATGATGTGTTTGAAGAATTGGTCCAATATCTCAGTTCGATGCGCGCATCTTTTGAAAAGTATTTTCCCGAAGAACAGAATACAAAAATGAAACTGAATTCATGGATTCATAATCCTTTTTTACCCAACTTGGAAAAGCCCGAAAGTATGTCAAACGAGATATATGTATCTCTTTTAGAAATGTCATCAGGCACAAGTATGGAGTCACTGTTCAAAACGACGCCTCTCAACGATTTTTGGTGCAGAATCCGTGATGAATATCCAATGCTTGGCAAAATGGCTCTGAATATTCTTCTCCTGTTCCCAACAACATATTTGTGCGAAACAGGATTCTCAACCTATGCAGCCACGAAAACAAAATATCGCAATAGACTGGACGCCGAACCTGATATGAGACTTCAACTGTCTTCTATCAAACCTGATATCAACCAATTGATGAAAAATAAAAAACAGTTTCATACCTCCCATTAGTTAGATTTTTTCTTTTTTAATAACTTCTATTATTGTACTTGCCATGTGGTAAAGTAAGTAATAATTGGTAACTGTTACATTGTACTTTTATTATGCTTATTAATAAAGAATACACTTTTAAAAACAATTGTTTTATTGTAGGGTTCCATCAAGTATTTTGCTTCCCAAAAGGGTTCCGTCACCAAAAAAGTTTGAGAACCGCTGCTAGATGAAAAATTTACCAATGTTTCAATAGAAATGAAAGAAATTAGCAATAACCTAAATATAGCTAAATTGCATTCTGAAAAATTGGAAGAAAAATTACTAAACATGATAAGGTCTTCCACTGAAAAAGTAAATGAAATTCAAAAGGATGCCGATAACTACGACTTAAAAAATATTGAAGATAGATTATGGACAAAAATAAATTCTGCAATTAATGAAAAATGTGTGACTGTGAGTGATATTCGTATGCCGTTTAATATATTTGAGGAACGGATTGATCAATTAGAAACTGAATTTAAAGAGAAAATTGCTGCTCTTAAATAGGATACGTTGTAGAAGATATTAAGGAAATTGTGGTAAATGAGCTACATAAACCAGCTGGAAAAAATTTTAGGCGACGCCGTGTTATAATTAAAGGTTTAAACGACTTATGGCAATCAGATTTAGTTGAAATGCTTCCTTATGCAAAATTTAATAAAGGATATCGATATATTTTAGTAGTAATAAACACCTTTTCAAAATATGTATGGGTTCAACCTGTTAAAAGAAAAACGGCCAAGGAAGTAAGCTCAGCGATGAAAAATATTTTAAAACTTACTAAAACGCATCCAAAAAATATTCAAACTGGTATGGGAAAAGAATTTTATAATGTACATTTTAAAAATCTAATGGATGAATATAAAATTAACCACTATAGCGCGTATTCAAACTTAAAGGCTAGCATTGTAGAATGGGTAAATAGAACTTTAAAAAATAATATGTAGAAAAAATTTAGTTTGCAAGGAAATTATAAATGGTTGGGAATTTTAGACGATATTGTGTTAAAGTATAATAATACAAAGCATTAAAAATCTGTTTAAAACCTATTGAAGTAAATAAAAATAATGAGAATAAAATTTTAAAATATGCATACACTTTTCCTTAAACAGTTGACCCTAAAAAGTTAAAATTTAGAAAAGGGGACTTTGTTCGAATAAGTAAGCATCGGAAAGCATTTGAAAAAGGGTATACTCCAAATTGGTCAAATGAAATTTTTCAAATTAGAGAGTTAAAATTAACGAATCCGAGAGTTTATTTAATTAAAGATGAAAAAGATAATGATATTCAAGGTAGATTTTATGAAGAGGAGTTGCAGAAAGTTAAACATCCAGATGTATATTTAGTCGAAAAAATATTAAGAGGAAAAGGAAACAAAGTTTACGTTAAATGGTTAGGGTTGGATAAGGCACACAACTCTTGGATTTTTAAAACTGAAATTGTAAATTAGTATACTTTAAATTGTATAAATTAAATAAAAAACATTATCATTATTATATTGTTTTATTTTAACTTAATTATTACATACAAAGCGTTCACAATACATTTTATTTCTATGTGCTGTAGTTAAAACTCTATAATAGAAACTCGTTCAATTCTTCTTTTAAAACGAGCACGATCCCAGGCCAATCGTTCATACACATTGTCTCTAGCTTGCTTGTAAGCGTAATTCCAGGCCACAATTGTATAAACTTTATTTGTCTTCTCGTCAAACCGCACTTTCTTCATGTTTTATTGTCTAATTTTACGTTCCAGGATGGTTAGATATGAAATGACTAATTCCATTATTGTGCACATTTTCACTAGGATTTTCTTGCGCTGATAATACGTCGAATATTTTATTGATAATATCACTTCTATCATAAGCGTAACTGTTTTTAAAAATTGAAAAATATGCTGTAAATTGTTGATTTTTAAGAAGAGTTAATTTTTTTTCAATTAACGGTATTACCTGCCACCAATTGCAAACCGCTTCTCTTCCTAAATAGAAATAAAATCCATTTTTCCTAATTTTCATTAGATTTTCATCATGAATTTTTTCAAAGAATAATACAATATTACTAAGTTCCAACGGCTCCCAACGTGATTCTGACGAAAACAAATTATTAGTTATTACACCTTGATACATTATTATTTCCCTCCACCCATCTTCATTGAAAATTATGGAAATTCCTTTATTTCCTGACAGCTTGATGCATGCACTAAAATCTTCCACGTTTAAACCAACGCAGATATACTTAGTGATTGATTTATTTAAAGGGTGAAACCATTGTTGAATAATTCTTGTGTTTTATATATCACTATCACTTTTATTTAAACTGTTATTTGAACTTGAAGGGGGTATTCCACTATAATATGAAATTATTTCGTTAGGACGAACTGTATTGGATGCACTCATTTTATACTCTTAACTTCAACCTCTTAACTAAATCTGTTCTGAACATATTCAATCCTTTATAGTATATACCCCCACTCCATCCTTTAGTGTATGTAGTGGGAGAAGGTTAAATAAAAAATTAAGTTACTGTAAAAGTTTATGTATTTTCCATAAGAAATATAAAATAGATAAATACATGACATACATCAAGGCAAAACATAAAAGTGTAACATATAAATTAGATAAATATTCACAACAAAATTGATTTTTTTGTGGTGATAGAAGGCGCCATTCTGAATTAATTATAGTATTATTCGGATATAAGTATTTAATTTTAAAATAACTTGGTGAATTTATATACTTATTATCGAGTTGGTGATGCCACGTGATACTTCCATTTACATTAGATATTTTTATAATGTCACAACTAACATTTGATTTATTTGTACTAAGACATATCTCAGCCAAGTGTGTTTTTGGAATATCATTTACATATATAATATTTCCTATTACAGCAGATAAAACTAACACATTATTGACAATCATTTTGCTTAAAGAGTGTCTAACTACTAATCTGAGACTAAAAAAGTTTTTTATTATAGATAAAATATTTTTGAGCTATTTATTCAACAAGTTCATCCATAGTTTTACACAATTCATGTAATTGAATATCATTATGACCCCAAGCTAAAGTTTTACTAGTTCCAGGAATTAAATACCGTTTATCGTCATCAGCTGTCAATGCTATTTTTTTAATTAATTCGGTATACATTGTATGTGAATGTGATCTAAATGTGTACATGGTACAATATACTTTAGAATTTTTCTCAATTACATTTATATAATCTGTAAGGGTTAATTGTTTTTCAATAGAAGAGCGACAAACACCCTTTGCTTTTTTAAGAATATTATGTTGAGTTTCAACACAGTATGCTTTTGCTCCTGTCCCATAAAAACTTTTCATTGGTTCACCAGCATATTCATCTTTAAATTTACCAACCGCAGAAATATTTTGAGGAATGTTATAAATATTATCTTTATCATAATTAGACGTATCGAACTTTTCTAGGTTACATTTTATATCATTATAAAAATTGTCAGTTGAGACTTCAAGTATAAGAGAATCAGTGTCAGTATACAAAAGGGCTACATTTTCTCCGTACATTTGTTTAAGATAGTCATAAAAAAAAATTATACATTACTGTTTTTGAAATATCTAAAATTGAAAAACCCGCATAGATAGGTTTGTTATATTCAATTTTCGTTTTATTCATTTGTAAAGCCACTAAGTTTTCTGAAAATATTTTATTATCTCTATAGTAAGGTTTTGCTATAAAGGTTTCGGCACAATTAATTTTATGACCAACTCGCTCCCAATGCGACACCAGTTTCACGTCTACCCTTATATCCACATTTTCCATTGTTTTCCCATATATACTATTATTATTAGTCTTATACATGTTTTTATCAAATTTATTTTTTGAAGAATTTCTCAAATTTGTATTCAATTCAATATAGTCTTTTAACCATGGAGATTGAGTGAATTTTACAGCTCTATGTATTTTCGTTAGTTTTATACCAAAATGTAAACATTGTTTTAGATAGGTATAATGGATTACATATTTTTCTTTATTTTTTAAATTTGGAATTAATTTTGAATATTTTGAATTAGGGGGTATCAGATTTTCAGGACAGAAAGGTAGATCATTGTGTTTATCATGTAATTGTTTTGGATATTTTAAATCAACCTCCAGAACAAAACCTGTTTCTGCTGTGTCAGATATATCACTTATACGTTTTTCAACATTATCAATCTCTTTCTGAGATAGCCAAATATAATCCTTTTGAGGTAAGTATTGACTCATTGCATAACCATATAAATTGGTCGCATCTAAATAAATTATATATTTTGTGGGTTCTAATGAATTAAAATGATCAAGAAATGGGTTATTCGCAACGGATTTTCGCCCTGTGCAAGTGCTAACACCTCCTCTGACACCCTTTTTAAAAAAAATTAAGCATGTCAGGATCTGTTAAAAGTTCTAATTCTACTCCTGTGTATAATAACATTGCATCCCAACTTAATCCCGGTGCTGTAAAATAATGTGCTGGATCTAGCTTATATGTTGTTAGACAAAGGCTTCTATAATTTTCAAAGATATCTGCTAGTAGCAAAATATCCGTTTTTAAATAAATATCTGAATAATCACCAAGTGTCTGGCATTGAAACATATTCCAAATAACTTCAGCACGTTGATATTCATCACGCGTAATATGTTCCCCCTTTAATTCATTGTAAAATAAATCTGCAGTCGGCAAATTAGTTTGGTCAAATTTTGCAATATCATCTATATATGAATAAGGAAATATACCTTTTTTTCGCATATGCTTAAACTGTAAATCATTTGAGTATTCTTTTCTAGTTTCTAAACATTAAGAATCATCTAAAATACTCGATAAATTATCCAATGATGATGGTAAAAACTGATAAGAATCAATAAACCTTATTTTTATATATTTATCTCTTGTTTTACCATTTTTATATTGTATTTTATCTACCCAAAGATATTTGCTAAATGAAATATATTTTTCCTTAGTCATAGAAATAACATTAATTTGCTCCTTGGCTAAACATAATGATTTTATAAATAGGTTACTGTCATAATTTTTTAAATTGTGCATAACAACTGGAATAAAGTATGGAATTTTAAAATTTAAATTACATGCAGAGTGTGCTGCTCCCCTGAATTTTCCAGTTATATGACAATGATCTTTTACCTTATCTGAGTTGTCTGTAAACTTTTTTTTTGCAAATATGACAATAACTTGATCTGTGAAACTTTTCCACCTCAAAATCCGATAATTTAGACATGGGCACAATATCTTTTAAATAGTTTGAATACAAATATCTAATATCAATCTCTAAGTCTTTTACAAATTTTTCAATGCAATCCCTACTTCGATATAAATGAAATTTTGTAATTTTATCATCAAATGAACATTTTATGTAATATGCAAATGAGTGCGGAATATGTTCAAATTTCTTTAATGTGTAAGATTGTTACAAATTTGTCACATCATTTTGGATAGGTTTTAATGCACATTCAAAATCAGCATAAACTACAAATGGTACTTTCATTTGCTTTTAAATATTTTCAAATTTTAAAATATTTTCCGGCACAAAATTTCCAAACTTATCAATTATAAAATCTTTTGAGGGAAAATCATTTCTAATAAAGTTACAATCGTTTTGCATGTGTTGTTTAAGAACATTTAAAGTGGTAAAAAACTGTAAACAACCATCACAGAAATATTTTCTATGTTCATGGGCGGTAACTTGGCTTGAAACTAATCGAGAAAGATCATTTATATAACAATAATGATTTTTAATATTATTCATATCGTCTTGTTTAGACAATAACAATAAATTTATATAGGTATTACACCTAACTTTACAAAAATGCAGAGGACCAATAACCTCATGAATATTTTTACCTTTTTTGTATGAGGCTTCTAATCCATACACATTTATTGATACATTATTTAACTCCTTAAATTTTGCTATATATTTAAGGAATACTGGAAATTCTATACCTTAAAAGTTGAATAGCTGTCTAAAGTCTGGACACGATGCTGGATTTCGAGGGTCTCCTTGGTACAATGACGATACAACTGCATAACCAAAACAAAAGTCATCATCATTTTGCACATTTATAACGGCATTTTTTTTCATAATTCCTTTGGGTAGAGGCACATAGGAAGAACTTTTTAATGGGTTATACTTGTTTATATTTTATTTAATATTTTAAAATACATTTTCTCCGAAACTAATGAAAAAATTAGTAATCTAAAATGTACACACCTGAGTCACGTTCTGCAAATTCATCGAGTTTTCCATCAATTATCCCCATAAATTTTTCATACAATAATGCTATATTGGTAGTTTCAGTTACAACTTCATGGGCTGTGTTCTGTGATTTAATTTCAGAAATCCGAGAAGTTGGTAAATAATGTAATCCAAACAATTCCACATTAACTTTTATAGCTCGATGTTTCTTCAAGTTAGTTTGAATAACTTTAATAACTTTATCTGCAATGTTTTCTTGAAATTCCTTTAAATTCACAAAGTGTTGTGCTGGAGATATTTTATATGAAATAATTCTTTGTTTAAAGGCGCTATTCAACACCTCTATTCCAGGTTCGCAAGCTTTACAGACATTTAATTTGTGAGAATTTAATTTTAAGTGTGACGACCAACATTTATTAGATATTTTGACATCACAGTCGTCACATCGGCGAATCCCGTCTCGCGTGAAAAATTGTTTATTTACTAAAAATAATAAATGTTATTAGTTAAAAATAAAGTGGTAAAAGTAAACAACTCACCATCAATTATATAATCATCAGGATTTGCTGCATGGTTGTTCTTCAAGCAAACTTCTTTAACATGGCGAACCGCGTTTCGCTTTACTGTAAATTCGCGTGAACACCGTGTGCACAAGAAAGACATTTTTTTTATAATGAGGAAATTGTTGTTTGGGTATTAGTTTAAACAATGATATCGTGTTTAGAAGATAATCGAGGGGTAACAGTAATAACAAAAGTTAAATGAAGCACAGGCACAGAGGCAAACACAATAACACAAACATAATAACAAACACAACATGAACAAAGGAATAAATGCACAATACTGCTACGCTACAACGACGAATGAAGACTTATATGCAACTGAGAACCGAAAAGCAGACGAGGCCAGTCGGGGGAAGTAGGAATGCGGTATGGGCGGTACCTGTCTGGGACCGGGTTTTTTTTTCGTTTTTATACTTTTATTTTTTATTTTTTTCCGTTTTTTATATATTTTTTTCCCTATAAACTGGGAGGAGTTGCTTATTATATATTATACCGCTCGCTTCTTCTTCAGTACCATCCATCCATCCATACACATAAGTTGCAGAACGATGAAAATAACAGTGTCGTCCCACTCGGAGAAGTTCCTGATGGATCTGTGGATGTGGGATATCCCAACGAGATCGAATTCGCCAACCAGTGTCGTCAACACCAATGTCGACGCCAGTGATAACACCAATGTCGACGTCAGTGATAACACCAATGCCGATGCCAGTGATAATGCCGATATCAGTGTCGACAATGATAATGACTTTTTGTATATAGACAATTGTGCTTGTGAAGTGATTATAATAAACAATGTTACCAAGTGCGATAAAGCCGCCAGACACCAGACAAGTCCCACCAGACACCGGCCAAGGCCCACCAGACACCAGCCAAGGCCCACCAGACACCAGCCAATGAGAGCTTGTAAAAAGGTTTTTAATTATAGGTATAATTTTTAAAGTGTTATATTGTAAATTTTTGTTTAATTAAAATGTTTTTATACCTTATTTTGCTTTTTCATATACATTTAATGCGCAAGTCTAAATTCATATTAAAAAAAGCTATATATAATTAGCCAATATATTATAATGCATAAAAATAACAATTTTAACATTAAGATAATATAATTCACACTACTGGCATCAAATGCTATCCTTTAAAATTGCTTTATCGATTACATGACTTTTGATTTTTTGTGAAGTTGGTTTCGTACACATTATGCAGACCTCTGGTGAAATAATTTTATATAAATTTTGATCACACACTTTACATTTTAATTCATTTTCACAACAATCCATGGCATGTTTGTAGTGGGCGTTGACGTGTATATGCTTGCTACAGGGTTGCTCAATCGCACACAAATAATAACAGTGGTGACAAACACTATACATACCACCACCCAGAGATGTTATTAAAATGTAGGACTGCATAACGCATACTTCTCGCTGTAAATAATTGGCTTTTGCAACGTCTGAAGCGTTAACTTTTTTGATATTAACCAACGCTTCTTCCCCGCAAATGCTTCTCAAAACTTCATCCTCGACCCCTGAATCCTCATTATCTTTGTCGTCGGCCTCATAATTATACAGTGTGTCCGAAATTCAAGCCTCTATATGGGTATCTCGCTTAATAAATGAGATAGAAAGTTGGTTAAATGGGGAATATTTTAGAGAATTTAATACCGATCTCGAATCCTTTTTCAAAATTATTAAAAGTTTTGTAGTTTTTTACTTATTAAACAAAAATTTAAAATGGCGCATTTCGTTTTTTTTAACTAGGGGCTTAACGGTTAGTTTGACATATCCCAAAGTGTTACATTCTTAAGACACTTTTTAGGGAAGAACATTTCTGTACAAAAAGAAAATGCAGATTGTCTTTTGTTTGTGAGTTACCCACAGTAACTTTGTTATTTCTTATGGCGGCCATCTTGGATTTGTACATAAAATTATTTCTCTTTGAATTACCTTTTAAACGATGTGCCACATGCTACCAAAATTTTGGAGAAATACTCTTAAATTATTAAAAAACCAGTTTTATCGTTAACTTGGCAACAGCGCATGCATCTAACATAGCATGTGGGTACATCTAAGGGTATTAGTTTAATAACAAAAACATTTTCTGCCCCAAATAATCGTTGTTTTCTAGCCAATAAAATAATTAACGCATTTTTTGTCTACGGTCTTACATAGGTTTGGCAACGCCGCGATAAAAAATCTTAATCGGAATGAAACGTAAAAGAATTCAATTAGAAAAAATAGGGCTTTCAACTAAAAATCGCGTCTTTTTTGTTTGCAATTAACAATTTTGCCAAACCTAAGTATTATTACCTTAAAATTTTTTGGTATAATCATATAATAACGGAAGGATTATTGTTACATGGTAGGCCATGGTATGCAATATTAGAAAAAATAAAGACAGCAGAAGCTAGTTCAGCATTTCGGTGTGATTGCAAATAAAGTGCCAACATATCAAATTTTTCTTCATTTAAAATTTGTGCCTTTTTTAAAATAAGATAAGATGTAGGTAATATCATACAATTTAAACCACTTTTTAGAATCTTGAATGACAAATAAATAGGCACTACCTTTTTTCTAATATTGCATACCATGCCTACCATGTAAAAATATCATGACCTTTTTACCATGCAAAAATATCACGGCCTACCATGTAACTATGATCCTTCCGTTATTATATGATTATACCAAACAATTTTGATGTAATAATACTTAGGTTTTGCAAAATTAAAAATGTTTTAATTCATTTAGTTTTAAACGTTTGTGATACACGTTAGTTTATTGCATTGTATAAAATTGATTTAAACGTTTTAGGAATTTAGTTAATTAAATCAACTTTTCCGACCTAAATATAAAACGTTTATAATTATCGATAAATTAGTATATCCTTATTATAACGTTAAAAAATATTAAATATGTAACGTGAAATTAACGTCAAAAAGATACATTAAAAAATCGTTTCAATTTATTTAGTTATTAACGTTTGTGATACACGATAGTTTATTGCTTTGTATCAAATTGAGTCAAACGTTTTAGGAATTTAGTTAATTAAACTAACTTTTCCTACCTAAATATAAAACTTTTATAGAGTTTTCGATAAATTAGTATATCCCTATTATAACGTTAAAAAATATTAAATATATAACGTAAAAGTAACGCCAAGAAGATACATTAAAAAAAACTTTTGATGATATTCAATTTTAAACGTTTTGGATAAACGTTTAGATTGCATAATATGGGTGTTTGAGTAAATTAGTTAATTAAAGTAATTTTTTTAACCTAAATACGACAGGTTTATAATTACCAATGAATTAGCTTTTCCTTGTTATAAGGTTACGGTGACGAAAATATAACGTAAAATTAACGCTAAAAAGATAAATTAAGAGACAGTTTCATTTTATTTAGTTTTAAAGGTTTTTGATAGACGTTTATTATATTGTATTGTATAAATTGATTTAAACGTTTCATGTTTAATTAATTACACCAACTTTTTCGACCCACATGTAAAACGTTTTTAATTACCGATAAATTATTGTCCCTTTTCTAAAAGGAACATTTACAAGTAAACTTGCATGTTATTTAGTTTTAAACGTTTTTCATAGACATAAGTCAAAAATATAAATAAGTGACAAAAGACTCGTTAATAATAATAATTAATCCAATTCTTTTTAGGCTGAATTCTGAATTACATATTACTATTTGTCACTATTAAAATAGACGGGTCTAACGAACACACCTATTAAACCTAAATCATCGTGACAACGAACAAGCCAATTTTGACGTTCGACAGCGACAGTTGACAAGATTGAACGCAGCGTTGCCAACGCTACCCCGTACGTTATTTGTTACTTTTTTAAAGTTCCTATTTGATTGAATTCGGTTTTATAAAATATTTCTCCTTGAGCCAAAAATTATGTCGCACTGTTTAGTTTAAAAAATTTTCTAAGCTACCCCCCTCCGACCCAGTTCTACCCCTCTCACAGTCGGTATTCTACCCCATAAAAAAAGAGAGCGTGTGGCAACGCTGATTAAAGATTAAACGTTCCTTTCTCGGTTTGGAAGGACGCCGACAGTATTTTTTTTATGGAAGTGGATTTAAAATCCTATTTAAAATATTGTTTTGGTGATTAAAATTAGCCAAGTAAGTATTTTATTTGTTTTTCTTATTAGTTTTTATCTATACCCATTATATTAGCAGGCGGAAATCATAGGACACATTTTAGGTTAGATAGGTAACGTTATTTTAACGTAGGGGCGTGTTTAAATAATTTATCTTTCAAAACATTGGCCTTCTTTTCCTAGACGTACCGGAATATCTATATTTTGTATCGTGAAATTGATATATTAACATCTATGCAGGTACACCATTCTAGAGAAATCTGCCTTCTGGCTCCTGCAAAACGTATCCCTACATTAGTTTACCTGGTGCAGGCATGTTTAGTTCTACAAATCAAACATGAAAGTAAATAGGCGTCTACTAACGACGAAAATATCCTGCAGTGTGTCACCATTTGATAACCAGTGAAATGAATTATAGAAACTACCAATTACTGTAAAACCACTTTTATTTTTAGTCGATTTCTAGGTACCTGTATATTATAATATGGAATTATTCTCCAGGATTTGTATTGCAACTTGAATCGATACACATATTTATTAGTGACTAAAATCTAAAGTAATAACACATTTAACTTGCAATCCCTTGTCGATTAACTAGTATCCCAGTAAATTGTTCAGCAACTGGTAGATGACTTTCGTTAGGTTTATTAGTGCGTTCAGCAGCCCTCAACAGTTGAGTAAGTGACTGTCTTCAGACTGTGATAAATTGTTGAGGTCTGTTGAACTAACCCAACTATAGGTACTTAGCTTGATATTTTAAAATAGATCCCTAGCTAGTAATTTTTTGCTGTTACACTTGCTGTCAAAACTACACTCAAACTCACATAAAAAGTGAAGCCCAAAATATGCATGCATTTTAAAGCTTAATAACATCTAAAAGGGCCTGAGAGATAATTCTAAAGACTGCCTAGAAAGTTTAATATAATAACTTGTGTCTTGATTTGTCCCTATAAATATTTAATAAACCTATATTAACAGACCATTGGTTATTTGTTGTTAATATTATTATACAGGAAAGTATTGTAAAAAGAGAAAGACATGGCTTTACATCAATAAAAATTAGAACTAGATCTATCAACAAGTTCAATGCTGTTTTAATATGAAGTTTTAAATGATTGAGTATCTTGAGCTCGTCACTTTTTATGCGTAACCAGTTGAGAGTCTCTAGTTTATATTTTTTAGGTGTCCTCATCACAGTTTTCAGTAGAACTTTTCTGAGAACACTTGATTGTAAAACTTTAACAATATTTATATTAATGAATGGCATTTGTACTTGAAATATCCTCTTGAATATTATAAAAGTATTTTTTTAACAGGACAAGTTAATATATTATTATGATTGTTATATTTTTCGGATTGGTTAATTGGTTTGTACAATGTTCTTGTTGCTTGTGGTTACATTTCTAATTCATCTAAAAAAATTCTTTAAAATGCTCAAACGTAAACTTAAACCAGTTGTCAGTAAACGCCAATTACAGCGTCGCATTAAAAGCAGGACCAGCTGTTTTCAAAGTAATTTGTTATCAGAAACACAAATTCACCCTTCACTTTCTAATTCTACTGAGAGTCATTTAAGACCACCACTTTATAGTAATAATACAGATGGTGAGGTTTCTGTCGCCACAAGGAATGAAATTAAGACCCATGAAACAAATATAGGAAATGAAATAATTAACAATGATATTAAACTGTCAGATGATGCAATTTTTGATAATCGAATCGTAGGTCAAATTTATTACTCAGAACAGACTGATGGATGTAACGGCAAAGATGTGGCTTCTCAAATCGCTTTAAGAACTAAGTTAAGATCATGGGTCGTTGAACATAATGCTGGTCGAAATTCTACAACACATTTGCTCGCTGTTTTACATCCACATTTACCATTTTTGCCATTAGATTATCGATCACTTATGGCTACTCCACGAACAACAGTTACTGTAAATTTAAACAATGGGGAAATGTGTTATTTTGGAATAAAGGAAAATTTATTGCACAAATTAAAAAATGGTTTAAAAAATTGAAGCTATCAAATTCCCATAAAGGTAAATATTGATGGTGTACCAGTTTTTAAAAGTAGTTCTGTTGATATGTATCCAATATTAGCACTTAGCAAAAGTTTTAATGATGACACTCCTTTTACAGTTGCTGTTTATGTCGGTAGTGAAAAACCTGATCCCCTTAGTAAATACTTAGAACAATTTATAGCAGAAGTAAAAAAATTAAGGGAGGGGGGTTTGTGTTATCTCGATAAGCATTATACTTTTGATATTGATCTTATTATCTGTGATGCCCCAGCAAGAAGTTATTTAAAACAAGTTATGGGTCATGTGAGTAAGAATGCTTGTAAAAAATGTAATATAGTGGGCACCTATGAAAACCATAGAGTTAATTTTGCTCAAGAAAGTTTTGTATCGTTTCCTCCGAAATTAAATGAAGATTTTTTTCGGCAAATTCAACCAAGTTATATTAAGGAAAAAAGTCCTCTGTTAGAATTGAATATCGGCTTAATTATACACAGTATCCACTGGATCCTATGCATTTACTTTTTCTAGGCGTGACAAAGCGTTTGCTACTTAATTACTATTTTGAAGGTTCTCCACCTTTTAAATTATCGCAGAAAATCAAGAGAGAAATTGAACAAAAAGTTTCAGACATTCGTAACTGCATATCATCAGATTTTAACAGAAGATGTAGGTCTTTCAAAGAGTTGCGCCGTTGGAAAGCCACGGAATTAAGGAAGTTTATCATGTACACTGGTCTGCTACTTTTGTACAAACATGTGGATAAAGATCAGTATGAGTGCATTAAGTTATTACATTGTGCTGTATTTATATTATCGAATGAACACCTAATGAAAACATACACTGACCTAGCAGAAAAATGTTTAATAGATTTTAATATACAAGCAGCAAAACATTTTGGTAATGACTTTGTTGTACTTAATGTCCACAGTTTAATCCATTTAGTGACAGACTGCAGAAAGTTCGGAACCATTAATGAATTTTCTTGTTTTCCTTTTGAGAACTACTTAAATTCATTAAAAAGAAGAATTCATTTAAACACAAATGTACTTCAGCAAATTCACAGAAGGTTGACTGAAATCGATGAAGAAAAAAAGACAAATTATTATGAGCCAGTCCTCAGGAATAACATGTATCCTAAACATGTAACAGAGCAAATTTTTAATGGTGGAACTGTTGAATCGTTTAATTGTTCTAAGTTGTGTTTCCCAAATTTTTTTATATCTACAGAACGACCTGATAACTGTGTTCTGTTAAAATCGGGAAAAATATGTTTGGTTAGCTTCATCACAAATATAAACGGGGATTATTTATTTCAGGGGGTGACATTTTCATATTATTAAAACTTGTATACAGAACCAATTAAATCATCATTTCTTAAGATATTTTATGTTGAAAAAATTTGTAAAATACATGTCTAATTTTCACTAAATGATATTATGTACAAATGCCTTCTGTTACCACATAAACGTGGTTTCGCAGTATTTGCTTTGAGTCATTGCCATTTTAAAAATACATTCCAGTGCTACTCGGAATGTTTGCCGTCGTAGAATTTTTGAATTGTGATGGAGAGTCAAGAGGAGAAATATCTACTGTGCCTCTCGTATGGCTAGCAAAAAAGTCAACCCGGTGTTACTGGCCTAATAAAACTTATGGCGTACCGTACACAGAGTTTATTAAGAGACAGACTCCATATAAAAGGTCTTGGCCAATTTTTAAAATTAAATTTCATGCTTCTAGAGGTAAGGAGACCATCTAATTTTTATAAAGGTTTTTTTACACTTACTATATTTATTAACAGATACCTTTGAAGCTGCGGAAGATGTAGTCAGTAAGATCATTCGTGATGAAAAGGAAAATAGTGACCTGACTGGGGAATCAGCAGTAAGTTTTACTCAGAAAAAAATCCATGAGGATTCTTTTGGAAGTAGTGAAAGTGGTACAGATGACTCCTATCTCATTACTCAAACTACCAAAAAGATTAAAATGGACAACATAGTCAATGGATACACCGCCACAGTATCACAAAATTATATTGTCACAAGAGAATCACAAATGTCGAGTCCAAAATATGATGACTCTTCCTTAGGAACAAAAACAATTAATAGAGAAATCAATACATGTACTGAAGCACAGAAATCTAACAAGAAAAATGAAACATCTTTGGGAAAACAAAAAATGGTAGGAGAAAATAATTCTTCGGAAACTCAAAGGATACAGAAAAAAAATGATGGAGCTTTTAGAGCGTTAGAAAGAAACACAAACGCCGATACTGATGGTTCTGAAACACGAGGAATGAATTTCCAAAGTGATACTTATATTGGAACACAAGCAGTAGACTCACCTTATGTTCCTTCTTGCAGCCATTCTAGTTTTTCAGGAATGTCTGGTGTTTCACGTAATAATAGTCAGTATTTAATAACCTAGGATTTTTTTTTCAAAATTTTAGGTATTGTCTTGCGCGTCTATGTAAAAAAACATTTAATTTGTTTAGATTTTGAAGATATGGTACTCCAAACCTTGGCAAAAATTGAAACCAATGTTGAACATAACGCTATAGTAATAAACGAATTGCTTCAACGTCACAAATTATTAAGTTCCAGTAATTTGGTAAGACCAGAAAATCTTCCAATGCTTCCTATTGATGACAAAGAAGATTTTAGCAAATTTGAGGAGTTGTTAAGAAAAGATAAGCCGGTATGGGACTATTTGGTATGTAACAAGAAAGTACTTTGGGACTTTTAATAAAAAGTTTATCAAAAATTCGAGCACGCAAAAATTATAATAGAGGAATTTGTAATACACCACAAAATTTTCTAGTTGACGTTACCAAGATATTCACTGAAATACCATTGAATTTAGTAACGGACTTATTCTGTATTTAATAACAGAATTGAACCCGCAGAAAATTATAGCTTTTACATTTTTTTAAGGTGAGAAAGTTGGCAGCAGTAGGTGGATCCAATATCGAAAATTTCACAAGGAGAATAATGAGTACATTATTAACAAATAAATGTGCAACTTCTTTCAACTGGAAGGCGAGGGACCAAAAAATAGCTTTCTGTGAAACAAAATCATTGGAATTGATAAATGGTATGTTGGTTATCACTGTTTGTAGTTCATAGTTCTAAAGCGGCAGGGTTTGTAGAACTTGACTAAGCTTGGGAACTTACAGACCCTGGTGATGTACTAGAAATTTTTAAAAAAGTTTGATTATGCACCTCAAAATGTATTAAACTATGTATGTGGCTCCTGTACACTGCAAAATTTACAGAACATTATTCGAAGTCTAATAAAGCTCATCTTTTGGACATACTGTATAAAAAAAATTATTCTTTGTTTAATAATTGTTTAATTTTCTTTTAGAATCTGTATGTAAATCTCTGCCGGAAGCTGATGAATTAACAATAGCCAAGTCGATAAAGGACTGGCTAAAATATGCGAAGTTGCGAAGTTCTCAGTCTCATGCAAGGGCGGCAAAAAAAACTGGTATTTAAAGTGTGAATTTATTATTTATTTTGTTCTAATAAGTTAATTTTTTTTTAAATACTTTTTCGAGTGCTGCAGTTTTAGTTCTATATAGGATTTGTGAAATATCATTAGTTTAATGGGTTTTCTTATATGTTTTCTTATACAGGGTGTTCATTTGAAAACTTCCCACCACGGATTTTCCTGCTTTAAAATGAAAATGTGGAAAATCGCTCTGACCCGTCGATTTTTATTTCGAGGGGGACATCTTTTGCGTATATTGTCAATCTTGTTACTTCAAGCCCCTAGGAGGGTGGGGGGGTAAGATCTAAATCTTAAATGGATACCCCTATTCTATATATTTTTTTTGGATTCTGCATAAAATTCTTAACATTTTTTAATAAAAGCATTATTAGTCTATACTAAACAGTTTCCGAGATATTGACTCTTGAAAAATGAGATTTTGGAACTTTGACAGCTTCTAGCTTTCTAACTGTACGCCTTTAGAGTAAAACGGCTTACATGTCCCTATCTTCGATTTTTATTATCTTTTCAATAGTGTCAACTTCCGGTTAAACCGGAAGTACTATATTTGTTACAAATAAATATTAATTTATTCTATACACCTACATAGTTTTATTTTTTTACGTACTTAGCGCCAGTTTGAGAAGGGGATTAAGTCGAAATTACTAATTTGTAAGTTTTTTACATAAATCTGCTAGATTTTTTAAAACTTAAAACCAAGAACCTTATTTGAGGAAATAAAAGGGACACATATTTTTCTGACAAAAACTCAAAATTTCTTCTATAATCTTTTTTAGTGCTTTGGCGTGATAAAAGAACTCTGTAATTTGCTGGAGTACCTACTTCCTAAAAAAATTAAGTACAAAAGAAAATTTGAGTTTGTGTTATAAAGTACCTATATGTGCCCCTTTTATTTCCTTAAGTAAAAAGGTCATTGTTGTGAGTTTTAAAAAAAGTAGCCAATATTATGTAAAAAATTAGCAGCTGGATGTAGGAGTCTATATGTACATCAGTTTAAATCTAGGAACTAAATTTGGGTAAAAATGAAGTTACGAGATATTAGGTAATTGTTTCTTCAGCGTCGATATGTTAAAATCAGTTTCCAGTTAAAAGTTTAAGAACAATATAAGTATGTAAATCTAGGTAAGTACCTGATCCATGGTTAGTGTTACTCATATAAAATTTAACTACCTCCAGTTTTTTTATTAAACTGCCTAGTTAACTCTTCCATTGATAGCACATAGGATATTAAAATTATTTATCAACGTACCTACTTTAAAAGCTGAAAGCCCTTACGTTCTCATTAACTAATAAGAAATTATGTGTGTTAGGTTTAGACGGTGTCAGATTCGAATTACTTTTCGTATTTGACACGGTTTAAACGAAATTACCATGATTTCTTAGTACAGTAGAGATTTGTATTCATCTGACAACCAGTTTTTTACGTTAAATATGCCATTGTGGGCATACAGTAAAATGTTTTTAAAGTGCTTTTATAAACGTTTAAAAGTAACTGAATATAAACGTTTATTGATTTAATTCGAAAAAGGTTTTTCTGTTTCCTTCCGCCAAACCCATCCCCAGACGCGTTTCGCCGTTATTACGGCTCATCAGTGAGGCTCGGTTTGGCAGAAGGAAACAGGACTCAAAGACAAATCACTTGTCAGGATCGATCATCAACGGGATTTATAAAACCCAGTGCGACATCTTGCGTCCCGGTGGTCCGGCACTTATACCGGTTTTGAGGGCATCTTGCATAGTTTTCTGTTTTTACAGAATAACCCTTTACGACTGACCTTTTCTAAGGTACCGTACTGGGACGCAAGATGTCGCACTGGGTTTTATAAATCCCGTTGATGTTTATTGATTTGTTAAATCTACGTTTTTTAGACACAAATTAGGGTTTTTTAAACGTTTTTAATTAAGAGCTGAAAAGTAACGTTTCTTTAAAGTTAAAATACCCCGTCAAGTGCAATCATACTACATTATTTAACGTGTTTTTTAACCTACTTAATAAATGTTTAAAATTAATTATAAATAAACGTTTATTTAAAGTATAATTATCTGGATAGATAAAAGCAGATTACATAAAAATGTATATTTAACGTGTTTATTACACGTTTTAAAATGTTTGAACATTATCGTCTATTTCACGTCAAGTCTACGTCTATTGTTAGCCAACCCGTCTATCTTGCACATTAATTAAATGTGTTTTAAACGTGTTAAATACACGTTTAAAAATGGTTATAAATAAATATGCAATTGATAGTTAAATCTTAGTTTCATTTTGAATGAATATTCTGCTTACTTTATAAACGTTTAATAAACCTAGGGATTCAACTGGGTTTAAACAAATACATGTTACTTAATACGTCTATTAAATGTATGTATAACTACGTTAATAAGACGTTACAAATTTGGTTATATTTTACGTTGATTAGTGCGACATTAAGCTGTTTCTTCAACCTTATAGTTTCAAGTGATTAATAAACGTTTAATAAACCAATGTGTGCCCGCTGGGAGATGAGAGCGAAATAAGAATACATATACCTATGCCCACTTATAGAATGATTAAATCACATACCTACCTACATACAATATTCTTAAATTCCCCATGAGCTGTGTATTGATTTTGCGGGGTATTAACAAAAAGTGACTTACTTATTGTAATTTAAACATTTCTTGGAATGTTCCACATACTTTATTAACTATTTTAATTAACTACATGGTTATCTGTTGCCCATACTCTCTTAGCAGAAAATTTTTTAATTCTTTTTTAACGACTTCCTTAATAGATGGGCTTGTTACGGCCAAAGTTAAAGCTTCCATTACGTCTGCTGGACTGATGTTTCTGAGGGCTCTCATTACTGCTTCACATAGACGTCTCTCTTCATCGGGAGTCATTTCAATAATAATTTGAAATACTGATTTGAATTTTGGGGCTCTGTATGTGACAGCTATGGAAGAGACAATACCTCCTAAAAAAAATAAACCGCAAAGTAAAGTATTCCTCAAATGAATAAAATCACTTTAAAACTAAAACTGCTTTACTTTACTCAAGAAATATTTTGCCTCCAACGCACTTGTTTAAGGAGGTAAAACATTAAAGAACAGGATCCAGTAGTTGGTCAGTACCCTTTTGGTTCTTGCAAGTCGAAGTTTATTATATATTATCACTGTTAAGTGTATCATAAAGCCGAACGAAAGGTCAGTCAGCCGTCTAAAGGATTTACGACGGCATTCGCGATACTCAATCCCCGCCATAGAGCCAATAAATCTTCGTTGAAGACTAAATATCTTAGCAGCATGTCCCGACTATATAGCATATTAGATCCAAAAGACCCATGATATTAGAATTTTTTAATACCTCCAATGATACACTGTATGCAAAATTTCTGATTGAATAGGTTACTTAAGAAAGTTTTTTTTTATTGAGCTGGTTGACATGCCTGATCATGTTAAATCAGGATCAAGAACGACAGTGTGAAATTTAATCATTTTATCTGTTTGCACGTTAGAGTTTATAGGTCTTAGAGATAAATTTAGGTTCTGAGTCTTGGATTTAATGAGGCTCAGACGATTCGATAGGAACTAGTTTTCTGTACTGGGCTCTGTGTTTAATCGATAATGGTGTGTATAGGTTCAAAAGGATGGTAGTTAATAAATTTGGTGGTATCATCAGCAAAAATAATTGGTGAACGCCATGCGCTGCTCACTAGATTATGATCTGATAAATATGATTGAATAAATTAAATGTATGGAATTAAGATTAAAGTTAAAATAAAACAACTTTTGTAGACACACAGTCAAATGACAGACAGACCCTCGGCAATGCTTTCTGTAAGAAAATTTATTGCAAGAAAAGTTGATTTTCTTTGACGAAATCCATATTAACATTGAGGATAGAAGTTATTAGTTTCAAAATAGGTATTAATTTGATTTTTTGATACTGACTTTAAAACCTTAGAGAAAATATGAAGGAGGAAGATGGGTTTATAGTAATTAAGTAATTTACCAACAATATCAACAGATCTCTTCTTTCCTACTTTCCTAAGTACTACCATAGATAAAGGTTTATATGAGTACTACTTAGGCAATCTTAAGGCATACCTACATTAGTAGTTATAGATTGATTGATTGATGCATTTATAAAAGTAAATTAAGAGATATCAAGACATTTTAAGTTTTTGCATTTGTGCCAATATAAAAACAGTCTTTAATCTTACTGTTTTTTAGTTGACTTATTATTTGTAACATGCTACTCTTTTATTACGCCGAAAGAATTTAGTTTGAAAAGTTAATAATCAAAAAAGAATTATAAAATATTAAATATTATAGAACGCCAAATTTGCTAGGTGAAATTAAGTAAAACAAGCCGACCGATCGTATTTAACGAGTTAGAGGAACTTTTAGCAAGCGAGCAAAGTGCCCTAGCTCAAATACCGGAGAGTAGGGGGGGGGGGGGGTTAAAAGAAATTAATTAAGGCGAAAAACAGAAATCCACCAGGTTGGTTTTGGTAGAGAGGTGTGCTGCTTATTTTGCTAGAGCGACTCAAATAAAACAATGCGAATATAAAAACAAACTGAGTTTATTGGGACAATAATCTGGTCGATATTTCGACGTTACATACAAAAAAAAAACCTATAGGTATTGAACATTGTACCAAAATTATCAATATAACATTACATTTCAATCATTAGTCAAAGCAAAAAAAAAGGTAAAATGTACCTGAACGCATTTGGGCGCAAGTTAACAATACATATCGGCTGGGTTTATTGAAACATTAATGTGGTCGAGAATTCCACGTTACATAAAAAACCACATTGCCAATTATACCCAAAATTGTACCATCAAATTTCAATCATTAATCAAAAATAAAATAAAAAGGGTAAAATGTACCAGAACGCCTTTAGGCGCACTGGTGCTAGGATCTGGTACTGAGCTCTATGATCCGTTAATAAGACCCGTGACTGGGAGGACTCTAAGAATAGAACAGTGCACGTCAGTACCAAGATAAGAAAATTATTGCAAATTAATTTTGCCGGTAAAAAAAAATAATCCCAAAGTAAAAGATTGCTGAAGGCCTAAACAATAAGAACCAATTTAAACCAGCGTTGCACCACCAAAACCGCAAGCATAAATTATTAACAGGCGCAAAATATCTTAAAACCCTATAGCATATACCCCCAACTAGCATCAAAGTTATATAGAAACCCTCACTGATTGACTGTTACTATGTTTAGGTAAAAAAATAGTAATTGATACCAAATAACTTACTATGAAGTTTAAGCCTCTAGTAAGTCAGAAAAATTAGTGGAATTTTCGTAACACCTACCTGGTTTTGTGACCATATAGGGCCATTTCTTTGTGGTAAGTTTCACGGTTACTATGAACCGTGTCGCGTCAAGGTTTAGCTACTTGTATAACACCAAAACTTTAAAGTAAAAAATAATTGTCGCCATAACGACAAAAATGTGACTTTTAAGTCGGCGTGACTACAAAGTATTTTTAAAGGTAGGTACCCACAACCACATAGGAAAAATAAAAATACCATACAGTTAGCCACTTCTATGTAACATAGTAAAGTAACCGATTCGTAAGCGTTTCTGTGTTTTCTTACTATAGAGCAAAATAAACTTTAAAGTAGAATTTTTGTGAACTCGCTACTTATGCAAAAGTAAATTCTACTTTAACGAATTAGAGGTGACTTCATTGAATAATATTCCGTCATGTTTTATAGAAAAATTGGGACGCCATTTGTGGAAACATTTTAGTTTGCGTAAAAGTGCACAATATACGTCCTATATATTATCTGTTTAATAACAAAAACCTTTATTTTTTATGGTTTCTAATTGTTAAAGGTCTTTTAAAACTGCTAACTCCTTAAAATAAATATTTTTATATTTTAGTAGGTATTTCTTCTATTTTAAGTATTTTTTTCTTCACGCGGCTTTATTTTGAGTAGGCGTTGTTGTTTTCAGATTTATCATAAATGATTTTCACTTATAATCTCTCTAGTGCTCGAATTATTTCCGGAAATTTTTCCGAAGGAACTCATTTTTTGAAAATTTTCCTGAGTCGTAGACGAGGGAAAATTTTCTAGAAAAATGCGTGACTGAGAAAGAATTTCCGGATATTAATTCAAGGACGCGGGGGATTCGGTAAGAAAATTTCACACCTAAAATTTATTTGAATTATTTTATTGAAATTACCCATAATTATGGGAATACTTAAACTTTCAAAAAAAAGTTTCCTCACCGTTTAGTTAAACGAAATGCAAAAAATATAAGTGAAAATTATCCTTTTTATTTATTTTTACTACATTTCATTTACTAAAACAAAGGGAAAGTTAGGCTAGTTATGCCAGATAAAACAATTTTTAAAATCTAGGTAGAAGTAGATACCACAGTCAAGTACACTGAAAAAATCTCCAGCAGAAACATCTTTACTGATGTATTTTTGGCTATCCCAGCTAAAATATTTGCTAAAATTGCAAATTG
This sequence comes from Polydrusus pterygomalis, assembly GCA_963969555.1. Classification (NCBI taxonomy): domain Eukaryota; kingdom Metazoa; phylum Arthropoda; class Insecta; order Coleoptera; family Curculionidae; genus Polydrusus; species Polydrusus pterygomalis. Next base: position 72,255,320 of record OZ018375.1, read on the forward strand.
ACTTTCTTGTAGCAGTAAAATAAGGTTTACTGATGTCTTTCTATTGATTTTAATAAGTACTTTGCTGTTGGTAATAAATATTTTCTTAAATATTTCGCAATAGCAAAATACGTAATTGTAAGAGCAAAAAACTTTTTCAAAAGAATTTTTCTTTATCCTGAGAAAAAATGTTGCTGCCCCAGCAAAGAAAATTTATTAGATCCGGTATTCGGGTGTTTCCGTGTCGCCATTCGGTGTCCGAGCCTGTTGCCGCGCCGTTCGCGCATCATTTCGCTAAGTTTAGTCTTGAGGGAGAGGGTGGGGCTCATTCATCGCCTTACAAAAAATTTTTTTTTCTGTGTTTGTGACCCGCGGCTAGCTGTATTCACAGAACTCCAATAAGCTGTATTTTGATGGAGTACAAGAAAAGTTGAAAGTTGGGAGGCCACCTTTAAATTAAGAAGAAGACTATACTTTAATGCAAATTTGGGAAAATTTTTTGATGATTTTCCATTTCCATGTCCTTAGTTGAACACAGGTATTAAATTGGTAAGTTTTGTTTGTATAATCTTACACATAATAGGTATACTTATTTTTGTTTTTTTTTATGCATATTTCGGTAAATCATTTATTTGTGTATTTTTAGAGAGAGGCAGTTTTTAACAAAAGGTTTCCTGATTGTATTGACGTCAGACAACAGAACATTTCTGCAGGAATAATAGCAAAGTTAAAAGAACGAAAAATCAGCGGATACAGCCTTGAAGAAAATATTGGTAAGTTAAATCGTTTCATTTTGTATATAAAATGTTTGCCTATTAAACAGGTCTTATAATAATAATAATTGTAATTGAAAACTAATGAAATAATTATTTTTAGAGATTACTGTTAAGGGACTACTGATGTTACCATATATTTATTGAGCCCCATAACCATTAAAAGTGCTGGAAAAGCTTGCCTATGAAGACCAAGCAGGAGTGAGGTGCAAGAAAGCTTGTTCTTTAACGCAGAGGTAAATATTAACTACTATTGGCTATGCTTGAACTAAGAATCATACATACATAACCTTATACCGTGCGAGCAAAAATTATTTGCATCAAAGATAGGGCCTTGCATCTAAGGAAGTAATGCTTAGCGGTATCAATTAATCAGTTATTCCATCATCTTTGACAGCCGTTACGGATAATTTTATCTAAACCAAGCTCTACGTTTTTTAATCCAAGCCCTCTTTGATGCAAATAATTTTTGCTCGCACGGTAGTAACCTGAATCAATAATCTAGGTAGCAGATCATTGACCTGAATGCTCAATGGGAGGCTTAACTGGTAGTAGTGTCAACTTTTTTTTTGACATTTTGAAGTCTGAACTTTTTAGTAAAATTTAATAATAATAATTGCAGTCGTACATACATTGGTGTTACAATGACAAACACCAATAAGTTGTCTTATTCTTGACTTTGCTTGGTTTCTCCCTGGTCCTTCGTTTCCAGAATTTTTGATAGCCCCTACTGTATATATTTAATCAACATTTTCCGTTCCAGAATGATCATCTCACAGAAAAAATAAAGGCAAAATGTGAGAAGCTACAACAGTTTAACCTAACTGTTCAGCCGTTCGGAGTCATAGTGGGACACCTTGCCTCTCCAACATGTTATAGTTGTAACAGTGCTGTATCGTTATTAATATTATTATTAGGTGCATATAGTCCTGTTTTTGTTATTTCATGTTATACATAAGTTTCTATAAATTATTTTTCTTTTATAGCCTGGTAGAGTATTATAATTATTTTTTCCTCATTTTTTATAAGAAAGGTTTGTAAAATGAAACTTTTATTATTATTAATTATTAGGTGCTTTATGTTATAACTTATAACGTTCATATAAATCGTTTTTTGCATAACGTGTATTAAATATTTGGTTCTTGTCGTATTTTTTTTATATAAAAAAATATTTATTTCATTTAGCTTTTTCCTTTTATTCCTATACCCTATATTTGAACCTTATCATCACGGCATTAATATTACTACATGCTTAATGTACTCTATTTTATTTATTAGCCCCTAAATTGTCTTTTTTATTGCAGCAAATTTTATTTTGTTTTTACCCTGGATGAAAGTGCGCCTGTGTCACAAATTCGAGTGCATGTACGGGAACCTTGAACATTATAAGAAATACATCAAAGTCGAAATCAAAAAGTGCAACTGCTTTAAATTTTACATTATGTATTTCTTACAGTTTTTAAAATTCCGATACTACTGAAAAACTCTCTTTTCATTCCTAGCGAAAATTTTAGCAACCATAGCTAAAATATTTTGCTAAATGGGGGACAGCCAAGCACATTACTGTACCAGGAGAATGCACTCTGCTGGACATACTTTGCTGTGGTAATAAAGCTACTTTGCAAGAATAATTATGTTATAGCTATAAAGTAATTCTGCTATATCTAAAAAGTAACGTTGCTGTACTTATAAAACTATATAATGTAACTAAAAAATTCTTTGCTACTGAAACAACAAATTTCTGCTACAGTGGTGACATTTTTTTATATAGTAAAAAACGTCTCTCTTGCAGTAGAAAGGATCTTTCTTGTACCTTAAAAATCTTTTGCTGTTGGTAAAAATACTTTTTCTAATAACAAAAAATGTCTCTCCTTCTACAATAAAATTATATAGCTAGCACAAGAGGGTGCTTTCTTACCCTTAAAAAGTTTTTTTTTATTGCAGCAATTTTTTTTTTGTTTTTACCATGGGTTAAAGTGCGCCTGTGTCACAAATTCGAGTGCTAGTATGGGAATCTTAAAAACTGTAAGAAATACATAATGTAAAATTTAAAGCAGTTGCACTTTTTGATTTCGACTTTGATGTATTTCTTACAATGTTCAAGGTTCCCGTACATGTATTCGAATTTGTGACACAGGCGCACTTTCATCCAGGGTAAAAACAAAATAAAATTTGCTGCAATAGAAAAGACAATTTAGGGGCTAATAAAATAGAGTACATTAAGCATGTAGTTGCTGTGAGGATAAGGTTTAAATATAGGGTATAGGAATAAAAGGAAAAAGCTAAATGAAATAAACATTTTTTTTATATAAAAAAAAATACGACAAGAACCAAATATTAATACAGGTTATGCAAAAAACGATTTATATGAACGTTATAAGTTATAACATTAAACAACAGGAACATAAAGCACCTAATAATTAACAATAATAAAAGTTTCATTTTACAAACCTTTTTTTATAAAAACTGAGGAAAAAATAATTATACTCTACCAGGCTATAAAAGAAAAAGAATTTATAAAAACTTATTTATAACATAAAATAACAAAAACAGGACTATATATGCACCTAATAATAATAATAATAATAATAATAATAATAATAATAATAATAATAATAATAATAATAATAATAATAATAATAATAATAATAATGATACAGCACTGATACAACTATAATATATCTTGGAGAGGCAAGGTTTTCCACTATGACTCCGAACGGCTGAACAGTTAGGTTAAACAGTTGTAGCTTCTCACATTTTGCGTTTATTTTTTCTGTGAGATGATCATTCTGGAACGGAGAATGTTGATTAAATATTTATAGTAGGGGGTAATCAAAAATTCTGGAAATGAAGGACCAGGGAGAAACCAAGCGAAGTCAAGAATAAGACAACTTATCGGTGTTTGTCATTGTAACACCAATGTATGCACGACTGCAATTATTAAATTTTACTAAAAAGTTCCGACTTCAAAATGTCAAAAAAAAGTTGACACTACTACCAGTTAAGCCTCCCTTTAAGCATTCAGGTCAATGATCTGCTACCTAGATCATTGATTCAGGTTACTACCGTGCGAGCAAAAATTGTTTGCATCAAAGAGGGCTTGGATTAAAAAAACGTAGGGCTTGGTTTAGATAAAATTACGCGTAACGGCTGTCAAAGATGATGGAATAACTAATTAATTGATACCGCTAAGCATTACGTCCTTAGATGCAAGGCCCTCTTTGATGCAAATAATTTTTGCTCGCACGGTATAAGGTTAGGTATGTATGTATGATTCTTAGTTCAAGCTAGGGTTGGGCGGTTATTGGAAAATAACCGGTTATTGATTAACCGGCGCGACAACAGGCTCGGACGGGCTGAAATACTCGAAACTGGCTCTTAACGACACCGAATGGCGACACGGAAACACCCGAATATCGGATCTAATAAATTTTCTTTGCTGGGGCAGCAACATTTTTTCTCAGGATAAATAAAAATTCTTTTGAAAAAGTTTTTTGCTCTTACAATTACGTATTTTGCTATTGCGAAATATTTATTACCAACAGCAAAGTACTTATTAAAATCAATAGAAAGACATCAGTAAACCTTATTTTACTGCTACAAGAAAGTCAATTTGCAACTTTGGCAAATATTTTAGCTGGGATAGCCAAAAATACATCAGTAAAGTTGTTTTTGCTGGAGATTTTCTCAGTGCAGGTGACGACAAGTGTCCAAATTTATTTAAACATTTGCTAACAATGTATCATGCCCGTGGCAACCAAACAATCAACCAACTTTGACCAAAATGTAAAAAGTCACTGTCAAGTCATTCTGACATTTATAGGCTACTAAGACGCAAGTAGCTTTGATTATTTTTATTTTGATTATTAATTATTATTTCATCAACGATTTCTTCCACTTGTTGGATAAAACATTGTATGCCACTCGTGTGTTATGTTTTCTAAGTCACTTGAGAATTTATACCACTCGGCCGGACGCCCTTTTCTCGCGTGGCTTATTTTCACATTAGTACCATAATTAACTATTATTCATAAGTTCTGGGATAGTGTCTGGGGTAGTACTTGTGGTAACACTCTTCACCGTTTAAATAGTACTCAAAAATACATCATAAAGATATTCATGAACAGAAGCAAGAGGTATCCATCAGATTTATTATTTAAAGAGGCTGACCTTCTATCAGTAAGGCAGTTATTGTATGTTAAGGGTACTCTTAGGTTTATGAAAAAGTGTAATAAATACAAAAGTAGGATCATGCACAATGTTCACACCAGATCTGTAAATAGTGGGTGTCTAATCGTTCCACTAGCCTCATATACTGCCTCGCAGAGGCACATTATGTATATCGGTCCTAAATGGTTCAATATGTTACCCTTGAATTTGAAATTTGTTGTAAATTTACATACCTTCCTGTTGGGCATTTCTAGATGGATAAAGATAAATTATCAGCAAATAACCTGTACGGCGCCTTTATTGAATGAGTACTAGAGGGAATTTTGAAGTTCTATTTGATATCTATTAATAATAACTTTCAGTGAATCATTCTGAGGTAAAAAGGTAAAAAAGGTACAGTCCTGGGACCAATACTTTTTAATATTTATCTAAATAATATTTTTACTTTAAACTGTCAAGGAAAACTAGATAGTTTTGCTGATGATACGGTAATTTTTTATGAAGGTCTAAATTGGAATATTTAAAAAAATTCTATTAAAAAAGATTTTATAAAAATAAGCAGCTGGTTTAATAAAAACTTATTAACTATAAATTATAACAAAACAACATACATTCCATTTACTTCATACAAAAATAAACTTCCAAATATTGGTCCAATAATATGCAATAATAATATTAACATAAAGGAAGGTGAAAATATTAAATATCTAGGAATAATTTTTGATAAACATTTAAAATGGGATTTACATAGTGACTACATTATAAAAAAAACTAAGAATTCTTATACCAAAATTTAAACATCTTAAACAATTTTTAAATATAAAAGAATTAGAAATACTTTATTATTCTTTAATACAAACCCATTTAAATTATGGAATACTAGGATAGGGAGGCATAAATAAGAATTATCTTAATAATATTGAAACTATTTTCATACATTTTAAAAATTATTTACGAAAAAGACCATCAATATTCTTTTGATTTACTATTTAAAGATAGCAAAAAAATGGATATTAAACAAATATTTTCTTACAACATGTTAATATATATTTTTAAACATAAAAATATAATAAATTATATTAATCACATACATGAAACTCGTCATAAAAATACTATTACATATAAAAATAGAGTAAATAAAACAATAGCACACAAACATTTTTTAAACATCAATCCATATATTTTTGATATGCTACCACAGCCAATTAAAATAATTAAATCGTTAAATAATTATAAAAATAAAATTAAAAATTGGATATTATCTAATCCAAGAGATATATATTCAAGAACGTCATTAATAAATAATGAATAAAATAAATAAATATATATTATATACATAACCTATTGTATCTTCGTATATTATAGTGATATAAAATATACCAATAAAATATTGTCATATTCGTTTTATATTATAATCTAGTTGTGCCTGACTTATGCAATATATTCTTTACAATAAATATTATATTATTATTTAACTTTAAATTTATATTTAACTTATTATTATATTTAACTCAATAGAAGTATTTTACTTCTGAGTTCGGAATTGATAGTTTATCCAAAAAAATATATATTAGCATTAAATGTAAAAAAAATTATTGAATAAACTTTTATTATTATTATTATTATTATTATTATTATTATTATTATTATTATTATTATTATTATTAATATTATTATTATTATTATTATTATTATTATTATTATTATTATTATTATTATTATTAAAAGATGATATAGTGTCCGCGAAAATAATTAAAAGAAAAAGAAAATATAGTGGCATATCGGACAAGTGTGTAACTATTTTTTATATTGGAATACACAGGGATACAAGTTCAATCAGTGTTGCCACAAGCATTTTTTTTTCGAGTCAGATGATGTGAAGAAAACGAGCCAAATTCATACCGGAACGAGCTTTTTCAAACAAAAAATATTTATTAGTGATTTTTGGAATTGGAAATATTATATTTTTAAGTACTCATATGACTAGCTTGTATTTCAAGTAAATATTCAACAGAATTCATTGTTTTCGTCTTTAAGTTGAATTTTAAGTTAATACCGGTTCCCGAAAATTTGAGTGAAAACAGAACATACATCATCATAAAATGTCAAACAGATGACGCTGACAAGACAAGTGACACTGCTGACAGCTCACAGCGGTTGGGGTGCGTTCGCGGTCTCTAGCTGACCTGATCCGGTTGCTCGGCGGGGTGTGTTCATGAATATGGTTCGTAACCGTTATGGTATGTTACTCCATCCCGACAACGATCCGTATCCGCGACATTCTGCGTTCACTCAGTTCAATTTCACTTCAGCAATACACAAAATAGTCAAACTCAACAGATCGACCTCGAAATCAACAAAAAAATTAACCGAATTCTAATAAAGAGTCAGTTTTAATAAAGAGGAGCCAACGAGTAGCTTTGAGTCCAAAAGAGCCAAATCTGGCTCGAACGAGCCACCTGTGGCAACGCTGAGTTCAATGGATACCCTGGGGCGGGTAGACCACGACGGCCGTTTCGTCCTTGTTAGGACTCGACGGGCAGCCATAACCCAAGCAATTCCAAGAACGACGAAAAAATGTACTAAAAGCCTACTTGTAGAATCAAGGCGGCCCTCAATACACCTTAGCGCCATCCCACGGAACCAACTCCAATATAAAAGATAGTTACACTGGTATAATCGAAAGGTAGAATTGTCTAGGGGGCCGCCTTGATTCTACAAGTAGGCGTTTAGTACATTTTTTCGTCGTTCTTGGAATTGCTTGGGTTGTGGCTGCCCGTCGAGTCCTAACAAGGACGAAACGGCCGTCGTGGTCTACCCGCCCCAGGGTATCCATTGAACTTGGATCCCTGTGTATTCCAATATAAAAAATAGTTACACATTTTCTTTTTCTTTTAATTACTATTATTATTATTATTATTATTATTATTATTATTATTATTATTATTATTATTATTATTATTATTATTATTATTATTATTATTATTATTATTATTATTATTATTATTATTATTATTATTATTATTATTATTATTATTATTATTATTATTATTATTATTATTATTATTATTATTATTATTATTATTATTATTATTATTATTATTATTATTATTATTATTATTATTATTATTATTATTATTATTATTATTATTATTATTATTATTATTATTATTCTAACATTGGTGATATTGTGTTTGGACTAATTTAACTTGTGCTATGTGGTTTGTCTTTGGCATATCATTATGGTCTTTTTTCTCCTTTTTTTGTTCTTAAGGATTGTAAAAACTATTCATAACCTGAAATCCAGACAAGCTGCCTGTAGCTTTGGATTTCAAACATGAATATTGTGTTATGGCATGTTATAATAGGAAATGTAAATTCTTTATGAACTATATTATAAGTTGTAGGCTTAAATGAAAAGCACGTCGATTAACATTTTTTAGATTTAATACAGACATTAAATGAAAAGTGTTCATGATAAAAACTGCCAATAGGTATAGTATATCAGATATTCTGATGATGTGAACTAATAACTGTCGCATATCGAATTTCTAAAAGTATTTATATTAAAAGCCCAATCTCAGCTCAGCAGATATAAAACTGTGACATATTACAACACAGCCGATGCCCTTACAAATTCGTTGTTCATTCACCTTTCCAATCATCACATTACAACTTACCAAAACCCATTCCTATAGGACCCCCTAAAATACCTCCTATTAAAACGGACGCGCCGACTATTAAAGCTCCTTTTCCAGATTCTTGTATGGTGACTTTTAAATTTTCCTGTTGGGCCAGATCGGAGCACACTTCAATAACTTTTGCACGAGTTCTAGCATTCATCATGAAGCCTTATCTAGAAACAAAAGCCAAAATTATTCAGGGCAGAACTCTAGTGGAAAAAAAGACGTAATGTCAAAAAAAGAGCTAGTGAGATAGAAGTTAGTGAGAAAAATTGATCTAACTTAAATGGTCGTGCTGTTAAGTTAAATAGAGCTAGCTAATTAATAGCCATACTTTGACGCGTGGCGAATATAACATAAGTTTTTATAAATGGAACACCCTATTTTTTAATTTATTTTTAGATTCTATATGAAATTCTATAACATTTTTGTTAATAATGCTATATTCCTAAACCTATAGTAGTTGTTCTAATATTTTAATTTTATTAGGAAAATATTATACTCTTTTAATAAATGGACAGTTTCGTCATTGTTTCCAAAGGTGGAATACTCATATTTGGTACAAACATTCTATTGGGATGACAAAAAACATGTAGCGAAATTTAAGTTAGAGGCTACAGGGGGTTCAAAATAAATGTATATAATATCTCCACTATTTTAAATTAAAAAATATTAACTTTTTCCATATCTTCTGGCATTGTAAACGCGATCTTTAATGTATCCCCACAAAAATAAATCTAAAGGTGTTAAGTCATATGATCGAGGGGGCCACCCAATAAATTCATCCTTACCGATCCATTTCTGTAGGTAATGATTGCTTTAAAATTCCCGAGTTTCGCAAAGGTAATAAGCAGGAGCTCCGTCTTGTTGAATTCACATTTGTTCCCTTTCAATGTTGTCAACTTCTACAAGGAGCTGCGGTCATTAAAATATATATGTCCGTTCGTTACTCGAAGATTTTTGATTTCACACCATACATTAAGCGACCAATGGTTTTGATTTTGAATTTCACCGACCCAGAATGGATTAACTGGCGAATAATAGTTGCTATGACGGTTAACTTGTGCATTACTGCGAAAGACAGCTTAATCGGAAAACATATTTTTGGACAAAAAATTCGGAACGGCCTCAATAGCTTCATTTCTCTAGAAGTTGTTGGTGTAGTCCCATATGCAAGGAATAATATTTAAATTTTCTCGTGGTGCGATTAGCGGTAGATTGGGTTGTGTCACATAGACTGCTAAGTGACGGCTACTGACCTGGGTATTATCTACAACAACTCAATTTCTTTTTCCTCATTGGTAGCATTCCGATTTACCACTTTCCGTTTCTTATATTTGACGCTACTATTACCATCAAACCGTTCCATTAAGCATTGAAAATATTGTTTTTGGTATGCATATATTACTGTACTTCATACCGTAAATCCTTACTGCTATAAGACAATTTTTTTCCGCCTCGCCCAGTATATAAATCATACCAATTAATTAATTTTTAGGAAAATCCATAACTATTCTATTTTTATAAGTACGTCACTTACGTAAGTAATTAAACTTATACTTGCTGAATTATTAACATTTCAAGATTTGCAATGCCAAAATTTTTGTTTTGTCATCCTTAACTTATTATATAGAGTTAGTCCTGTTAGTGTAATAAAAACGAGCATAAAAATGACACATGAGCTTGCTACGGCCCACTACTGAACTAAGAACTATTAGGAAGAAACCAGAATCCAGCTGTTAATATTATATGTGGGCGTCAACTGTCGAAACGCTTTGTTTTTAGAAACAGTTGACTTTATGACATACCTAATGAAAAGTGAAGTTTTGTAAAATCTATTAGGAAAAAATAATAATATTCGGGGTGTGCCATTTAAAAAAGTTGATATTTTTTTAATTTATAATGTCGAAATATAAAAATTTATCTATAGCATCGAACTCAAATTTCGTTGCATGTTTATTTTTGTCATCTCAGTAAAACGTTCGTACAAAACATGTGTATTTCACCTTTAGAAACAATGGCGGAACTGTAAATTTTTTATAAGAGTGAAAACTAATAGTTTTCTAAAAAAAATTAAAATATTAGAACTAAGTTTAGGTAGGTATATAGGTACATGTATATATAACATTAACAAAAAAGTTAAAAGATTAAAATACCTCTTCAAAAATACTCTATGTGTTATAGTAGTTATCCTTTTATAGTTTTCTGATTACATAGTCAAAATTTTATTATTCCTTGATGGCACCTGTATGGTTTTTGACATGGACACCAGCGATTAAAAGTTAAGGTACCTATATAATTAAACAATAAATTACATTATAACAACAAATACTTACTAAATAATAAAAAAATCGAAAAACCTAACATTATATTATTATGTTTCAATTAACCAACTGTTCCAAATGGCCTTCATTATTTTGAATACAACTTATATTGTTCCTCAACTGAGATGATTATTTAAATTTAATATTTCTGCAGATAGCCTGTCTTTTTTTGATCTGCGGTAAGTAATTCCTCTGACTTAATTTTATCTTCCAGGTAACCCCCATAAAAATGTATCTAACACATTAAGATCTGGACTGTTTGGAGGCCAACTTATTGTTCCTGTTGTATTGGATCCAAATAGATCGCGGACTTTTAATAAAATAAAAAAGGTGGTATTGGTATTATATCATTTTGTTATCTTGTGCTGGGCTTGCAGTTTCCGCCGTCCCAATCGTCACTGTTTATATGATTATATTATTATATTCTAAGAATTCCGCACTATGGTTATTTGCGTGAATTTATCGGAACAAAATAACTCCTAACAAATACAAAATTATGCATCCCGTCCACCTTGAAAGAATATTTTCAATGTTATAAGTTACAAGATTTATATCAAAATGCAAATATAAAATGAAATAAAAAAAAAAGTTCTTTATAGTCCATTTCAAGCGGTAGGTAATACAATTATTTTAGTAACCGCGCATCTAAAAACTCCAATCTTAGTTTTTAATCGCGGATGATATTGTCCTTTCCAGGATGAATTTCGATTATTCTGCTTAATGACCATTGTTGAGGAGGAAGGTTTTCCTCACGTAAAAGTGCTAGGGATCCAATCTTGAATAATGGAGTCGGACGTCGAAAATTTAAAATTGCTTCTATTTGACACAACACCGTATAAAAAGATTCATAGGTTAGGTAAGTCTCTTTTAAGACCCTGGCTAAGTGAAATTTTGTAGACTTTACCGCAGCCTCCCAAAGAGCTCCAAATGAAGGTGAGCGCGGTGGTATAAAATGCCACTTAATATCGTTTTCCAATAAAAATGTTAAGAATTTATGTGCCTTTGAAACATATTTTACTAAGTTTTTGCAATGCAATAAGTTAGCTCCTACAAAAAAATTTCCGTTATCAGAGTTAATATTTTTGCATAATCCTCTTCAAGAGACAAATCGTTTTAATGCATTTAAAAATGATCAACGACAATCTCAATGTGAATAGCGCGAGTAACAAAACAAACAAAAATACAAAATAAATGTAAGCCTTTATTATCTTTCCAGAAGGTATATAGTTTACCATCATTTATCATTATAGGACCAGCAAAATCGCAGCCTACAGTTAAAAATCGACGTGAAGGTAAACGTCTTGACTGGGGAAGATCACCCATCAATGGCATGCTAACAGAAGGCTTAGATTTAAAACAAACAAGACATTGGTTGATAACACGCTTTACTGCATTATTTCCATGAATACTTAATCCAATACTTATTTTGCAAAATTACTAAAACAGCTTGGGTTGCTGCATGTAAGTTTCGTTTATGTTCATATTCAATTAGAAGCTTAGTAAAATCATGATAAGGAGGTAATAAAATGGGATGTTTCATATCAGAAGTCAAAGTCGAATTTCGAATTCTTCCACCCACGCGTAATATAACCTGTTCGTTAAGAAAGGGATTCAATGAAAACCGTTTACTGTCCTTATAAATTTGTTTATGTTTACTTAAATTAATAATTTTTTTGGAATATTCGATATATTGAACTATTTTTAAGAGATTATTTAATGATTGATCTAGCTCATTCCGCGACATTTCGGTACAAACTATGTTGTTTTTATGTTTTGTATTATTATTTAAGATAAATCCTAATATGTATGCAAAAATTCGCAGAAGTTTATTAAAATTTCAATATCTTTTAAAAATATCCCGATCCTGATATATCATGTTGGTCATAAACGATACTTGACCTGCCTTTTTTCTGTCCGGTATATTTTCGATATTTATTTGATCTAAGACGAGCCCGAGGTTTTCATGTTTTGTAAAAAATTCTGGTCCGTGCCACCACAAATTACAAATTGCTGTGGACTTAATCCACGGTAAAGCTGCATTTTTTTTAGCCAACATAACTCTACTGAAATTTCTTAGTCAATTCATGTACTTGTGTAACCCTATTGGCTACAAAGGTGTTCCAGTGACTCGGTTCACTTGCGATCCACGAAAGTGCAATAATAGTGGAATCGCTTTATTTTTACGTCGAGAGAAGTTTCCACGTTTTTTGCCAAGCAGGCTAAAGCAAAGAGCTTCAAAGTTCCAACCGATGTAATGAGATCGTTTTTAAAGGAGCAACGCGACTTTTAACGCATAATAAACTTAAATGACGTAAACCGCTAATATCTGTCGTAACTAATGAAACAGACAGAAATCCGTCACTCTAGCTGTAATCGTCAAATCTTGTGGTACGACCCTGTCTACGTTGTGTTTATATTTAGGTTCTTTTAAAGTTTGGTACAACGGTAAAAGTTTGTCAGGTTTTAAGATTTTTTAGCTTTAATCTTATTCTGACGGTTTCCCTATGATGCGGTATATTCCACTGCCAGTAAATGAAAATTAAAGAGATTTAAAAAAAAAACAATCTATCTATTATAAAAGCATTTTGGCCATATACAATTTATGAACATTTAATCAGATATATATCCTTTAAATAACATACAGAATAAAAACCCTAATTATTACATTTCATAAAACTGTAATATGGTCGGTCTCCCATATAATTTAACCCATTTGCACCAACATCTATCTGCAACAGAATGGTGACACTTTCTCAGATATTACTTATTATGTCTGCGACAATAATAAGTAATGTTTTACCTTTTGTTACCAATTACGTCTGCGACTGTAATGGCGACACTTTTCCTCCCAAAAATACCCCCTTTTTATGATTACCTTTGGGCTGCGACCACAGTCTGTTTTAATTGGTTCCCCATTAATCTGCAATTTATTTTGTTACATATCGCCCCATTTTCGTGTAAGTATGATTATTAAAATTATTTATCATTTTAGTTACAGAGTATTTTTTTTATAGATTTACGTACGCGTTTAGTATAAAGGTACTACGTAGTTTAGTGAAAAGCCGAGCGACTGATGGTCTTCAGTAGGGGACACACAAGCCATTCCTACTGTAGGACATTTCAAACATATAATTTATAAAAGTGCAATAAAAGTTAGGAGCTCGCCCACTTTCCGCATGTGTCACTTTTTTTCTCAAGCGGGCGTTGTTTTTCATATGGTCTCTTTTAAGGATACCAATCCATATCCGACAATATTATTAGAAAGCCGAACGACAACTGTCCAGCAGTGGTCACTCAAGACATTCCTGCTGTCGGATATTCTTATTAGTAAAAAACCCATCACACCGTTTTATGTACCGGGTGGCCAAATAAGAATGGACGCCGGCCATATCTTGGGAACCGTTTGTCTTAAAGTTTTGATATTAAAAAAAATCATTATAAAATCGACCAAGAGAAATTGTGGAAATTATTTTCAAGTTGGTTCACAAATTTACCGCTAGAGGGCGTCTCACCAATGACTAAGAAGATTATCGGATTTTTATAGATAATATGCCAAATAAAGTTATAACAAAAATTCGATATGTTATTTGTATAAATATATGGAATAATTTTGCTTTTATACATTTTGTTCTAATTCTCAAAATAAATCGAGGGGAGGAGGGGGAACCTCATTTGAAAGAAATACTTATAACTCCAGTTTGCCTTAACCGACTTTGATAAACTTAGTCTCGTTTAAAAGATATTATCCCATATTAATATTTAAAATGATGTGTGACTATTTTTTGTTATATCCATTGCCGCTGGAGGGCGTTATTTGCACAATCATCATATTTTTCTTTTTTTTTTCAAAAATTTTAAATGGAACCATATATAAATATTTATTTAAATAAAAAATAGATTAAAACCGAACGAAAGTGGTGAAAACCGCATGTCGATATCTTAATTTTAGCTGGAGATACAAGAAAAAACTATCATACAATCCGTTAGATAAAACCGATATTTTCATGAAATACGTATCGTAGGCATGGGCATCCGACGGGGGTTTACACTTACCCCCTCCCCTCCTCTCCCTCCTCACTGGCTGGCAAAAAAATTATCATCTCTTACAAATATACCATTGCTATGTCGATATTTTCTACAAAAATTTGATTTTATTATCATATTACTGATATTTCATTTTTAAACTTTCGCCTGCGGCGCATATTTTCTGGACACCTGAGTAAATATTAACTTTTCTCAATATCGTGCTAACCCCCAGGTCTAGGCGCACAAATATGATTTTAAAAGGTTTAAATGAAGTCATTTAGAGTTATTACAATAAAATCTTACTTTTTACAAAGTAAGCTTTAAAACAAAAACATAAAAATATGTCATTTAGGTAAACAATTAAAACCCCCTTGAATTTACTTGTGTAAAAGTTTTTAACTACTTGACACATTTATCGAGTTTTTAGGCTTGTGCAAGAATGCTTATTCAAACTGCTGAAGCATTTGATATGCTGGCAGTTTATTTTGAATGCTTTCAAAATGCAACAGTTGCTGCCAGAGTCTATAGAACAGCTTATCCTGAAAGAAGGCATTTTAGCAATATATGCTAACACATTCACAATATTTTCTTCTGTTCGGCCCCGGCCACTACTTAGGGGCAACGAACACTTCCAGTTTCTCTCAATCTGGTTGCAAGTCTAACAAAAACATATTTACTAAAATGCCTTCTTGCAGGATAAGCTATTCTATATACTCTGGCAGCAACTGTTACATTTTGAAAGCATTCAAAATAAACTGCCAGCATATCAAATGATTCAGCAGTTTGAATAAGCATTCTTGCACAAGCCTATAAAAACTCGATAAATGTGTCAAGTAGTTTAAAACTTTTACACAAGTAAATTCAAGGGGGTTTTAATTGTTTATCTAAATGACATATTTTTATGTTTTTGTTTCAAAGCTTACTTTGTAAAAAGTAAGATTTTATTGTAATAACTCTAAATGACTTTATTTAAACCTTTTAAAATCATATTTGTGCGCCTAGACCTGGGGGTTAGCACGATATTGAGAAAAGTTAACATTTACTCAGTTGTCCAGAAAATATGCGCCGCAGGCGAAAGTTTAAAAATGAAATATCAGTAATATGATAATAAAATCAAATTTTTGTAGAAAATATCGACATAGCAACGGTATATTTGTAAGAGATGGTAAATTTTTGGCCAGCCAGTGAGGGGGGAGAGGGGGGATACGTGTAAACCCCCGTCGGACGCCCATGCCTACGATACGTATTCATGAAAATATCGGTTTCATCTAACGGATTTTATGATAGTTTTTCTTTAGCTAAAATTAAGATATCAACATGCGGTTTTCACCACTTTCGTTCGGTTTTAATCTATTTTTTATTTAAATAAATATTTATATATGGTTCCATTTAAAATTTTTGAAAAAAATTGAAACATATAATGATTGTGCAAATAACGCCCTCCAGCAGCGACAGATATTAACAAAAAATAGTCACACATCATTTTAAAGATTAATATGGGATAATATGTTTTAAACGAGACTAAGTTTATCAAATTCGGTTAAGGCAAACCGGAGTTATAAGTATTTCTTTCAAAGGAGGTCCCCCCTACTCTCCTCGATGTATTTATAGAATTAGAACAAAATGTATAAAAGCAAAATTATTCCATATATTCCTACAAATAACATACCGAATTTTTGTTATAACTTTATTTGGCATATTATCTATCAAAATCCGATAATCTTCTTAGTCATTGGTAAGACGCCCTCTAGCGGTAAATTTGGAAACTTAAAAATAATTTCCAGCGATTTTTCTTGGTCGATTTTATAATGATTTTATTAATTTCAAAACTTTATGACAAACGGTTTCCAAGATTTGGCCGGCGTCCATTCTTATTTGGCCACCCGGTACACAAATTATAAATTAACGTTCTACAGGCAACATCGTACCAAATAATTATATCCCTTTTCTTATAACTTTACTTGTAAAGTATTTTTCACCATAAATGGTATCGACTTATTGACTGCAATAAAACTACCGGTTTAATCCCATTGTTATACATAATTAACAAGCAAATACACTACAGGATAGGACTTTACATATTTAATTCGTTATTAATAATATATTATTTAATGACATAAAGATAGTTAAATATTACCTACTATAATTACAAATTATAATCCGACCCTGACCGACAGTTTATTTGCATTTTTATGGCCGAGCTCTTGCAAAACGTCCCAGGTAATTAAACGGAGTCAACCATTTATTGTGAAAAATACTTTATATTGTCAATTAAAATATTACCCTTTTAATCCTCCCCCATTTCTTTACCTAGCTTTTCAGATTATTATTTACTTTTATCCGATGGCATTATTATTTCATAATAATGTCCACCATTTGTTCTCAAGTACCACAAAATTAAACACCCCGAGAGACAAACAACATCTGTTACAAACCTTAACAAAAGGTCTGTGTCAACGAACCTGACTTTGACCTGATTTAACGACCCTTAGAAAGCAAAAGTGTATTGATTTTTGTTACAGTTACAAATAGTACCGTTAAGCTTTGGCCCCCTTTTTATTTTAAAATAATTAATAGCCAATTTTGTCTTGCACACTTGGCCGACTTTATTTGCTATTTAGACAACCCCCCCTCATTTATTTATGACTTGATAATTTTCTGATTATCACTTTTGATAGAAATATTTGTAAGAATGAAATTGAAGTAAAAGAATATTTAGATTTTTATATGGCGCGAATAAACCCGCACAAAGTCGAACCACTCGAACCCGAACTACGCGAACAAAACCTGACAGTGAAACGACCTTAACTTGTGATTGGGAAAATTCAATCTTTATTTTTATTTAATCTGACATTATTTAATCTGCCATTACAAAGTTATTATTACTATTTTAAGGTAATACAATCAACTATCACAGTTTATAAAGTATCTTATACATATTATTATAATGAATAGAAATAACAAAAATAGCACGAATTGTACTTAATTATATTATTTAGTTCTATGTTAATTTAAATATATACTAAAAAGATGCACCTAAGTGAGTTAACACTTGTCTGTGCGTGGAAATGTTGCTAACCATAATGTGTTATTTAGTCAATTAAGTAAATTAAGTATACCATTTGCTTATATAAGAAAGGAATGAAATGTAAAGAATTATTAATCGACGAAGAAATAAGTTATAATTTTCATTAGTAAACTCCCTACTCATGCGTGAGAACTTTTTGAGACTTTTAATATCTTCTGTAAATAAATTATAACACTTTGGTCCAAGGAAAGTAACAAATCTCTTACTGCAATTAAAATTAATCTGTGGACATTTCAACATTTCATTTGCTACACTTCTAGTTGTGATATCGTGACAAACATAATTTCTCAAAGTAATATGTTTATACCTATAAAGTGCAAGTGTATGAAAATACAGAGATCTGACACTACAAATTTTGTTTTGGTATAGTAGTCTGGTAGGGTATCTTTTATTTTTCTTTAAAATTATTTTTAAAATATTGTTTTGAATTATGTTTAAACTGTTTAGACTGTTTGAATATAATCCCCCCCAAACCAATATAGCATACTTCAGCACCGATTCAACCAACGATCGATAAACCAATATTAACAAGTTTTTATTAAATATGCCTCTAATTTGATAGAACTTATAACTAAGCTTTCTAACTCTCTTAGTTAAATAAGTAACATGGTGTCATACAAGTACATGTAGGAGTTTATCGTGAGGTACCGTGTCAAATGCCTTCGCCAAGTCCAAAAACATACCAATACACTTCTGTCCCGAATCAAGATTTTTGACAATTTCACTTGTGACTTGAAACATGGCATCGGCAGTACTCTTTCCTTCCATAAATCCAAACTGATGTTCACTTATAATATTATTACAATTTAAAAAATTTACCAGACGTGATTTGACGCATTTCTCAAATATTTTTGCAAAATTGCTAATTAAACTTATCGGTCTGTAGTTTGAGATTATTTGCCTGTCACCCGCCTTAAAAATTGGACTTATTATACTTTTTTTAAATTCTTGAGGAACATTTCCTGTAGCAAATATTAAATTTATTAAATGTTTTAATGGTGAGGTAATAAAAGAAGTTGAATATTTTATGCCTTTTACAGATACGCTATCCAAACCGGGCGCACTGTTATTTTTTAGTGATTTTATACAATTTACAATCTCAGTCTCAGTGACAAGTGTTAAGAACATTGACTTATCATTTAGTGGCAAACTATGTCGAAAATCGATAGGTTCGGAGATGTTCTCAATCATTCTTATGCCAATGTTGGAAAAATAGCCATTGCAGAAATTAGCCTTTTTTTTATCATTATTAAACAAAACTCCATTCTCATCAGTGACTTGCAAAACACCATTCATTATTTTCACTTCATTTGTTGCCTCAGATATAACTTCATACATTTTTTTCATATTATTTTGATTATAAGTTAATATGTTTTTGTAATAGTCATTCTTAGTTTTTTTTAGTAAATTATTTAGTTTATTTTTATAAGTTTTGTATACCTGTTCGAGTTCAGGTGTAAAGTTTGCAACAAGTCTTTTTTTCATAATATCTCTAGTTTTTATTGATTTAACTAAACCATAGCTAATCCATGGTTTAATTTTTTTACTCTTATTTACACCAACAGACTCGGACGTACCAGGGCCGTAGCCAGGCTTGAATTTTAGGAAGGGCCGTTAACATTTCTGGAAGGGCGAACTTATTAAACTTTTTTTTATTTTAGTAGGTAGTACATAGGTAAGTATTTTATATATAAAAAAAATATTTTAAAACACGTTTAGATAATTACAACTGTTTTAACACTTAAAACAGTTGTAATTTTCTGTTGCCTCTTTCATTAAATTTTTTTAAAAAGAGTTCAAAAACTAATTTTTCGGTCTGTTTTCTTTCAAAGGCCAGAAAGATCAGGTCAGCCATTCTCTGATGTTCCATTGCCATACGTTGGGGGCGATTGATGGCCGGAAGGGCGAATTTTTCTCTAGGAAGGGCGGCGCCCTGCCTGCCCCCCCCCTGGCTACGATCCTGGGACGTACACTCTTTTAATTGTGACATAAATATATTTAAGAAATTAGTGGTTGCAACCTGTTTTGCTTTTTGGTCCCAAAAATATTAGTTATTTTATTTTACCCTTAAGAAATTTTATTACGCCAAAAACAGCCCCGGGTCTGGGGCGTTTCACTAAACATATACAAGCACCGTACGCAGCTTTACTTGCATCGCTAAAAGCATGCAACTCTATAGTCATATAGTTCAGAATGACTACTTGACGCGGTATTTATTTTTATATTGTCAAGATTGGTAGTTGTTCAAAAAATAAAGTCCAAAGAGTATAATCTGAGGGCACCGATTCGTCTCAGCCTAACTTGCACTGCCAAAGACGCTGCATAATTATTTTAGCGCGTACAGTAATTGGGCCTGCCAGACCTAAAGGATGGAATATTTTTGCGATAAATAACCGATAAAATTTGACGTTTCGTTACCGTCGTATAGTTATTAAAGTTAATTAAATAACCTAAAGTATCTTAATAAATCATAATTCTCTAACTGACCTTGGTCGCAATCAGCAAACATTTCCGGTTTGTTTGAATACTATTACATTGTTTAATTCTCTTTATAAGTGTCAGATAATGCAATTAAATAAATAATGGAAATGGTAAAAGGGAATATTGACGACTTACCAATCGACGCTGTTCAGAGGACCAATGTTGAAAGGGATCCAAATAGATCGCATACTTTTAATAAAATAAAAAAGGTGGTATGGGTATTATCATTTTATTTATATGTTAAATACCTAAAATGGTGGGCGAGTGTGCCTATTTCGACCATAGACATTTACCTTTAGATACGTGCAGCTTATCTTATGCGCAAACAAAAGTTACGTTTTATGGGTGAAAAAATACGTCCGAGCGCATCGCTAGCCGGTCTTCAGTAAGTATGGAGTAGTGATGTATCTTACAGTATCTTGATATATAACTTTATTTTATTATGATCAATTTGAACACATCAAATTAGGCCTAGGCTAGACAAACAAGGTATGAAAATAGTCCTTCCAAAATTAGATACTATTTTTTTTTTAGTAATTGCATGGTTCCAGAAGTTACCCCTGCATTCAAGCCATTTATAGGTCTTTTATACATGATTGACCTTGAGAACTGTGCCCTTAATTACCTACTTAGCTGATGAGGTCAGGGAGTGCCAAGAGCATGTAATATACCGGGTCCGCCAACCGCCAACCGCCAATGAAGCGGGGACGGAAGATTAAATCAATATCGAAAATGTTAAAACAGCATGAGGTATGGACTTAAAAGAGGCATATTTTAAAAATATTTTCCATTATACAGGGTGGCTTAAAAAGTGTGGCGAACTACACTTGTATTTTTTAAAATGGAACACCTTGTATATTATTGGCCCACAATAGGGAACTTGTATGAAAATTAAATTTGAAAAATAATGCTCTTAAGCGTAAGCTAAGCGTACATAGCGCGAGAGCGGGTTATTCATACTACGTGGCGTCACACGGCAAACTTTAATTATTTATAAAAAATTAAGGAGTGATATTTAAGACGTTATATTTTGTATATGTTGTTGTTTGGTGTGGTTGAACATATTTATGCAACAAAAAAAATGTGTGCAAGTTCCCCATTATAAATAAAAATAACTAAAAAGTAGCAAAAATGTATGCTTTTAAAGTTAATATCGAAATAACTTAAATACGGTAAACTCTTAAAGATATCAAATTCATATCAGTAAAAAATATATAATTATGAAAAGGACTTTCTAGAAATCAAAAAATATACAGGGCGAGTTACATTCTCTATACTGCTGCAAGCAGTTATAATGCTGATCTAAGCAGTTTAGACCACTCCTAGTAATTCAGATAAAAAATGTTATAAATAGAGATAAGATAGTTTTGTTCGTCACTTCTATTGTTACTGTCGTTTGTAGAACTTGTGTTTCTCCAAATCTCTCAAATAAATTTGTTTTATGTGAGGGTTAAAGTTGTGTTTTTTGAAAGCAGTGTTTTTTAAAAATCCAAAACCCTCGGCCCGACATATAACTGGCGCAGTCGGTAGGATTTTGAGACGTTCCAAAAAGGCATATTTTGGCAGCGGTTTCTTTCAAAAATTTACTCGAAAAAACCTACAGAGAAACGATGAAAAATTTCAAAGTGTTCCGGAAGTAGATAGTATCGATCTAAGGTGGTAACTGGACATCACTGTCATCACTGGACAAAGCAAGAATATCACAGAACTTTAGGAGTCCGGGAGAAATCAATCGAGGGCATATCGACGGGTTTTCCTGTGGTTCACCGACGGACAAGCAGCGCTGGACGTGACCAAAACTGGGGAGGACAAAAATCGCCAAACCAGTTTAGCTTAAGAACAAGGAAATGACCAAGGGCGGATCCAGGGGGGGGTCATGGACCCCCCCCCCCCCCCTGGACGGTTTACATTTCAACATACATAACTATTGTGGAGCCAAAAAGAGTGAGTTCATAACCCAGTGCACATTTTTTCGACAAATTGAAAACACTGTTATTTTACGGCGTCGTGCAAAAAGGAACTCGTTACCTACTCATTTTTATTGTAAAAGGAACTTCATTAATAAGATTATAATTTAGGATTATCTCTAAAAAATGTACTACTAAAATATCTAGTTTTGTATATTTCAGGAGTTGGTTCTCTAAACCTACGTTCTTTTTTCATTAAAAACTCGGCGACTGCCCGTCTTGGATCAAAATGGGCTGTTCCAACTCCATTCAATGACACTAAGAGGCGATTATTATCGTATCGTATCTTCATTTAATGAAATTCTTCCTGGCGTTTTTAATTTGTTGTAATGGGAAATAATCCTCTCAGTAGTCATTGAATGAGGACTTATTAGCAATAACGAGACTAAAAGCTTTTGTAATATATCCTTAGTGCAAACTATAAGTTTTCTTAATTTATTAGCAAGTCTGGTGCCTTCATCGGGAGTAATAATGTCTGAAATTTCTTGAATTAAAGGTTAGCAATCACACACGGATGTCGCAAAATTGGACACTTCCTCTAAACCGAAGAGATTCTCAACTAATGGTCGGCCTGCGGATATCATTTCAGCTTCGGCACAAATAAGGTTTATCATATTTTTAATTGTTTCATCTTCATCCTCTAAAAACCTCTAAAAATTTTCGCCTGCGCCGCTATTTTTGCGCCTTCCGCGCTGTTTAACCCCCCCAAGGATTCATTTCTAGATTCGCCCTTGGAAAGGACAAGCATCGCCAATCCAGTTAAAATAAGGATCAATGACGATTTTTATCATTTTCATATTGTAAGTGAAAATTGAATTTTTGAATCGTACCATTTTTCTTTTTGAAACGTATATTTATTTTAATTTTGGCACAGACAATACTTTTGTATTCTATCTTACATTCATATAAACATTTTTTTTTACGCGTGTTACCTATTACTTTTAAAATATAGAGTGTCTCAAAAAGATTTTTCAAAATTGAGTCAGAAATAGATCATATTACAGATATTTTAAATTCTTTGTTAATAAACTCAACTGCCGAAATTACAATGCCTGAAATAAATTATTAACTTTTAAAATATCAGTCTAATAACGTTCCACATTTCGATGGAAATCCAAAGTTACTCAGCAGATTTATCAGCGCAGTTGAAAATCTGCTACGGGCTTTCCAAAATAAAAATGACCGTAATGCAACAATCAATATTTGTCTTTTTGATACCGTAGTAAGTAAACTCACCGGTAGAGCGGCAGAGTTAGTTGTTTCTCGAATCGAATTAAATTCGTGGGATTTACTTAAAGATGTATTAACAACAAGTTTTTCCGATCAAAGATCGATCGATTATTTAATACAGGATTTATTGAATTTAAAACCATATAAAAACGAAAACCCAATAATTTTCGGGTTTGTTCGGGTTTGTTCGGGTTTGTTCGGGTTTGCTTTAAAACCTTTTTAAACGGATTATCTTATAATTTACAACTTATAACTTGACTAAAGAAACCAACTTCTTTAGAAGGCGCAATGGCTTATTGCGTTAGAGAAGAAGAGAATTTTATTTATTATAAAAATTCGCAAATGTCTAATTTTAAACAACCCCAATCTATACACGGTGTCCCATATAAGAATGCACAGTACAGGGATCTCGTAAACCACAGGAGATACAGAGATGGTTAAATTAGAGAAAAGTTGCGCTTTGCTAAACCCTTTAAAGTCACGATTCGAAATCTAAAAAAATCCGATTACTTCCGAAGATATTTGGGAAAAACGGAATTTTCCCGATTTCGTTTTTATTTTTTTCTGACTGTATTTAAAAAGATATGACAAAATGAATTCCACATTCTCATTGCCACTTTTTCTGCTCTACAAGCCGGTGTTCTTAAATTTTCAATCCGACGTTTCGTTTTTCCGCAACCATCATCAACTTTGTTTTTTTAAATAGTCGGAAAATTTAATTTTATGCTTAGTTAATTCTACCTTTTATTCTGAATTCAACGTTATATCACACTTAATATTTATAACATCTTTCGGACTTAAAAACTCATCATCAATATTATTATTTTTTTTATTAAGTAAGTAAACAAAATGTTATTATCAAAAAACAAAATATTTTCATTTTACGCTACAAAAAGTTCATTGAACAAGCTTATTTAATCAAATGTTCAAAAAGTCCTCCCTCATTCTCTAAACAAACGTAGCAACGGTAAACAATTTCATTCATTACGTTTTCTAGCATCATTGGAGTTATCCTTGCAATAGCGGCTTGAACCTCGGCTCTAAGTGCTTCTACATTCTCGTACGTTTTCCAGTAGACTTTATCGTTGAGAAAGCCCCACAAGAAAAAATCCAACGGAGTGATGTCGGGAGATCGTGCAGGCCATCTTATAGGACCATTAGTGGCGATTACATTGTTCTGGAAACGTTCTGTTAGATATTCAATGTTGTTTCGAGAATTGTGTGGAGGTGCCCCATCTTGCTGAAACCAAATACTGTTGTTTTCTGCCAGAGGAATGTTATCAAGAAAATCTTCAATATCGTTAGTCAAGAACTGGAAATATCTTTCTGCATTTAAAGTACCTTCATAAATTATTGGTCCGATAATCCTTGTTCCTAAAATACCACACCACACATTAAATCCAAAGGCTTCAATTGTCGTACACGATGTTCGTTATGCTTTGCCCAATAATGTCGATTGTGTCGATTAAAAATTCCATTGTTACAAAAATAACTTTCGTCTGACCATAGAATAGTTCTTGGAAATTCACGAGTTTCATCACACATTCTAGTCAGCCACTCGCAGAAAATCATTCTGCCCTGTTGATCACCAGGTACTAAACTATGACAAATCCTGAATCTAAATGGACGAAAATCTCTTCCTTGTGAAGTATCCTTTGAGCATTGGACTTAGGAACATTGTGCTCTTTTTCGATTGATCTTAATCCCACAGTATCTTCTTCTTGTACAGCCAATAAAAGTCTTTTGAAAATTGATATATTAGGTTGGCGTCGCGTCGCGCCTTTTAGTATCGAAACAATTTTTATGGCTTTCAATATAACAACATAACATTTCCGATTTTTCTTCATTTGAAAAATGTGCCATAATTAAAATACACATCAAGAGACAAGAAAAAGTTTAAATTTAATCGGTAATTTCCGAACTAAGTTTACTTCTTTACGTAAAAATTTCGATTTATCGGCAATACTGACAGATCGCCATGATTTATTTAGACAATTATGCCTTTCAAAGCCTACTATTTCAAGACGATTTCCCCGAACTATGGATCAACCGAGTGGAAATGGTGCTTCTCAGCGCCCATAAACGAAGCACATCGGAACTTCTGTGCGAAAATGCCAACTTGTATTTTGTATTTTACATACTTCTGTCATTTGTACCGTACTGTAACCCCATACGCTAAATAAATAAATAAATAAATCAAGACGATATAAATGGAATAACTCGCAATTAATTATTTGATGCTAATATTTTGCTTACTTGCCCTTTTAATAGTTAAAACTTAAAATTTTTGATCCGACGTTTCGTTCCTTCGTAATAATCATTAAATAATATTGATGATGAGTTTTTAAGTCCGAAACATGTTATAAATATTAAGTGTGATATACCGTTAGATTCAGAATAAAAGGTAAAATTTACTAAGCATAAAATTAAATTTTCCGACTATTTAAAAAAACAAAGTTGATGATGGTTGCGGAAAAACCAAACGTCGGATTGAAAATTTAAGAATACCGGCTTATAGAGCAGAAAAAGTAGCAATAAGAATGTGAAATTCATTTTGTCATATATTTTTAAATAGAGTCAGAAAAAAATAAAAACGAAATCGGGAAAATTCGGTTTTTCCCAAATATCTTCGGAAGTGATCGGATTTTTTTGGATTTCGAATCGTGACTTTAAAGGGTTTAGCAAAGCGCAACTTTTCTCTAATTTAACCATCTCTGTATCTCCTGTGGTTTACGAAATCCCTGTACTGTGCATTCTTATATGGGACACCGTGTATACAGGGTGATTCACGGTGTATGGAACGTTAGACGTTTCTGACGAACCAGTAAAGGAATCGTTCTGAAAATTTGGTCGCGTACATAAACGGACATGCTCTACCAACCTAAAATATTTTTAACAATACAGTGTTGCCGCTTCCACACAAAAATAATAGTAACTTCGATTTTTTGAATGCAATACCATATATTTAATTTTATTTTCGAAATCCCCATTACTTTCCTTATAATTTTTATTAACTCTACTTTATACTTATCTCTAACCGTTTCTAAGATATAAAATAATTTCCGTTTTTTTTTGTCCGAAAACGTCACTTTTAAAAATGCTGATAATTTTGAACTCTAAAATACTGAAACCCTGAAATTTGGTAAATAGTTAACTAATACCATAGGGCTCTTTGCCCTAGTCCCAAATCTTAGTTGCAATATACAGGGTGGTTGAAAAATACACTTATTCTGCTAACTTGAAAAAGTGACCATAAGTCCTTTTTTTCAAATATAACACCCTATATATTATTACGGATTTGAAAAGCTGCTAAAATTTCACTTCATTCTTGTATATCATACCTGTACCTAACTAACTGGTTTAACCATTTTTTTGACGTATTAAGCATGATTTGTTAAATTTTCTATACAATTCAATTTTTATTCGGTTATTAGTAAGTTAGCCATGACAAAAATTGATGTTTACGTATGTTACTATGGTTATCGTTTTCGTTTTGACATTTCATTAAGTTTAGATACAAGACTTTAAAGTCATGGAAGAAAACTATACAAATACAAATGCAGTTCTTATGAATTTATTTATTTTATTTGGACAATGAGTGTTTGCATTAACATGCAAAAAACATTAAAACAAATTTTTTTTTTGAAATCCATGCAGTCAACACCCGCATATTAAAGTGTTTGGATGTAAACGGCCAGCGTTTTGAACATCTGTTAAAATAGCATTTTATTAGTTATAATTTTAGTAGTCTTTTATTATTTGACTACCTAGTTTCCTAGTTAACATTTAATAAAATTGTTCTGGATCCTTATGAATTTTCTAAGATTCGTTGGCGGTAAATTGGAGTACATTTCGTTAAACTTTATACATGTCCTGGCGATAATTCTATCACATTGTCCAAATAAAATAAATAAATTCATAAAAACTGCATTTGTATAGTTTTCTTCCATGACTTTAAACTGTATTTCTATCTTGTATCTAAACTTAATGAAATGTCAAATCGATAACCATAACGTACCATACGTAAACATTAGTTTCTGTCATAGCTAACTTACTAATAACCGAATAAAAATTGAATTGTATAGAAAATTTTACAAATCATGCTTAATACGTCAAAAAAATGGGTAAACTAGTTAGTTAGGTACAGGTATGATATACAAGAATGAACTGAAATTTTAGCAGCTTTTCAAATTCGTAATAATATATAGGGTGTTACATTTGAAAAAAGGACTTATGGTCACTTTTTTAAGTTACCAGAATAAGTATATTTTTCAACCACCCTGTATATTGCAACTAAGATTTGGGACTATGGCAAAGAGCCCTATGGTATAAGTTAACTATTTACCAAATTTCAGGATTTCACTGTTTTAGAGTTGAAAATTATCAGCATTTTTAAAAGTGACGTTTTCGGACAAAAAAAACTGAAATTAATTTATATCTTAGAAACGGTAAGAGATTAGTATAGAGTAGCGTTAAAAAAATTGTAAGGAAAGTAATGGGGGATTCGAAAACAAAATAAAATATATGATGTTGCATTTAAAAAATCGAAGTTACTATTATTTTTATGTGGAAGCGGCAACACTGTATTGTTAAAAATATTTTAGTTTGGTAGAGCATGTCCGTTTATGTACGCGACCAAATTTTCAGAACCATTCCTTTACTGGTTCGTCAGTAACGTCTAACGTTCCATCCACCGTGAATCACCCTGTATATATAAATGAATGTTTGTCTGTCTGTCTGTATGTCCCGTATGCGTTCCTATACCATTTATCCGATTACGATGAAAATTTGGTGAGTTGTTGTGTGCAGGCCGAGGAAGGTTTCGGCATAAAAAAAAGTGGCGCAACGCATGCCGGGTACTAATAACAATAATAATAATAATAATAATAATAATAATAATAATAATAATAATAATAATTATTATTATTATTATTATTATAATAATAATAATAATAATAATAATAATAATAATAATAATAATAAATAAACTTTTATATTTCAAATCATGAATACAAGAAACATAAAATGAAATTACGTCACCAATAAACTAATAAATAATAATATTTTCAAATTTTTTTTAGTAAGTAGCGTAGCAACGCGCGCAGGGTATAGCTAGTTATTTAATAAAAATCAAAGACCAAATAATTCTCCTATGTTGCATAATACAACTTATAAACCACAAACGTATAATCTAGTACAAAATTATACACCATATAGACCAACTTTCCCTATGTCAAATTTTTATCAAAATAATAATTTTACAAGACCGTTTTCAAGTTTTCCACAAAACAATAATTTTTCAAGACAATGTATCAGTTTTCCACAAAATAATAATTTTCCGAGATTTTCACAATAAAGACCTAATTTTATAAATAATCAACCATTTAACCAAATGTCGCGAAGAACGAGAGTCGAACCAATGGAAGTTAGTTCTGGAAATACTATAGTTAATAATAATAATCAAAACAAAAAATTCACCATTTAAGAACTCTACAATCAGGAAGTATTGCAGAGATCACCTGATCAACCAAGCCAATCAACAAATGAAGAGTGGTCAAGCTAAGTGATCTATGTGCCAAAATTCAAATTTTTTTTTCTATTTATATGATCTATGTCCTACTAGAAGATCTAAGTGCCAATTTCATCCTATTCGTTATAAAAAGCATTCATAGATGGCGAGAATCTGAATCCCAGATACTGTATCTCGCATACAGAATCCCAGTATAAAAGGAGCCTTATACCTTTTCTATATTTTTTTGTTCAATTTATGTACAAACGTTTTTTCGATTAACTGATATTAAAATTTTCTCCTATGAATGTTTTTGTGTATGTTTATTAACACAATATCAATAAAAAAAATATACTATTTTATTATTCTTAGCTTTAAAACAGTTTTTTACATTTTCTGGTAGTTTTCGATTATGGCACTTAGATCACTTCGCTTGACCACTCTTCAAATAATGATTATTCACCTGAAAACTTTTATAACCACAAAAGTTACGATTATAATAACGAATATTTTGACTATAACGATACCGAATATGACGTTAATCAATTACAAGAACAAAACGAATACGACATTAATTTGGATTATTCAGCTAATCCCGAAATTTCGCAAAATAACGAACAAGAAAATCAAAATTTTACCCCAACGAGCCAAAAAACCGATATAACATAATCTATCTTAATAATTATAACATCCAATTACCATTTATTTTAATACCTGAATTTAACGCAAAATTTTTATTAGATACAGGTAGTACCTACAAGAAGTTTTATAAGTCCAAAAATTGCTTACGAAAATTTCCCAGATTATATTCAAGAAGAAATTTTTCAAGTGCAAACTGCACACGCAACATCTTTTCATAATGAAGTCGCTACGTTACCAATTTTTCCTACTTTTAATACACCCGGTATACACAAATTGTATCTTTTTAATTTTTCAGATAAATTTGATAGATTAATAGGCTTAGACCTTATAAAACAATTAAATGCTAATTTAGACTTTAATACTTTTACATTAAATTTAACAAATACGAATGTATCTACCTATTCGGCAAGAAAATAATAATTTAGAATCAAATCAAAAAAATATCAAAACGAATTTAACCTATATTATTGACCCTAGAACAATTCAAAAAATACAAATTCCAGTTAATGTGAGAAATGGATACGGTATATTGCCTTACCAACAATTAGGAACCCTTGAA
Organism: Polydrusus pterygomalis; assembly: GCA_963969555.1. Taxonomy (NCBI): domain Eukaryota; kingdom Metazoa; phylum Arthropoda; class Insecta; order Coleoptera; family Curculionidae; genus Polydrusus; species Polydrusus pterygomalis. The sequence goes on from OZ018375.1 coordinate 72,285,751, forward strand.
ATACCAGAATGTATTTATAAAGATTGAAATAATTTCGCCTTTACTACAATTTTTAACCCCAAAGAAAATCCAGTAGAAATTAAATTTTTCGAAACTTTTGAAGTAGAACCTGTAAATTTAAATGGAATGAATTTTATTGATCACCCTGTACAACACGAAAAACCAGAAAAAGAAATTGACAATAAGCTGAAGGCAAATTTAAAAAAATATAAGACTCGATCACTGTAATTACGAAGAAAAACAAGAAATACGCAAACTTTGTTTTGAATATCGTGATTTTTTCATTGAGAAGACATACCGTTAAGCTTTACTAATGCTATAAAACACGAAATAAGATTAACAGACGAAATCAATATCTATACAAAAAGTTACAGATACCCTGAAATACACCGTGAGGAAGTAAAAAGTCAAATTTCAAAATTATTAGCTTAAAATATAATAAGAGAATCAAATTCACCGTGGTCATCTCCAATATGGATAGTACCTAAAAAATTAGACCAATCAAGTAAACACAAATGGCGCATGTGCGTTGATTCAGAAATATAAATAAAAAAACGATCGATGACAAATTACCATTACCGAATATAACTGACATTTTAGACAAGTTAGGTAACGCACAATACTTTACGACCTTAGATTTGGCAAACGGATTTTACCAAATTTAAATGCAAGAGAAAGATATACCAAAAAAAGGCTTTTAGTACGGACACAGGGCATTTCGAATATTTGAGAATGCCCTTCGGACTTAAGACGGCACCCGCAACATTTACGCGTGTAGTCTCAAACATTTTACGCGGATTACAAGATGAAACATGTCTTGCTTATCTCGACGACATAATTATTTTCAGTACAAGTCTCCAAAACATATTGTAAAATTAAGAAAGGTATTTGACAGATTATGCAAATCAAAATTTAAAGTACAATTCGATAAATCAGAATTTTTAATAAAAGAAGTCCAATATTTAGGACACATAATAACTGCAGATGGTATAAAACCAAACCCTGAAAAAATAAGCTCAGTAAAAAAATGTCTATATCCAAAAACGACTAAAGATATAATCATTTTTAGGCTTAGTAGGCTACTATGGACATTTTATAAAAGATTTTGCAAAAATCATAAAGCCTATGATTCGATGTTTAAAGAAAGACGTAAATAGTATATTACAATACGAGACGGAAAATGTTTATAATTTCGAGACCGCAATGAAATTTTCCGTCGAGGATTGTATACTATTTTATTTTCAGCCATGACATTATGATTCAAGTAAACATTGAGTATTTTTGCAAGATAGACTGTTTTGAAATACCTAATAAATTTTGTCGCACCGGTTATTACCTTTCATTTCCATTGTTAGTCGTTGTCACCAGTTGACAGCAGTTGTCGCTTAAAATTTTTGAAAGTCGGCGTTTTTTAAGAAAAAGAATAAAGATTAAGGATTGTCTCCGATAGTGACGACGAGTTAATTAGCTGTACTCTAGCTACGTTATGAGAAAGAAAATGAGGATTGAAATGTATTAGGATGGAAACCCATTTTTCGTCCTAGGATGGAAAATGTGGATCGGAAGTAAGAAGACAGAAATGTGACATTTTCAAATTTCTAAAAAGACAGGAATGTCAATATTACATACATGGCTGAAAATAAAATAATTCATACCCCCGATTTTGTAAACGCTTTTGAACATTGTAAACAACTTTTAATGAACGCCCCAATTTTGCAATACCCAGACATTTCAAAACAATTTCTATTAACCACAGATGCAAGTAACTTTGCTTTAGGTGCAATTTTATCCCAATGAACTATTTCTAATGACAGACCTGTAGCATACGCATATCGCACTCTTAATGAAACTGAAACAAAATACTCAACAATTGAGAAGGAACTATTAGCCATAGTATGGGCATGTAAATATTTTCGACCCTACTCATACGGATGTAAATTTCAAATTTATACTGATCATAGACCCCTCGTATGGCTTTTCAATTTAAAAGAACCTAATTCAAAATTAGTTATAATAATCGGAATAATTATTATGCTTAGAAGAATATGCTTATAAAATAATCTATAAAAAAAGGTTTCCTAAATACTAATGCAGACGCACTTTCACGCATTCAATTAAATATTTATGAAAATAACATAATAATAACAACCCTGGTGATTCTAACCAAAATATTGTTGAATTTCTAAGAAACCTTTCTGAAAATCCCATTCAAGACAATGAAAACGCTGAAACAAAAATCTTTTGTTTGATAAACCTGGCACTAGCAAGCAAAAAATAAATGTTATCTCTAATGTGCAACTCGTGCAAACCAGACCTCAAAACCTTGACTCAACCGTGCACAGCAATCAAGCTGATAACGATAATAATAACTTAACTATCTTGGACGAAACAATCAACAATAAACTGTTACAATTTTTAATTAAGAAGACTCCACATCCTGAAATAAAAATACGAACTGAAAATTTTGATAAATATAAGATTAACCACGTGGAATTACAAAAAAAACCCTGATGTCATTAAAACATTTATTAAAAAGATAAGTATCTTTTGGACAGAACTATGGCTCCCGATCTAAAAGAATGGATGGAAGAAAGAGGAGCCAGCAAATGTTGGGAAAAGGATGCTGACTTTAAAATGCAATATACTTCTACCTCCCAAGAAGCGGATTATTCTAAATATAAAGGCATGACACCTGTTGAGATTTTTCAGCAATTTTTGGATGAGGAAATGCTTAGTTACTTTGTAGAAGAGACACGACGTTATGCCATGTACATAAATTGTCCCGATCCAAAAATTACAGCTGAAGAAATTCAATGTTTTATAGGGATACTGTTTGTTAGTGGCTACAATAATTTGCCGTCAAAGCAACATTTCTGGGATTCAAACGATGATATGAAAAGGTCGATTTATAAACTTGACGTTCCGTTTGCGTTCGCCGTTTGCGCTCGCCGTTTCAACTTAAAAGCACAGAGTTCCATAAGATCATTTATATTTGACGTTGACGTTGCCGTTTGCGTCGGTCTTGCCGTTCCCTTCCGTTCAACATAAACCAATTTTATCTTTTTCCGTTCGTGCCGTTCGTAGAAACGTCGTAGCAGATTTAAAGAGCCAATCAAAATCGTATTTGTCTATCATGTGATGTTTACCATATGATTTGCAGCCATTTTAAAGTTTGTTTATGTTCTGCATCTGTCGTTTTAAGACCACATAGGTACAAAGGAAAATTCCCACTCCGGCAATTAATCTTCAAAATATTCCTTGTTCATTTTGAGAATAACAAAAACACAATAAATCACACGAAAAGTCAAAAGAAAAGCAGGTTATGTCATTCGTTGAACGTCGCCAACGTCAAGTTTATAAACAGTCCAATTTCGTGTCTACGGACGTCGACGCAAACGGTGAACGCAAACGGCGAACGCAAACGGAACGTCAAATTTATAAATCGACCTTTTACCAGTTTTATCTTTTTCCGTTCGTGCCGTTCGTAGAAACGTCGTAGCAGATTTAAAGAGCCAATCAAAATCGTATTTGTCTATCATGTGATGTTTACCATATGATTTGCAGCCATTTTAAAGTTTGTTTATGTTCTGTATCTGTCGTTTTAAGACCACATAGGTACAAAGAATAATTTCCACTCCGGCAATTAATCTTCAAAATATTCCTTGTTCATTTTGAGAATAACAAAAACACAATAAATCACACGAAAAGTTAAAAGAAAAGCAGGTTATGTCATTCGTTGAACGTCGCCAACGTCAAGTTTATAAACAGTCCAATTTCGTGTCTACGGACGTCGACGCAAACGGTGAACGCAAACGGCGAACGCAAACGGAACGTCAAGTTTATAAATCGACCTTTTGCTGCAGTTTCAAAGGCTATGAGACGGGACAGATTTCTTCAGATATGTCGGTTTATACATTTTGCTGATAATACCAAAAAAAATCCTACAGATAAGGCATGGAAAATACGTCCAGTAATAGAACTTCTCAAGAAACGCTGCATTGAAAATTTTGTCCCCGAACAACAACTAGCTTATGATGAAAGCATGGTCAAATATTTTGGCAGGCATAGTTGTAAACAGTTTATTCGGGGAAAACCAATTAGATTTGGATATAACATTTGGAGCCTTAACAGAAAATACGGTTACCTGGTCAACTTCGAATTGTACCAGGGCAAAAGTCCAAAATCAAATACCGATTACGAAAAGTTATTTGGAAAAGCAGCTAGTCTTCTGCTTATATTACTTGACGAAATTCCTACCGAAAAAATCTACATTTCGAACTTTTTATGGACAATTTATTTTGCGGTTCTGAACTATTTGCATATTTGAGAGCCCATGGGTACTCCTCAATAGGTACAATTCGAGAAAACCGTATTCCAAAAGATTGCCCACTCACCTATAAGCAGAATTTTGGTAAAAAAAATAGAGGCTACTTTGAAACAGCAGTTGAAAAGAAAAATGGCTTACTGTTTGTTAGGTGGATGGACAACTCTGTAGTGACAATGATTTCATCCAACTGTGGGCCCAAGGAGTAAAATTAAGCGTTTTTCTCAAGAAGCCAAAACTAACATATTAGTTCCCCGACCAAAGCTTATTGAAAAGTATAACACTTTTATGGGTGGGACTGATCAAATGGACCAAAATTTGGGCTGTTACCGTATTGGCATTAGAGCAAAAAAGTGGTATTGGCCACTAATTACCTGGATGTTTGACGTAATGCTATAAAATAGTTGGATTTTGTATAACACAGCAAATGACTTCAAGGTATCCCAGTTGGTGTTCAAAAGAGAGATCGCCAACTTTTACATGAGAAGTTATGTACATATGTAGTTTAAAATAACTTGATATTGATATTTAGGTAAATAGGTACATGCTTTACTTAATTTTAAATCTGTATTTATTTTTTATATTAGATGTTTTATAATGTTTAAATGGCAAGTCTGTAAATAAATATTTATTTATAAAATGTATGTAGGTAGGTAGGTACCTACTGATGATAGTAATAAAGTATTGTTTCATGTAACTTTATCATTTAAACTCGGAAATATTGATAACATCGAAGGTAGGTAGGTACCTCGGAATGCTGGAGAATACGGAATTTTTAAAGAATATTTTGATGGGTGACAATAACCTAACATTATTGTTTTAATTTTTATTTATTAACATCAGATACTTAAAGTGGTTTTTCTATTGGTTTTTCTACATTTATTTTGAATGATCTAAGTTCTTGTTATTTGTAATGGAAAACGACGATTTGTTTTTACTACTTGCTTGTAATTCTTTTGCACTTCATTTAACTTAATTTAGTGGCGCGTTTTTGAGGTATAAATTAACAAAATTATTTCTTAGTTTAGTTTAAATGTTAAATTAAATCCTAAATTAAATTAAATCTTAAATAAGAGGTATAAAGCAAGCATTAAGGTTTTTGATCTGCAAAATGCCACAATATCGCTTCCCATTTTTAAGCTATTAATAAACGTTTCAATTTTTTTTCCGAAGAAACCATTTATAAAAGTTCATTGTTTTTTATATTTGTGTATAATATAAATATTCAAAAACTACAGAAAATACTTTTATTCACATATCAATAAATACCGGCCTTACCTGCAACCTGCAAGAATGTTTTCTTTTCAAAGAATAAAAGTGTTAAAGAGTAAGTCTAACTAAAATGCTTATGTAAAGCACACAGAGCACAAGACTAGACTAGGACACGCACTCCCAGACTCCAGACTCCCAGTTTAAAAAGAACAAAACAGTCACGATGTATGCTCACGAGCATACATTAATTTTAACCCTGTTCCACAGCAACCTTAAGTAGAGGGGGCTGTGCCTGTGCCGACCAATGAGAATTATGTAGGCGTGGCTTCCAAGGCGCTAAATTTAAATTTCTATTGCAGTATGATCATCGAGGTAAGAACAGTGTTGTCTATTCCAGCGCATCCACCATATATTTGATTCTGCTATTGTACGAAAATTTAAATTTCGAGTAATTTGTTTATCTCGGTTAATCATATTTTTGATTATGTTATTAAATTATCGCTTTTAATTTATTTATATTAAAACAAGATAAATACTTTTTTTTAAACCTTATAATATAACTATAGGTATTACCTTCGAATAGGAATATAATTTAATAAAACAAAAAAAATAGTATAAAAACTTATTTTTTATTTATGTAAATACTGTAAACAGTCGAGAACAAATAAAACAATATATTATTTAAAAGTAACTATATTAACCATATGAACCTAAGGATAAATAAGTATGGTAAAAATGAAATGAACGAAACCGAACTAAAATATTTAAAAAATGATGTAATAATATGTAGGTAATTAAATAAAAGCCTTTTGCACTGAACCTTTAGTTTTGGATTTCATCATCAGATCAATGTACCTACTATAAAAAAAAATTGTGTATGCTTAAGACCACACGACAGAAGTGAAAACTTCAACAAGGTAAAATTAATAATATCAAATACAATTGTTCGGCGCAGACGAGCGTCTAGACAACGCACCACTAACTGTTTCCACGTCGATACGTCGATACTGAATGCGACCGATGGCGGCCGTTCATTCGGGTCAGGGTCAGTTCGGATTGAATATAGCAGTTGAATTCGCGCGTTACACAATCGAGTGTGACGCGTGACGGCTCAGTTTAATTCAGTGCCCACAAAAAGTGCTAAACGCGCCTAAAGAAGTTTTCACTTCAAAAAAGTCTGGGCTTAATCTTTATATAATGTAAAATTAGGAGAATAGGTATTGATTTTAATTGAAGTTAGTGCATCTTGAATTATTCTGTCATTACTAACTCCCCCACTCAATTGTTCGACGATGATATTTTGTTGAGTTTTCGTTAGCCTTTTAGTTCTCAATTCATCAGCATAAATGCCCTATGTGTGTTTCAGTAAATGTTGCCATACCATAACTGATCCTAGAAATATATTTTGACAAAATCTGTACAGCCAATCATATATCATTCTTTTTGAAGTGAAAACTTCTTTAGGCGCGTTTAGCACTTTTTGTGGGCACTGAATTAAACTGAGCCGTCACGCGTCACGTTCGGCTGTGTAACGCTCGAATTCGATTCCTATATTCAATCCGAACTGACCCTGACCTTCCGGTCTGTTTATTCGTAAACGTTGCCGCTGCCGCATCAGTATCAGTCGACGTGGAAACAGTGTGCGACACTTGTTGCGTCTCAGGTATGTTCTGGCATTTTTTAAATTATATATTTACGTAGGGTGAAGTAAGGTAATTAGTTTTACCGTAATTGCTTATTCCATGGACCTAATTTATTATGATTTCTGACTTCTGTTGAAGATGTAAAAATTCAAGGGTTGTTCAATTTTAGGAGATATCTTTTTTCGTATGCAGTAAAATTATCCCGTATTCCAAGTTTATGTTATTTTTGAAGTAAAAACTTCTTTAGGCGCGTTTAGCACTTTTTTGTGGGCACTGAATTAACCTTGTTGAAGTTTTCACTTCTGTCGTGTGGTCTTAAACACACACAATGTTTTTTTTATTGATACCCTATTTCGCTTATTTAAAGTACGCCTCAGCGTGTTTAAATCCCACTTTCAAAAACGCGCGTGTTTTAAAGTTACCATGGCAACATCAACAACCCGTGAAACGTGAAGTCTAAATATGTCAAGTTTTTAATTATTGATTTGACAGAATTACCTTTTAACGTCAAATAAAATATTTTTGTAAGCAAAATACACAACCAATGTCAACGGTGACAACAATGAATCTTATGTAACAGATTGGAAGTTATTGTTTGTTCTCCTTATTTTCATGACAACGAACAGGTATATCACATCACGAATTCGACCATTTCACTTACTTACTAAGTTATTATTTACATTTTTTGTAATATAAATACCAATAAGTGTACCAATAAAAAAAAATAATGTAAAGTATTCGTGGATAACTGGTCTTTAAAACACTTGCTCTATTTCAAGCACTCCGGCTGCGCCGTCGTGCTTGCAAAATCGCGCGTGTTTTAAAGACCTTAATATCCACTTATACTTTAATATACTATTCTTGTTTCATCATTTTGTCAAGAATAATTAGGATAACATGTATATATTATGTTATAAAATATTTATGAAATAATTTGACAAACACCAGCATAACATAAAAAATGTCTTTAAACCGACCATATTATTAGGTAACCATATTTGTGTGTAATCTTGGTGTAAGACACAGATAAAAGATTGGTGCAAAAAGTGTAACAAAGTGGCAGGAAAAGAAAAATAGGTAGGTACCATGAGAATTTGACTTCATATTTGGAGGACCCGGGTATAGTTTTTAGACACACATATATATATTTACTTCACTCAAAAATATGGAATTAAAAATAGTTGTACCAACATTTTTTTATAATATGTAATAAATTACCTTCATTGAAAATTTTCACGACTATCCTTGAAGGGTAAACTCCTCGAATTCTTATACTTTCCCCAGCTTTCATATTACTTTTTTGGCAGGTACTAACACGCCTTTAAACAACAAATATAATAAGACAAAATTTTATATACTTTACTATAGGTACTTGTAAAAAACAATACCTGTCATATCACTTCGGTTACAATAACTGTAGTATATAAGTACATCACCATTATTAGGATTTTTATTTTTCCTATGACACGCATAGTCATCAGCTTCCCTATTCTCCAATTTTCTCCACGCTTCAAATTCTTCATTGTTCGGAAAAGTTAAAAAATACTGTTTACAATTTACTTCATGAACTTGGTTTAAATGCCTTATAAGGTTGCTGTCGGACGATAAACGATAACTTCTTCTTCGGGACACATTGGGCACAAAATATGTTTAGTTTTATCATTTTTAATTATCATCTGATGGAACGTTCTAGATGCCTATTTCTTGCAGACTAACGGCCGTATTCACCAAACTCTCGCTTATCTCTCTGATGGCTATCTGTGTGGCAAATTTCTTTTGGCAAACTTCACAAGTTGGTTTCACCCTACAAAATATAAAATGTAGACCTACTAAAATTAGATTATATTTAGATATCTGGATCAAGCGCGGATTTCGGGGAGGGGTAGGTGGGGTAATTACCCCCCCTGGATCCTAAACCCAACCAAACTTGAGTGTCCTCTTATACTTATAGATTTAAGTTTATAAATGTGTTTTTACTAAGTATTTGATTAATATTATGTTTCTTTTATTCTCTTTATAAGTTCCTGTAAATTTTGTTGTAGGTTGTAGGTTGGTACCTATAGTACGTAATATGATAAATAGTTATTTACGCAACTAGTGCAAAAAGTGTAAGTTTATTGCACACGGCATAGAAGTTATTCACCGAGACGTAGTCGAGGTGATTAATATGCCATGTGCAATAAGCACACTTTTTGCACATGTTACATACACTATTTTTTCTACGATCGTTTTTTTATTTAACAAAAAAGTTTTAAATCGCTCTGTATTACCTCTCCTTTGCATGCAAAAGTTGTAATTCAAATTTGGCAATGGATCATAGATACTTGAGTTCAACATAATAAAATTATGGCGCCCTGTCAACGTGAATTCTATTTCGATAGGGTATTGACGGTGTGCAACGCACAATACACATACTATAAACAAATTGTTCGTTTCCTAGGTAATTTACTTTATTGCACTAGGGCAAAAAGTACTTTTTCTAATTTTGTATCATAACAAATCTATTACGATACGCATTTGCGTATCGTAATGAAGCTAATTTGATACGTTTTTTCTTTATTTGATGTTGGTAACATTTAAATGTTTTATTTCATTGACTTGCGCGGCCTTTGTGATTTACGAGAAAACCCATTTTTCGCAGAGGAAAAATATCTTGATAACCTACTTTTTTTATTCTGTGTGAATAAAAGTCATGTATGTTGGTTGCATAAATCTATAAATCAATCTTTTGTAGATGCTTCAAGCTATCATTTTCTGCCAAATCCTATCCAAAATTCAATCTACTAACCTTCCAATGTCGATTTTAACTTCAACTTTATTTGAATTTTCCATCTTCCCTATACTAAATTGCAATGCCGTGACGTAAAATCACGTCTTTTGAAATTCGAAAAAAGTAGCAAAATCGCTCGAATTTCCGAACGCTCTGTATATGTACCGAATGTACAAGAATCACACAACGTATTCTGTCCAATTTCAAATCACATATCGCTAAAATAACTTTAGAATCTCGTGGTGAAAATGGGTCAATAAATCAAAATATTACAGTTCGTAAAATAATTTTTATTGTCCAGAGGCTACTATGATAAAAAATAGTTACCAACATAAAATTTAGACATAAAAATTTACAAAATTTGAAGGATTTATTTTCTTTTTAAATATGTGTTTTTTATTGAAAAAACTACAAATTAGAAAAAATAGTATAACGTACGTGTTATATAAAGCAGTTTTAAGCACTTGTCCCGTTATAAAACTCACCGCAAGCGGCTCGTTTCTTAATATGGACGCGTGCTATAAAATTATGCTTTATAAAACGGGTACGTTAATATACTATTATTGCATAGTATGTAATAAAGACCTACTTTTGTCATTAGAAATTCATACACAAAATGACATTTTTTGAACGATCGTAGAAAAATAATGTTTCGTTAATGTAATGGTTTGTTTATTTTTTAGTAATTATTAGACAATTTGACACTAAAAATATAGGTACTTAAAAGATATGGGTTAACTATAACTATATAAAAAAAATATCTTTGATATTCAATTACCCCCCCCCCCCCCCCCTAGGTTTTGACCCAGATCCGCGCCTGATCTGGATCCATTGCCATATGTTACCAAAAAATAGGGTTATAGCAATAAAAATTGCTGTTTTAGAATTCTGTGGGCAATTTGCACTTTAACACTAATCTAAAAAATCACAAAAAGCTCTACAAAATCGGAACAAAACTAAACAGTAAACAAGCTCATTTAGCGCCAAAAGTTTTTTACGGGGGGCTTTGAAAAAGTATTTTTCCCCAACAATGAAACAATACATGTATTGTAATACTGATGTTTGGTAATTTAATTTTCAACATAATCTGTAGGTATACCGAGTGGTGCATCGCCAGATTGGCCTTGTGCTACCCTTAAATATTGGTTTCCCTATTAATTTTACGTCTACTTATATTAGACTTTTTTTGAAAGTCCTTGTATAATGGACTCGCAAACTAAATTTTATTATTTTGTAATAAGCCAACTAAAAGTTATTTAGAAAAAGTCTTCGTAAAATTTTTTAAAATTAAATACGGCTGTGAGACACAGCTTAATAAAACCATCAGTAATAATTATAATTTTTTCGTCCACTACTTTATTGGTAAATGATAGGTCCGATTTCGGCTGTTAAGGCGATTTTTTTAAATTAAATCAGTTTCAACGTTTCGGTGCAGTCCACACCATCACCAGGGCTAGATTGGTCTTCGTAAACCTATATCCATGATGGGCTATAAATTTTATGAAACAAAATTTCTTATATACAGTGACCGGCAGAATTCAAGCTCCCTATGGAAAACTTTTTTTATTATTGATTTCTTAGAAAATTTTATTTTTGATTAAAGTTTCTCCGTTCGCTTAAACTGATAAAGCGCTAATTAAAATGGAAAAAAACTGTAGAGCATACGAGAGAGATTTGGTTTTTTGCTCAGGAGTAAAGTACTCTTATTTTTCGTTTCAGATAAAATTTTCATATGTAAAAGTTGTTTAGAATTCGAAGTTATGTCCGAATACAAAGTATATTCAAGTTCTATTCAAAAAACAAAAAATACTTACTTTTTTGTTTTACCCTGTATAGAGACCTAATAAGAGATAAACTATTTTTACAAATTCTTTTTATTGTTTACTTTAAGAATATTGCTCATACCTTAAATTTCTCATTATTTTATTCTTAAACCATTCAAAAAAAATATGCCAAACTTAGTTTATTTTTAAAGCTTTTAAGTTTAAAAAAGGTAATATTATACAATATATTATAGGATGTTCTTAAATGACTTTAAAAATGTCTGGTACAGACCGACCGAATATTTGGTTTCAGCTAGTTTCGGTGACAGTTTCGGTTTCGTCCAAAAATCGGCGGAACCTTCGGGTGCGCCGAAACTCAAGTGTTCGGGTTTGTTCGGGTTTGTTCGGGGGTTATTGTTTTTTATTTCATTTAACACGAGTTCACTGTTCGTTTATGGGTAAAAAATACATTAGATTTCAGTATACAATAGAATTTTTAACATGTATTAATAAGTTTCGGCCGAAACTGAGACCAAGGCCGAAGATTCGGTTTCGGCTGAAAATCTTGTTTCGGTCGGAGACTAATGTCTGGTCTTTCTAATTATAAATATTAATTTAAGTATTGTTAGTACATTTTTATAATGTGTGTATACAGGGTGACTGGTAAGTAGACGTATTCCTTTGGGGAGGTGTTTGTAGAGCCTATTTGCAATTGAATTAACCATACTACCCTCCATGCAAAACCCACTGGATTTTGAGATATTTTCATGTTTATGTTTTTTCGAAATTCTCGTACTATGACTACTAAGAATTTGAAATTAAAGAAAAAAATTATCATTTTTGTAAATGTTCCAATTTTACGTGTTAGCTGACACACTAGTGCAGGTTATAAGGCAAAAAGTATGGCAAAGAAGTAAAAGAAATAAAAATACAGGGGCAAAAACGAAAACTTGTAATAAAAATATGTCGACGACTTATACATTCATACCTACGTATTTCTAAAATTTGATAATGATAAGACGTATAAATAATTTTAAAAACTTCTCTGGTTTAATATCTTTCAAATGAGGTGTAAAATTTAATTAATTAGATAGTCATTTGATACAGAAACTAATAATACTAAGTGCAGGTGCTACTGTTCTACGTCTATTAGGGTTGGGCATAAACATCAGGAATTTTGTTTTTATGTAATAACTTTTTTATTTATGGACCGATTTTATTGAATTTTATCTCGTTTAAGAGAGAATGGATCAAGACAGACCGCTAATCTCATGTTTTTGACATTTGTTGAAAAATCAAAATGGCGGACGTACCTTTACTTGGTTAAACTTTAAAACTTGCTGGAACTTTTTTGAATCATACGGTATATCTTTACATGTAAGATTCTGGAAGCCTAAATATTTCTGAATAAAACAAGAGGTCGAACATGCAAATATGTTAAAAATTGCCGATTTATGACGAAATAAAAACTTGTATGTTTTAACGTGTTAATTTCGATTTTTTTTTCGTTTCTTTTAAAAATCAAGTCAGCGAGGACAAACATTAAGGCAAGCGATGTTTCTCGTTGCTATGCGGTTTTGACAGTTGCAAAATTTCACTGTGTGTGTGTGTCGTTTTCAAAAGTACCGACATCGCCGCTTGTGTAAGGGTGTTATTTTTCAGTTCATATTCTTTGTGTTCTTTGTTAAAGATGGCAATGTTTGCAAACCCCGAATATGCTGATATTTTGTTTATGTACCTATGGTTTCTGCAACGGAAACGCTGCTAATGCCCAGCGGGAATATGTGCGTCGATTTCCAAATAGACGGATTCCTCATGTCAGTGTCTTTGGGGCAACCTACCGACGCATCGCTGAAACTGGCACTGTTCAAAGAGTAGAACGTGTAGGAGCCCCAGGCAATCCTCATATCGATGAAGACATTTTAAACAGATTTAAGGAGGACCCAACAACAAGCACAAGGAAAGTAGCTACTACGCTTGGTGTGTCACAGTGGAAGGTTTGGTCAGTGATCCACCGAATGGGTCAACATCCGTACCATTATACTCCTGTACAAGGGCTAGAGGAGGGTGATCCTGTACGAAGAGTTTAATTTTGCCGATTATTCATGTTAAATGCTGATATTGATGATGCAAGATTTTTGTCGAGAATTTTGTGGACCGATGAATCCAAATTCGATAGAGAAGGTATCACTAACTTCCATAATCTACACTACTGGGCAGAAGATAACCCACACGTTAAAAAACAAATTAGTTTTCAAAGAAAATTTAGCGTAAACGTGTGGATGGGAGTAATTGGAAATAATTTAATCGGTCCCCATTTTTTGCCTGATTACCTAAATGGCGAATCTTACGAGTACTTTTTACGTAACCATTTGTTCGAGTTACTAAATGATGTGCCTTTAGTGAATAGACAGGGGATGAATGATTGATAAAGCTACAGTGCAACGGCGGTCCTAGAACGTCTTTCTGGGGGGGGGGTACTTTTAAGGAATCGCGCCGAAGGCGCTCTTTTGCGCCGCAGGCGAAAATTTTTGGGTGCCACGCCCTTTTTTGGGTAAAATAACCGTAAAGCTTAATCTGCGGCGATATGCAAGACTTTAAAACACTCTTTTAATTTAAAAGAAATTTGAAAGGGCGACAAAATAAACAAGTTTTAAAAGCTTCGAAGGCATTATCCGTGACAGATTGTTTATTGATTTGTTTATACAATTGTACTATACATATCTGGGGGGGGGGGGGGCGAGCCCCCTCGTAAATACGCCACTGATGTAGTATGTTTCAATATTGGAACATGAAAATAAAGCTAAAAAAAATTACAATTGTTTTTTAATATATTTTGCATTAGATGCCGCTGCTTTTAACATTTTTATTAAGTCATTAGAAAACCGGACATTTTCGGTCCGGTTTACCAACATTTTCGCGATATTATATCGACGGACTATTATTATAATAGAATATATCTTATAATATTAAGATGTTGATATTTTTATATAAAAAATGTTTTTTCAAATTTATTGGTTTTGTTTTTTATTTAAAAATAATAAATATTTATAGTTTTTTGGACATATTATTTTTAGTTTTTGCGTCCTCAACCTGGTCTCTTGGGGGGGGGGGGTAATTACCCCCAGTACCCCCCCCCCCCGTAGGACCGCGCTTGGTGTAGCGAAACATGTTGGGTCGACAAATGTTTTGTTTGTTTTTTTTTTTTTTGAATATAGTGGATGATATATCAGCATGACGGATGCCCAGCGCACTATCGTCGAACTGTACGGGAGTTGATGGACCAGTGGTTTCTAAACCGTTGGATTGGAAGAGGAGGGCCGATACCATGGCATGCCAGGAGCCCTGATATAACCCCCTTAGATTTTCATGTATGGGGGCACATGAAAGAGTTAGTTTATGTTACCGAAGTACCGACGCGGGAGGAATTGATTAACCGAATAGAAAATGCAGCCGTAATCCTTCCTAATAATTTCTCGACTCGAGTTACAAAATAAGAAAACGGGCCCGTGCTTGCATAAGAAATGGAGGGACTCATTTCGAAAATGATTTGTAACCATTAATAAATAAACCATAAAAACTTTATTAATTTTTAATGACTTAAAAGAATTTTCTTTGTAAAAAAAACACTACCTGCACTTAGTATTATTAGTTTCTGTATCAAATGACTATCCAATTAATTAAATTTTACACCTCATTTGAAAGAGTTACATACTAAGAAAACGATGAACTAGACGATTCCCAGGCCAACCTTTCCGAGAAGCCTTATCTCTTGATGATGCTACTTTTTACAATAATGTTAATGTAATTTTTTAAATAAAGTATTCCTTGACTTGAGCTCGTTAAAGTCAGACGCTGTATTTTCCAAAGTAAAATAAAATTGTTTTTAAAAATAGTTTTCTCTGTTTTTTAAACTTAACTGGCGCTAGTGCGTCAGCGCGTTTAATCGAACGGATATCGATCGTACGCGTCGATTGCGGTTTCAACCCTTAAGTGCTATCCAAAAGAACCACCCCGGAGAAGCCACGTCTGATAGTCAGCCACCAAGCAGACAACCAAGCAACCACAGCCAATCAAGAATCGGGAGAGGAAGACACTACGTAAGTGCCATTTTCCTTTTCGCCCCTTTTATCCTCTGTTTAAGGTATTTTAGGGATAATCATAGTTTCTGTGCATCGTGCATATCACTTAGCTTTTAGGCAGTCTATTGGAGACAAAAAGTAATTTTAAGCAGTCTATTGGAGCCAAATAATTTTAGGCAGTCTATTGGAGACAAAATAATTTTAGGCAGTCTATTGGAGACAAAAAGTAATTTTAAGCAGCAAATAAATTTTTTTTGTAGGCCTATTACTGGCAAAATAGAATTATAGATAGTTTATTTAATTTAACATTTGAAATTCATTATTCTTAACAAAATGAGTAAATCACAAGTGACACCAGCGGTACAACCGGCACAAGGCCCACTAGCTGTCAATTGGGACCTTTTTAAATCAAAAATCGAAAATATAAAACCCTTTGATGGCAATAGTAATCATTTAAATAAGTTTTTTAAAAGATGCGACGACCTAGTCGCCAAATATAAACCGTTTAACGATGACGATTTAAATGCGCAAGTACTTGAGTGCATAAATGAAAAGCTGACAGGTAGAGCGGAAAACATGATTGCAAATCGAATGGAATTAGACGACTGGGAAAAGTTACGCGCAGCGTTAACCCAGGCTTTTTCTGATAGGAGAGATTTAGATTGCTTAGTTCAGGAACTGACCCGTACTAAACCCCTTAAGGGAGAACATATTCTAAATTTTGGCAATAGACTACAACTACTACGTTTTAACGTTATTCAAAGAATAAGCAATAATAACCAGTTAGCCGAACCCGAAATATTGTGTCATATTAAATATCATGAAAGCACAGCTTTAAATACATTTATTGCAGGGTGCACCGGCATATTAAAAAATAACATGCACATAAAAAAACCAGCAACCCTTGAAGATGCTATGGCTTATGTAAGTGAATTTGAAAATTTTGAAAAACTATATGATAGTTTCGGCGAAATGCAAAAAATTCAAAAAACTAACAATTGGCCCATGCAAAAACCAAGACAGTTTCAAAATTTTCAGAATCAAAATCAAATGTATAATAATTTCCCCGTATTACCGAATAACACACCGAATATGAATGCGCAAAACCATTTTCAGAGACCTTATTTCCCGAGTCAACCTATAAATATACAACCCCGGTATTTACCCCCGCGAAATTACCCCACTAATAGGCAAGTTTTTGGGGAACCACAAAATGTGAACAACCTCTAGAAATCCGACGGTAAATACAAATCGCCAAAATTCATACAATAATCAACAGAATTATTTTAGAAATCAATACCCAAATCAAAAACCAAACTTTACCTTTTAAGAACTTTATTTTAGTGAAGAAGGAAATTACTATATACAGGGTGAAAATACATACGATAACAATCTCGACTTGTATGGTAGTTATGCTGCTAACTACCAAGACTATCAAACCACCCCTGAACAAACATTACCTGACCAAAGTTACGACGACACCCCATATACAGGGTACAACCAATACCCCATTCACGAAAAGGAACAAACTATTACACACGAACGACCATCTGTCCAAAATGAAATTTCAGAGAAAAATAACGAATTGCATAACCAAAATTTTCACGAAACGGGCCCAACAAAAGAACAGATATGATCGAAATCAATATATCATCTACCAACGCACTTCCGTACGTCAAAATTAAAAAACCAAACTTAAAGCTTTTAATCGACACCGGTAGCTTACGGTCTATTTTAAAGCCATCGGTTGCGGAACAGTTTTATGCTAATTGTATATACCACTCTAACAACATGATAAAAACAGCCTTAGGAAGTCAAGTAACACAATTTCAGGCACCAATACCGGCTTTCGCAGAATTCTGTACAAATTATGAAATAAATTTCATTCTTTTCGACTTCCATAACTACTTCGATGGAATATTAGGCCTAACTGACCTAATTAATATGCAACTCAATATCGACCTATGTAATAAGAGACTGATTGGACCCAAACTTGTTATACCATTTCTTTATCGCCAAAATCACGAATCAAGTTTTTCATTTTCAGTAAATCCAAATGAAAAAATAGTAAAAAACGTCCCTGTCAACGTACTGGAAGGAGACATTTTGACAAGACCCGGTAAAATTGACATACTCTTTCTACCACAAATATTAACCCGTGCAAAAAACGGATACGCCCCTGTAGAAATACAAAATAAGTCCGACAAAACGATTTCCGTGACATTAACTAAACCAATACCTGTTGATTTATTCGAGCAAAATTCATATGAAATCTTTTCCTTTGAAAATATAACCCAAAACATACAAAATAACCAAAATACCAAAAAGGAACCAAATATTCGGACCACTTAAACGTCAAGGAAGAAAAGGCCATAATAACACTATGTAAAGAATACTCCGATATTTTTCATAAACCCGGCGATAAATTATCATTCACTTCAAAAATTAAACATGTAATTCGAACCACGGATGACATCCCCATCCACACAAAATCCTATCGCTACCCTTTTGTACACAAAGACGAGGTGCAACGACAAATAAATAAAATGCTCGAAAAGGGAATCATACGCCCATCTTCTAGCCCTTGGTCCTCACCTATATGGGTGGTACCCAAGAAAATAGATGCTTCCCTTAAACAAAAATGGAGGGTAGTATGCGATTTTCGTAAAATTAACGAAAAAACAATCGATGATAGGTACCCCATCCCCAATATTAATGATATATTAGATAACCTCGGCAGAGCGCAATATTTTTCAACCCTCGATCTAGCCAGCGGGTTTCATCAAATAGAGATGGACAAAAATTCTATTGAAAAAACAGCTTTCACAGTAAACAACGGGCATTTTGAGTACCTAACAATGCCCTTCGGATTGAAAAATTCCCCCTCTACTTTCCAACGTGTCATCGACGAAATCCTGAAAGATTTACTAAATAAAATTTGTATGGTATATATGGACGATATAATTATCGGACGTACTCCCTGCAAGAACACATTCAAAACCTAAAACAAGTATTTAATAAACTCAGAGAAGCTAATCTTAAGATTCAAAGCGACAAGCGAATTTTTGAGAAAAGAGGTCGAATTCCTTGGTCATGTAGTGACATCGGAAGGAATAAAACCAAACAAAAAGAAAATCGCCGCAATCCAAAAATTCCCCATACCAAAAACACCACGTGACATTAAATCATTTTTAGGTTTATTAGGGTACTACCGAAAGTTCATTAAAAATTTCGCCAAAATTACTAAACCAATGACAAAATGTCTAAAAAAGAACGAAAAAATAGAACATACAAAAGAATTTGTCGAATGTTTTAATACATGCAAAAATTTGCTCATATCCGAACCAGTATTATCCTACCCGGACTTTTCTAAACCTTTTGAGGTAACCACAGATGCCTCAGCTTATGCTATAGGATCAATTTTATCCCAAAATGGACACCCTATCTGCTACACGTCGCGAACTTTAAATCCCGCCGAGATAAACTACTCCACGATAGAAAAGGAACTTCTAGCGATAGTCTGGAGTTGTAAATATTTTCGCCCGTACCTATTCGGACATAAATTCACCATACTGACTGACCACAAACCCTTACAGTAGTTATTTTCCCTAAGAGAACCCCATTCAAGACTCGTGCGGTGGCGCCTCAAATTAGAAGAATTCGATTACATAATTCAATACAAAAAAGGTAAACTAAACCAGGCAGCAGACGCCCTGTCTAGATACCCGACAGACAATAGCCTTAACGCCTTAGAGACAATGTCGACAGACAATAACCCCGGTGACATAGACAACATGATAAGCGAATACCTACAAAACCAAGAAGATATCCCACAATTAGACGAATCGATAATAAATGAAATTTTCGAGACATGCGAAGAAAGACAAACAGATACGAACATACCAAAAATCAATATAATATCAGACATGCAAATTCGACCCCCTGAAAAAAACAAGAAAGACGATAATGAAACGGTACATACGTCACTAGAACACCCGATAATAAATATACATATACCCGAACGATGTTTAAATGTTTATAAAAATCAAATCGTTATCACTGCTGGCGATATAGACAAAATACAATGTAAATTTAATAAAATCTTTGAAAACACACGCCTATACGTCACAATAACAAAACGAGACCCACGCGAACATATAATAAAAATTTTAAAAGAATTTGTTGACCCCAAACAAACGTTTGCTTTATATTTTAGGGACCCAGAAGTAGCCAAAATATTCATTACTACAGTTCAAAACTTTTTTCGAAATTCTTCGTACAAACTAATTCAATGTTCAAAATTTTTGGAAGACGTCGAAACACTTAACGACCAAAAAGAGAAACTCGAGATGTATCACACAACTAAAACGTGTCATAGAGACATTAACGAAACCAAATTAGCCCTTTCGCAAAAATATTATTGGCCAAAAATGTCAGAAGACATTGAAAATTACATAAACAACTGCGAAACATGTCTAACCAACAAGTACGATAGAAATCCCCCAGTAATTAAATTTAACTTAACCCCGACAAGCTCAAAACCCCTCGAGTTAGTCCACATGGACACATTTAAAATATCAAACGAAACCTTTTTAACGGTAATAGATACATTTTCTCGATACAGACAAGCCTACAACATAAATAGTTTAACAGGACCAGAAATACTAGAAAATCTACTAAATTTTATTACGCACCACGGTTTACCTCTGAAAATTACAACGGATTGTGGTACAGAATTTAAAAATAAAGAAGTAGAAGATTTTTTCAAACTTTACAAAATCGAGCTCCACTTCACAACCCCAAAAAACAGTAATTCGAACTCCCCAGTTGAACGGTTTCATTCAAATTGTAGGAAGAGAATAATAAATAACAACTGTTTATTAATTATTAAATTTAATAAAACTTATTCTCATACAAAATATACGGACAAGTACTTCTATAACGTGTTAAAAGTCAAGCTTAACTAACTATTTTCTATTCATCGTTTCTTTTAGTTCTCTCCCTTCGAAATCCGATACTTTATTTTATTATCGGGGTCCAGACTACATTACACGCTGCATTTATATTCTTAAATTGGTTTCTGGTTTTTAAGGATTTGTCCCAATAATATACGCCTTACAGTTCGACCATCCTGACATAGGTTCGTCCTCGAACCAAAACATCATTGGACTGCGTGGATAAACAACTTTATGACTTGCAATTTCTTAATCCGTGGATGAATCGTCCACTAGCTCGTCACTGTCATTATTTTGATGTGGTCGTCTGTGGAAAACATACAAAGTCAATTAAATGAAGAGTAATAACATTTATGTTTGTGTGGTATAGTGTGTCTGTCTGGGTATGTTTTGGTTTATATATCAGGCATCAGCAACAAACTCTCATCTACTTAGTAGGCATCTATCAATCAGTGTGTTGACTGATAGGCTTCCAAACCACAGCTAGTTTGGGCATTTAGCTCTCATCTACTGTAATCAACTTAGTAGGCATCTATCAATCAGTGTGTTGACTGATAGGCTTCCAAACCACAGCTAGTTTGGGCATTTAGTCAGATCTTCTACGTCGCTTTGATTTTTTTCGAACTGAATGAGCGCCAGTTCTCATTGACTAAGCTTCTGAATGTGTGCAGGATAGTTCCCAGAGTCAACCAATCCAGTCAAAACCTACAAATATTAAACCCATAAAACCCCAATCTCCCCCCCCCCCCCTTTCTTACATTTAATTAAGAAGTTTGTCAAAATTTTGTTAAGTGGTTCTAACTGGCTCGCATTGGCTCCGACAATTAACCCGTTATTCAGGATTATCCCAGAATAATATGAATACTTACATATTATTGTACGGGCTTCCAATCCCATGGGCGACAAGTAAGATTGGGCTTCTAGAAATAAACAAAAGAGAGAGATTTCTTTAATTCATTTCTAGGCATCTGCATATTGCAGGCTTTCGGTCATAAAATATAACTTGCTCAATGGGACCGAGCTTCTGAAATGGAGCCATTTTCAGGTGTGAACATCTGCTATGTGCAGGCTTACAGAACTACGAGCTCTGCGCTTCCGAAAGTGTGGTAACCCTCGGGAATAGTACTATTTAATGCTGTTTTACGGTGTAATCTTATAGTACCCAACTACGAAACGCTTATGTGCGTGTTTTAACATATGAATATATAATATTTATAACAGTGTATTTTTCTTCGCCAAGGTGGAATATTTTTAGTGGCCATACAGACAATTCTGTGCTTCCGAAAAGTGATCGGGGACATATTTATAATTGGAGCTGTCAAATAATACTTACAAGGGCTGATACTCCTGGTCGCTTAACGTGATCCAGGGCTTCAGACTATCTATAGCTATAATACATACAGATGGTCTGGGACTACGAAAATCTTGCACAATATATCTATCATTGTCTAATACTTTTGTAACCTTAAAGGGCCCTTTAAATTTCGGCATTAACTTTTTGGGACCGCTACCTGACCCGAGATCGGTTTTACGCACCATAACTAAATCATTGACCTTAAATTTGTGGGGTGCCTTGCGTTTTTGATCGTAAATAATTTTTGCCGTTTGTTGCTTGTCGTAAATATTTTGAGCCACCTGTGTTCTAAGGGTCTGTAAATTTTCTGTCGCTAGGTTGTCACTTATTACTGAAAGGATTTTCGCATCGGCGATGGGTTTTGGATTTATTCCCATCAATATTTCATAGGCTGATTTTTCAGTTGTTTTATTAACTGTGGAATTTATGCTAAACTGTATAAGTTTTAAATGTGAGTCCCAATTTTCCTCGTTTTCATCATTTACAGAATAACATCGCAGCGAGTTTAAAATTGTTAAATTATACCTTTCACATTGTCCGTTTGCACGGGGCGTAGCGACCGCATTTTTAACGTGTTTGATGTTATACTTTTGACAAAAATCTGTCATTTTCTTCGAGGTGAAAGCTGATCCTCTGTCTGAGATAATTCGGTCGGGGGGCCCAAATAGGAATATTAAGTTCTCAAGGGCTTTAATGACGTATTTGACACTTGTGCTTTTGACTGGTTCGATAAATACAAATTTACTGAATGCGTCAACTATTACAAAAATGTGGGTGTGTTTTTTTTTTGACTGTACAAATGGTCCTAAATGGTCAATGTGTATTGTTTGAAACGGAATTGTTGATTTTGGAATTGGGTGAAGAAAACCTGGTTTGCGTCCTGCGACACCTTTCATATATAAACAGTTTAAACATGATGCCACGTATTTCTTTACAAAATTGGCCATTTTTTTGAACCAGTAGTTTCGTCGAATTCTTTGCAGCGTTTTCTCAAAACCGAAATGTCCGGCATCATCGTGATTAAGGCGACAAATCAGCCATCTACAGGACGTTGGTACCACCCACTTTGATGAATTATCTATTTTTCGGTATAAAATATTATTCTTTATAGTGTAATTTTCAAAGTAATTTTTATTTGATCGATTTTTGACAGATTGAAGAATTTCAATGATATTTTTAATTTTGTTATCTTGACTTTGTACCGCTGCGATCCATTCTGATTCGGTTAAATTTATTATATTTGAAATTAGCTGTTGGTCGGGGATCGGGTGTCTACTAAGGTAGTCAACATGGTTCATTGATGCACCAGCGCGGTATTCTATGACAAAAGTGAAGTCTTGAATTTCGAGCCACCAACGAGCTATCCTAGGTATTAAATCTTTTTTTAATGCAGTTGCCCGTACTGCTGCGCAATCTGTATAAATTGTGAATTGTTTTCCCAGTAGGTATACTCGAAAATGCCGTAACGAGAAAACTATAGCCATAGTTTCTAATTCGTAGGAGTGGTATCTACTTTGTTCATAGGTGCATTGCTTACTGAAATAGGCTACAGGGTGCCATTTATTGTCATGTTTTTGCATTAATATCCCTCCTATGCCGATACTACTAGCATCGCAGTGCAGCTGTATTGGAAGATTGTGATCGAATATTTTAAGTACAGGGTTATCGGCCAAAATGCTTTTTATTAGATCGAATGCCTCATCTTGTTCTGTGTTCCACGTCCATATAGAATGTTTCTTAAGTAGTTTAGTAATGGGTTGCATGATGAACGCATAATTTATAATGAATTTCCTAAAATAATTTGCTAAACCGCAAAATTGCCTTAATTCTTTTCTATTGGTGGGTGGTTTGAGTTTAACTAAGGCTTCGGTTTTTAATTTGCTTGGTTGTACGCCTTGTTCTGAGATTTCACGACCAAGGTAACTAATTTGGGTTGCCAAAAATTTGCATTTTGTTGGTTGCAGCGTTAAACCATATTTAAGTAAGATCCCTAAAATCTTTTCAAGTTTGACGAGACCTTCTTCATACGTTTTGGATGGGATAAGAATATCGTCTAAATAGGGAAATGCGGTACCGTCTTCTAGTTCGTTAATAATTTTACAAACCATCCGTTGAAAAATAAAAGGCGCATTGCACAAACCAAAACTCATGCGCAAAAATTCAAAATGTCCGTCCGGGGTAATAAAAGCCGTTTTAGGTATTGAATCAGCTGCCATTGGTATCTGGTAATAACCAGAGAATAGGTCGAGCAAGGTGAAATATTTATAGTTGACTAACTTATCGATCTGATCGTCTATTAATGGAATGGGAAATTTTTGTTTAACACTAATTAGGTTTAATTTACGATAATCTACACATAATCTTAGGGTACCATTAGGTTTCGGCACTAGAATAACAGGGCTGGCATAAGCAGATGTCGATTCGCGAATTATATTATTCGAGAGTAAGTCTAATATAATATCTTTTAATGCGTTTCTTTGATTTTCTGGTAGCCTATATGGATTGTAACATACAGGGTTTGAGCTCGTTAATTCAATGTTCATTTCAACACAATCAGTTTTACCTATTTCACTAAGATTAAGGGCAACACATTTGCGATATTTATTTAAAAGTTCAAGTATTGCGTGGCTGTGATCTAAGTTACAAGATACATCACTTTTAGATAAAAGTCTCGACACTTTAATACTATTTATAACAGAAAAGTCTGTACATGTATTAAATTTTATTTCGCTGCCATTTTTGTGAAATGTTACATGGGGCTGAGACAAAAAGTTATTGCCAATTAATATATCAGCTGGGCATATGCTATCTGGTACGACAATAACACCGGTCACTGCACTTACTGAGTCTATTGTAATTTCACAAACAGTTATCTGTCGTCCCTCATAAATTTGACCTGTAAAACACTTTAAAAATCGAGGGTGGCTGTCTATGATCTTCAAGTTAAGTTTTCGGCCGACCGATATTTTAATAAGGGAACATTCACTGCCAGTGTCTATTAGCCCAGTTATTTTGGCATTATTAATAAAGACCTCTTAAAAATAAAGGTTTACGAAATGTTTTGACACGAAAAGTATGCGTTGTTCCGATAATTGTCAAGCGTTTTTCGTATAATTAAGTTCGCGTTTCTTTTTGCGACAGTCTTTCTCAAAATGTCCGTTTATTTTGCAAAAATTACAAGTTATTTTGTTTGTGCGACGAGAAACATTTTGTCCCATTGAACGTTTCTTAGGACAATTAAAACTGCGATGTCCTGGTTCGTTGCAATAATAACATCGCATTTTAAAATTGTCGGGTTTGTTGTCCACGCGACTGGAACCAGGCATATTAATATCACAACCCCTTAGATAGGTTAATAAATCTTCGACGGATTTATAATTATTTGCGAGCGCCATTTGTCTAATGTCCTTGCTTTGAATCCCGTGCGCAATAATGTTCACTTTTTCCTGCTCAGGTATTTCCCAGTTGAGGCGTTGCAATTTGCTCAACTTTTCTGCGAAGTATTGAACTAAAGTATTATTATTATTGGATGTGTATAGAGCGGCGTCTTTAAATAACAAACCCGTACTTTGAATGTCTACGTCAAACGTACAACGTAGAGCGGTTTTTAGTTGTGCCCAATTTTTGTGAGCCACTTCACCCCCTAAATACCACTCGCGTGCACGACCTAAAAGTTTTGATGTAGCAAATCGAGTCGTAGTGACATCATCCCATTTTAAAAAGTAAGCTTTTTCTTCCACAAGTCGAAGCCACTTATTTATTGTAATATTATTTAATGCAGGATTAAAGTCTGGAATGTTTTCCCACGAAAAGTTATTAGATGTGATACTGACCTTCTGACTCTGCTTTAATACCTTTACCTCCTCTTGTAATAAAATTATTTGTTGTTGAACGGTCAAGGGAGGGGTAGTTGAGCGGACATTCGACCTATCTTCAAATGAATGGGCTTGGGAAGTCCCGGATTCCAGATCAATTAGAGCAATTTCTCTGTTGGACATCTTGCTAGTCACTAGAATCACTGGGCACAGTAAATTAACGTTGCACACACAGGGCACTAAGAAACAGTATTTTATTTTCAAACGACGCTAGTTTAAACTCGAGTTATAATTAAAGTTTTTGTAAAAATATGAACAGAAACAAAATATGATTGTTTTATTTTATTTCTCACTCACGCGCGTATCCCACTTCTGACAAATTGTAGGAAGAGAATAATAAATAACAACTGTTTATTAATTATTAAATTTAATAAAACTTATTCTCATACAAAATATACGGACAAGTACTTCTATAACGTGTTAAAAGTCAAGCTTAACTAACTATTTTCTATTCATCGTTTCTTTTAGTTCTCTCCCTTCGAAATCCGATACTTTATTTTATTATCGGGGTCCAGACTACATTACACGCTGCATTTATATTCTTAAATTGGTTTCTGGTTTTTAAGGATTTGTCCCAATAATATACGCCTTACACAACATTAATCGAACACTACCGATGTCTAAAAGAGGAAAACAAAAATTTTACACCCACGCAACTTATGAAACGCGTAATAATTGCATACAATAACTCAATCCATAGTGTAACCAAATATACCCCATTTGAAATATTAAAAGGCCACATTAACAGTCCAAACCCATTCGATATCAATGACCACGTAATAGTATCAAATTACGTCCAACAATACAAAGAAAACGCGACACAACTTTATCGCATGATTCAACAAAAGAACGCACAAACTAAAGAAAATATAATTTCAAAAAGAAATGAAACCCGATCCGACCCACCAGACTTCGCGAAAATAACCGAAGCCTATATCAAAACAAAAGCCAGAGGCAAAGACCGGCCGAAATTAAAAAAATTTGCGATTAAAAGTCAAACCGATAAAAAAGTAATTACACAAAAAGGCTCGTACCATAAAAACAGCGCTAGAAAACCCCGAATTAAACGACTATCGAATTTTCAGGTAAACAATGAAAAGGACAATCCTGATTTTAACCACGACACTCCAAGTACTTCAAATATACTGCAACCCTAATGACATACACCTGACAACCCTTAAAAATCCTATTCTCCCGATAGAATTAGGAAACTCAAAACTTATATATAACAAACATACATTTTTGCATTACGTAGACTTAGAACCTATTTTAATACAACTTGTAAATATAGAAAAATATTTCTTTACAATTAAAAACCACTTAAAACACGAAAACGCGACAAATCCAATTTCTTATCACGGGTTATCAGAAAGTGCAATACTTAGAACGGAATACCTCATTCAAACAACACAAAGTAAACTCGAGAATCTCCACCCACACGTAAGGAACAAGAGAGGTCGAGTTAATATCGTAGGTAAAGCAAATAAATGGTTATTCGGCACATTAGACGCGGACGACGGAAGAAGATACGATAAAACCATTAAAATTCTCGAAACGAATCAGAAAAACATCATAAACAAACTAAATTTACAAGTTTCCTTATCAAAAAACTTAATTAATAACTATAATAAAACAATATCGATTCTCGATGCAAATCAAAAACAATTACAAAATGGTCTAAGAGTATTTAAAGATATCATCGAATGAACAATTAACGATCTAAATGATTATATAAGCTTTCAAGGACTAATTTATCAAATAAATTTAGATTGTCAAAATTTAATCACCTTTATTGACAACCTAGAGGACGCTATTATGTTTGCCAAATTAAACGCACTGCATAACGCCATAGTGCCAAGTTCAGAATTATTACAAATGCTAGATTATTTAAGAACAATCTATAATAATGAAGCTATACCAAATTTTAAGAACATATTGTCGTATTACCAATATTTAGGGACTCAAGTTACTTTTTCAAAAGCTAAAGTGATATTTGCGATTCATGTTCCTGTGGTTAGACCAGAAAGGTTTACCTTCTACCACCTTTATCCTATTACCCAACACCATAAAATATTCGTTCCAAAATACCCTTATTTGGCACAAGCAGAAGAAAAGGTCCAATTTGAAGAAACTAGTTGCCCCCAACTGGAAGAAGAATACTACTGCACTGAAAATCTCCACCCCCAAGACCATTGCACCCTTCAACTACTGAAAGGCTCTCCGCTAGAAAACTGCCCTGTTCTTGAAGTCAAAATACAAGAAATAATAACCGAACAAGTTACACAGGAAGAAATACTCATCCTTCAAACAGAAAGACTTTTTTCTAAATGCACTACCGACCAATATCTCCAAATTAATATGCCGACGCTAGTAAAAATTCCGAACAATTGCCAAATTCAAATCGGAGCGAAGAAATTTGTCAACGACGTAAGAATTAAACAAGGAAAACCGCTTATCTTACCCGATGTCGAAATAGGAAATTCCACCCTATCAACCACATTCAAGACACCCAATTTAACAAAACTGAACTTCGAAGATATCTATCGATTGAAGGATATGGCCAACCAATTATCGCCAATCACCCCAATCGAAGAAACAGAACAATTATCAAACATTATGCCCTACTTAATAGGAAGCCTAGCCGTCCTGTTGACAGTGTACCTACTATGGAAATATAGAAAGCAACTTAGACTATTTTCCAAAATTTGTTCAAAAACAAAAATCAATACCAAATTGCAAGAAATCGATGCCAGAACCGAAAATACCAATACCTCGCAGAATACCTCCAGTATCTTCTCAGCTTAAGGAGGGAGGAGTTACATACTAAGAAAACGATGAACTAGACGATTCCCAGGCCAACCTTTCCGAGAAGCCTTATCTTTTGATGATGCTACTTTTTACAATAATGTTAATGTAATTTTTTAAATAAAGTATTCTTTGACTTGAGCTCGTTAAAGTCAGACGCTGTATTTTCCAAAGTAAAATAAAATTGTTTTTAAAAATAGTTTTCTCTGTTTTTTAAACTTAACTAAAGATATTAAACCAGAGAAGTTTTTAAAATTATTTGTACGTCTTATCATTATCAAATTTTAGAAATACGTAGGTATGAATGTATAAGTCGTCGATATATTTTTATTACAAGTTTTCGTTTTTGCCCCTGTATTTTTATTTCTTTTACTTCTTTGCCATACTTTTTGCCTTATAACCTGCACTAGTGTGTCAGCTAACACGTAAAATTGGAACATTTACAAAAATGATAAATTTTTTTTTTATTTCAAATTCTTAGTAGTCATAGTACGAAAATTTCGAAGAAACATAAACATGAAAATATCTCAAAATCCAGTGGGTTTTGCATAGAGGGTAGTATGGTTAATTCAATTGCAAATAGGCTCTACAAACACCTCCCCAAAGGAATACGTCTACTTACCAGTCACCCTGTATATACAAGTTAGTTTCTTTTGGATGTTGCAGACATAAATGCTTCAAAATAAACGAATTTTGGCATATTTTTTTTGAATGTTTCAAGAATAATTAGAAATAATGAGAAATTTAAGGTTTAATCAATATTCTTAAAGTAAACATTAAAAACAACTTTTAATAGTACCTATATTAATAACGTACACGTTCTATAAAGCATCATTTTATAGCACGCGTCCATGTTAAAAAACAAGCCGCTTGCGGCGAGTTTTATAACGGGACAAGTGCTTAAAACTGCTTTATATAACACGTACGTTATACTATTTTTTCTAATTTGTAGTGTTTTCAATAAAAAACACATATTTAAAAAGAAAATAAATCCTTCAAATTGTGTAAATTTTTATGTCTAAATTTTATGTAGGTAATACTATTTTTTTATCATAGACAACAAAAATTATTTTTGCGAACTGTCATTTTTTGATTTATTTTTACCACGAGATTCTAAAGTTATTTTAGCGATATGGGATTTGAAATTGGACGGAATACCTTGTGTGATCCTTGTGCATTCGGTACATATACAGAGCGTTCGGAAATTCGGGTGATTTTGCTACTTTTTTTCGAATTTCAAAAGACGTGATTTTACGTCACGGCATTGCAATTTAGTATAGGTAAGATGGAAAATTCAAATAACGTTGAAGTTAAAATCGACATTGGAAGGTTAGTAAATTGAATTTTGGATAGGATTTGGCAGAAAATGATAGCTTGAAGCATCTACAAAAGATTGGTTTATAGATTTATGCAACCAACATACATGACTGTTATCCACACAGAATAAAAAAGTAGGTTATCAAGCTATTTTTCCTCTGCGAAAAATGGGTTTTCTCGTAAATCACAAAGGCCGCGCAAGTCAATGAAATAAAACATTTAAATGTTACCAACATCAAATAAAGAAAAAACGCGTATCGAAATAGCTTCATTACGATACGCAAATGTGTATCGTAATAGATTTGTTATGATACAAAATTAGAAAAAAATAATTTTATCTCTTCATCAGGTCTCTATACCGGGTGTCCACGGAAGGTGGCTCGCCCCTCTAATTTTTTGTTTTTCAAGATAATGAAATAAAATTCGTGGAATTTGTATACGACATAAAACTGCATTTTTTGACAGGTGACTCAACATTATGGAACTTCCGGTTTAACCGAAAGTGACATAAACTTTCGATTTTTAATTGGGACACCTGGTATATTTTTACTTTTTTTGACTTTATATGACATTCATACAACGATGTGTCACTTGTCATTTTTTTTAAATGGCAACATGGTGGCTCGTCGGGTTAAGAAAAAAGAGGATTTTATTACGATTAGTTTGATACCATACACTATTAGGTTTTAGAAAAGCTGCCATTAAAAAACTTTAAAAAGTTAACGTGGAACTTTCCTAAAATGAAGCATCTTTTGAAAATAAATTTACATTTAAATGCATCAAGTAGTCTGTGACTTGCAAAACTGATAAAACAAAATCATGCCTTGAAGGAAATTGAAATAGCAACAGCTTCTGCCAAAGTAAATTAGGTAGTTTGTTATTTAAAAAACATGGAAAATAATAGTTTCACAAGGAGTGAAAAAGTTGATATGTTATCAGTGTTTGGAGAATGTAGAAATAATTCAACCGATGCTGCAGGACTTTACGCACAAAGATATTTTAATCGGCGTCATCCAACCCGGCACGATTAGGTAACCAAAACTGGTTCCGAAAATGGAAATGAGCCTGACAATAATAACATATCAACTTTTTCACTCCTTGTAAAACTATTATTTTCCATGTTTTTAAACAACAAACTAATTTACTTTGGCAGAAGCTGTTGGCATTTCAATTTTCTTCAAGGCATGATTTTGTTTTATCAGTTTTGCAAGTCACACTTGATGCATTTACATCTAAATTTATTCTTAAAAGATGCTTCATTTTAGGAAAATTCCAAGTTACTTTTTAAAGTTTTTTAATGGCAGCTTTTCTAAAACCTAATAGTGTATGGTATCAAACTAATCGTAATAAAATCCTCTTTTTTCTTAACCCGACGAGCCACCATGTTGCTATTTAAAAAAGTTATACAACTTTTAAAGATTAAATTTTACGTAGCAAATAGCATTGGACCAAAAATTTCCCAAGATTAAAGAACTGAAATAAGTGGTTTTAAGGTATTCATAGCCCTCTAGATAAAACAATAAATTTGGAAAAAAAATATTTTCTTGGTGACAAAAAATGACAAGTGACACATCGTTCTTTTAGAATGTCATATGGAGTCAAAAAAAGTAAAAATATACCAGGTGTCCCATTTAAAAATCGAAAGTTTAGGTCACTTCCGGTTAAACCGGAAGTTCCATAATGTTGAGTCACCTGTTAAAAAATGCAGTTTTATGTCGTATACAAATCCCCCGAATTTAATTTTATTATCTTGAAAAATAAAAAAGTTAGAGGGGCGAGCCACCTTCCATGGACACCCGGTATAGGGTAAGACAAAAAAATAATAAAAAATTGTGGAGAAAGACTTTATGCTTTTCTTTTTTCTATACTTTTAACTCCACTTTGAGTATGGACTACAAAAAAAAAATAAGTATTTTTTTCGATTTTTGAATAGAAGTCCGTGACTTCGTATTCGGATATAGCTTTTAATTGTAAACAACTTTTATATATGATATTTTATCTGAAACGAAAAATAAGAGAACATAACTCTTGAGTAATATTTAAAAAATTGATTTCCCTTATATGCTCTAGTTTTTTCTATTTTAATGAACGCTTTTTTAGTTTAAGCAGACGCAGAAACATTTATCAAAAATAAAATTTTCTTACGAAATCGAAATAAAAAAGTTTTCCTTGTGAAGCCAGAATGTGGCCAGTAATGGTATCAAATAAATAAATGATCTTTCACGAAAAGACTTTCCTTTGGGGGGTCACATTAAAAATATTTTTTTTTAATGTTCTTATATATTATTTCATCCTTGCGTGTATTAGATTATTACCTACAGCCATTATTTTTTCTTAAATACTGTAACATATTAAAATATAAAACAATCATATCTACGAAGTTATTTTAAAGTTTTGAAAAAAAAAATTTATAGCATGACTTTGTATTAAGTCATCTGGACACAGTGTTTTTCTCTATTTTTGAACATAAAGATATTTTACTCGTGAACGATTTTTATATTTTTTTGCCCGACCCTGTGTGCGTTTGACTTGAAGCCATTCTAAGTGTACCTAATTTATTGCACACTTAACTGACACAGACAAAAAAGTCTAGAATATTGTATATATTTTAAAAACTACTGAATATTATTTTTGAAAATAGGCAAAACATTTATAATATATTCTCATAAAAGACACATTTAGACAATGTAACGTTTGATGGATTTATTCTTTTAAATGACATAAAAAAACAAATTTTAAATAAATTAAGTCCATAATGTACTAGGAAATACTTAATAATTTAAAAAATAGCTACTTTATTGGATGTTCAAAATGTCTGCCATTGTTGGCTAGGCAATAGCCAAGCCCGTCTCTAAATTTCTGTTAGACGTTAAAAGTATTCCATCAAATTTCACGTATTTAATTTCTAATTGCAGACTTTAAATCTTCAATATTAACCGGTCTATTCTTATAAACCTTATTTTTTTACCCCACCTTATTTTTCACCCCACAATAAATAGAAGTTTAAAGGGGTAAGGTCTGGGGATCTAGCAGGCCACTTAATTTTGGCCTCTTCATGCACTGATTTGGTTTTGTCATTCTGTTGAAATCAGGTGTTCTTTAGGTCTGCACAAATAATTTCTGTCACATCTGTTCAAGTATGCCACGTATTAACTGCAAGTAAGTTCGCTCCCAAGTTTTCAATCAATGAACAAAATTGTCCAATAATGTTATGGGCTATAATACCTGCTCAAACTTTTTCTGGTCTGCTTGTATCATAGTAATTTACCTTTATATCCATACAGCTTATCTCGTGCGCAAACAAAAGTTTATGGGTGAAAAAATTCGTTTGTACGCATATTACACGCATTGCCACCCTACAGGAATGGGCATGCGCACAACCATCTTGTCATTAGGTTTTCCTTGTTTAGCGACATCCTCAAAATACTCTCCAGAACCGGCTCGGTGCTGTTTTACGTTTCTTTTGTGGATTTCTTTATATGTGTGAAGTTAGCAATGTTTATCAGCGACGAACTTTTTTTGAGGTACGTGGCAATTCCGCCTGTAGCGTTTGTAAACGAATGTTTTTTTAGTGGCGATAAATCCAAATGGTAGAATTTTAGTCTTCTTTCTTCCAAATGGCAGAATTTCAATCTTCGCCATTAAAAAATTAAAATTTATTTACAAACGCTACAGGCGGAATTGACACGTACCCCCCAAAAAAAATGCCTGCTGCATAAAAGTAGTTTGATAAACTTTGCTAACTTTACATATATGATTTCTTGTTTTTTTTGCTGTTATGGATTGCGGGTGTTTAATATTTATGGATTTCTAGTTTTTGAGTAGTTTAGTGAAATGTGTTGTGTCTTTAGTGACTCTGATACAATGACTAGTAAAGAGAATTATATGATTTTATTATGCCCAAATGGGAATAAAATACCGGGTATTTCGTATTTTCAGTAAGTATGAAAGTAGAGGGAGATGGGGGTTTCTGCACCCACCATTCCCTTCTGCGCATGCCCGGGCAGCTCGCAGACGTGGGCGACACTAATTATAACGTACCTGTCATCTGTCATCTGTCAGACGTCATCTGTCAACGTCAATGTCAATGTCAAAGTCAATGTCAATGCCATCTGTCATACGTCATCTGTCAACTGTCAAACGTCACATTGTTGGGCGTTAGCAACTTTGGGCCGTAGCTACTTGGGCGCTAGCTACTTTGGACAATAATATTCTATATATGGAATGTGTTCAGGATGACATCATATTACGAATAGAAAAAGATGGCGAATGCCACCTGTCAATTAAGACAGCGCAAGATCGCCTGTCACTTGTCAAATGCTAAAATTTAAATCTACCACGTGATATAGGCGCGGAGCGATCTAACAAGACGCTTAAAAGAAACCCGAAGTTGATCGGCTTACCGGATCGAGAGATATAGTTTTTTGCGATTAGCGCCCTTAGGTCTAAAGATGAAGAGGCGAAATTTGGCAAACGGGTATAAGATGAGCACATCTATCGAACAGTGAAAGAATTTTTCAAAAATATCAAGTAATAACGGAGCTATACGAATAAAACCATTAGGGCCTTAGCACAATCAATACAAAATTCGTACTATGTAACCATCATTATTAATATAATTCCAAGACGATATATCTGCATAATATCAGTAAAATCATCGAAGCTACTAAAAGGTCACATCGGAGAATTCTAATTTTTTCTATATTTGCATTACTAAGGTATACCTATATAATCCCAAACTCAGAATATATCCAAGTCTTCAAATTATTAGTAAAACAGGCAAAGCTGCCAAAAAGGCATCTTGGATTTTTATAATTTTATCCAATATCTACATTATTAGGCCATACCTATACAACCCCGCAATAAAAAAAAAATTAAGGCCTTTTTGGCAACATGCGCAGTAGACCAAAACTGATGTTTCGAGGCTAAATAAAAGAGAAAATTATGCGCAAACCCCGGAAAAAGTACCTTCGGTACTCCGGATGCCAAAGGGCACCTTTGAAATATATATTTGAAAAACACCCTCAAGAAGGTATTTTTGGAAAAATTAACCAAAAACATAATGACCAGACTGTAATATACATCCTATATAGGAAACATAGTTGTTTAAAAACATCAATTCCTTAGTATAGAAAACGTCCAGATTAATATAAAATATATTTAAACCTCTTATAGAATACATTTTTCAATAATACAAACTATTTCCAACTAACACGAGGCGAGGTTAATGGGGCAATTAATATTCAATGAGTGATATACCACAGTAACAATACTAAAAGTCGTGGACAATTACATCATCTTGGAAAAATACGACATTCTAATTTTATTCAACACGAGGTAAGGACAAGTGGTAATTAATATGCAAACGGCTATTTGCAGTGAACAAGCAATTTATATTCAATGACGACTGGTGTAGAGTGAAAGGCTCTGCTATAAATAGTCATGAGGGACTAGAGGTTTCATCAGTCGACATCAAGAAGCTTAAGGCTAAAGTGCTAAAGTGGTTAAATAGTGAACGATAAAAAATTAATAAAATGTAAGTACCTTTTAATATATTACAGTGCTAATTTGATACATCATGCAAGGGTATATTGTAGCGTAGTGGAATTAAACTCTTGGCAATGTTATACGATACATGGTTTATTCTATTAATGACAAAAGAGAGTGTTCACCTCTCGGTAGAATCACCGGGGTTACACGTATATAAAATGCTTACATATTATTATTTATTACAATATTGACCTATTAATTAAACAGCGTCAGCACAAAAGCTAGAACCGGGTGGATGCAATAGTTCAATGAATTGTCATAGCTTATTTAGCATGATTTATTATAATGCAATAACATAAGCTATTACACCTCCCTTTCCTAGAGAATGACCTACATATGTGGCCAACTAATGAGGTCATTATCCGGGATAAACTAACAACTGTGCTGATACGGAATAATGCCCTGAAATAAAATATAGTAAATAAAAACAAAACGTAAACGATATTCGTATAAAAATTAAATTAAATTTACGTCTAAAAATACCTTATAATAATATAAAAAATAGATGCAGGGATGATTGGTGAGGAATAAATTAGTAAATCAACGTTACACTATTATTGACAGGCCTGTCGAATTATTCTTAATTAATTAACATATTTTTTAACTCTATTTTTATGTACAGTTACATTTTTGCCTTTATTGGTATTTATTATGCAATTTGTACCTTCAATGCCAACGACGGAGAAGGGACCGTCGTACCACGAATCGAACTTAGTACGATCTTCATTGGTCACCATAACAAGGTCACCTGTCTTTAAATTCATCTCGGAAGATCTAGCATCATAATAAAGTTTTCTGCTTGATTTAGCTTTTTCAAGCTGTATTTTAGCTCTGTTATGTGCTAGTTGCAACCGATAACGAATTTCTTGGTCGTATGCATCTAAATTATACAAGGGATCTACCTGAGATTGGGTTATGCAAGCGAGATCAACCTTTTTCCCAAAAATAAGTTCAAAAGGCGTATAGTCGTGATAACTGCTAGGTGTGGTGTTATAGCAAAATGCATAGTATCGAGTCCAGTTGTCCCAGTCAGTCCGTGTTTCATTTATGTACATGCGTATGTATTCGTTAAGTACTCTGTGGTTCCGTTCACACCCTTTGATGGTTTGACTATGGTATGCAGTAGACATTTTGTGCTCAGTTCCCAACCGTTTTGCAATTTTGTCAAAAATTTGATTTTTATATTCTGAACCCATATCTGTTCTAACGACTTTGGGTGGTCCATATATAAAAACAAAACTTTCGACAATGGCTTTAGCAACAGTCGCCGCTTCTTTATTTGGTATTGGTGTAATGATAACATATTTAGTTAGTTCGCATTGTATTGTTACTGCGTATAAATTACCTGCGTCTGTTTTTTGGAATGGACCGATAGTGTCTATGCAGACAATATCGAAAGCTGTTTGGGGGGTGGGGGTTATTACCAAGGGTTCAAAATGTGTTACCTTGCCTTTGTTAAGTTGGCATTCGTGACACTTTCTCACTAAATTTGCGACATCACGAGACATATTTTTCCATCTAAAGGTACTTTTAAATTTTTTAAGTAGTCTTTTCTGACCGCAGTGTCCTCCGTATAAAGGATCTGTATGATATTTATCGAGAAGTTTTAATCGCTCTTCTTTGCTTTTTACTAATTTTGCAACTTTGCAAAGAACTACAGTGACATGTTTTAACCTTATTTGCCCTATTTCTTTAAACTCATTAATGGTGCACCTTTTAAAAATATCATCGCCCAAACTTAATTTTACCTTGTTAACCTTTCCTTCACTAGCCAATAAATCTAGCTGAAACATCAGTTGCTCTAAAGCAATGTTGCCGTTAGTGATTTGAATAGGTTTACTCGCGCATATCTTATTTTTATATTTAATCGTCATTTTCAAAGAGGTGGGCTTTATTTCAAATTTTAAATTAGGCATATTTAACACTGTATAACTATCTAAAACTTCATAAATTTTAGGTTGAATAAAAGACTTATCATTGGTCGGGTTATTTTTTGTTAAAGTGGTAGACTTTGTCATAGAACGAGTTATCGCGTACACGTATGTGGTATTATCGCGTATTTCTTTTAATGTATCGATGCTTATTCGGGATAAGGCATCGGCAGCGACGTTATCCTTACCTTTAATATATTCAATTTCGAAATCATACTCTTCCAGATCTAAACGCATTCTAGTTAGCTTAGATGAAGGATCTTTCATTGAGAAAAAATAGGCGAGAGGCCTATGATCTGTCTTAACCAGAAATTTTTGTCCGTATAAATAACAACGAAAAAATTTAATGGCCCAGTGGATGGCAGTCAGTTCTTTTAGAATAACTGGCTTGTGTGATTCACCTTTTGTAAATGTGCGTGACGCATATGCAATCGGTAGCTCTTGGCCATCAAAAATTTGTGACAATACAGCCCCGCAAGAGTCATTTGAGGCGTCTGTAGTTACAATAAATTGTTTTTGGAAATCCGGAAATTGCAAAATTTGGGGGCTAATTAGTGCCCGTTTTAGAAGGTCAAAGGAATTTTGACATTCACTAGTCCATAAAAATTCAGTGTTTTTTCTTGTTAATTTATTGAGAGGCAAAGTTAATAATGCAAAATTTTGTATAAATCGACGATAGTAATTACAAAATGCAACAAAGCGTTTTACCTCGTCAGCTGTTTTAGGTACCGGATACTTGTTTATAGCATCGTACTTAGAATCGTCAGGTAAAATTCCTTTATCGGTTATTTTATGACCTAAATAAGTTACTTCTTTTCTAAAAAATTTGCATTTTTCGGGATTTAATTTTAAATTGTATTTTCTACAGGTTTGGAAAACATTTTTTAAATTGTCGAGGTGATGTTTTTCGGAACAACCGATTACAATGAGGTCATCCATATACAAAAAGGCTTTTTCAGGGGTAATGCCGGCGAATGCCATTGACATCATTATTTGAAAACTATTTGGGCTTACCGATAATCCGAAAGGTAATCTTGTAAATCTGAAAGATCCAGAGTCGACACTAAACGATGTTATGTCGCGTGATTCTTCATCTAAGGGGATCTGATGAAATCCTGATATAAGATCAATAACTGAAAACCATTTTGCTCTACCAAGTTCATCAAGAATGTCGTCTATCCTTGGAAGTGGATATGAGTCAGCAATAAGTTTATTTTTATTTATGGCGCGAAAATCTATTACAAGGCGCCAGGCCTTTTGGCCATCTTGTGATTTTACAATTTACCTCGTTTTTTAGAACTTTAGGCGTCCGGTAATTTTTAATGTAAACAGGGTTATCGTCTCGTAGCCGTAATTTTTGTTTATAAAAATTATTTACCGTCAACCTATCTGTTTTTAATGCAAAAATATCTGAAAATTCGTTACAAAGATTAAGAACGTCGATTTTTATTAAATTTGGCATTTCTAAATTTAACTGTTTTACTAAATTTGAATAACGATCCACTGGTTCCGAGTGTATATTATAGATATCAAAATTATCTAGATAAGTAGTTTCCAATTGAATATTTTTTATAGTTACTGTCTCAAACGTCGGGTTTGTTCGGGTTTGTTGGTTTAGTAAGCGTTTTTAGACTATTTACTTGCCTAATAACTTCACATCTGGGAGGAATTGTTAATATATCGTCATTACAACTGTGTATTGGTACTTGAAGGTATCTATTTTTAAATCTTATCGTGATGGTCCAGTCTGAATAATCTAAAATGCACTTATATCTAGAAATGAAATCTCGGCCTAAAATTCCGTCAGAAGGTATAGGAAAATCGTGACCTACAATATGGAAATATGGTGAAGTAAAAATGGGAAAATAGAGAGAAAGCCCATAATATGGTAATATGGTGAAAAAAAAAATGGGAAACTAGAAAGAAAGTATATATGGTGATATGGTAAAATAATATACAGGGTGTTCCGATGATCATGTTACAAAATTCTAGGGTAGATAAAACACACGAAAATAAGAAAAAAAGTTCATGTGAACATGGGTCCGGAAACGCTTCTTCAGGGAGCTAGGGCCCTTCGAAGATGACCTTCAAAAACTACTTTTCGTTTTATAGCTTCGGTACTACTGCAGCTATCGCAACCAATTTTGGGACATGAAATCTAGTTCGTAGGTTCATCAATTTGAGCCTTCCGGATTTTGTCACCTTTAACCAGGGGCGTACAAACCAAGGGGGTATTTGAGTAAATTTGACCCTACTCCTCTTAGGCTTTAATTTCTTACCATTTTTATATCTGATTATGATTCTCCAATGCCTTTTACATAAAAAAGGTACTCTTAGTAAAAATCGCTATCTGTCACAGTTTCCTCCGAAAATGGCTAAATCCAATCAATAATAAATTATTGGTCTTAAACCAATTATTACGTTGAAATATGAAAATGAGGTTCAGTACAGATAGTGAGCATTATAAGTTAGTCAAATCTTTTTCTTTAATGAAAATAAATTAGATTAGAGAGATTTATTGCCTTTTCGAAATTGGGGGTATAAAAAGTAAAAGGGAACGTATACAAAATATTTCAAAAAAAAAACAATTAAACAGGTTTAACGAGTGAGTCAAGGATAAGGCAGAGTAAATTTTTGTCTTGAAGATGAATTTACTAACGCTGTCGTTGACTGACCCTGTACGTACCAAAATAAATTCAAAATAACAATTGTTGAAAATGCCTGCCACCACGTTCAATACATGTATTACACCTACGTAGCATATTTAAATTGACGTCAGTAAAAACATCAGGCATGGTTTGGATCATTTCAGCCGCAACAGAAATCCTAGCCACCAAATCTTCCTCCGACTGAACTGGAGTTTCATATACAAGGCTTTTCATATGTCCCCAAAGAAAGAAATCCATAGGAGTTAAATCTGGGGACCGGGCTGGCCAGTTGACATCGCTTCCACGTCCAATCCAACGTCCTCTAAAACGATCATCGAGGTGCTCACGTACGACATGTGCAAAATGAGCGGGTGCTCCATCATGCTGGAACCATAGATTCCGACGTATGTCGAGGGACAGCTCATCCAATAACTCAGGTAAGGTGTATCTTAAAAAATTGAGGTACACCGTCCCAGTTAGTCGAGGAGGCAACATGATTGGTCCAATTAGACGTTCTCCAACAATTCCAGCCCACATGTTCACCGAGAATCGATGTTGGTACCCTCTTATTTGAAGAGCATGAGGGTTTTCCTCCGCCCACACATGGCTATTCCGTGAATTAAAAATACCTTCTCTCGTAAAAACAGCCTCATCAGAGAAAAGCACAAATTTCGGAAATTGGGGTTCTTGTGTACACTGTTGAAGAAACCACTCGCAAAACTCTACGCGGGGTGCATAATCATTTGGTCTCAATTCCTGTACTTTTTGGCGATGGTAAGGATGAAGAAGTTGTTCGTTAACAATCTCCCATACACGTACATGACTTACATTCATGGATTCTGCAACAGCTCGGGTACTAA
The DNA here is from genome assembly GCA_963969555.1 of Polydrusus pterygomalis. NCBI lineage: Eukaryota > Metazoa > Arthropoda > Insecta > Coleoptera > Curculionidae > Polydrusus > Polydrusus pterygomalis. The sequence goes on from OZ018375.1 coordinate 72,326,840, forward strand.
CACTAGGATTTTCCTCGAATTGTCGGAGTACCTCTTCCTCAAATTCTGGAGTTCGTACAGTTCTTTGAGCGCCATTATCTGGCCTCGTTATTTTCACGGAGCCAGTTTCCCTTATGCGCTGATTTACCCTCTCGAATAGCGTGTGAGCAGGTACACGCCTCTCAGGAAACCGCTCCTGATACAATCTTGAAGCGGCTCTTCCATTGCAATGAACTTCGCCATAAATTAATAGCATATCGGCATATTCGGCGAAAGTATAATCCATGATTCACTGGCGACACAATATTTTATTGACAGATTTTTGACAACTATCTGTACTGAACCTCATTTTCATATTTCAACGTAATAATTGGTTTAAGACCAATAATTTATTATTGATTGGATTTAGCCATTTTCGGAGGAAACTGTGACAGATAGCGATTTTTACTAAGAGTACCTTTTTTATGTAAAAGGCATTGGAGAATCATAATCAGATATAAAAATGGTAAGAAATTAAAGCCTAAGAGGAGTAGGGTCAAATTTACTCAAATACCCCCTTGGTTTGTACGCCCCTGGTTAAAGGTGACAAAATCCGGAAGGCTCAAATTGATGAACCTACGAACTAGATTTCATGTCCCAAAATTGGTTGCGATAGCTGCAGTAGTACCGAAGCTATAAAACGAAAAGTAGTTTTTGAAGGTCATCTTCGAAGGGCCCTAGCTCCCTGAAGAAGCGTTTCCGGACCCATGTTCACATGAACTTTTTTTCTTATTTTCATGTGTTTTATCTACCCTAGAATTTTGTAACATGATCATCGGAACACCCTGTATATATAAAAAATTATTTTATTTGGTTAAAAGTAATTTAAGTACAGGTTCTAACGTGTTGTGCAAACCAATACAGGATGCTTATGCTTCGCTGTAGATGTTTAATTGTATAATAATCGATATTGCATTAAAATTAGTGTTATAAAGGCCTTAATACTGGATTACTTTCCCAGAAAATGTTTACTTGCGAACATTGTTCCTGCTCCTACACCAGGAAGGATAGCCTCAAGCGTCATGGGGATTGCAGACTTACAGCCAGAGTCTGCCAAACTTGCGGAGACAGTTTTGAGTCAGAAGGGGCTCTTCGTCGACACCAACAAGAAAAACAACATAGAGCCCCCAAAAGACAAGCGACGTCTTCACAGGAACCCATTGCCAAGAGAGCTAGACTCGTTTCGTCAGATGGTGAGTTATTACATCATATTGCAAAATATTGCATCATATTGCATCATATTGTGAAAGATTGCATCATATTGCGAAATATTAAAATTACATATGAATAAGTCCTAATTATTGCTAATTTATTTCAGAACCATCAACTTCATCATCATCTGCGCAGCAGAAGCATTGTGATGAATGCCAACTGGATGTCCCTGTCTCCCGGTGGTCTAGCCATCTAAGGACCCAAAGCCATCGGGTGAACTGCTGCGTGGAGCAGGAGGAAGGTGTAGAACTGGTAAAAACATCATTCCGGAGCCGAATTGCTACCTACCGACTTTCTTCAAGCCAGGACCCCACCAGCGTCCCCAGGTTCCTGGATCATCTACGGGAAAAATTCGTAAGGTTGGCGGGAGAAATTGTTGCAAAATACGAACAAGTCGGGGTAGAGCTTTTTGGCCTCTTCCTTCCGCAAACGAACGAGTCGTCAGAGAACAAGTCCTTCAATACAAAATATGTAATGGTGAATGGAGCGACGGACCTAGAGGAGCTGTTCCAACAGTTTACAGCCATCCTAGACCGGAAATGTTCAGAGTTTTCTGAAAAGGATAGTGGTAAGTACTATTGCAAGCGCTTAAAAAAGTCTAACATATTTTTAAACCATAATACTTAACAATGTTTCTATTGTTACAGGGTGGACTCTGCAGCAGCTCCTGCACTTAGAATTAGGTATTAATAAAATCAGCCCTCTAAAGGCATCGTCTTATATTCCGATACCAAAGGAGATTGACGCAAAGAAAGCTGTTCTTAATATTCAAAACACGGATCAGAAATGTTTCATGTGGTCAGTCTTGGCAGCCTTACATCCCGTTGATCGAACTCAATATGCAAATAGAGTCGTGAACTATCTGCCTTTTAAGAATGAGCTGGACTTCACAGGTATGGAATTTCCAATTAAACTTGGCGATATAACCAAATTTGAACGGCTAAATAATATTTCTATCAATGTCTACGGCCTAGAAAAAGTCTATGACAATGGTAAAAATAGTATTGAAGTCGTCGGTCCCTTATTTTTTACGACATCTCGCAAGGAGAGGCATGTAAATTTGTTATTAATTAGCGATGATTACGAAAATAGTCATTACTGCTTAATTAGAAACATGTCTCGACTGATCTCAAGTCAATTATCTAAACACAAAGAGTCAAAGTATTTATGTGATGGCTGTTTAACATATTTTTATTCAGAGCAAAAATTAAAAGCTCACCAAAAACACGAATGCGGGCACGTTTCAGCCAAAGTACCGACAACTGGCTTAAAAAATAATAAATACGGCGAAGAGATTCCCGAGAATATTTTCAAATTCACAAATTTTGAAAATAAATTAAAGGTGCCTTTCGTTGTTTACGCTGACTTCGATGTAACGACCAAAATTGGCCGTTAGGTTCTATTTAAATTTTACCTCTACTATATTATTGTTCTAGCTTTCATATCAATATTGTTATTAGTTTTTATGGGATAAATTTTGAGATTCGTTATTCAGACATCGTTTAAAATAAGTTGCTCATTGAAACATTACTCTTTATTAGTAAATACCTTTCGTTCTCTGTTAAGAAAATGTGTAATACCGCCTTACGACTTGTTTTTAGCTTTCTTACCTTACAATTTCCTTCTTACTGTCAGTTTGTAACACGATGTCTCATTTGTTTACCTTTTACCATACATCCTGTATATTATAGCTTTTCTGGAACCCTGTAGGGTCGATCTTGAGTAGTAGTAGAAGTGGATACTGCTGTACCACCTAAAATAAAACTCTTAAGCTGTTTGCTACCCGTTTAAACTAGGTTTTGGGGTTAACTCTCCAAAGAATACCCGAACATTCAATCCTGACCTCTTTAGAGCTTTGTATAAATTTTATCTATGGTATATTTCTTAAATAACTTGTTAGCCTACCTTATTTCTTGCCTACGGCCATTCTCTTGTCCAAAAAGGGGCCAAAAACCTGATTTATTTTCTTAATAACAGCTTTTTCTCACTAGCTTGATATTGGCATATTTGAGTGCTTATTTACATGGTTGCTGGATAGACTACTTACGGTATAAAGCCTAGACTCTAATTATCTTCCAGTTTCCGCTATAAAACCCTGGTGATACCTCCAGAAGGGTAGTTTTCTTAGCTAAAAGTGGCAAGTTTACCTTTTGTAATGACACCTTGACATCTGTTTGTTTACTAACGAAAGCTAGCGAAAGCTAGGTTATATGTTTTGTGGGATTAACTACTTACTTGAAAGCCGCGTTCCCTATGGAAATCCACTGTTTGAGGAGTGGAAGTCCCTGTTTTTTTTTTGTTTTATGCCCAAAGAATTTTATTTTACAAATTGGTTATGTTTTAATCTACTTATGTCACGTCTGTCAATTTCATGCGCAATACTATCGGCCATCCGAGTATTGATTTTATCCTGACCTGTAGCGCCGTGAGAAGTTATTGGAACTGTTCTTTTTCCTTGGTTTTATTTTACCAACAATTTGATTAAAACCTAATTAATTTCTGTTACTCAATCGGTTTTAAGAATAGAATTGCGTACAATGGTTACTCAATGGTGTCTCACTGCGACTAAAGATTCACTTATCTTTTTGGTGTTTTGTCGATGTTAATTTTTAACTTTTGGAGAGTTTAAATCCCGCGCGAGTTTTTCCGTTAGGTTGGCAGGTTTGTCAATCCTCACGTCACTTCCGTCGTTCCTGTCCCTTCTTCCTAGGAAAATTGGAGACCTCACTTCTTGAAGACTCGTGGTAGCGAACACGCGTTTAGTTTGGGAGCCCTAAGTTTTTTTTTCCTAAAGGGATTTTTGGGCCCGAATGTAGTCCAGGAAGTCTTAAGTTTTATTTGGCTATGCAGCCGTGGTGTTTTACCGACTTCCTAGAAAAGGCCTTGGCCGATTTTGAAATGCGTTCGCATCGCTGCACGTGTACCCCCTTCTAACAACTTTGGGTAAGTTTCTTTATTGTTAACTTGAATTTTAGATTTGCATCGACAAAATTATAAACGTTTTCATAGCTTTTCATTAAATTTGAGTAAAATTTTTATCAAAATTTCCAAATTCTTTAACCTAACCTAACTTTTTTTTTTTATCACACGTGCAAATCTCTATCACTATAATTAGTCACAGTCAGGTTGATAGTTTTGCCTTAGTAATCTGTTTTACTGTTTAATTTTATATGCTAGCGTTGTGCCCACCAGCCCACCGTATGTGTGGGAAATCAGTGTTCAATTTTCATGTCTCGTGTACCGAACAGATTGTTCATGACTTATTATTTCACGAGAGTATAATTTATATTTTGCTTTATTATTGCTGTAGATTGATTATCTAAGCGAGGGCAATTATTATGCAACTGAACAAACCTTCTAGAGACACCAGCTATGTTTGAAATAAAGTTGTCCGATACAATGTTACCTGATTAATTGATACTGTATTTTTATTAAGCTGGGTTATTCATATCATTATCAAAAACTTAACATTAATTAAGTTGCATGTCTTGTGTAATCTGTTTCGGTTAGCGAGACTCTAATGGCTTTTGCCGCATTTGTTTTATTTGACATTTCTGCTCTTTTCTTGTTTTCGGCGCACAGCTCTATACGTATCAGCTTTGTATTAATTATTTTGACAGTTTACAGTCGCTTTCCTTATGCTACCTTTTGAAAGACATCATTAACATATTACTCTTGAGAGTTAACAGCAAAAGACCTAGATTGGATTGGTTTTTAATTACAGGAATAGTGACGTAATTTTATTTTCTTCCAATTAGCCATAAATTAACATTATTTAATGAACTAATTAACAACTTATTTTCTATACTTATTGTAATAACTTATTGACGTTATCTAACTTTTATGATTCTACATAGTACTGGTCTCATTAGCTTTTGTTTTCTGTGTAGAGTCGATACAACATGCTATGCAATAAAGAATTAAAATGAAATACTTATTTTAAAACACAGCTGTCTTAGTCAAAATTAATACGTCACTGTTCTAAAGGTTCCATTTAGAGTCACTGGTCTGCCTACATTAACTTTTAGTATTTAATTGCATTGATTTATTTTAAAAGTTGTGACTTAATTAATTACTATTTTTCCGTTAATTAATGACTAATTTTAGAGCTGGTTTATAGGGATGTGCCTTCTTTTCCATAAAATAATCTCTTATAATCTTTTTCGTTTGTAATCAAGTAGTCAACTGTTGTCATTCCTCTAATTTTAATTAATGATTTTTACATACTTGTAATTAACTGACTTAGTCGATAATTTCATTTTGTTAATTATTGCTTTCTGCTAATTTGAGACTTAAGTGTTTAATTGATTATGTTCATTAATATTTAGTTTTATTTTTGATTTGTAAATTATTATTAAACAATTTTGTGCACATGCGCGTCACGCATGCGCAGTAAACATTTCTTGTAATTTCGGCGTATTAGCTCTTATTAGGTTTACTACTTGATTGCAATTATGCTAAATTTGTTTTATTGAATTTATTGATTATTCTAGTCACATACTTTTGTCTAACTGAGGTTTATTACTTGATTATCTTTATAAATTATTTTTCTGCATACCCATTGATGAGTTTTAGTGATTCTGCGCGCATGTGCGTCGCGCATGCGCAGAAACAATTTCTACCAATTTCAGTGATTTAGCTCATTAAAAGTTCACTGCTTGTTAGCAACCTCATTTATTTTATTATTGTGTATTTTGGAGTGCTCCAGTAGCGTATTTTATTATATTGAGATTCAATTTAAATATTTTTATTTGTTAAACATTTCTACTTACAGTTGTTGATGATTTTAAGAGGTTTTGCACGCATGTGCGTGGCGCATGCGCAGAATCAATTTTCGAGTATTTTATTATAAATCAATTTAGATTTTAGTACCGATTATTTTTAAGGGTATGCAGTACGTTTTTATGATATTTTGCGCCTGGTAATGATTTATATTTGCGGTTTGGTAGGTTTTGGTGGTGCAACGCTGGTTTTAATTGATTTAAATTAGTTTTTATTGTTCAGGCCTTCAGCCGCCTTTTATTTTAACTTTTTCAATATTGTTATTATTATGGTACTGATGCGTACTGTTTTGTACTTAGGGTCCTTGTACGGGATTGGATCTGCTACCACCAAATCCCATGTAACTGATTCCATGTAAGGAATCCATTTAAGGAGTCCAGCTCAAAGTCTCAACTTCAAGTACCAGACCCGAGTAGCAATGTTTGGTCAGGACTAAATTTTAAATGTGAACTGGAAAGTGTAACTATAAGATTGGACTTTTCATTATTACTTGATTGCGTTTGCAATGAGCTGGTGTGGTGATATCCATTCCTTTGTATTTTATTTTATTATGTAACCTTCTTCAAATTGCGGTATAATAGCTTTCGACTATGAAGGGTTTATTCTAATTTTTGTTTTGGTAATTTATTACGCATTTAATATCTTTTGCGGATACGATTCCTAACAGCGTAATGTTTAATGTTTGAATAAATTTTAGACCATTTATGTTACATTCACTGTTTTATTTGAGTCACCCCACTAAGCAACATACCCCTACATTTCATTTTCAGGTTTCAGTTACTTTGTCTATTTAACCGAGCTAGAGGACCCAACACCAACTAGGTAGGTTTCTGTTTTTTTTGCCTGGCCCAAAAACAGTGGCGCCTTAAATTTATTGTGTTTTACCCCACCCTAATCTCCGGCATGAGCTAGGGCACTTTGCTCGCTGGCAGTAGGCCCCTCTAACTCGGCTAAATACGATTGGTTTGTTTATTTAATTTCAGTTGTCTAAATTTTTGACTTTTATAGTATTTGTTATTTCATAATGATTTTTAAATAATTTTTAACTTTTAAAAATACTTAAATAAATTTCAATCCTTTTAAAGGCGATTTACAGCGTAGCATCGAGACAATTCTTGAGCCCTTGGTTACAGAGCAAAATGAGCTAGACCCCGATACATCCTATACTGTTAGAACACATAAACATATACCCTACTTATTTGCATACTACATTAAATGTGACTTTGACGATGCCTATTCAAAGTACCAAAGTTATAGAGGGCAGGACGCACACAAAGAATTTATAAAACGATTAGAGACTGACTGTAAGTCAATCTATAATCATTTTATGAAGGAAGTGGTGTCAATGTTACCTATGACAGCGGAACAGGAGAATGCGCATTGGCAAGCACCAACCTGCCACATTTGCGAAAAGTCATTTGATGTAGAGGCAAACGATAGAGTACATGATCATGATCATTTGACTGGGTTCTATCAAGGCCCCGCCCACTCTGTATGCAATCTAAATTATAAAATTTCCCAATTTATACCCATCTTTTTCCACAACATGTCCAATTTTGATTCCCATCTTTTTGTCAAGGAGTTAGCTTGCGATGAGGAAAAGCGGGACGTTATCCCTCAAAATAAGGAAAAGTATATTTCCTTTACTAAACATGTCTTGGTGGATAACGTCGAAATCAAGGAAGGAAAACAACGACAGGTATTTTTAAAATTAGGGTTTCTTGATAGTTTTCGTTTCATGGCCACTGGGCTGGATAAACTTAGTCAAAATTTAAAACCAGAACAATGCAGAACAGTTCGAAAATATTTAGCTGCTGATGCCGAACTTGAACTTATTCGACAGAAGGGTGTCTTCCCCTATAAGTACGTGGACTTTTTTTCAAAATTAGACAAAACGGCACTTCCATCGCATAAAGAATTCTACAATAAACTAAAAAAGGAAGACATTACCACCGATGATTACAAGCGTGCTTGGTCAGTATGGAATTTATTTAAATGCAAGACTTTAGGAGAATATTCTGATATCTATCTTAAATCCGACGTTTTAATTTTAACAGATGTATTTGAAAGTTTTAGAGACGTGTGCCTGGCTACTTACGGTCTCGATCCTGCGCAGTATTTTACTGCGCCGGGTCTCTCGATGGACGCGGCTCTCAAGGCCACATCCGTCCAATTAGAACTATTAACAGATCTAGACATGGTGCACTTCTTTAAGCACGGGATTCGCGGAGGAGTCAGTCAGTTTAGTGTTAGAAAAGCTTTAGCGAACAATAAATTTACACCTAATTATGACGCTTCTAAACCCAACTCTTACATCATGTACCTGGATGCGACCAATCTGTATGGTGCAGCCATGTCTCAATATCTACCAACGAGAAATTTCAAGTGGTTAAACGAAACCGAAATTCAAAATTTAGATTATATGAATATATCACCTGAATCACCAACAGGCTATATATTAGAAGTTGATTTGGAATACCCGGAAAACTTGCATTATTTACACAACGAACTACCCTTTTGCCGACAATCCATCGCACCACCCGGGTCTAAATTTCCAAAAATTACAAAATTGATACCAAATTTCATCAAGCAAGAAAAGTACATTATTCATATTCAAAATTTGCAGCAAGCATTAAATTGTGGCCTTCAGCATACTAAAATTCATCGCGTTATATCTTTCAACCAATCACTGTGGCTTAAAAAGTATATCGATCTAAATACAGCGTTGCGAAATCAGGCTTGTTTCCCACTGGGAAAATATTGGTAGGAGGCTGGGGGCCGGGGCGTTAATCGCGAAGCCTCATTTCAAAGACCGCGTTATATTTAGCGAAAACCTGGTAGCAGTCCAGATGCATAAACAAAAAGTCACATATAATAAGCCTATTTACGTAGGCTTTTCGATCTTGGAGATATCCAAGACGATTATGTATGACTTTTTGTACGGGTACATTAAGCCAAAATATGGCAACAATGCGGTTTTGTTATACACTGACACCAACTCCCTTATTTTAAAAGTAACAACACCAAATTTCTATGATGACATGACTGCTAATTTAGATAGAATCTATACATCCAATTACTCCGACGATAACCCACATAATGTTCCTGGAAACCAATCAATATTAGGCAAAATGAAAGATGAGTATGCAGGAAAGATTATTTGGAAATTTGTTGGCACCGGGGCGAAGGCGTATTGTGTTGATGTTGAAGGGAAATGTACGAAAAAGGCAAAGGGGGTCCCTGACTACGTCACCAAAAAAGAACTGACTATCGATGATTATAGGCAAGCGGTTGACGTAGAGGGGACCCTGATTCATCGACAGATGAATACATTCCGCTCACATCAACATGAGATGTTTGTCGAACTTAAAAATAAGGTAGCGCTGTCATACGCGGACGACAAGCGTTACCTTATACCCGGCGATTTAGAGAACACGCTTGCTTGGGGTCACAGAGGTATCGCAAAATATAAGGAATCATTGGAAATTCCATGAGCCAAGACTGCCTAGAGCAGCTATCTTTGCACCAATTTCTTTTGATAGCTGCTGTCTTTAGAGGGTTGTGATATTAGGTTAGGTATTTATTATTGTCTTATTTATTATTATATTATTATTATTACTATTACTATTACCATTATTATTATTATTATTATTATTATTATTATTATTATTATTATTATTATTATTATTATTATTATTATTATTATTATTATTATTATTATTATTATTATTATTATTATTATTATTATTATTATTATTATTATTATTATTATTATTATTATTATTATTATTATTATTATTATTATTATTATTATTATTATTATTATTATTATTATTATTATTATTATTATTATTATTATTATTATTATTATTATTATTATTATTATTATTATTATTATTATTATTATTATTATTATTATTATTATTATTATTATTATTATTATTATTATTATTATTATTATTATTATTATTATTATTATTATTATTATTATTATTATTATTATTATTATTATTATTATTATTATTATTATTATTATTATTATTATTATTATTATTATTATTATTATTATTATTATTATTATTATTATTATTATTATTATTATTATTATTATTATTATTATTATTATTATTATTATTATTATTATTATTATTATTATTATTATTATTATTATTATTATTATTATTATTATTATTATTATTATTATTATTATTATTATTATTATTATTATTATTATTATTATTATTATTATTATTATTATTATTATTATTATTATTATTATTATTATTATTATTATTATTATTATTATTATTATTATTATTATTATTATTATTATTATTATTATTATTATTATTATTATTATTATTATTATTATTATTATTATTATTATTATTATTATTATTATTATTATTATTATTATTATTATTATTATTATTATTATTATTATTATTATTATTATTATTATTATTATTATTATTATTATTATTATTATTATTATTATTATTATTATTATTATTATTATTATTATTATTATTATTATTATTATTATTATTATTATTATTATTATTATTATTATTATTATTATTATTATTATTATTATTATTATTATTATTATTATTATTATTATTATTATTATTATTATTATTATTATTATTATTATTATTATTATTATTATTATTATTATTATTATTATTATTATTATTATTATTATTATTATTATTATTATTATTATTATTATTATTATTATTATTATTATTATTATTATTATTATTATTATTATTATTATTATTATTATTATTATTATTATTATTATTATTATTATTATTATTATTATTATTATTATTATTATTATTATTATTATTATTATTATTATTATTATTATTATTATTATTATTATTATTATTATTATTATTATTATTATTATTATTATTATTATTATTATTATTATTATTATTATTATTATTATTATTATTATTATTATTATTATTATTATTATTATTATTATTATTATTATTATTATTATTATTATTATTATTATTATTATTATTATTATTATTATTATTATTATTATTATTATTATTATTATTATTATTATTATTATTATTATTATTATTATTATTATTATTATTATTATTATTATTATTATTATTATTATTATTATTATTATTATTATTATTATTATTATTATTATTATTATTATTATTATTATTATTATTATTATTATTATTATTATTATTATTATTATTATTATTATTATTATTATTATTATTATTATTATTATTATTATTATTATTATTATTATTATTATTATTA